>CM062808.1:793415465-794072965 GCA_031772625.1 Pinus tabuliformis
GATCTGAGAAGAAAATACAATGCTTGTTCAAACCAACAATCCCTACACTAGTACAGTTGAACTCTCTACTTCCTAGGTTGACTCTGGCCAACATTTAGCCAATTTACTACCCTTCCAACCCCCTACTTCCTTGTGAAATCCCTAAGAGAATTAGCCTCTATTTAGTGTGGAAATTCCCTCTCCATAACCATTGTGGAATCCAAACATAGGCCCTCTAGTGATTTCATGCACCATCTGTACAACTCGGGAAATATGATACAACTAATAGTACACTGTCCCTGAACTCTGATCTCAATTGGGTCTTCCTCTGAACTGATATGTATGAGTTATTTATGAAGTGAATCTTCAGTTAACTGATGTGGTACTAGTGATGCACTGGTGCACTACTTCACTACTAGACCTCTATTAGTTCCTCCAACAGTTAGAATTAGTTTAACTCACTATAACTCAGTTAGACTAAATGTCTAATTACAACTCAAAAGAATTCAACTCGGACCCCTAAAATTTAGGAATCCCTCTACATGACGCAAGATAGACTTCCATCTCGAATTTACTGATCCAACTAAGTCAACTTAACTTAGTTAACTATTACAAGTTTCTATGAGAATATAATTTCGATTTAGTTCTCAATTTAATTCAAGGACAAATTAAATTGGAATTTCTAGATGCTATTTTTAACATTTCTTGTTTTCATTTTCAACAGGTTTATAATATTTACCTTATGTTTGATATACCTAAGATTTATATTATTAATCCCTTGGGTTTAATATTATTCCGTTGAGTTTATAATCTCGTCATCTTTTAGTATTAATTCCTTGGGATTATGATTTCCTTAGGTTTATAATATCAATCTCTTATGTTTTTTAATATAAGGGTTCTTATTCCTAGGTTGTAATATTAATCATAGCGTTTATACTATTAATCCTTGGGTTTATTATAAATCCTTTGGGCTTATACTCATGGTCAAACATGGTCAACCATGGTCAAATGTCACATTGTGACAAATGTTTTCTCAATGTGAAAATCAACTATGGTCCAATGTCACATTGTGACAAAGATTGTCTCCATATGAAAATCAATCATGCTCATCTATGGTCAACCATGGTCCAACATTGCATTGTGATAAAGATTGACTCAATATGAAAATGAATCATTGTAAACCATGTTCAACCATGTTTATTTTAGGGTTTATAATATTTACCTTAGGGTTTATACATATAAGGTTTGTAATATTAATCCCATGGGTTTAATACTATTCCCTTAGGTTTATAATACTTTGGGGTTTTAGAATTAATCGTTTGGGTTTATAATATCAATCCCTTATGTTTATTAATATAAGGCTTCATATTCCTAGGTATAATATTATTCATAGGGTTTATAATATTAATCCTAGGGTTTAATATAAATCCCTTTCATTTATAATCATGGTCAACGATGGTCAACCATGATCCATTGTCACCTTGTGACAAAGATTGTCTCAATATGAAAATAAATCATGGTCTACCATGGTCTAACATTGCATTGTGATATCCTAACTGATGGCGTGAAAAGGATTTGAACCCTCACCACTCACCAATATACGTAAGATAACTTTGAGTTTCAGGGTTCGATACTTCACACAATGGGGCTAGAATGTGATGGTCTATGGGTCAGATCCAACATTGGGAGCAAGGGAAAAGAAGCAAGCACTGTGAATGACACCATGTTCTCAGGCCACAGATGTTTTGGTTTGGCATGCAACCCTCACCGTTTCACATGATCTCTCTTGCAATTACAGTTATTCTCTCGTTGACGACCAACAAAACATTCTCAGTTTGGAAACAATAAATTGACATGCCTTTGAACTCCCCAAGGCCTCCCTGTCAGAGTCTCTATCGAAATTTATGTTTATGCCATTTTCTAGACAAAGGTTGTTTTATTTATCTCATTTTATTATCATAAGGATGTGCCGAGGGTGGATCGGCCTTACCATTCCCACAACAAAGGACTAGTGCTACATGCAAGGAAATCCACCCTTTTCACCAAGGTTGGGCACAGATCGAAAGGAAAAATAGAAGAAGAGAAGAGGTTGGATTTATGCAGAATAGATTCAAGGCAAAATCCGCCAAGCGAGGAAAGGAGAGAATTAACCCCAGATCTAGAGGATTTATATCAGATCTTCATCAAAAGCATATATGGGAAATCGATAATGATATGGTTTGGGGAAATGGATCTGGCGATCGATCTGAAGCAAAGAGCCGAAGAAGTTACAAGTATTCCTATTTTAACGCAAAGTTTGATTTTCTCTGGGAAAGTATTGGAGGAAGAGATCTAACTGAAATATTATGGGATTAAACGTGACTGCATCGTTATTCTGAATCTAAGATTATAAGGTGGGGCCATAGGAGCAAGCATAGCAGCAAGGGAAAATCCGACCAATAAGGGACAAGCCTCATTCAAAGACACATTAACAAGGAAACTTGCAACACAGGACAATCAAGCCCCAAATCTAACAATTCCAGGACCATACATTGTAGAAAAGATGGAAAAAGCGCCAGATTTGTCCATTGAATTACTAGAAGTAAGTGATCTATTTACTATTTTACACACAAACACGATCATTGGTCGCTTTAATGGATTCTGGCCAAAATCTAAAGAGCTTAATGAATGGATCTACCAAAACTGGACGAGAGAATGTGATATTTCTCCATTCACAAAAGGTTTTCTTGTGGTCCAATTTGATACCCAAAAATACTACAACTATGTCATAAATGATGGGCTATGGTTCTAGGGAAGGGTTAGTCTCTTTATTACCACATGGTTCTCTGGTTTTGACACAAATACAATGGTGGTGACAAAAATACCGGTATGGGTGAGGCTACGTAACCTTCCTCTCCCTTTTTGGCACCATCAGGTTCTATAAGGCATAGGGAACTCCCTCAGAAGGTACCTAAAGACAGATAAAAAAAGAATGGACAAAGGGATCTTCACCTTTGCACGCATCTGTGTGGAGATAGATTTGAGTAAAGGCCTCCCTGATTGCCTAAATCTAACACATAAAGATTTTAAGTGGATACAGTGGCTTGATTTTGAAAATACAGCCTTTAGATGCAGGGTATGCCACCAAACAAGGCATCTACAAAATACATACAAACAAGCAAAGAAAAAAACAAAAAAGAGAATGCAAAAGCAAAAAGGATGGAAATTTCAAGAACCCTCTTCATCAAATGAGAATGAAGAAGAACAGGATGAAACCGAGCAACAACAGGAGACAAAAAAATAGCAAGGCTCACATGAGATGGGAAATGAAAAGGAGGAAGATCAGAAGAAACAACTAGAGAATACAAATATCTCAGTAGTTAATCCGATACTTGAAAGCCAAGTAGAGGAAAATAACAAAAACCAAGGCATTGGTAGAAATAAGCGATCACATGTTTTCAAAAGCTCTGATTCAGAAAAAGAAACCTCAAATCTTACAAGAAATAATCAGCTTGCAATCGTCACTACCTCTCCACCTCTAGGGGCCTGGAAGAAATTTCAAAAGAAAAAAGGCAAAAAAGACAGGTCGAGTTTTACTGGTAATGTGTAATTTTAATTTTAATTTTTAATTTTTATCTTTTTTATTTTTCTGGGTAACTTTGCTACTATGTGTGTTTCATGCACATGGGTCCTTCGGGACAACCTCTGGAATGCTTCAATGCATCTACTAAATGTAACTCCATGTTTTTATTAATAGAAATTTAATGATTTTTTCTTTGGAAAAAAAATGCCTTGTGACAAAGATTGTCTGAATATGAAAATCAACAATGGTAAACCGTGTTTATTTTGGGGTTTATAATATTTATCTTGGGGTTTATTATATTGGATTTATTATATTTATCCTTTAGGTTTAATATTATTCCTTTCGGTTTATTATCAGTTGGGTTTTTAATATTAATCCTTTTGTTTTATTATTCCCTGGGTTTATTATGTCAATCCCTTGGGTTATTAATCTAAGGGTTCTTATTCCTAGGGTATAATATTATTGATAGGGTTTATAATATTAATGATTGGGTCTAATACAAATACCATTGGTTTATAAACATGGTCAACCATTGTCCAATGCCGCATTATGACAAAGATTGTCTCCTTACGAAAATAAATCATGGTGAACCATGGTTAACCATGGTGCAATGTCGCACTATGACAAATATTATCTCAATATGAAAAAATCAACCATGGTCAACCATGGTCCAACGTCACATTCTTACAAAGATTGTCTCAACACAAATATTATTCATAGGGTTTATAATATTAATCCTACAGTTTGATAGAAATCCGTTAGGTTTATAATGATGGTCAACCATGGTCAACATGTTCCAATGTTACATTATGACAAAGATTGCCTCAATATGAAAATGAAGCATTGTCAACCATGGTCCAACATCGGATGATGACAAATATTGTTTCAAAATGAAAATCAACCATGGTCCACCATGGTCCAACATCGCATTGTCACAAAGATTGTCTCAAAATGAAAATCAACCATGGTAAACCATGATCAACCATGTTTATTTTAGGGTCTACAACATTTATCTTAAGGTTTATATACCTTGGGTTTATAATGTTTGTCCCTTGTGTTTAATATTATTCTTTTGGTTTATAATCCCTTGGGTTTTTAATATTAATCCCTTTGGTTTATTATTCCATTGGGTTTATAATATGAATCTCTTAGGTTTATTAATCTAAGGGATCTTATTCTTAGGGATTAGTATTATTCACAAGGTTTATAATATTAATCCCCTTATTTATAATCATGGTCAACCATGGTCCAACGTCACATTATGACAAGTATTTTCTTAGTATGAAAATAAACCATGGCCCAAGGTTGTATTATGACAAAGATTTTTTGCATATGAAAATCAATCATGGTCAACCATGGTGTAATGTCACATTGTCACAAAGATTGTCTCAATATGAAAATCAACCATTGTCAACCATGAAAATTCTAGGGTTTACAATATTTATCTTAGGGTTTATATACCTTGGGTTTATAATATTAATCCCTTCGGTGTAATATTTTTCCCTTGGGTTTTAAGTATTGATCCCTTAAGTTTATTATTCCCATAGGTTTATAATATTAATCCCTTCGGTTTATTAATCTAAGGGTTCATATTCCTAGGGTCTAATATTATTTATAGAATTTATAATATTCATCTTTAGATTTAATATGAATCCCTCACGTTTAATTAATATTCAATAATTAATATAAATTAATTTTTCCTTTTACATTTTTAATAAATAATAACCAGATAAATTAACTATTTGTTAATTAATTATTTAACATTAATTAAAAATGATTAATTATTATTATTATTATTTATAATAATTAATTGATTAATTAATATTATTAAATTAACAATATTATTATTGTTGTTATTATTATTATTAACAGCAATAAATAAAAGCCACTTGGCACTCACGGAATGGGTCGAGACAGGGCAGATTTAATAATAGGGATCTGGCTCATCAACAATAATAGTGTCATTTGATAAGCATTAGAATCAATTTTTGAAACAAATTTGTTTTAAGATCATTTTGTTTCAATATTTGGACTTGACATAGCATTATTAACTCAGCCTTATCCTTTGTGAAGTTTGCATTTGGTATTTAGAAGACCCACACATGTGTATATAAGGTCGCCCCAACATCAAGAAGGTCAGGCCTTAAAAGTTTATAAGGACACTATGATCTTCATAAAAAACCCATCTCAATATTTAGGATTTAAAGGTAACCATTGAAAAGGTCGATAAAAAATGCACCTTATATTACATTAAATATCAATTTGGATGTCCACGTGAGGCAATGGAAACAAGAAATTCCCCTTATGTAAGGAAAGCGAGCATATAATAACCACCATGGTTACTCTCGCATCATGGTAATCAACATAGTAAGGAACCCATTGGAAAACTTTACCTCATATATCAACAAATTGAATTATATTTCCAATCCAACCTAATAGTGAAATTAGGCTTGAATTCAAGAAAATATTTATCAAGATCGTATATTAGCATGTAGGATAATTGATAAATCTATATAATGTAATCTATGACATGTGATTTTTTTAAAATAAGCTTCATGACTAAATCATGGAACAAATTAACTTGGGAAAGGACATAGAAAGCAAGGCCAATGGGTCATTGCTAGAAAATTATTGACATGATTATCTCTTTTCTTTGTGTAAAGGTTCGTCTTCTATTACTTTATAAAAAGATTACATGAGAATTAAATTTGTGTTACTGGTCTTCTTAAGGGAATACTAGACCATTGACACATAAAAACCTTGGTATTACATCATTTGCTTCTCACCAAACCATTAGAGAGAATTATAAAATTATTGGTGCCATGAAAACAATAAGTTTACAAGTAGGCCCACAAGCCTAGCCTTGAACAAAAATTGGGAGAGTTAGCATTACGAAATTCATCTGGCAGTGCCTTTTAGACCTTGAATGAGATAGGGAATCCACCTCAAGTCAGTTGAGGATGGTTCCAATCCAAGAAGTGCGGAAGAATATTGTGTCTGGTGCTAATGATGTGGAGCCTAGTCACAGTCTCTATCTGACGTGTAGCTTGACAACTACTCGAACTCAAACCTAGATTTACAGTGTTCTTATTCCCTTGCTGAAACTTCTTTGTGCATTCTTAATGGGATCATGAGGCTATCATGTGCTTTGTTAACACGCCATGACCTTGGTATCACCTGGTAGACAGATAAGACTATGAGAAGAGCACCCAATCAACCTAGTTCCCAATGAGACCCTTCACACCCAATTGTGACCTTTGCATGAAGTTTTGCCTTACGTGGTGCCAACCCAAGTGGAAATGAGGCTATTTGTGGTGAATTGTGGCCCATTGTTGCTTCCGAGAGGCCAATTGTTGCTACCACCCTAAACACCAATAAGTGATGAAACCATTGGTGTGTTGATGGGGAGCCTCAAATACCGAATGCTCATCCTTGATGGCCATCCTAGCATTGAATCCCTGACTCGATGGGATTTGAGTGAATAAGTGTCTAGAATTCAAACAATGAGAGTTTTCCTTTAAATTGATGTGGTGCCTCTGCAAATTGTGAATTCTTGAAGGGCTATAGGGCTGCAATGCAAGGCATTAGATACTGCGAGGACATGATCAACTACTAGGGAGACTTTGGCTCTCAGGAAACCCTGTGAATTTTAATTAGGCATGAGCATCTTAAGGTGAGATGGAAGGAGAGAACGACATATGTTGGGTGGTTCGATCCTTAGAGGAACCAGGAGAATTTTGTCGAAATTAGGGATATTTGCACCAGATGAAGGGTCATAACCATCCTCCATTGCCTCGAGAGCCTATAGACTCCCACATCAAGACCAAACGGGGAGTGCATGAATAGTAAAAAGAAAAATGACATGGCTCATAACTAGACACAGGGCAAAGGTGGCAGAGGGACGAGGCATGGTGATAGTCAAGTTATAGAGTCAATTAATAATAGGATTAAGCATGTGACTATGGGGGATTTCAAAGGTATAATTTTTTTCCATAATGATATGCAGAGGGACATACATAACCACAATTGATGAGAAAGCTCACTTCAGGCGAGAATTTAACCATGTGAACCTGTTGTTGTATGAGGCCGCATGTCTAGCCAAGTGGCTCAATGAAAGTGGATGTTGCATGATGTCATGTGGATGAGTAAGAGTTTTCACCCACAGTGGGGGATTGACATTATTTTATTGACTATTTGTCACAATTAAATTGGACTTTCGTTTTTTCTCTTATTCCAATAGTCCTTGTGAGATTTCGTTTATATATCACCACTACATTGTTCTTGCCAAATTTATCATTTGGGTTCACCATGGAGCATTTTATTTGGCATTGCAATATCTCCATTAGTAACCCCGTTCATTATTGATTTGAGATATATTTGATGATTAATCACCATCTCATGAGCTACTCTATCAAATATTACCACTGCATGGTCATTGACACTTAGCCTACTAAAAATATATTTTAATTATTTATTCATAAAAAATATTCAAAGTATCTTCCCTTAGTTATTTATGAGCCATATTAAACACTTATTTTATCTTCTAATGATATAAACCTTTCATTTTAGGATTTCTTTCTGCACACTTCGGGGGTATATTCTCTCCTTTCATTTCTTATTAAACTCTGCCATGTCTTGCAATTTTATTCTTTATTTGTTCTAGTAGTAATACTTTTCCCATCCTAGATTAGTTTTTATTGACCAGTACTAACTTTCTTCACCTCTATTTTTCTTTGTATACATTTTCTCACACTTACAACATACAAAAATATGAACAATAATAAGACACAATGAAGAATAATGGAGGGAAGAATAGAGATGGAAATCACCATTAAATATTTTAATCTTTTTATTTGTTCCTATTATGAAATGCACTTTTAAACAATTCCACTAATCATACACGTGCCACCTTTTAAGTTTTATCATTAAAGTAGAAAAGGCCAAATCTATAATGCCATTAAATACACACAAAAAAAATACGAAAACCAAAAATGGATATATTAACTTCAAACCCAAAAATTTAAACACTTCTGCTAATCATGCACATGTGTCATTTTTTAAGTTTTATCATTAAAGTAGACAAATCCAAATCTATAATGTCATTAAATACACAGAAAAATACAAAAACCAAAATAGATATATTAACTTCAAACCCAAAAATTTGATTGTCTATAACAAAAAAAATTATTTAAACACTTCCCTTAATCATACACAGGTGCCACATTTTAAGTTTTATCATTAAAGTAGAAAAAACCAAAACTATAATGCCATTAAATACACACAAAAAAGAAACCAAAACCAAAATGGATATGTTAACCTCAAACCCAAAACTTCAATTGTATATAACAAAAAAACAGAACCAAACCTATAACTTCAATGGTATATAACAAAAAAAACGGAACCAAACCTATAATGTCATTGAATAAATAATAATAATAATAATAAAACCAAAATAGATATTTTGATTATAATCCCCAAAATTTTATTGTTTATAACTTTCTTCTCATACTATATTGATGCTCCTATCGGGAGAAGAAACCATTTAATCGTTTGTTTTATTCTAAATGAAACTATTTGCATATGCATAGACTATTTAAGAGGTTTGGTGTCTTAATTGTTATATCAATTATAAAGTTTTTCATAATCTTTCAATAAGTAATTATATATATATATATATATATATATATATACTTATACATTATATTGGTGCAATGATTCCAATACATTTCATATTATGAATGTAATTTAACTTTGTAAAATCTAAATATAACTTTGAGTAAAAATTGAATCTAAATAAAATTAATAATAATCATTACTCTTAACTATCAAAAATAAATCTAATTAATAAAATTATATTTATTATATTTATTATCTTAAATTAAAAATATAAAAATTATCTTAATACATATCACAAAAAAATATTTAAACAAAGATATATATCCACAAATAGAAATTAAAAAAAACCAACGTTATGTTGCAAGCCCAACTATATGTTACAAAACATATTGGCCATCATGTTGGAAAATTCGATGGCTAGCATCTTTCTTCTTGACAACCAGCCATTTTAGTGGAATGACATTGTATCTCTAATTTATTTAATGGATGCCATCGAATGGACTCTTTTTGTATTTTAAATTTTATATAAAAAATATATTATTAATTTTTTGAAAAATAATTAAAATAAATTTATCTTTATTTATATCTTTTATTTTTTTTATAAAAATATTTTATTAATTTAAAAAAAATAATAATAGATAATTAAAATAAATTTATCTTTATTTTTTCATATTCCCTTGATTAAAATAAATTTATATTCCTTTTCTATAATTCTATATACATAATATATTTTAATAAGTTGTATAATGTTCTCATATATAATGATCAAAAGAAAAGACAAGATGGCAGATTCGCCTGGATCACATCAATTCAAAAAAGGTTATTTTACACTTGATTTTAAATAAAAAAATGTTATTTCTTTGGCCATGAAAACGGCTATCCCATCAAATTAGGTTTGGATTTTCATACGTGTCTCATAAAAGTAGGCTCAGAATTTCAGGCCAGCTCCACGTTAATATTATAGAAGTAGGTTTGGAATATCACCCTAGGGCCATCTTCTATGTGGAGGGATTCTTCTAGGGTTAAAGTCCAATTGAACCTGCGATGGGCATTCTTTTGATTTGACTCGTTGACTGTGCCGTTTCCCACCACAGTCTGGTCCACTAAATTAGCGAAGTGGCGCCGAACTCCGCAGCTACCAGTTCGGTCGAAGCCCGTTCCCAAGCTCGGCCCGCACCTTCGGTGACAAAGCCGCTGTCGTCTCTTCAGCTACCAATTTGACTTAGTCCAGGTTTTTTTATGGCGGCCCTGTCCTTGCAAAATGGTGGGCGTGTATTTAAAATTTGTCTCCATTTTTATATTTTATTTTCTCTTAATATTAATGTGTTTTCTATTTGGGCGAAGTGTTCAAATCTGATTGAGTACACTGGCCTGCTGTGGTGGATGCTCTAGAAGCAGATTAGAGTCTCGCTTTGCTAAAACCATAGGATCTTAGTATGTCGACTTGCAAGTAGTTGGATGTACTCTTGGTGTTATAGTGGCAGCTACGAGATGGATCCTGGGTCTCCAATAGATTAGGACTGGCAGTTATCCATTCACCATGTGGTTTAAAAAAAATAAAATATTAAGGAGTTGTCTAATGAGGAAAGGTCATTGGAATTTATTTATATTTTTCTTTAAAAAAGCAATAATTTGAGTGTTTGAATATTATTTTTAATGGTGAAAATGAATTTATATTATTTTTTATGGTGGAAATGGTTTCAGCATTATCAAAAATCTCTAGAACACGAAAATTTTTAAAATTTAATGGTTATAAACATAATTTCCCAAAATTTCTACCATTTTATCAAAATCTCGTCAAAATTTGGGAACAAATTTAAAACCTAATAAAACTAGACATAATGAGAATATTTAATGGTAAAAGTACAAAAAAGTGTAATGATTAAAAATATGTGTTGTTCAATTGAAAACCTATATTTACACTGATAAATATCCCCTATTAAAATTGGGCATTTTAATCATTTTGCTAATTAATTTTTTTGATCAAATAATCTAAATTGAAATGGTATATTCTCATTTTCATCATGTACTTTGGATAGAGGTTTGCATACATGATGGGGAAATAAGATATCTAAGAGATTGCAAGATAATTTATCTTTTGCTTGTTTTACTTTAGATGGATTCCTGGGAAAATATACACTAATGGATTAAAATATTTAAATATCATGGTCATCATAGAGAATTTGTTGGTTAAGTTGTATTTTGCATTTAATCTCACATTAGGTATGCGATCTTACAGGTTACAAGGTTTACTTATTGCCTTCTCAGGATAGTTTCTTTATTCCATTCAATTTTCACAAGTTGGCTCCTTGTAGTTGTAATCTGATGGGTTCTTACTTTAATTTTCTTCCTATTTTTAATGTGAAAAAGTCATTTCACTAAACAAACAGAATTCAAAATTTAATTAATGGTATTTTAAAATTTAGTGTCGTAGTTTATATGTTTCCTATTTTATTTATAGAATTCAAAGAATTATGTGAAAATAGCTGAACAGTTTTTGTAATTATTTATATTTAAGACTTAAATACATTTAAAGTAGTTACTCATTTAAGATTAAATTGTAAAATTTAAGTTATATCATTCAATTTAATACTAATTATATTAATATCATATATTTACCAACATGTTTCAACAATTTTTATATTTAGAAACATGCTTTAACAATTTTTATACTTACAGGCCTTAAATTTTGCTTTAAATTTATATTTAAAACACATGTGGAGGTTCAATCCTATGCAAGCTTAAATGATCTAGTATTTTATTTTAATATTCAGTTTAGATTATATTACTATTTGATTTATGTTTTTTAATATAAGTTTGGTTGAATGTTAAATTTAATAGTAAGTTTAAATTATATTATTTTATTTAATATTATTTATTAAACCCTCAACGTGTTAAACCCTGAAGGAATATTATATTACAAGCACATATAGTTGTAGTTTATGATAACAACGACAATTATACGTTGAATTTGCTATGGTATAATATCGTTTTCAGACAGTTTTGGGGTGAGATAAACTCTTAATCATAAGGTTGCTAGGCTAAGGTTAGTGGGGGAGGCTTCACAACAGGTATTTTTGTTTTCATTTAAAAAATAAAAATTTGTCTTAAACCGTTTAGAGAGAAAATAAACTCTTTAATCAGTAGGAGAATAAAGTTAAATTCTACCTTTGATCTTGCGAGTTTCCCAATTCATTTTGTGCCTTTTTCTATGAAAAATGGAAAAGACTAAACTGACATTCATTATGCAAACTTAGATTTAGTCTATTGAAACGTAAGATTTCAACATTGCTCTTAATTAAGTTCATCATGGATTACTTAATATCCAATATAGGAGATAGCTATACCACTACAATGTATCACAACATCAAAATTTTAGTTCGCTTAATGGTTCCATATGTGGTAAATCCTGCTCGCCTCGTTGGAACTTAGTTAGTATACAATCTAGCAGTTTATTTTCTCTACTATATAAGTTTAATTTATATATAATAGTATATATTATTTAATTTAAATTATACCATTCAATTTAAGAAGTTATATTAATATTAGGTTTGTGTTTTAAAAATTCACATTTAAGTTCAATTTTAAATTGAATATTAAGTTTAAATTATATTCATTTAGTATTAGTTATTTTATTATATTTAGAAATGAAGTTATATTAATATTAGGTTTGTGTTTTAAAAATTCACATTTAAGTTCAATATTAAATTGAATATTAAGTTTAAATTATATTCATTTAGTATTAGTTATTTTATTATATTTAGAAATGCATGTAGTTGTCCTTCAACTCTAAAAAAAAGTAAGTTTAAAGGATAGTATGTTATTATGATATTAAGTTTATATTTTATTAATACTAAATTTATTTTTATATTATGTTACTTAAGTTTAATATTAAAATTAATATTAGGTGAAATATTTAAGTTTATAAGTATTTTGAAGAGTGTTTATATATATAGTTTTTTTGAGAGAGTTTATATTTACAAGCACGTGTAGTTGTGGTTTAACTTTATGATTGCGTAAATGATATTTATAATGGTAATTTTTGTTAGACAAATCATAGTCTAACCGAAGTTAATTGTTCTCAACCATAGCTAAACCACAGTAAAAACATATTCAAGCTTTTTCCAACCATAGCCTACCGATAGTCAAAACATAGTAAGTGATGATTAATAATAGCCACACATGGTCAACCATAGTCTTCCCACAAACCCAAAGGATTAATAAAATCTATGGACTATTAATATTAATAAACTCAAGGGATTAATAAATTATTCTTTTGTAGGTTGTGATCAGAGTTGGAGCAAGAAATTGTAATAGTTTTTCTATTCAACTGATTAATGCAAAGAGGCTTGAGGGTTTTTTCCCAGTTGGATTCCCCTAGAATTAAATATGTAATTTTGGTTTTGCTTATTACATGTCTATGCATGTTGTTCTAGATTGTGACTTCCATTCCGTGGATCAGTAGAGTAGAATTGTGTCTCTTGTTTTCAGTTTGAAATCTTGAGCAGTTGCAATTTCTATCAAATTTCTACATATCATGAGAGTGGAGGTAGGGGGGATAATATGCAGGTGAGGGTGTGGGTGATAATATACAAATCATATTATTAATATGATTTTCATATTATCTCCTACCACCACCACCATCACCCTATACAAATCATATCATCATCCCCACCCACACCATCATATTATCTCCCCTTACCCCAATTCTCATGATATCTTTACATAAATGGAGATCATATCATCATCCCCACCCACACCATCATATTATCTCCCCTTACCCCAATTCTCATGATATCTTTACATAAATGGAGGAAAGTCATTGAAGGATGCAAAGCAAAGTATAAATTTTATGGGAACTCCTATTTGTCATGTAATTTTTTTATGATGATTTTTCATCTAAAATTTCCCTTCACATAACATTTGCTATTTATTTTTACCCATAATTTAAACATCATGCATCACACATGTCTTTATTAATTTTTGGTTGTGAATATAAAAGTAAATTTTTAGTTAATATAAGTTTTGTTTTGTATGAAATTTTTTAATTCTAACTTTCAACATGATGAGTTGGACTAAAGGAGGACCTTATAAATAATTAAACAAGTTTGAACTCACTTTAAAATAGGAATGAGGGAGGATTCTAACATTTCAAGCAATATAACATATAGTGCATGTATTTTGAACAAATTCATAATCTTTGGATAAGTAAGAAGGATGAAGTTGTCCACACATGGGGCGTAGAACAATTGATTAATGGGTGTGTTGTTAAGACACTCCTTGCTTAAAGGTCACCAGTTTGAAACCCTATGGGTGTCTTGCTAGTATAACCCTCAGCCAAAGGCTATAGTGGTAGTTGTTGGAATTAACCCTATGTCACGTTTGTACAAGGTTGGCCTAGTTGTCAATTTCTCTAGTTACAAAAGAAAAAAAAAAGATGAAGCTCTCCCATTGGCACCCTAACACCTAAAAGGCCCAAACCCAATTGTGGATTCAAGTATGAATTTATTGAACGCATATCAAACCTAACAAATAGATCCATTTTCTAATCAAACTAATAAGTAGACCCATTTTATAAAATCTTGATTTGTTGCTACCATACCAACACCGATAAAGCTATATAAAAACTCTTAAAATAAGAAAAAAAATCGTTGTTTCCCCCAAACAAACAGGTAAGGTTAGCTCTATTATTTCTATTGGACAACAAAAATGCCCTTGGATTTGAGTACTTTATCCCTATAAATTAGTGTTTTACATAGCATACCAATGGCACATGGGTGTGGTCACGCCATGTGAACCTCAAATTTTAAAATGCAAGCTTAAGTGTTCAAGATATAGGCTTAGGTGTGCACACTAAAAGATTTGCAAGTAAACATGGGTTTTTTTCTAAGAAGTCAAAGAACTCACTACATATGAGTATATGTTTTTTGGTTTGGGACCCCTGACTTCTTTCATTTTATGCCATCTTATTTAAAATTATATATATATATAATCTACCTATCAAATTGACACTTTAAAAATGAGTAAACATTATCACTAATATGTAGCCATTAAAATAACATTAAACAAGTGTAATATGTATTGTTGGTGCTTAGTACTTCCCTCTTATGCAAAAAGTAATTCATAGTTAAATTACAGTAAGAACAATAAAATTAAAAATTAATTAGTATACAATCTAACAATTTATATTCTCTTCTATATTAAAAAGCCTTACCATAATTGATATTATTATAATAAATAATAATTACTCATAATAAAAGAAGTTTAATTTATATATAATAGTATATATTATCTAATTTAAATTATATCATTCAATTTAAAAAGTTATATTAATATTAGGTTTGTTTTTTAAAAATTTACATTTAAGTTCAATATTAAATTGAATATTAAGTTTAAATTATATTCATTTAGTATTAATTATTTTAATATATTTAGAAATGCATGTAGTTGTCCTTCCACTCTAAAAAAGAAGTTAGTTTAAATGATAGTATGTTATTAGGATATTAGGTTTATTAATATTAAGTTTATATTTTATTAATATTAAATTTATTTTTATATTGTTACTTAAGTTTAATATTAAAATTAATATTACAAGGAATATTTAAGTTTATAAGTATTTTGAAGAGTGTTTATATTTATAAATTTTTTGAGACAGTTTATATTTACAAGCACGTGTAGTTGTGGTTCAACTTTATGATTGCATAAATGATATTTATAATGGTAACTTTTGTCAGATCATAGTCAACTATAGACAAATCATAGTCTAATCGGAGTTAATTGCTGTCAACCATAGCTAAACCATAGTAAAACATATTCAAGCTTTCGCTAACCATAGCCTACCAATAGTCAAAACATAGTAAGTGATGATTAATAATAGCCACACATGGTCAACCATAGTCTTACCACAAACCCAAAGGATTAATAAAACCTATGGATTATTAATATTAATAAACTCAAGGGATTAATAAATCCAAGGGATAAATATTTTAAACCCAAAGGATTTTTGATATTATAAACTCAAGGGATTAGTATTATAAACCAAAGGAATTAATATTAAAAACATAAGAGATTAATAAACCCAAGCAATTGTTAATATTATAAACCCCAGGGATCAATAAACCCAATGGATTAATCTTATAAACCCAACGGATTAATAAACCCAAGGGATTATTAATATTATAAACACAACAGATCAATAAACCCAAGGTATTATTAATATTATAAAAACAATGGATTAATATTCTAAACCCAAAAGGTTGAACCATGGTCAAACATGGTCCTACATCACATTGTGACAAAGGTTGTCTCAATATGAAAATTGACCATGATTAAACATGGTCAAACATGTTTATTTAAGGGTTTATATACCTTGGGTTTGTGTTGTTTCCTTCGGTTGAATGTTAATCCCTAGGATTTATAATCCATTAGGTTTTTAGTATTATTGTATTGTGTTTATTATTCCATTTGCTTTCAAATATCAATCATGTTGAAATGTGGTCAATAATGGTGAACCATAGTCAATGAATGTCAATCTTGGCTTACCATGGTAAACCATAGCCAAGCATGGCCAACCATGCTGTGTGAAATCAATCATGATCAACCATGGTCCAACATTGCATGGTGACAAATATTTTGTCAAGATGAAAATCAACCTTCTTTAACCATGGTCCAATGTCAAATTGTGACAAAGATAATGTCGATATGGCAATAAATAATGGTCAAACATGGTATACCATCGTCCTACGTCGCATTGTGACAAGGATTATGTTAATATGAAAATCAATCATGGCCAACCATGGTCAACTATGTTTATTTTAGAGTTTATAATATTTGTCTTTAGGTATTTATAAATTAGGTTTATAATACTCATCACTTGGGTTTAATATTATTTCCTTGGGTCCATAGTATCTTGGGGTTTTAGTATTAATCCCTTTAGTTTATTATTCCCTTGGTTTTGTATTATCAATTCCTTGGGTTTATTAATCAAAGGTTTCAACTATGGTCGAGCATGGCTAAATGTTGCATTGTGACAAAGGTTGTCTCAATATTAAAATTAGCCATGGTAAATCATGGTCAACAATGTTCCAATGTCACATTGCAATGAATATTGTCTTAATATGAAAATCAAGCATTGTCAACGATGGTCAAACATGGTCCAACACCACATTGTGAGAAAGTTTGTCTTAGTATGAAATTCAATCATGGTAAACCATGGTCCAACGTCACATTCTAACAAATATTGTCTCAATATGAAAATAAACCATGGTCAACCATGGTAAATCATGGTCAACCATTGTCAACCATAGTCAACCATTGTCATCCATGGTAAATCATGGTCAGCCATTGTTCAATGTCACATTGTAACAAAGATTGTATCGATATGAAAATAAACAATGATCATCCATGGTCCAATGTCATATTGTGACAAAGATTGTCTCAATATGAAAATCAACTATGGTAAACCGTGGTCAATTGGGTTTATTTTAGGGTTTTGTAGGAATTTCTACAAATCTAGCCTTGATACCATGTAGGTTTTTACTATAGATTCAATAGCTTATGTGATATGCTAAAACACAAGACAAGAATCTATTCTACTCTTTAGTGGAAACCAAAATTGATCGATGAAAACAATAAGCAAGAAATGAAGAATATCAATCTCACATAACACAATATTTCTCTAGGAAAAGCAACTGCTCAAAACCCTGACTATCTATATTACATTAACCAGAAGATCTGAGAAGAAAATACAATGTTTGTTCAAACCAAACAATTCCTACACTAGTACAGTTGAACTCTTTGCTTCCTAGGTTGACTCCGGCCAACATTTAGCCAATTTACTAGCCTTCCAACCCCCTACTTCCTTGTGCAATCCCTAAGAGAATTAGCCTCTATTTAATGTGGAAATTCCCTCTCCATAACAATTGTGGAATCCAAACATAGGCCCTCTAGTGATTTCATGCACCATCGGTACAACTCGGGAAATATGATACAACTAATAGTACACTATCCTTGAACTCTAATCTCAATCGGGTCTTCCTCTAAACTGACATGAATGAGTTATTTATGAAGTGAATCTTTAGTTAACTGATGTGGTATTGGATTGGTGCACTACTTCACTACTAGACCTCTAATAGTTCCTCTAACAGTTAGAACTACTTTAACTCAATATAACTCAGTTAGACTAAATATCTAATTACATCTCAAAAGAATTCAACCTGGACCCCTAAAATTTAGGAATCCCTCTACATGACACAAGATAGACTTCAATCTCGAATTTATTGATCCAACTAAGTCAACTTAACTTAGTTAATTATTACAAGTTTCTATGAGAATATAATTTCGATTTAGTTCTCAATTTAATTCAAGGACAAATTAAATTGGAATTTCTAGGTGCTATTTTTAACATTTCTTGTTTTCATTTTCAATAGGTTTATAATATTTACCTTATGTTTGATATACCTAGGATCTATATTATTAATCCCTTGGGTTTAATATTATTCCATTGAGTTTATAATCCCATCAGCTTTTAGTATTAATTCCTTGGGATTACAATTTCCTTCGGTTTATAATATTAATCTCTTATGTTTTTTAATCTAAAGGTTCTTATTCCTAGGTTGTAATATTATTCATAGCGTTTATACTATTAATCCTTGGGTTTATTATAAATCCTTCGGGCTTATACTCATGGTCAAACATGGTCAACCATGGTTGAATGTCACATTGTGACAAAGATTTTCTCAATGTGAAAATCAACTATGGTCCAATGTCACATTATGAGTCTCCATATGAAAATCAATCATGCTCATCTATGGTCAACCATGGTCCAGCGTTGCA
Source organism: Pinus tabuliformis (assembly GCA_031772625.1). NCBI lineage: Eukaryota > Viridiplantae > Streptophyta > Pinopsida > Pinales > Pinaceae > Pinus > Pinus tabuliformis. Next base: position 793,434,457 of record CM062808.1, read on the forward strand.
TTGTGATAAAGATTGACTCAATATGAAAATGAATCATTGTAAATCATGTTCAACCATGTTTATTTTAGGGTTTATAATATTTATCTGATGGTTTATACATATCAGGTTTATAATATTAATCCCATGGGTTTAATACTATCCTCTTAGGTTTATAATACTTTGGGGTTTTAGAATTAATCGTTTGGGTTTATAATATCAATCCCTTGTGTTTATTAATATAAGGTTTCATATTCCTAGGTATAATATTATTCATAGGGTTTATAATATTAATCCTAGGGTTTAATATAATCCCTTTGATTTATAATCATGGTCAACAATGGTCAACCATGATCTAATGTCACCTTGTGACAAAGACTGTCTCAATATGAAAATCAATCATGATCTACCATGGTCTAACGTTGCATTATGATATCCTAACTGATGGTGTGCAAAGGATTTGAAACCTCACCACTCACCAATATACGCAAGATAACTTTGAGTTTTAGGTTTCGATAGTTCACACAATGGGGCTAGAGTTTGATGGTCTACGGGTTGGATCCAATGCTAGGAGCAAGGGAAAAGAAGCAAGCAATATGAATGATGCCATGTTCTCAGGCCGCAGATGTTCTGGTTTGGCATGCAACCCTCACCATTTCACACGATCTCTCTTGCAATTATAGTTATTCTCTCGTTGACGACCAACAAAACGTTCTTAGGTTGGAAACAAGAAATTACCATGTCTTCGCACTCCCCAAGGCCTCCCTGTTAGAGTCTCTATCGAAATTAATTTTTATGCCTTTTTCTCGATAGAGGTTGTTTTATTTATCTCATTTTATTATCATAACAGTGTGCCGAGGGTGGATGGGCCTTACCATTCCCCCAACAAAGGACCAGTGCTGCATGCAAGGCAATCCACCCTTTTCACCAGGGTTGGGCTTAGATCGAAAGGAAAAATGGAAGAAGAGAAGAGGTGGGATTTATGCAGAATAGATTCAAGGCAACATCCACCAAGCGAGGAAAGGAGAGAATTAACCCCAGATCCAGAGGATTTATATCAGATCTTCATCAAAAGCATATATGGGAAATTGATAATGATATGGTTTTGGGAAATGGATCTGGCGATCGATCTGAAGCAAAAATCCCAAGAAGCTACATGTATTCCTATTTTAACACAAAGTTTGATTTTCTCTGGGAAAGTATTGCAGGAAGAGATCCAACTGAAATATTATGGGATTAAACGTGACACATTGTTATTCTGAATCTAATATTACAAGTCGGGGCCACAGGAGCAAGCATAGTAGTAAGGGAAAATATGACCAACAAGGGACAAGCCTCATTCAAAGACGCACTAAGAAGGAAACTTGCAACACAGGACAATCAAGCCCCAAATCTAACAATTCCAGGACCATACATTGTAGAAAAGATGGAAAAAGTGCCAGATTTTTCCATTGAATTACTAGAAGTAAGTGATCTATTTACTATTTTACACACAAACATGACCATTTGTCGCTTTAATGGATTCTAGACAAAATATGAAGAGCTTAATGAATGGATCTACCAAAACTAGACGAGAGAATGTGATATTTATCCATGCACAAAAGGTTTTCTTGTCGTCCAATTTGATACCCAAAAAGACTACAACTATGTCATAAATGATGGGCCATGGTTCTGGGGAAGGGCCGGTCTCTTCGTTACCCCATGGTTCTCTGATTTTGATGCAAATACAATGGTGGTCACAAAAATGCCGCTATGGGTGAGGCTACATAACCTTCCTCTCCCTTTTTAGCACCATCAGGTTCTATAAGGCATAGGGAACTCCGTCAAGAGGTACCTAAAGACAGATAAAAAAAGAATGGACAAAGGGATCTTCACCTTTTCATGCATCTGTGTGGAGATGGATTTGAGTAAAGGCCTCCTTGATTGCCTAAATCTGACACATAAAGATTTTAAGTGGGTACAGTGGCTTTATTTTGAAAATACAGCCTTTAGATGTAGGGTTTTCCACCAAATAAGGCATCTGCAAAATACATGCAAACAAGCAAAGAAAAAAACAAAAAAGAGAGTGCAAAAGAAAAGAGGATGGAAATTTCAAGAACCCTCTTCCCCAGATGAGAATGAAGAAGAACAGGATGAAACCGAGCAACAATAGGAGACAAAAAAACAGCAAGGCTCACATGAGATGGGAGATGAAAAGGAGGAAGATCAAAAGAAACAACTAGAGAATCCAAATAACTCAGTAGTTAATCTGATACTTGAAAGCCAAGTAGAGGAAAATAACAACAACCAAGGCATTGGTGGAAATAAGCGACCACATGTTTTCGAAAGCTCTGATTCAAAAAAAGAAACCTCAAATCTTACAAGAAATAATCAGCTCGCAATCGTCACTACCTCTCCACATCGAGGGGCCTGGAAAAAAGTTCAAAAGAAAAAAGGAAAAAAAGACAGGTCGAGTTTTACTGGCAATGTGTAATTTTAATTTTAATTTTTAATTTTTATCTTTTTATTTTTCTATGTAGCTTTGCTACTATGCGTGTGTCATGCACATGGGTCCTTCGAGACAACCTCTAGAATGCTTCAATGCATCTACTAAATGTAACTCTATGTTTTTATTAATAGAAATTTAATTATTTTTTCTTTGGAAAAAAAAATGCATTGTGACAAAGATTGTCTCAATATAAAAATCAACCATGGTAAACCATGTTTATTTTGGGGTTTATAATATTTATCTTGGGGTTTATTATATTGGATTTATTATATTTATCCTTTAGGTTTAATATTATTCCTTTGGGTTTATAATCAATTGGATTTTTAGTATTAATCCTTTTGTTTTATTATTCCCTGGGTTTATTATGTCAATCCCTTGGGTTTATTAATCTAAGGGTTCTTATTCCTAGGGTATAACAATATTGATAGGGTTTATAATATTAATGATTGGGTCTAATACAAATACCATTGGTTTATGAAAATGGTCAACCATTTTCCAATGCCACATTATGACAAAGATTGTCTCCTTGTGAAAATAAATCATGGTGAACCATGGTTAACCATGGTGCAATGTCACACTATGACAAATATTATCTCAATATTAAAATCAACCATGGTCCAACGTCTCATTCTGACAAAGATTGTCTCAACATGAAATATTATTCATAGTATTTATAATATTAATCCTACAGTTTGATAGAAATCCCTTAGGTTTATAATGATGGTCAGCCATGGTCAACATGTTTCAATGTTACATTGTGACAAAGATTGCCTCAATATGAAAATCAAGCATTGTCATCCATGGTCCAACATGAGATGATCACAAATATTGTTTCAAAATGAAAATCAACCATGGTCCACCATGGTCCAATGTCGCATTGTCACAAAGATTGTCTCAAAATGAAACTCAACCATGATCAACCATGTTTATTTTAGGGTCTACAACATTTATCTTAAGATTTATATACCTTGGGTTTATAATGTTTGTCCCTTTTGTTTAATATTATTCTCTTCGTTTATAATCCCTTGGGTTTTTAATATTAATCCCTTTGGTTTATTATTCCATTGGGTTTATAATATGAATCCCTTAGGTTTATTAATCTAAGGGATCTTATTCTTAGGGTTTAATATTATTCACAAGGTTTATAATATTAATCCCCTTGGTTTATAATCATAGTCAACCATGGTCCAACGTCACATTATGACAAATATTTTCTTAGTATGAAAATAAACCATGGTCCAAGGTTGTATTGTGGCAAAGATTTTTTGCATATGAAAATCAATCATGGTCAACCATGGTGTAACATCGCATTGTCACAAAGATTGTCTCAATATGAAAATCAACCATGGTCAACAATGAAAATTCTAGGGTTCGCAATATTTATCTTAGGGTTTATATACCTTGGGTTTATAATATTAATCCCTTCAGTGTAATATTTTTCCCTTGGGTTTTTAGTACTGATCCCTTAAGTTTATTATTCCCATAGGTTTATAATATCAATCCCTTGGGTTTATTAATCTAAGGGTTCATATTCCTAGCGTCTAATATTATTTATAGAATTTATAATATTAATCTTTAGATTTAATATAAATCCCTTAGGTTTAGTTAATATTAAATAATTAATATAAATTAAAAAAAAATTACATTTTTAATAATAATAACCCTAATAAATAAACTATTTGTTAATTAATTATTTAATATTAATTAAAAATAATTAATTATTATTATCATTATTTAATTATTACTTATAATAATTAATTGATTAATTAATATTATTAAATTATTATTAAGTTAACAATATTATTGTTGTTATTATAATTATTAAGAACAATAAATAATATAAATTTAAAAAATACAATATTTATATTTTTTAATAAATAATAATAATTAATATCTAATTATATGAATAAATTAATTATTATTAATATTTATTAATTAACAATGATATTAAATTTAATTAATAATAATATTAAATATAAGTAATAATAATATTAAATAATAGTAATATTAATAATTAACAATAAATAATTAATTAGTAACAATAATAATTATTTAAAAATAATAATAATAATAATAATTTATTAACATTATAATTAATTATTAATATAAATTAATTACTATTTTTAATAATAATAATAATAATAATATTTTCTTTTTTGGTAGGTAAGCACCCACGGGGGATTTGAACCAGTGACCTATCACAAGGAATGCCTTAACAGTGCACCCATTCACCTTCAATCGAAAGCCCCATAGGCCTAATAATGATAATATTTTCATTATAATAGCTATTTTTTTATTTTTTTTATATTTTTATTATTTTGTATTTAGGAATATGAATATTAATTTTATGATTAATATTAGATTTACACTGTTAATGGTTATTGTTTTTTTTCAATCATATTTACTAATGTGGTTGGGTTTAAGATATTAATTCATGGGTTTATAAATATTTTGTCTTTTTAATATTGGTCTCTTGGGTTGGTTGATCAGTTAGCTTTATAATATTTATCCCTTGGGTTTACTAATTTGTTGGGTTTATAATATTAAACTTTTGGGGTTATTAGTCCCTTTGATTTATAATATTAATAATTCAGTGGGTTTATAATTTAATCTCTTAGGTTTATAATATTAATAATCCATTTGGTTTAATAAACCTTCAAGTTTAAAATATTAATTCCTAGGGTTTATTAATCCCTTGGGTTTAAAATGTTAATTTTTAGGGTTTATTAATCCATGTGTTTTTAGTATTTATTCCTTGGGTTCATTGATCCTTCAGGTTTATAATATTTATTCCTTAGGTTTTCTAATTCATTAGGTTTATAATATTAAACCCTTGGGTTTATGAGTAGTTTCGATTTATAATATTAATAATTCTTTGGGTTTATAATTTAATCTCTTTGGTTTATTAATTCGTTGGATTTAAAATATTAATTCCTAAAAGTTATTAATATCTTGGAATCAATATTTAGAACACAAGGGATTAATAAAAGATAAATTTAAGTATATGAGGGTTTATATAAAAACCCTAGAGTTTATATTTTATAAGATATTATTATTACATATTATATTATTAAAGAATATAGTACTATATAAAAAGAGAAATTAAGGAAGTTGTTGATGAATCTCTTAAAATTGGCAAGATAAAAATATACAAAGCCCTAACTAAAAGGAAAAAAAGGCAGTATATTCGTGAAAGACAAGAGAATCTCTTGCACCTCTCTAAGGTAGCTCCTAAGAAATTCTGGAGGCAGATTCTAACTAGGAAAACTAAAGATAATAATAAAATTGCTTTACACGACTGGAATTCCTATCTTAAAAAGCTTTATGAATCTCCAAATGTCATCGATAACTTTGAAACCCTCCTCACAACAAAATACGGTTTCTCTTTAGAAGACATTGATTTTGGGGTTAATCACTTGGCTAATGGGAAAGCTAAGGACATTGAAGGTTGTCAGGTGGAAATATTAAAAATTGGAGGTCATGTCCTCATCCCCCACATTCACAAGCTTTTCAATCAAGCGGTCAAGAAAGGGTTCCCTAAACCATGGACTCAAAGCCTCATTATCCCTATTTTTAAAAGTGGGGATACAAATAACCCCTCTAATTATCGGACAATTATGATCAGCCCTCTCTTAGCCAAGTTATATGGTATTATTTTGGAAAGGAAGTTGAGCATATGGCTTGAAAGTGAAGGTAAGGGGGCTAAAGGCCAAGCGGGTTTTAGAAAGCAACACTCAACAACAGACCATCTCATTACACTTAGGATCATTGTGGAGGAATGCTGCAATGATAAATCTAATCTCTTTTGTTGATTTGTGGACTTTAGAAAGGCTTTTGATAAAGTTCCTAGAAACAACTTTTGGAACAGATTAAAAGAGCTAAAGGTTCCTTTTGACTTGAGATATGTCGCTATCAGGTTATATGAGAATGCAATTGCCAAGTTAAAGAGAAATGAGGGGTGGTCCAAAGATATTAAGTGTAATATCGGAGTTAAACGAGGTTGTCCCCTCTCCCCTACCCTATTTGACATTTACATCGACAAGCTAGAAGGTTGTTTGGAGGAAGTAGGATGTGCTAGCATGATCTTAGTTGGGATAGTCATCATCCTTCTTCTCTACGCTAACGATATTGTTCTTCTCGCAAGGTGCCCATCTGATCTTGATAAGAAACTTATACTTCTTAAGGATTTCTACTCTACCATGGGTATGATTGTTAACAATGACAAAACAAAAGTTATGATTATCAAATCCAAGAAGGACGCTTATGCTAATTTTATGTATGACAATAATAACATGGAGGAAGTGTCTTCCTACAAGTACCTACGAATTGATATTCATCACAAGCTCAACTAGAACTATAACATTGAGAAAATTATTAATGGGGGATGGAAAGCTTATTTTGGTCTTGAAAATGATTGTAAAATGGTAAACCTCATAATGTGGGATAGAAAGAAGTTCCTCTTTGAAACTTTAGTCACTCTGGTTATCTTATATGGATGTGAGATTTGGGGTTGTAGCATCTCTAAAGAATCCTGGAGAAAGATTGAGCAAATCTAAAAGTGTTTTATAACGTATAACCTCAGAATTAAAAGCAACACACCCTATCCTATTATCCTTATAGAAGTGGGTCTTTACCCTATCGAGAGCCTAGCTATGACTAGGCTTCTGTTGTACAAGCACAAACTCAATAACATAGGAGACCATAGACTTCCTAAGCTAGCTTTAAATTCAAGCCAAAACCACCTAAGGCTCAAACAAGGTTGGTATAAAGACACCAGGGCCTGGTTAAACTATTGGGAGATCGACGATAATGTTGCATTGCAAAACATTAATAACAGTAAAAATATTGTTACTTCGAAGTTCAAAGAAAAATGTGGTGTGAGAAAGATTTAGCGGCTAAAAGAAAATTAAGATATTATAAGGAGGTCATCAACCCCACCCTAGAAGATCAAAAGTATCTCTCTGTTTTAACTAGCTCAAAGAAGAAAATTAATATAGCCAATATTAAAATGAACTCTCATGAGCTCCATAGTGAAACGGGTCATTGGGCAGTTCCTAAAACACTATAGATGGAAAGGTTCTGCCATCTCTGTGAGAATACGAACATCGAGGATGAAAATCACTTCCTCTTACAGTGCCCCGCATACAACCACATTAGATCTCAGTTTCAAAATCTTTTTTGCAATACTGACCTTCCTAGCCTTTTACGTTGTCAAAATTACAGTGAGCTTGGGAGGATTCTTTCCAAGATTTTTGAGCATAGGAATAAAATATTAAATCAAACTAAATAATTCATTAGTTGATATTATATAGTTGATATTATTAAGATAATTTAAATATTTATATATAATAATTATTGATAATAATATAATGGTAAAGATAAATATATATTATTAATAATAAGTGAATGTTATTATTATTTTTTTTTTCTGAATATGTCTACCCCTATATTAGTACAAAAATATTTTACACCGAGGTCATGGCCTCATGAAAGCTATCCTGGAGAATCGGCATGTTTACAAGCATAACTTATCAGTATTCAGTGAGAACCCAACTGAGTGTTTCCCTAAAGGACTGCCAGGAACCTGACCATGACTAATGCAAAAAATAAAAAAAACCCCATTGTTGTACATGGAACTGAAAATAGAACAGGGGCCATATGACAACAGTAACAGGAAAACTAGACCATGACGAATGAACCGAGAAACACTGCTTGAAACACAAATCTGAGTACTAACTTCAAAAGCATCTGAGACTGCAATCGAGGCTAGAGACCAGAAGCTAGCAGAGTGCCTCCCTCGCGGTAGAAACTGGCGATTAGAACTGGAGCACTCATCGTGACTGTAAGGCAGGTGATAAGTGAAAAACCTCGAGCACACTGAATTTCCAAAAAACCAAAGAGCACAGACCTGTTTAAACACCATGGGAGGGATCGGGCTGATCTTCGATGATGCGGCATCCAAACTGGTAATCATCTTCCTCCTCAGAGGGGTGGCCCTCTCTGCATGTAGAGCCTCCAACTATAGATACACTCGGGCCTGCCTGATCCTTCATGATTTGGGAAGCCGTGCTTTTGCCTGAGCCTGAAGCCTTGCTCAGCTCATAGTTCATCTGGATTGTGCCATGTCTGTCTTCCGCCGGCCTTTCCGTCGTCGCCCCAAGGGAACCTGCAACCTGACCAGAATTGATCTCTTTGAGCTCTATGGTAACAAAGGCCATGAAGGATAGATTTCTGTGACTGCAGGGGAACTGTAGTCGAGTGGAGTTAGGATTGCGAGGGCTCGCTGCCAAATTGTGCAGGCCTCTTCCCTTGCCCCGTCCACTTCTTGTAGCCGGATATCGATCCATGCTAAAGTCCGAACAGAAAGTCGAAGAATCTGTCATGGAGGAGGTTGCCTAGCAGCCTGTTTTCCCCCTAGAGCTACCTCTCTTGCTGCTCATCCTCTAATGAAGTTTCGGCATAGTCGGCAGACCAGGATGATCCGGGCAGTTTGAAAGACTGTGGAGGTAGAAAAGGTTTAGCGCAGGCCTGGCATCAGCAACCAGAAGGCCGAGATGGAGAGAAGAGACTAAGATGCTGGCGAGATTGCAGATGAGGCAGGGAGGGGCCTGTGGACTCAGCCAGCAATTCGCCCAACGAACCAGGGCCCAGAGTATCCCTGGAAAGGTTCGTGGATGAACCTCGGCTGCTGCAAATGAGGGTCTTAAGCGAAGAGAAGAGACACGAATGCGGCAAGTTGAGGGCACCATGCTCAGGAGATAAACCGACAGAGGAGGCGGGACAGGGTGCATTAATGCAGAATTAATCTTGAACTTAGGGGAATTGATGACAGGTGCCGTGGGAGATCGAAAGGCAGTGGATATGAGCCACGCGCCCGCCCAAGCTGTTGCCCACGTACCTGTACCATAATCAGACACCCGCATCCGGGAGGGATAAATCTTGGTGCACCAGGAGTGTGCAGTCGCCTTTGAGTTGTGTATCATTAGAACTATTCAGTGGACCAGAGAAGAATGGGAGCTGTTGATCGGCCCCTTGATTAGCCAATCTGTCTACTACCTTATTAGTTGTTCGCCCAATGTGCTTGAAGGAAATGCTGCGGGGAGTTTTGAGCCATTCTTCAATTTGTTCTAGTCTGCTTAGAAGCCTCCAACTCGAGGCGATCTTAGCAGCTGAGGATCCTGATTGTATCCAGATAGCGACCTCTATTAGGATTTGTGAATCCCCTTCTACTTCTAGAGGGAGCAAGTTTTATGATTCTGCTATGCGTAGACCTTGCCATAAGCTCTCAAGCTCTGCAGCATTGTTGGTATCTCTACCCAGCGATCCATGATAAATATGCATAACAGTGCCTTCCACATTCCTGAAGATGCCTCCATATCCAGTCAGCCCAAGATTGCCTTTAGCCACTCCATCAAAGTTTAGCTTGTAAGGGTGGATGGTAGGAGGAGACCAAAATTGTGCCGAATCAATGTGAATAGAAGTGTTGGATTTGATATGATCTCCAGAGGTGATTTCTAGGTTCCAGTTGGCGAGAATGAGGCATTCTTGGGGTAAGACTGGTATATCTGAGTCTTGCCATTTTCTGAGAGCTAGAGATTCTTGAAGATTCTGCCTGAGGAGAGACCAAAGAGTGTCAAGAGGCGAACTATGATTCTTGAAGATCCTATTATTTCTTTCCTTCCAGATGATCTAGTAGATGTAGCCCAAAAGGAGGCTCCAAAGGGCATTAAGTAGAGAACTTTGGAAAGGGTTCTGAGGCCAGTTCCTGATGGTGTTTACAATGTCTCCCTCTCTTCTACCTATTCTTCTGTTACACTGTGCTGTTCTCTCCCACATTTGAGCTGCTAATGGGCAAGTATCCAAGAGATGTTTAATGTTCTCTGAATGGAGATTGCAGTTGGAACATCTTGAAGGCCCAATAAATCCTTGTTTTTGTAGGTTATCCCATGTGAGGATCCGTTGTTTGCTAAGAAGCCATAGGAAAGTGGAAACCTTAGGCCAGATGTGTGGTTGCCAGACTTGGTCCCATAGTTGATCTTTTATTATCTGCATAGGTTGATAAAGGATTTGGTATGCTTCCTTGGTCGTGAACATGCCCTTAGTAGTGTATCCCCATCTCAATTAGTCCTTCTGATCAGAGAATTTGATTTTCCTAAATTTGAGCTCTTGATCAATCTCATCATAGGTTTCCTCCTGCCAGTTGGCCTGCCATGACTTTTCCAGTCTCCAAAGTTGAAAACCTTGGGGAGATTGCTGTTGTCAGTAATTATGGACATGAATTTGCTCATTCTGCTACATGGTGTCTTGCCACTTGGGTTTGTGAAAGAGAGAGGAAAGTTTGGGAAGTTGTTGCCAGGAATCTACCCAAAATCTTGCAGTGGTGCCTGAGTGGATTTCCCAGAAGCTGTGCACTTGAATAAAGGCGCTATGTATCTTGGTAGCATTCCAAATCAGTGAGCCAGGGGTGGTTGAATTGAAATGGATTAGCTCCTCCTTTGGACTACCTGGAGCATATTTGGCTTGCCAAAGACGACCCCAGGGAGTATGCGGTTTAGAGATCCAATTCCACCATATGTGTGCACCCATGATGTTGTTGTTGTGGAGGGGGTCCCTCAGACCTAGCCCCCCAGCTGATTTTGGAAGACATACCTCCGTCCATTTGACCAGTGCGCATTTTCTGTTATGACCAGAGGAGCCCCAAAGAAAGTTTCTTTGAAGATTGTGGATGTTCTTGAGAACCCATTTCGAGGCAGCCAAAATTGAGAACAGATACAGAGGCATGGCTTGGAGAACAGATTTAATGAGGATAATCCTGCTTGCAATGTTGAGAGAGTGATAGGTCTAGGAGGAGAGCCTGGTTTCTAAGTTGTCAAGAAGAGTCCTCCAGGAAGCATGTTTGATAGCAGAATCAAACAGGGGAGCTCCCAAATATTTTGAAGGAAGCTTGGCTATAGAGAAGCCCAATATCTTGGCTATATTCCTCTGAGTGAGTATGGGAGTGTGGAAGAAAAAGAGCTGGGATTTGGAGGCGTTGATGGTGGTGCCAGAGGCTTCTAAAAAAACATTGAGCAGAAGTTTGAAGGCAGAGGCTTCTTGTACTGACGGGTAGACAAAAATCATATTGTCGTTGACAAAATGTTGGTGAGTGATTGGGGATTGACCATGTAGCAAGACGCCCTTTAAAGAGTTAGAATTTGAGGTTGAATTGAGAAGGCGGCTTAGCCCTTCGGCCATGAGAACAAAAAGGAATGGAGAAAGAGGATCACCTTGACAGATACCCCGAGAAGGATGAAATGGAGGGGAAGGGGAACCATTAAGAAGGATGGAAAAGCTGGGGGAGGAAATGAGATTCATGATCCATCGTGTCCAGGTAGCATTGAAGCCGAATGCAAGTAAGATGTGTTTAATATAAGTCTAGCTGAGCTTGTCGAATGCTTTGGAGAGATCTAGTTTAAGAATCATACCTGGTTTTTTCAGAATCTTGAGAGAGTGGATCACTTCGTGTGAGAGAATGATACCATCCAGTATCTGGCGCCCTTCTACATATCCTGTCTGCTCTAGTGAAATGAGGAGAGGGAGAAGAGGTTTGAGCCTGTTCGCCACGACTTTAGATATGAGCTTGTAGATTACATTGCATAGCACAATCGGCCTGTATTTGTCAGGTGTATTGGATTCTTCCACTTTCGGAACGAGCACTATAAAGGTCATGTTTAGGGAAGGCAGGACCCAGTGCATCGATCTCGATTCATCCACGAGCTCCCAGACCTCTTTTTTTATGTGCTCCCAGAAAGCGTGAAAGAAATTGGCTGTGAATCCGTCAGGGCCAGGCGCTTTTCCATCCTTGAGCTGGGCCATAGCATCCTCCACTTCCTGCATAGAAATAGGCTGGAGAAGTCTCTTGTTGTGATAATCATTTATGATTTTAGGAATGTGCTACGCTATAGTTTGTATAGCCTGATCCCTGCAACCCGGGGGTTCCCTAAGGATGTCTTGAAAGTAATCTTGGAATTCCTTTACCACCTCTTCATGCCTCTCCAGATGCTCCCCATGCTAATTGTTGATGAAAGCGATGTTGTTATGCATTCTTCTTTGAATGGTTGACCTGTGAAAGAATTTAGTATTTTTATCCCCATCCTTAAGCCATCTAATCCTGGATTTTTGTCGCCAGAGAATCTCTTCTTGCAGTATTCGAGTTTCAATCTGAGTTAGGAGAGCCTGCTCCTGTAGTGTGTAATCCTCTGTTCTTCCCTCATAAATGATATATTGTTGTAATGTATTCATTTGCTGCTCCAACACTTTCCGCTGATCAAAGATGTTGCCAAACTGAGTGCGATTCCAAGATTTCAGCACTTGTTTAAGGTATTTTAGCTTTTGTTGAAATTGAAACATCTTGGCTCATGCCGGGGAATGAAGGATTTCCAGGCATCGATGACCACTTCTTTGAAGTTAGGATGAGAAAACCAGAAGGATTCGAAGCGGAAAGGTCTATTGCTCTTAGACTCTGGACGCGACCACTGTAGCATAATGGACCAGTGATCTGATCCCACTTGCGGCATGATGGATGCATGAAAGTCTCCACCCAGGTGAATGGCGTTATCCGACAAAAGGAATTGGTCCAATCTGGAAGCTATATGCTGTGGTCCCCTTCTTTTATTGGTCCATGTATACATACCATTTGAAGTCTGAAGGTCCATTAGCTGATTGCCATGAATAAAGTCTTTAAAGCCGATGCTATCCCCTTCCAGTTTTGCTCGTCCTCCTGATTTTTCCTCCAGCGCTGTGATGATATTGAAGTCACCACCACTTATCCAAAGGGGATGGCTTCTACTAGAGTTAAGAGCTGTAAGAGTATGCAACAAATCCAGTTTTTTTTGCAAATCTTGAGGAAAATACACATTAGTGAGAAGACCATGGATATTGGTCCCAATTAGATGGAAAGTAGTTTGAATGATGAAGTGAGAGGCATGAAAATCTTGCAGGGAGAGAATTTGAGGGTTCCATAAGATTGCTAGCCCTCCAGAAGCTCCTGAAGCATACACAGAGATTGGGCGACATCGTGTCCATACTTTGTTCAAAATTTTCTCCAATACAGCGTTGTTTCCTTTGGTTTCCTGAAGAAAGACTATTGAGGGCTTTTCTTGCTGGATCATATTTTTTAACATTCGGTGTTTTGCAAGGCTATTAAGCCCTCTCACATTCCATGAGATTAACTTCATGAGGAACCATGGGGAAGAGATTTGTAATACTTGGTCAGCTTGGGGAACCTCCCAGAGTTCGCCAACATTTCACCTATAATAATAGCCCTTTGCAGGTCCGTTTTGCGCCCACGTTTTTTCGACTCTTTCAGTATTTTTTTACCATCCCATGGACTACCTGCCTGAATGCCACGATATTTGTTTTGCTGTGCTCTTGCTAAAACTACCTCAAGTCTTTCGATCTCCTAGGAGTGTATTTCATTGAAGTCTTTCTGTCGACATGCCGTTTCCAGTATAAGAATGTCCAAACCCCTCAGATCTACACTTTCTAGTTCCTCCTCCATGTGTGTCGGTTTGTTCTGTTCCTCCTCATCTAACCTTTGATGATTACTGAGGGATAGAGATGCATCTATCTCCATGGTGGAAGTTTGTAGGGCTGTATCTAAAGCTTGATTTTTACCAATGGAGTTGGAGACGAGGGAACTGATTAGAATAGATTTTGAGGGCGAAGCTGAAGGATTTGGGGGAGGCGGAGGAGTGGAAGGGAAAGGATATGAAGGTGGGATGAATGTGTGATCCTCCAAGATGGGATTTGAGGACAGGGTTTCAAAGCTGTTCTGTGTTTTAGGTTTCTTAGGATCAATTGGAGCAACTGGAGGTTTCTTGGCATGCTTTCTGCCACTGGAGACTCTCGTAAATCCCTCAACATCTTTGCTTTCCTCAGTTGCAGGAGCTTTGGGCTGAAAATTCAGAGGGCAATCTCTGAAGAGATGGCCATGTTCATGGCACTTTCTGCAGCGAAAAGGAATATGCTCATAGTTTATTGTTTGGATCCATTCAAAATCGTCATGAAATAGACTTACCAAATCTGTGAGTTCTTTTGCCAGAGGCATGTGTACACAGATCCTGGCATAGGATGTGTATTTTCGGAATTTGGTTTCCTCAGCAACTTTGATGAAGACTCCCAGGCTGTTGCCAATGTCCTTTAAGGTCTCCTCGTTCCAGTATTCCGAGGGAAGAGAATACATGCGTATCCATACCAGAGCCTGGTTTTTCTTATCTTCTTTGTCTAGATTGAACCTCACTTTCCAGTCACGAAGATACAGGCCTACAGAGTTGAAGAAGTACGGACCTCCTTTGAATATGCGAGTTTTGTCTTCCAGACAGTTGAAGATGGCAGTGAAGAAACCTTTGGGTCCAAGCTGCAGGGTGACTTGTCCTTTAGGCTTCCATTTGGAGGCGATCCAGCCATGCAAGGCCTTTTCAGTTGGCCAGAAGCCAAGGAACTTGCCTATGAGTGCATGATCACTCATATATTGGATGTGATTGTTAATCCGTTCGCTGGGAAGATCTATTTTGATTCTCTCTGCAGATCTGGGAATGCATGTTGCAGAGGACGCTTTTGGCCATGACGAAGAGGCGCTCTGATCTGTACCTTTGTCTTTGTCTGCCGCAGGGCCTGCAGCAGCGTTTTCTTTGTTGTCAGTGGTAGGATCGGTATGGAGGGCTTCATTAGGGATTGGGCCAGAACCGGTTGGAACACCTATGATTACAGGCGTATCAGCGTAAGGACCTGAAGCGGGAGGGGGGCAGAGCCCACCCCTTTGGAAGGCGGAGCCATGTGGAGAGGATCAGCGGGGAGTATGGACTGTAGAGTTGAAAGCGCAGAGGAGGTAGGTTGCTTGTTTACTCAGGGACCCTAACCAGGGCTTCATCCCACCTCTGAAGCACGCATTTTTTCAGATCAGAAGGAGATTCTCCATATTTTGAGTATAATGATCGAATAAGTGAATTTTATTATTAGGATATATGTCAATTATATTATAATTTTAAATATAACTATTAATATATTAATAAAAGTTTATGTAATAATTAATATTATATTAATGTACAAAATAATGTTAATATAATAAGTTAATTATATAAATAAAGAAAATGACTGTTACTATTTATATAATTATTAATAATGAGAAATAATTAGCTTTTAACAAAAATCACTTAATAATTATTAATATAATGAATAGTAGATATATCTATAGATTTATATAGTTACACTAATTATCCTTCACATAATTGATTAAAAACCTACCTATTCATTTCACGATTTTAAACATTATTTTTAAAACTAGTTCATTTTTTCTATTAATAACGTGTGTAGCGATTTTGTCACATAAATTGTTTTATCGAAAAAGTGCATCTTAAAGCATATTCCAAACGTAATTAAATTGAAAAGGTTTGGATTTTGATTAATCTCTCAATTTTCAAATATTATAAAAATTTTACTCTTTACTATGTCTCCATAATAGTATAGTATACATACATGTATTTATGTACAGATAATAGTATAGTATATATTTAGACTTGACCTCAAGAGCTTTCGGGAATTGACCCTGGACCTCCCAATTGGGGAGACACTGATTTGACGGGTTGAGCTAACTCTTGGGGCTGACTTTCTAGGTTTTAGAAAAAGGGAAATTATAATTTTTATTATCATATTTTTTTTAAATAAATATAATTGGTATTTTTGGATGGTATTTTGAATAATTAATTGAAATAAATTAATGTATTAAATATACATTAATGTATTTATGATTAATTTTGAGGGTTAATTTAATTGGTCAGGTCTTTATCATTAAAGTATTTTTAATAGTAAAAGGTCATACTTCTAACTCTAAAATCGGACTCTATAGTTGCTCTCAAGAAATGATATTTTATGGTGGATATGTTTGGTACTAATATTCTTCTGGACATAGTGGTTATCCGTGAACCACATAAAAATAATAAAAAAAGTCCGAGAGTTAGCTCAATTAATCGAGTTCTTGTTATTGTTATTTGAGAAGTTATTACTCTAAATGGATCTACTTGATATAAATATTTTTTCATATAGTCATGCAAATATTTGGTGGATATAATTCTCACCCATCTCCAAATCAAATAAACCATATAATAATAAAAAAAACTAATATATTTAAAATTTCATATACAATTAAGTTAAAAAATAACAAAATTAATTAAAAATAATACCAATTAATTAAATAAACTTTTCAATATCTATATATATATATAATACACTCTTTGAAACAAAATAATATAAACATAGATTTTGACAATAACTTTAAGCAAATTGCTCATATTGTGCATATCTACATATTCCCAACTTCCTCATAAATCCAAGACTTGGGCTTTTAGTTCATTCCCAACTTCTTTATAAATCCAAGACTTTGGGCTTTTAGTTCAACCGTTAAAATACTTGAAAGAACAATTTAGATTACAGATATAGTGAAGCGTTTAAAAGAAAAGGAGATTTTAGACTCAATTTGGTATTACTAAAATGTTATTGGGTTAATAGGTATGTTTATTTTGAAATGAATTTTTTAAAATTTTAATTTAATTAATAATAATTAATAAGTAAATGGTGGGTATTTAAGTTTAATTAAATATTTTAAAATATTTATAATAGTGTATAATTGAATGAGATTTATCTTTAGAGTAATTATGTTTTTATTTAAATTTTAATTAAATTAATTAAATTTCTTTTCATAGAGATAAGTATTATATGAAGTGAGTTATTAATAAAGCATGGTTTTAGTTCATGGTATTTTAACAAAGCCTATTTATAAATGAATAATTTATAATTAAGATTTTTGTTCCATGTTCCTTTAATATATATATATTAATTATTTTTATAATTAATAATAATTTAAAATAAAATTATGATTTAGTTTTTATGATTTATTTTTATTTTTATTTTAGCAATATGTTATTAAGTATTTTGATATTAATCTTTGTTTTTATTTACCAATTAATTAACTTATATAACTACATTAATAACTAAATTTTTTAAAAATTAACGATTGTGGATAATGTGTATTTTACTTTTTAGAGTTAATAAATAAGTCTATTTTCAATGTTTTCCATTACATTAAGAAAGCTATGACATTTTTGACATAATTTAATTTAATAAATATATTATAATAAAATAATATTTTAATATATTAGATTACATTACAAAAAGATGTGAGAACCCATTTACATTTAACCAATGAGATTTGTTTGAGTATACTATTATTGATAGTTAAATAAACTATTATCAATAATTGATTCATGTTTGACACAGAAATTTAATTTATCTTTAATCATATAAATTGTTAATAAGCAATAATATCTTTAAATATGATAAACAAAATCTTTATTTGTATGTATGTAAAATATGTGCTGAGACAAATGTAAAATCTAATCTACAAGTCGAGCATACATTTTATCTATTTCTCGCCATTGCTATACGTGCCTTCTCATATGATTAAACATCACGATAACGCTTCTCACCTAAAATATAGTGAATTGGAATGGTAATTAAAGCTTGAAAATTCAATATTAAATCTACCACTTAAGCCTAAACTACTCTGCATCACCTTCCCATGTTTATGTTCTTTGGCTATATCTTGCAAATTGTTTTGGCCAATTATGACTAACCATATTTAAAGTTATATGGGAGACTTAACATATGAATGGTAATAATTAATCATATTTAGAGTTGGAAACATAAAATATTGACGGCAATTTATCAAAAATATTTTTTGCCCGGCTTTGGCCGTATTGTATTCCGGCAGTACGGCCGTATTCTGACTGGCTTCGGCCATAATGTAATCATGAGGGCTGCTGCCATATATGGATTTTCACTCTGAAAAAAAAAAAAAAAATACATCTAACATGTAATTTCTTAATTAAAGATAACAATTGTAAAAATTACATAAATTTCACTTTATATTTTTATTATTAATCTATATTTACTTAGCTAAAGTAGTATAATTCCATAATATCTATTGAATATGATGATTATTCCTTTGAATTTCAAATAACTATTCACAACACCACCATTTATTTAGCTTTAATTTTAATACATATCAATTATAGATAAACAAATGTTATTGGAATTGTTATTCCTTTCTTTCCTGCATATAATAGGATGGAAACAAATTTTCCTTATAAATAATCAATGCTTTTGGATCCTCAAAAACTAGTGATTAACAGTCTTATCAAAATAATCTTTGCAATAATACGTTTTTAAATGTTAGTAGCATGAGTATTATTCGTGAAATTCATAAATTTACGTTGATTTAGTGAATATTTACGTATAAACTTATTTAATAGGATATTTTTTCACATCTAAAAAACTATACTATTTACCAATAACACAACACAGATGAGGCAAAGAATCCACATACGAAAAAATAATTTTTATATTGAAAATTGTCTTAATGCTATGAAGAATGTAAACTTCCAACAACATTCAAATTAAAAGTTATTTATAAAATGATTGTC
The DNA here is from genome assembly GCA_031772625.1 of Pinus tabuliformis. Classification (NCBI taxonomy): domain Eukaryota; kingdom Viridiplantae; phylum Streptophyta; class Pinopsida; order Pinales; family Pinaceae; genus Pinus; species Pinus tabuliformis. The sequence continues at coordinate 793,453,438 of CM062808.1, forward strand.
ATTTTTTAAGTATTATTTTATTAACTTATAAAATTAATTTTCGTTATATATATATATATATATATATATATATAATTTTAAATGAAATTTAAAAAATTATCAAATAAGATTATAACAAAGTATAATTCTCTCACTTTTTATCATTTAATTTCTCAAGAAAATCATGTGTTCTTTAATTAAAGAAAATGGTTACCAAAAATTATAAGGAAATCACAAAAAACCTAAGATAAATTCTTCTAACAAAATTAACAACCCACTTGGCCCCCTCAAATCCCCTTGCCACACATGTGTCCTAGAAAACCCTGTTGTTTGACACATGTGGCCTATATAGTTGTTCAAACTCTCCTACAATGATACGTGTAGTTTCCTATGGTTGTTGCATCACACACGCACTTTCGTGCTAATATCTTCAACCACAAAAAATGTCTTGCTATCTTTGTACTTATTCTTCAGCCCTGAATTCCTCAAAAAAATGTGCAATATAAATAATTCAAAAAAACTATTTTTGAATTTTCCTATCACTTCTGTTGTGTCTTGATACTTTCCTTTAGGTTGTTTTTATAATTCTCAATAGGTCAAATCCATGATCTCCAAAGTGATAGAGAGTTGGAGTTAGGATTAAATCTTGATGGGAGAGCATTTTATTAGCCAAGTTCATGTTTGTAAAAACTTAAAAAAGATAAAATAAAATTGGTTTTCCTCATTTATTTGTTTTGTAATATTTTTTAAATTATATCCAGAAACATTTATATTGTTTTTTTAAGCAATCTGAATCTTATATTATCAAAAAATTACATACGATATAGTCATGGAGCAACTAAGAAATCTTTAGATTAGAGAGTAGCAATGTGTACAAAGAGAATTCTAGAAAGAAACCATTTACCCTTGGTAGGGAAACCAGATGGTCCCTATGAGAATTCATTTTCATACAAAACAAAGACAGAAATGCTAGTTATGTAATTGTTAAAACCTACATAACTGAGAATACAACAAATACCAAGAAAAGAAAAAGGCTGTGATGGCCCATCCTGGGAATGCCTAGGTATTTTGACATGCATGGTGCTCGATTAGATCCTGTAGATGCCGGGTGGATTGAGTCTGTTCGCTTTGAATTTGTTCGAACTTGAAATTAGCCTTCCTTTCTTCATTCTTCAAAGCAAGGCACTTAAATTTGTCATCAAATCCTTTCTGAAACTAGTTAGGGCATTCCCATTCCACCAGGAGCATACCTGAGATAATGTTAGCGGCCTGCTGCGATGCCTCACCTTTTGAGGACTGAACATTCATGGACAATTTTGGCACTCTTGGTTTAGGATGTTGAGCCACTATTGGAGAACCTCTGGCCCTCTCAGGCTCATGGTCTTTCTCCTGAACACCTATGAGATCCCCTTTGGGTTGGAAGGCTACCTAGAGAGTATATATATCAGACTTAGAACTTGCAAAGGTGTCAGTGGTCGATACAGACAACAAAAGAGTTGGAAATGTTAACCCCATCAACCTGTATAGATTTCTCAGAGCAATGCCGGTGCTGTTGAGGTTGGATTTTATCTCCACCATCCGTTGTTTAGCCCTATCCCTGATTTATTGTTCGCACCATAGCTCTCGAGCCAACAAGTTATGAACTGCCCAAATTACGTTGTTGGTTTCTCTGCGATCCTGAGCTTCCATGGCTGCTTCCCATTGGCAGATGTGAGGTGGAATCTCTTCTTTAAACTTTTCCTCTTCTTGTTTATGCCATAATGGAAGAGGTGAACGCCCACGACCTCTACCACCTCTCCTAATCCTGGCTCTTTCATGCACCATGTTACTTCGCTTGTAATTTCAAACCTTTCGTAGCCTGCAACTTCACTTCCACAACAAGTCGAATACCTCAAACTTTTCCTCTCCCCCCTGTCCATTGTGGAGCTCGCCGTTGCCTCTGATTTCAAACTCTAGCAGAGCAGAATGTTGGATGGAATCCCTATTACTCTATGAGATCAAAGACCTAGAAGTAATGTGTGCCTCCGTATGCGAGAAGGAGGTCGGATGCCTCCATGACTCCACATCTTTCCAATGAATGAGACCGGCGATGCATGGCTGGCAGCCAATCTCAAAACATAAATTTCCTTGCGCTTCTGACATTAGTATTTGACGACCTTCGATCTGATGTGCTGACACGCAGATTCGAGGGGGTGGGGTATAGTCTGTCTCTGCTATGATCCCGCACTGAGTGGCCCATGCTGTTGCTGCATGAGAATCCAATGTGAAGTGTTGGAGCATGATATTCTACTTCTTTGTTCGCTAAGAATTCCGCTAGAGAGTTTTATTTATGTCTTGTGTGGGAGAAGATGATGGCTTCTTACCGAGATAGAATGTGAGCCATTTGTTGCATGTCGTAGTCCAACCTCCAACTTTAGGAGCATTTGGATGTGGGATCCATTGATTAGGTTGTGAGTTGTTTCGATGATGAGTTTGGAGTCTCTTTCAATAATGATACGGTGGAGATGATTTTAGATGACTTTTTAAGCAATTCAGAGATCTTGAATAAAAGCTTCAGGTTAAATAATATTATTTCTTTCCTATCCAATGTAACCTCTATAGACTTTGAGAATTTTCCCATATTGATTTCTGATTACCTCTCCAATGCCTACCTTCATAGGATTTCCCTTAGAGGCCTCAACAAAGTTAATTTTGAAATGTTGTTCTGGACGAGGTTTCCAAACTTCTAAGCTAGTATTGGTGGCCTCAAGGACAGTGGAATTGCCTATAGTTTTATGGGTTCCAAATTTCCACCAGTTTAGAATGGATCTCCCATAACGAGGTCCTTGGAAATCCTTAACATCCCATCTGGAGAGGAATAGGGTTTCTTCTATGTTCTTATGAAAAAGGAGCCCAATGCCTTCTTGGGAGTTTCTTTTTTCATTGAGTATTCTTTGATTTCTATCTTTCGAGATTTTCGAGGTCATAAGGTTTGAGGAAATTTTCCAAACTCGATTGATGATAATATTTTGGAATGGATCTTTGGCCGACCCCTTGGTTATTGAAAGCCTTGCACCAACTTGTTCCATAGATGTGCTATATCGCAAGAGTCAAATAGGTGATCTATGGTCTCTTGTTGGGTCTTGTACATGTAGCACCATGAGGGGACATGAAAACCATTTCTGGTTAAGTTTTCCCATGTGAGAATACGACATTTGGCCAAGAGCCAAGTGAAAGTACAAACTTTGGGACATAAATTTTGAGACCACGGGTCTTTCCAAAATATATCTAGGGCATCCTCATGCTCTTGGGTCAATATGTTGTAAGCCTCTTAAGTATGAAGATTCCTGAGTTTTTGTAACCCCATATCATGATGTTTGACCCTACTTTCTTCCATATCTTTCTTTTGTTGAGAGTTTGCATGAAATAATTTTGATTGTACTATGGGTTTTACTCCTTAGATAAAGGTGGATATATGCATTTTCGAATGTCATTTCTTGTTGCTTTCTTTCCAGTATTCATGAACCAAGATTCAATTAGATTTATGAGCATGCTACATGTTGAGAGGATGTGGAAGAGAATTTCTCAGGCTTGGAAGTTTTTGCTAGGAGTACATTTAGAACTTTGTTGTTTCTGCTCTTATTTCAAAAAATGTTGTGCTGTTGGATGAATGCTTGATTTATACTAGCTTGATTCCATATGAGGGAGCCTTGATAGTGTGAAGATAAATGAACGAGATTCGACTTGTTCACATCCTAGACATATTTAGTGTGCCATAATTTCACCCATGGTCCAACTATGTGCTTAATCCATTGCCACTAGATCTTAGCTCCCATGACCTTGTTGGATTTTGCTGGATCTCGAAGACCTAAACCACCCTTTAATTTTGAGAGGTAGAGGGTTTCACATTTCACCAAAGGCTATTTTTTCTTAATATGAGATCCTACTCACGAGAAGGTCCTTTGGATATTTCTTATGTTTTTCAGGACCCATTTGGAGTTTCTAGGACGAAGAAATGGTAAGTAGGCATGGATTGGAGGAAATATTTGAGGAGCATCAGACACCATAAATATTTAGGGAGTGGAAGGTTCAACGATTAAGCTTGCTATTCAGTTTGTCAAGAAGGTCCTACTAAGAGTAATACTTAATGGCTGAGTTAGTGAGGCGATCTCCCAGGTACTTGGAGGCGAGAAAAGCAGAGGATCAGCTAAGGATCCTTTTGATATTCCTTTGAGAAATAGGAGAGTTGCTGAAGAAGAAGATTTGGGATTTTTTTAGGTTGATGGAGTTGCCTAAGGCATATAAGAAGAGGTCAAGGTTTCTTTGACTTTTTTCTTCCTCTTTGAAAGACGGGTGATTCATGAGAAGGGTATCATCGACAAATTGTTGGTGAGATAGGGTGATGTTATCATGAAGAACAAGGCCTGTTAGAGAGCCCTTCTATAAAGTCGCCTTGATAGATCTTCCCAGACCTTCTTCCATAAGAATGAAAAGGGAGGGGTATATGGGTTTTCCCTGCCTTATGCCTCATGTAGGAATGAAGGAGTTAGAAGGGGCATTGTTGACCAGAATGGAGAATAAAGAAGATCTTATGAGAGAAATGACTTAATTAGTCCAAGGAAGGTTGAAACTAGAAGCAAGAAGAATACTTTCCAACTAGGATCAATTGAGTTTGTCAAATTCTTTGGACAAGTCCAATTTTATAAGCATGTCAGGCTTTCAGAGAGTTTTAGGAAAGTGGATGGCTTCGTGTGCAAGGATGATCCCATCTAGGATTTGTATTCTTCCACATAACCCTATTGCTCTGGAGAAATAAGGATCAGAAGAATGGGATTCATATGGTTACTGATGACCTTGGTAATGATTTTGTAAATAATATTGCAAATCAACATAAGAAGATTTACCAAGAGGGGCCACATTGTCTTCCTTTGGCACTAGCACAAGGAAAGCGACACTAAAAGAGAAAAGGATGCATTGGCTGATTTGAGAGTCGTCTATAATTTCCAGGACCTCTTGATGAAGAAACTACCAACATTGTTTGAAGAAATATATTATGAACAAATCTGGCCCTGGAGCATTTATGTCCACTAATTGTTGAAGAGATTCATTAACTTCAAATTCACTAATAGGTATAAGAAGAGCTTTTTGATGATTATTTGCAACTAATCTAGGTATGTTGGTTGTAATCTTGTTTATGGCTTCCCTGTGTTGAGGATGTGGATCAGAAAGAATATATAAGTAGAAATTTACCTACTTGTTAATGAGATTGGCCTTTTTGAGAAAATAATGTCTGAATAGGAATGGGTACTTGAGAGGTTTGCCGAATGTTTGCTAAGAGAGACATATGGTCCAATGATCTAAGCTTGTTGAGGGATGATTTCTATAAAGAGTTCATTTCTTCTTTTTATAAGTTGTTTCGCTACCATAAAGAGGTCCAACCTTAAGGATATATATACAAATCATCCTCTTCTATTGTTCCAAGTGAAGTGGCCATTGGTGGTTTTCATGTCCCTGAGATTTGTTACCTCTATGATGCTCTGTAGCTCTTTGGATTCTGGCTCAATGTGTCTTATTCCTCCTTTTTTCTTGCTCATGTAAGTGATTATGTTGAAGTATCCTCCCAATGATCCACTTAAGTAAATCCACCATTTTTCAAAAATATTTTATATGTTGAATAATTTCCCATTTCTTGTATCGTATTTTGAGTCCATATACATTAACAAGAAACCGATGCAAATTTGTGCCCAACATGTGGAAGGTGACTAGAAGAGCAGAGGTTGTTTGCGACAACTTGTCCATTTTGAGATAGTTTGGATCCCAAGAAAATCGAATGCCCCATGATGCCTCTTCAGCATTGGTTTCTATGGTTTGGTATTTTCCCATAGTCTTCACATAATAGAATCAAAATCTATACTAGAACACTAAATTTCTTGGATTAGTACAATTGTTGAAAGATCCTACTAGATTTTTTACGAAGAATATGTTCTTTTCAGTGTCTATTCAGATCACTTATTTTCCAAGCCATCACCTTCATGAAGAAACAATGCGCTGTGAGGTAGACATGTCAGTGATATGCATGTACTGACCTAAAACTACTAGCTTCTTGCCTAAGATATCAATGCGTTGAAGTGTTGATTTATTTTCTCTTTTCTTGAAGTTTTTATTGCTTTTCTTTATGTAATAAACCCAGGTTAAAGTTTCATGTAATGAGGGATAATAGAGGAAAAATAAGACCAAGGTCATGTGACATGTATTCCAAGCTGAATTTTGGGGAAACATTAAAGTGGGCATCACTTGTAGTTTATTAATGGCTATGGGAATTAGCAAAAGCATTAGCAAAGGAAAAGAGGTAATAAGTGGCATTTAATTAAACAAATAAAGGAAAATAGGAGAAAAGGAAGGTGAAGAGACACAAATATGCATGCAAGGGAAATTAGAGGAAAATGAAGAAAAAAGGGGACATCAATGCTAAAAGGGCACCAAAGATACAATTCACAGCTTTTATCCGTTCAGTTTTGGCTCTCTGCTTTCATTCTCTCTCTCTCACAAACTCTAGCACACTTAGATAATTCTTGGAGTACTTTAACATTCACTTAGATTTGGAGAAAGGCATGACAACAACAAAGGAAGGAAAAGAACAAGCAAAGGAAAGCGAAGGAAAGAAAGGAGAAGGTTGGATCAACAACTTTAGCATGAACATCTTGCAAGTAACAAGTTTCATGTGTGATTTCCTTGTTGGGATGTGAATGCATGCTACATGAATTTGTTTATTTAGTTCATTTATTGTCATTGGAATGGGCTTTTCTTGGTCTGACAATCGTTTTAGCCTTGCCTTTCCATTTCTTGGATAGCCATGGTGTGATTGGATTAATTCTTAGTTGATGTAAGAATCTCGGGTTAAGAGTTTATGTAATAAAGTTAATAAAGGGGAAATAAGAGTAAGGTCATGGGACACGCATTCCAAATTGAATGTTCGGCAAAGCATCCTAGTGGAAATCACTTGTTACTTGTTATGGCTAAAGGGAAATTGGAAAAGTTATTGACAAAGGCATTGAAAAGGAAAAAAGGTAATATTGGCATTTTATTTATGAAAATAATGGAAAATAGGAGAAAAGGAAGGTGAAAGGTTGCATGTGAGGAGGAAATTAAAGGAAAATAGAGAAAAAATTAAGAAATTAGAGGCATCAATAATAAAAAGACATCATACCATCAATTTGGCGCCTTTTTTTAGTTCAATTTTGGAATTACTTTGAGATATGAGAAGAGCACCAAGAGGAGAAGGGAAGCAAGTAAGAAAATGGAGGACAAGGAAAGCAAAGGAAAATAAGGATCAATCAAGGAAAGGTTAGATCAAATATTTTTAGCAGGAATAATTGTAGGTAACAGGTTGCATGTATGATTTCCTAGTTGGTTTTAGCATGCATGGTTTATGTATGTGTATATTTGGTTCATTTTGTCATTGGCATGGGTTTTGTTGGGTTCGACAATGGTTTAAACCTAGCCTTGCCATTTAAGAATAGCCATGGGGTGATGGGATTCATTCTTGGTTGAGATTTCGATTATTATAAGGTTTTGGATCCAGGTGATGTGGTCTCAAGAAAATCCCAAGTGTTGGGGGTGGATATGGTTTTCTCTGGGAAACCCTCAACTAGTGGGTGGAGATATGAAATTTCCTCAAGGGATGGTGATAGAATTTTAAGGCATCAAAGCTCGGTTTGGTTTTGTGATCCCGTGATCGATTTAGGTGAGATCACAGTAGTGTGAGGGTGGATATGGTTTAACCTATGGATTCCCTTGGTTGTTTATTGATTGGTTTATCCCATGATATCCCACATTCATGCTTATAATGTGGCGCAGGGATGATTGGATGAAAGAAAGATTTGGTTAAGTCGAATCTAGGGTCGGGTGCTACGTGGAAGTCCTAAACTTGGTTGGCTTTTGCATATGTCAATAAGAGCTAAGTTCCTCATTGTATATTATGAGTAAATGTAACTTTTGTTATGTTCCTTTAATGACTATTATATAATTATTATTTATCTAGTTTTATGGTTGTTATAAGCATGGTTTTATGACAGATTCAAGTTAAGGCTCTTATCATGTTTGATTGATAAATGAATGGTTAATGAATGCATGACGTAATATATGTTATTGTAGCTATTTTGAGAGGGAATTAGTCCTTTTTGGTAAATCCCAGATATGTTTTAGATCTCTATGTTCAAATATGCATTCATGACTTGTAGATCTTATGTTCTCAATGTGTTTGATGGAATGATTGTCATGGTTAGACTGGGCTAGGTCAAGTCCCTTGATTAATTTTTGTGTTAGAGGCATTTTATCTATGTTGTTTATCATTTATGGTAGTTTCATTAAGTTTTAGGTAAAGTTTTGGATCCTAGCCTTGAAAAAGTGGCTTAGATCTCGGGGCCGCTAGCAAAAAAGTAAGTGAAAAAGACTACAGCCACTAGGAAGCAGGCCTGTGGGAATTACTGGAGGGTTCCAACTACATGGAGGATTTTTCATGGGAGAAAATGAGGCTCTAGGTCAGTGAAAAATGAAGTTAACTTCTTGTTTGGGAACTTGAAGTGATTGGTTAGCTCTTGGCAGTCCTATAGCCCTTGAAGTAAGTTAGTAAGGTCTTGTTTTGTCGATTCTATTTCCTTAAGGTTATCTAGTAGGTTGAGTCATGTCATAGTAGCCCTCAGATCATGTCTACCACTGGAAGGATGATGAAAGTGGGTAGATATGGATGAGGGGTGTTTCAGAGTGGTATCTGAGCATGGTTCAAACACTTGGACCGGATGGGCTAGATGCATGTGGTTATACATGCACTGTGATGGTTATGGTTGTCATGCATGAGCTCATGGTATGTAGTTGGTATTATCATGCATGATGTTGGCATATTTATGTGATTATGATTATACATGTATTGTGATAATGTGGATTTATTTTGTATATGAGATAAGCCTCCCATTAATTTTATTGAGGTATGATTTTAGTTATGGTATCTATTTCGTTTATCTAACATGGTACACTTGCAGGAAGAAGAGAATCAAAGACGACAAGAAAAATCGTAGACTACAGTTCATGTGACTCTCCCTATCGATCAATTGGGAAACAAGGAGATGGGTATTCTTTTGATATAGCAGACACATTGAGGAGTTTGAGGGAAAAGATAAGAAGTTGCAAGGTAGACAATGACAGGTTGGTTGAGGCTTAGGAAATACTTACAAGGGCTCAAGAAATGTAGGCATAGGTCAATGCAATCATCCTTCAGAGTTATTCAAACTTGTAGAGATAGGGACAACTCAGGATTATTTGAGAACACGAAGAGAAGACTAATGGAGCATATGGTAGAAGGTCTCAGTAAGGATACAAGTTAGATAGAGGGGACACAGTCATGGATGGTAGGTCATCAGGTACACCTGATAGGAGGGCTAGTTTGTATGGGTATCACTCTAGTTCCTCATCCAGGAGATATCATCACATTCCTCATCGCCATCATCCTTATATGAGGAGTGAGTACTTTCCTGAGGAGTTCAAGAAAGTAAATCTTCCTAGATTTGATGGAGAGATGAAGAAGTCATAAGATGGAGAGGCATGGTTGCTTGGGATGAAGAAATAATTTATATTTCATAACTATTTAGAGAACATGAAATCCAAAATATCCACCTTCAGTCTGAAAGGGAAAACAGATATCTGGTGGGAAGATGTGAACAATGTTAAGGGAATTCAAGAAGAAGAGTTGATTTAGGATGAGTTAGAGAGATTCTTAAAGAATAAGTACCTGTTTGAAAGGTATTATGATGACAAATCTAAGGCATTGTATGAGCTGCATATGTATTTTATGAAAAATGATGAGTATACTAGCAGGTTCCTAGAGTTTTTGAGGTATGTGCCTTACCTCAAGGATGAGAAAGCGAAGATTCAAAGGTTCATCAATTAGTGGGAAACAAAATATACAGATCAGATTGAGTTTGATAGGTCTCTTTTGTTGGAGGAAGCCATCAGAAAATTGAAGCATTGTTATGAGCAGTCAAAGCATAAATATGAGACTAAGCATGACTTGAATGGGAATGAGAAAGTTAAAGAGAAGTGGCCATTGAGGCGGCGAAGACCTTATGATGCATATGAGAAAGAAAATGTTTCTCCTTAAAAGAGGTTCAACGTAGTTGAGAAGGGACATGGGTCGCAACCTAGAGTGAAGCATAATAGAAGTGATGGTAGAGGACCATTGTAGTGTTGGATTTGTGGCAAAGATAATCAGAAGAAGGATTTTCCATTGTACCAGGGTGGCAGGCCTCATATCTAAAATGCTTAGGAGGCACATACAATTGGGGATGTGGGCCATAACATTCCTTGGAATTATGTTGTTGTGGACAATGAGCAAGAAGATCACCAAGCATCTGTTATTGATATGGAAGAAGTGCATGTAGAGTCTTGGTTGGTGTAGCTGGCTACAAGTACTAAGAAGAGATTGCATCACTGGGTAAGAGCTTATGCATTTTAGGTGAATGGTATGCCTACAACAACGCATCTAAATGTGCTCCATTGGGAATGTATAGTATGCTTTTGGGCATGGATTAGTTGTATCTTCACAAGACCAAAGTATATTTCTATGACAAGGATTGATCTGAAAATCACCCTATGAGTGATCTCAGTTAAATATTTAATAATTGAAGGTATTACAGACTCATGTGCCGGTGTGTGTCTATGTTATTTAGGCAACGGATCGATCAGATTGAAAATACACAGACACTTGAAATGGAAAACAGCAGAGAAATACAGTAAGCAAATACAAGAACACAAGAATTTAATAAGGAGTTCACCCTATCCTCCAGGGCTAGATCTCTGGTCTAGCTCTCAGTGGTGGCCTTCTTTTATTGTTTCTTGAAGTAGAGAATTATAATGAAGGAGCTCAATGTGAGTCTCCTGAAACAAAATTTGCTTGGCAGGGTGATTCTTGGATTCCCCAAGCCATTAGAGTGCACAGACTCTTTCCCTTACCAGCTTCTTTGACCTCTCTGGTCTTTAATTGAAGGAGCTCAATGTAGTGCTCAGTCCTGACAGATCCCCTCAGGGATGGCTTGAATCTCTCAAGCTCTCTAGTTCTCGACGTTGCCTTTGGTCAGCTTGGCCCTCTGTCTTCTTTCTGCTTTTTTTTTGCTTCACTGTCTCTTCTTCGTTTTTCTTTGTCTTCTTTCCTTTCTTCTCTTTCTCTGTCTTCTGTCTTCTGGTGTCTTTTGCTTTGTCTGTTCATGGCTTTAAAGCCATTCGAGCTCATGGTTGTTCGATTCCCCTTACACTTCCGTTGGATCACCTGCTGTAGTTTCGCTTGGAGTTCCCTGTTTTTGCATCATCATCAGTCTCATAGGGAGTGACCACTTATCCTCCTACAACTGCGCCAGCTTGCTTCGTCGGTTCAATTTTTCAATTACGTCATGGAATGAGTTATTTGCCACCTTGGTGGTCAAATCGAACATCAAATTCTTTATATATCGTAGCTTAATCTGCTGTCGATTCCGGCTTTCCCATCGGGCGCGATCTCAGCCATTAGATTTGGATCCCCCAGATCTGACGCCATTTGCTCATTTCGCGTGATTTACTTGCTTGACTGTTAGCATGCGATGAGTGGCAGTTTTCTCTCTCCTCCGCTTGCCACACATCGGGCGTTGAGTGGAATCACTCCGTTTTTGCTAAATCTGCTTACTGCCCAAGGGTTCCCCCATAAATACCACTGGTTTTTGGAGCGCAGGTCCCGCCTTTGCCTTTAGCCTTTTTCCCCGCGGTTTTCCTAGCTCTCATGTGACTGAGCACTCAGGGCCTCTCCTTCTCAAGGGTTTTTTCCCTGTGATGCATGATTAGTGCTAAGCACTAATTGTGCATCAAAAACTGCCTCCTTTTCTTGATCTGGGATTCCCAAGGGCTAGTTTCGCCTCCTGCGCAGTCTCCATGGGCCTCGATCAACGCGCTTTGACTGAGGTCCTCGTCGTTCCATGCTGGTTACCAACTCCCACTGTTCAGAGGTGCTTCTAATCGCTGCTCTTTATTCTTTGAAGTCTATCCCGATCTGATACAGTCATGATTCTCTGATAACTCTTCATGGATCCAATTCGGATCACAACCTTCCCACTGAAAAAGCTTTTGGACCACCAAAAGTTGGTTTTTGAAGCAACGACTAAGTGATGGTACTGCTATCTCACTTGTCCAATCTCAATCCACTTTGCACTGCTTGGCTTTGAACCTTTATGCCCAATTCTGAGGTACCCGACATCTCCTCGATGCGTTTTCCTCACCTTCCTATCCAGCACTGTCTTCTTGCAATTCGTTAAGATATTCAGATAGCAGGTCATCAATAGAAGGCAATTGACTCTGCTCTTCAGGATCGTCAATCATTGAAGGTTCAAACAATCTCAAGCAATCTGCATTTACGACTGAGTAGATGTGCATGTAAGCTGGTAGATCAAGGCGAAAAGCATTTTCACCAATCTTCTCAAGTATTTTGAAGGGTCCATACCTAATAGGCTTTGGCTTTTTACCTTCACCTTACATCCTGTCCTTGCTGATATACAACCAGACCTGGTCACCAACTTGGAAACTATGCTCCATCCGATGCTTGTCATGCCTAGCCTTATATTTGGCTTGGCTCTTTTCCAGTTGTTCCTGTACTGCCTGGTGGATCCCCTGGATTTGTTCAATGAACCTAGTTGCCCTGTCCACATCACTGTGTCCCTCAACTGTGGTATCTTTACCAAAGACAAAATCCAAAGGAGACCTTGGTGTGAAACCAAAACAGATCTCAAAAGGACATCTCTGTGTAGAAGAATGTTTTTCTCTGTTGTAAGCATGCTGCACATAACACAAGTGTTCATCCCAAAGCTTAGGATGATTGTTGCAATATCATCTGAGTAACTGGATCACTGTCCTATTAACTACTTTTGTCTGGCCATCAGTTTGTGGATGAAAAGCTGTGTTTTTCTTTAGTTTGGTGTCCATCAGTTCCCACAGACTTGACCAAAACTTCCCCACAAATCAGGTGTCCCGATCAAATACAATCGAAGTGGGTAATCCAAAATGAACCCATACATGTTCAAAGAACAATTTTGCAGTCTGTTCATCTATAATCTGTTTATTTCAAGGTATTAAAATACACATTTTGTTGAAACTATCCACAACAACATATAGATAATCATGATCTTTCTTAGATTTAGGTAGTCCTCCCACAAAATCCATGGAAACACTTTCCCAAGGGTGAGAAGGTACTAGTAATGGAGTGTACAAGCCTAGTTTTCTATTGTTGGGGCTTGCTTTTAGCACACATAGTACACCCTCTTACATAGCTAGAAACGTCTCATTCACTTTTGGCCAATAACAAAATCTTTGCAACTGTGCAACTGTTTTACTTACCCCAAAGTGACCTGATATTAGAGAAGTGTGTGCTTCTCTAATTATCTTTACTCTCTCAATTTGTGGAATGCAGAGTTTCCCACAATGGTATAAGAGTCGGTCATTTACATAATAGTCCAATTCTTCTACTCTTTTGCCTTGACTCAAAGTTGCATATACATCTCTAAAGTCTATATCTTGAGCATATTGTTTAATGTAGCATTCATGTAGCACAAAATTATGCTTAAGTATAGTAGATGCATTTATAATGGGTCTAGATAACATGTCTGGAAATTTATTATGTATGCCCTTTTTATATCTGATGACTAAATGAAATTGTTGTAGAAAACCCATCCATCTGTAATGTCTTGATTGCTGCAACTTAGTTTGGGAGTATAGATATTGAAGTGGTTGATGATCAGTATGTATTACTATCTCTTTGCCCATTAAGTAATGTTTCCACTTTTTCACACTCTGAACTAATGCATACAATTCTTTATCATATGTAGGATAGTTAACTACTGCAGGATTAAAAGCCTCAGAATGATAACATATGGGTTTACCATGTTGTGTCAACACTGCTCCCATGGCATAGTCACTGCCATCTGTTTGGATCTCAAATGGTCTTTGAAGATCAGGCAGTGCTAGTAAAGGTGTTGTACTCTTCTTTTCTTTCAAGGTGTCGAAGGCTTTGTGATGGTTGCCTCCCCGCTGAAACACCTTGTTCAATCTGATTAAAGCATGTAAGGGAGCTGCAATTGAGGAAAAGTTAGAAATGAACTTCCTCCAATACTGTGCTGCTCCTAAGAAGCTTCTCACTTCTATAGCAGACTTGGGTTTAGGCCAGTTTACAATGACTACCACTTTAGAGGGATCTATTTTTAATTCACCACCCCCTACTATATGACCCAAATAATTTAGAGATGTTTTGCCAAATTCACACTTTGAGAGTTTAACATGAAGTTTTTGTCTTTTAAAAACATCTAATGTCTGCTTAACATGCTTTAAGTGTTCTTCCCATGTTTTGCTAAAAATCAGAATGTCATCCAAATACATAATAACAAAATCATCAAGAAAAGGTCTGAGTACATCATTCATTAATCTCATGAAAGTACCATGAGCATTAGTTAAGACAAAAGGCATAACCAACCACTCATACAATCCTTGCTTTGTCTTGAAAGCAGTCTTCCATGCATCTTGTTCTACAACCCTGACCTGATGGTATCCACTTTGCAAGTCTAGCCTGGTGAAATAAACAGCTTCTTTCAATTGATCGAAAATATCATCTATGCGAGGAAGGGGATAATGATTTTTTATTGTTATCTTATTTAGTGATCGATAGTCAATGCACATTCTCCATAAGGCATCTTTCTTTCTCACCAAAACAATTGGTGACCCACATGGTGATGTGCTAGGCCTAATGAACCCTTTCTCGAGCAACTCCTGTACCTGCTTCTTGATTTCAGCATTCTCTAAAGCAGACAACCTGTACATTCCAATGTTAGGCAATGGAACATCTTGTTGCAAAATAATATCATGTACTATTTCCTTTTTGGGTGACAGACCTTTAGGTTCTTGAAATAAGATATCATACTCTGAAATGACCTTTTCTATATCAGCTTGCTGTTTAGCATTACAGCCCTCAAATACATTGGTTTTATCAGGTTTCTTTTCCTTTACAACCACCAGTAAGAATTGTTTGCATGAATTTATCATTCTTTTCATCTGCCCTGAGTTTATGAGAGTATAATTATTCTTCAGCTTATGAGCTCTTACAAAGTATTCGATTCCATCTTTAACAAGTAGATACTTGTTCTCAGCTCTATAGAAAATCGCCTTTCTATCATACAATTAAGGACTTCCTAAAACAATTCCACATATATCCAAAGGAATTATGTCTAACTCAACCTCATCTACAAATGCTGACCCAAAAGAAAACTTGAGTTTGCACTGTCTAGTCACTTGTAGTTGTGCTTTATCATTCAACCATCCTGATGGGTATGGTTTCTTATGAGGTGTAGTTGCTAATCACAATTTATTTACAATTGCTTGAGAAATTAGATTTACTTGTGAGCCACTATCAAACAAAGTATCAATCTTTTGATATTTGGAAACAACTCGAATATGGAAAAGCTCATGTCTTTTTCTCTCATTTTCATCATTAATAACAGATTGAGCAGAATTACTAGTAGATGCCTCAAAATTCTTACCTTTTATACCTGTGGTTGCAATAGTTGTTTCATCTCCTATGTCTGACCCCAAATATTTCTGAATAGCTGCAGCAGTCTTCTTCTTCTTGCCCTCAAACTTCTTAGGTCTCAGATCTAGATGCAAAATCCATCAATGCTCATCATCATGCCCATCCTTTTTACAATGAGTGCATGAAGCTTTGCTCTTCTGTGCAGTGTTAGCCTTCCTTGCCTTCCACTTCTACTTTCTTTTATCCTTGCTCTTTCTTGCAGTGGGTTGGGAGGGTTCCCCAACTTCTGGATTTCCATTCTTTCCTCTAGCTTCTAAATGAGTAGCTTGTACAGATACCTCATCTATACTAGTGGGATTAAACATGAGGATGGTATGCCTCATGTAGCTATGTAGACCACCAATGTACTTCAATAGAGTCTCTGGTGAGTCTAGTGAGATTCCTAAAATCAATGCTCTCTTTCTAAATTCTTGAGTGTACCCTTGCACACTTTGCCCTTTCAACTGCCGAAGAGTTTGCCAACTCATCATGGCTTGTTGCATGTAGGCCAATGGATAAAACTGCTTTTTGATTGCAGAAACAAATTCACTCCAGACAGAGATGGTCTTACCATGTCTTTTCATCTCAGCTTGGGTTTTTCCTTCCCACCAAACCAAGGTAATGCCTCCTAGGCGTAGACTTGCCAGATGAATTTTGCTCTTGTCCGAGTCGATGTTCTGTACTCTGCAATAAACATCAATTTGTCTAATCCAATTGTCCAAATTTTCTACATTTAGCTCTCCATCATATATAGGCAAATCAAATTTAACATCTAGCTTGATCAAAGATGTTTTCTTGTTATGCACAGGGCTATTAGGAGGTGTGAGAAAGCTTTCCTCTTTCCCTTTTCCTTTGGAGTGGTCATGCAAGTGAGACTCATCTTCTTCTTTGTCTTGTTTAGAACCTGATGAATCTTCATCCTTATGCTTTCTAAAGTCCCAATACATTTCTTCTACCATGGACTTTATGGCTAGGAAACTCTCTATGAATTGAGGGTCTGGCCCCACAGAACCTTCCTCTGACATTGTCTTCCGAGGATAGACACTCCCAATTTCAGGATTAGTTTCGACCAACTCTCCTTCTCCTAATTTGAGCTTTGATCTAGTGAGAATTCAATAGCTAAACCAACATAATCTTGGCTAACCTTAGAGCCTAAGGCTCTGATATGAATTGATCTGAAAATCACCCTATGAGTGTGTTGATGCCGCGAAAATCGTTGTATCAACATTGGGGGATAACCACCCGGTCCGGACCTTAATACAGCTCCTTTTCCATTTGGAATGGTGGCTCCGACTAGGGATAATGGGACGAGTTTCCCAGTAATGAATAAACGGGATGGATGAATTATTGATTGTCTAATCTAATGACAGGCGAATAACTTAATCTATCAGCAAAATAAAAGAACTACTACTAATCCCGGGAACTATTGTACTTTGAAGTATAGCGCTTGATGATCTATGTTTATTGACAGGCATATAGATGACTCCACCTAATAAACATGGACATTTATTCATTCAAGGATTACTTTGCTTAAATAGTTAAACAAAGTGATTAACGCAATATTGCTACACTTACCATTTATATCATCAATACATATATGATCAAAAGAAAAGCATTACCATAAACATCCAATAGTGGAGGAAATAAAGAAATGTTGTTAAAACAAATACATATATTCGATAATAGCAAAGGCAATCAAATGACAATTCATATAAAAGGAATGAATTCAGACATAGATAATAGTACCATATGAGCTGCTAGTCACTCCCAATATCAATCGCTATTTGAGATTCTTCTTCCAACGCAAAAATGCTTTCAAACAAAGACAGTAGTGCACATTTGCATGAAAGCTTCCTTGCCAAAATTAGAATAGTTGGTCTAGTTTTATAAAAGAATATGCCTGAAGTACAGTAGTGCAACTTCAGGCTTTAAGTCAAGTACAAAACTTTACGACCCTTTCCAAAACAATGAAAGGGTCTATAAATACTGAATTAAACTAACTATCTATGAAACTGAAATCCTACTTAATTGGTATCAAACGATCTTGAATATCTCCTTCTCAGCAATCTGGCAGTTGGCAGCATGAATCATCATGTAGGCTGTTTGCCTTTAAACCTGAGCTAACATATCGCAAGCATTGGCTCCACTTCGGGCGGTTTGTTGAGGCAAGAGTTGAGCTGGGCGGCATAGGTGGCATCCTGAATATCGGGAATAATATACCCGATTGCATCTGTAAAGCATTTGAGGGCGGCTCTTTGACTGTGTGGTTTTACCAAGAATAACCAATAGGCGTCCCATGTTAAACTGTTAATTCCAACGATTAATCTCCCATTTTTCTCTAGATCTGGATAACATGACTGCTCCAATGTTTTCGCCGCTGTCAATTTACCTGGAGTGCATTGGGAAATCATGTTAGACAAGTAGAGAGTATTATTAACCAATTCAACCAAATTACTTGTGGTTGATTTGCATCTTGAAATTGCCCTCTCTGCTCTCATTAACTGGGACTGTCATTCTGTAAATAATATTTCCTTATGTGATTCTAAAATCTTTGGTAAATTTGCCGCCTGTCCCTGAGCGGTATCTTGCCACTCAAGAAACTCAGTTAATGTTTCATCAACTTGATCCAAGTTTGTTCTAGCTTTTTCTGATTGTTTACTTATTGATGTCGTTAAATCGCATAATGGTTCCGCCTGGGTGATTTGTTGACATAAAAGCTTGATCTGTGTTATTAATGCCTTATTTATCTGTAATTCTTCTGATTTGAATTCGGCTATCTGTGGAAGATTCTTTGTCTTCTCTAGCTGGGCTGATAGTTGAGCAATCTGCTCATCTTTTGACTTCAGCATTTGTTCATTTGCTGCCCTCAGTTGTGCCAATGCCTCAGACAACTCTTTTTGTTTCTGGACTGCACTGTGATCAATCCTCTGTTTCTCTTCCTGCAATTGTTGAGTTAATTGATTATTTATTTGCTGTTGTGTTAACAATTACTGTTCTGCCTGCTCCACTTTTTGTTGTGCTTCTGTTAGCTATGCTTGCAATAAAAAGATCTCCTGGTCTTTTGTTTTTAATAAAAGACTCACCTCTGATGCCTTGTCTATTGTTGCTGCCGAATAGGCTCCAGCATATTGCGATAGTTTTGTTAGGTCATCAGAGGGGTCAAATTCCTCCTTCCAAACCACATTGCCCGTGATCGTTTGTTCTGGGAATAGGGAAGGTTGATCAGTCCTTCTCCTCTTCCTCTGTCGTTTTACCACAGCTTTGTGTCTTGGGCTATAGAAGACATCCAAGGGAGGAATTTCTTCTATCTGCAAAATAATTTGATCGGAGGGATCCTTTGGGATTATTTCTACTTCCTTTGAACTGGGTAGGCTGCTGGTTCCACTTGGAACCTGTTTTGAAGTGGTCTCCTGTGTATCTGCCGCTTTTGAAGTTTCGGTGTCCTTTGAGCATTCAAGATTACTGATAATTGAATCAAATTGCTGCCATTCCTGGAGCAATTTGGGATCAATTTGAGTATCTACATTTACCTCTATGTTGCTCTGTTCCTGCTCATTATTCTGGGTTTCCTCTTGCACTTTCTCCTGTTCTTTTGTTGTAACCGGAGGTTCCTTAGTATGTCGTTGTTCAGGCTCACTTGGTCTTGTTGCTGGGGTTGTCGCTAACAGATCTAGAGGCAGAGTTTGCAACCTCTGTTCTCTAAGTCTGTTGAATTCAACTAACCCTTCATCCTTGTATTCCATTATGGCCAGCGATCTAACTTGATACATTGATTCAGCTGAGGAGAACAGGTCATCAAACTTATCCTCTTTATGGTCAAACTTTGTCAATTTGGCCTGTTCGAGTGCGTTATAGGCGACTTTGTTGGGATCAAATCGCCTGTTAGGGAGAGTCGCTAGAGTTAATGACTTCATCTTCATAGATTCTTTTTCTGCATGTTTGAAATCATGCAAAGTGTAGACACCACATCTCAGAGGAAAAGAGGGCTAGACCTGCTTCTTATTTTTCTTCAGAGTTTGTGTAACTCCTTCGGCAATAATCTGATAGGCTATCTCTCTTGCCAGCAGTTTATCAGGTATGTACAAAGGAAGGACATGAGGTTCAGCTTGGCTGCCGAAAATTCTTATATAAGTAAATTTCTCCTCTCCAAACCATCTTCCTATTGATGTCAAATCAATCCCTGCTTGGTAAGAAATTTTGGGAGCAGGTTTATTAAAAATAGAGTAATGAATGGGTAACATGAAGCCGTTGCAGACTTGGTATAAATGGTGCTTATAGGAAGTCTTCCATAATTTCTGATGGTATATGTGAATAGGCGTGGGGTCTTGTGCAATCCACCTCCAGCCGAGTACATGAAACTCAGAATTAAAACACAGGGTATCTAGTATATAAGCACTGTAGTAGAATGGGGGAATAAGCCTTTTGGTGACGGAGGTTTTAGTTCTAAAATTAAGAACTGCTGTTGCTAGCTTATCTGACAGTATGGTTGCCCAATCCATTATTTCACTATTACACGCCGCTTCCATCAAGGGAACCATTTCTATAGTGAAATTAGCGGAATCGTGCAACCCCCACAATCTACACATCATTATCCCAGCATAACAATACGGAGAACATAGGGAATCAATAGAGTACTTACCGGAAGTTTCATGCTTGTGTTTCGCCAGATTTTGCCTCCAATCCTGAATGGGTTCGGATTCAGTTTCGTTCTCACTTCGGAATTTCTCCAAAAATGCCTTGTTGTACTTCTTCTCTGGCTCAGGCAAATGATACATTTGCCTCAAATCATTAGCCTTGAATGAACCGAAGATTCTCCCATCTCTAGTGCAGAAGGTCCTTTCTGTGATGGGGATTTCCTCAATTTCCCACCTCACTACATCCGTATATGGGAGAATTTGTTCCCGAGCCGCTATCCGATGAAGGAAAGAGTCGGCCAAGTCTTTTAAAGTACCATCAGATTTTCGATTGGTATCCGTTGTGGCTTGTACTACTGTCACCTTTGGTTCTTCGACTTCGATCAAATTATAGGTACTTTGCCAAGTAGTCTTGCTGAGTCCTGAACATGTAGTATCAGATATCAATCCTTTATTTTTAGTTCCTGGATCAACGACGGCTTGTCCTGTGGCTGGTGAAGCGGAAGCAATTGCAGTTTTCTTAGACTTCTTCCCCATTCTGTTTGAATCTATTACTTCGGAAGAATTCTACACAGAAGTGAAAATAGGCGTAACACAGAGAATTGGTAGCGAAAACCAAATACGAGTGAGATATATTGATCAATGCACGATGAAGGATTAACTTAGAGTGGCCGCGGATACAATCTATGAAAAGATTTTTTAAACTTACTATTTCATTAAATGGTCGTTAAAACCTGCCAATCCTTTAAATGCCCATCATATCATTCATCGACCGAATGATTTGTTTAAGCGTGCCTTGGATGTTTTGGCGGTTGAGCGTAGGTGAATCACTGTTTGAAAGATGAGGCCTTTAATACGAATTAATCGTAAAATCCCGGCTTTAACACTTTTTGAAGTTTGCGCTTTTGGCTTTATCGCAATCGGGCGTCGGGGGAAGACTTAAATCTTTATATTGGCACCTTTTGGAATCCCCGATCACCGATAGCGATATCGCATCGCATCACATCGGGAGTATTAACTGGGGCACTTTAAAAAGCATGCATGGTATATCCCCGATCGCCGATAGCGATATCGCATCGCATCGGGGCGAACGGGACTTTATCGCATCGCATCGGAGCGAAAGGCACTTTAGTTATGGGAACTTATGATTGCCGATATCTGATAGCCTATTGCATGTTATCGCGTCGGAGAAAACCAATGGGCCTTTAAGTTATGCCTCCTTTGTCATTGCGATATGCGATCTTGCGATCGCTTTATCGCAATGATAAAAGATTAATCATTTATATTATAAGACCAAATAATTGGTTTGTCAAAAAGGTTTTTTGTAATGTTTTCATTTTGTTTTCGGACCTTTTTGAATGATACAAAGTTGATACCAATTAAAAAATAAAAAGGGACCCATTTCATATTATAGTTTTGTGAATAAAAATGGTATGAAATGGGGGGTTGTTGTAGAGCACAACAGAGTGATCTCAGTTAAATATTTATTAACTGAAGGTATTACAGACTCATGTGCTAGAGTGTGTCTATGTTATTTAGTAAACGGATCGATCAGATTGCAAATAAACAAACACTTGAAATGGAAAACAGCAGAGAAATACAGTACGAAAATACAAGTACACAAGAATTTAATAAGGAGTTCACCCTATCCTCCAGGGCTACATCTCTGGTCTAGCTCATAGTGGTGGCCTTCTTTTATTGTGTCTTGAAGCAGAGACTTACAATGAAGGAGCTCAATGTGAGTCTCCTGAAACAGAATTTTCTTGGAAGGGTGGTTCTTGGATTCCCCAAGCCACTAGAATGCACAGACTCTTTCCCTTACCAGCTTCTTTGATCTCTTTGGTCTTTAATCGAAGGAGCCCAGTATGGTGTTCAGTCTTGACAGATCCCTTCATGGATGGCTTGAATCTCTCAAGCTCTCTGGTGCTCGATGCTGCCTTTGGTTTGCTTGACCCTCTGTCATCTTTCTGCTTTTTTTTTGCTTCACTGTCTTTTCTTCGTTTTTCTCTGTCTTCTTTCCTTTCTTCTCTTTCTCCGTCTTTTGTCTCTGGGTGTCTTTTGCTTTGTCTGTTCATGGCTTTAAAGCCATTCAAGCTTATGGCTTTAAAGCCATTAAATCTCATGGCTATTCAATTCCCCTTCCACTTCCATCAGATCGCTTGCTGCAGCTTCGCTTGGAGTTCCCTATTTTGGCATCATCATCAGTCTCACAGGGAGTGGCCACTTGTCCTCCTACGACTGCACCAACTTGCTTCGTCAGTTCAGCTTTTCAGTTACATCATGGAATGATTCATTTTCCACCTTCGCAGTCAAATCAAATGTCAAATTCTTTATAGATCGCAGCTTAATCCCCTTTCGATTCTAACTTTCCCATCAGGCGCGATCTCACCCATTAGATCTGGATCCCCTAGATCTGACGCCATTCGCTCATTTCGTGTGGTTGACCTGCTCGACCATTAGTGCGTGATGAGCGGCAATTTTCTCTCTCCTCTGCTTGCCACGCATCATGCACTGAGTGAAATCGCTCCGTTTTTGGCAAATTTGCTTATCGCCCAAGGGTGCCCTCGATAAATACCGTCGGTTTTTGGAGCGCGGTTCCCGCCTTTGCCTTTAGCCTTTTTCCCCACGGTTTTCCCAGCTCTCATGCGACCGAGCGCTCGAGGCCTCTCCTTCTCGAGGGGTTTTTCCCATTGCACATAAAAAAACTACCTCCTTTTCTTGATCCGGGCTTCCCAGGGGCTAGTTTAGCCTCCTGCGTAGTCTCCATGGGCTTCGGTTAGCACACTTTGACCGAGGTCCTCGTCGTTCCACGTTGGCTGCCAACTATCACTGTTTAGAGGTGCTTCTGATCGCTGCTCCTTATTCTTTGAAGTCTGTCCCAATCTGATACAGTCACGATTCTCTGATAACTCTTCATGGATCCAATTTGGATCAAGGATATTGAGTACTCGGATGATAATGGGGAAAAGAGAATGTTGTATGGAAAGAAGAAGCCTACATTAGTGAGGATGATTAAAGCTATGCAAGCCAAGCGATACTATTTGTAGTCCATATTTCTAGTGACAAGGGTAAGGATGTTGAGGATGTAAAAATATTATAGAGGTACCTTCTATTACAACAATTTCAGGATGTGTTTCCAATAGAGATTTCAGAGTTTCCTCCTCATAGGGAAGTGGACTTTTCTATTGAGTTGGTACCACAAGCAACACTAGCATCGAAGTAACCTTACAAGATGAGTACTCCAGATTTAGTGGAATTGAAGTTGCAGTTGAAGGAATGCTTGACAAAGGATACATTAGGCCAAGTGTATCACCATGGGGTGCACTAGTATTGTTTGTAAAGAAGAAGAATGGTACTCTCAGGTTATGCATTGATTACAGGCAGTTGAACAAGGTGATCATAAAGGATATGTATCCATTGTAGAGCATCAATGACTTATTTTCCCAATAGAAAGGATAAACAATGTTCTCAAAGATTGATTTCAGATCATGATACCATCCGATATGCATTAAAGAAGAGGAAATCGACAAGACTGCTTTCCAGACTAGGTATGGGATTATGAGTTTTTGTAGTTCCTTTTGGTTTGACAAATGCTTTAGCTAATTTTATGCCCTTGATGAATAATGTGTTGCGTCCTTATCTAGGCAAGTTTTTTATGTTATTGATTAATGATCTATTGATATATTATAAGAACGAGGAAGAGCATGCTGAACATGTAGCAGTAGTATTGAGATTACTAAGAGAACATCAGTTTTATGCAAAGGTTAGAAAATGTAGTTTATTTCAAAAAAAGGTACATTACTTGGTGCATGTTGTTTCCAAGGACGGCATAGTAGTGGACCCAGAAAAGATAAGGACTATCATGGAGTGGGTATCTCCTTAGAATGTGGATGAGGTCATATCATCCATGGGGTTAGCAGGTTACTATAGGAGGTTCATCAGGAACTTCTCACGGATCACATATCCTATTACATCCTTGTAAAGGAAAGGAAATACATTTGAATGAATAGAATAATGTGTAGCAAGTTTTGAGCAGTTGAAGCAGTTGTTGAAAAAGACTCTAGTGTTAAAGATTAGAGATCCAAATAAAGAGTTTGTGGTATGAAAATATGCATGAAAGTGTGGATTTGGTGGAGTCCTAATGCAAGAGGGGTAGGTGGTGTGTTATGAGTCAAGGAAATTGAATGAGCACAATCAGAATTACATGACACATGAACTTGAGTTGGAAGTGATCATTCCTGAATTGAACATGTGGAGCCATTATCTTCTTAATAAGAGGTTTGTGTTGATGAGTGATCACAGTGGGGTGAGGTATTTGTTTGACCAACTGAATCTGAATGCCAGACAAGCCATATGGTTAGCCACCCTTAGTGATTTTGAATTTTAGATCAAATACATTAAGGGAAAGGAGAACGGGATTGCAAGTGCTCTCAGTAGAGGAGTGCAAGTAAATTGTATAACAAATATGAATTCTTATGGGACAAAGATACAGGGTCTAATCCTATAGGTAGGACTACAGGATGACAGGTACCAACAACTTAATCATAGGTTACAATAAGGTACAAGTGATAAGGATCTGGAATATCATCTCATAGCAGATGGCTTGGTCAGATTTAGGGACAGGATCTATGCGATGAATGACAATGAGATCAAGAATCTTATCTTGAGGGAGTTTTATGTCAAGCCATATTCAGGTTGCGTAGGATATCAGAAGACATTGGCAGTGGTGAAGAAGTGCCACTATTGGCCGAATGTGAACAAGGAAGTGGCATAGTTTGTTGCTAAATGCTTGGATTGTCAGTAGGTGAAAGTTGAGTGTAACCACCCATTTGGTTTGTTACAGCCTATTATGATTCCAGAATGGAAATTGGAGGTCATTTTCATGGATTTCATTATAGGTTTTTCGAGGAAATCATAGAAGCATGATTTCATCATGGTTGTGGTTGATAGGTTGAGAAAGGTAGCTCACTTCATTCTAGTGAAGACTACTTACTCATCTAGTGAGGTAGCATAGATCTTCATGAGGGAGATAGTGAGGTTGCATTGTGTTCTGAAGAAGATTGTGTTAGACATAGATGCTAAGTTCACTTATAGTTTTTGGAAGGAATTATTCGTAGGTTTGGGTAGATAGTTAGAATTCAGTACAACTTATCATCCACAGACATATGGACAAACAAAGAGGGTCAACATGATCCTAGAGGAAATGATGAGGATGTATGTCATGCATCAGCAATGGAAGTGGGAGGAGTATCTTCCACTGGTTGAGTTTTCTTAGAAGTATGGCTACTAGGAGTCACTAAGGACAAGTCTATTTGAGGCACTTTATGGGTGAAGCTGTAATACTCCCATCAGCTATAGTGATCCAGTGAAAAGGGTACTTAATGGATGAAATAGGTTAGTAGAAATGGAACAGGAAACATAGGTTATCAAGCAGTATCTAAAGGCAGCCCAGGACAACCAGAAGAGTCATGCAAACCAACATAGGAATTTAAGGATTTTCAGTTGGGGAGCATGTGTTCTTACACATCAAGCCCAAGATGATATGTTTGAGGATTCGATCATGTGCCAAGATGGCACCTTGGTATTGCAGGCCTTTGGCACCTCGGTACTGCGGGCCTTTCGATATCCTTGAGATGGTTGTACTAGTGGCCTACATACTTGCACTACCTCCGATAGTGAAATTCCATGATGTTTTCCATGTTTCATTGCTTAAAATATATGTAAAGGATGTTGATCGTGTGATTGATTTCTCTGTATTTTTAGTGGAGATAGAAGGCGAATTGCAGCCAAAACCTCAGTGCATATTGTAGAAAAAATAACTCATGCTCCAGAAAAGAGTATTCGAGCAAGTTAAAGTGCATTGGAAGCACTTTGGGCCCGATGAAGTTACATGGGAGATGGTTGATTAGATACAAGCTATGTATACTTCCTTATTTTTCAGTTGAGGCAAAGGATTTTTCGTATATGTACATATTTATGTATGGTTTATATTGTAAATACTGCAATGAGCTATGTTATAAAGCTCCAATAAGTGGTATGGTTGTCATGTTGTCATGTTTGTCATGATGGTTTTGCTTTTGAGAAAGTTGTTAATTGTAAATATTTGCAACAATTTGGGTCATAAAGCTCCATGGGTAGTATGATTTGGTTTTTCAGTGATTTTGTTGGTTTTAGGTGTCATTGAACATAGAGGACAGTGTTTCGTTAAGGGGGTGGGGTCTGTAAAAACCACAGGTTGAAAGTGGATGTAATAAAGTTAATAAAGGAAAAATAAGACCAAGGTCATGGGAAACATATTCCAAGATGAATGGTGGGAAACGAATCCTAGTGGGCATCAATTGTTGTTTTTTATGGCTAAGGGGAAAATGACAAAGGAATTGGAAAGGCATTGAAAAGGAAAAAATGCATTATTGGCATTTTATTTATGAAAAATAATGGAAAAATAGGAGAAAAGGAAGGTGAAAGGTCATAGGTTGAATGTGAGGAGGAAATTAAAGTAAAATAGAGGGAAAATGAAGAAATTAGAGGCATCAATAATAAAAAGACATCATAGCATCAATTTGGGGCCTTTTCTCAGTTCAATTTTGGAATTAGTCTTAGAGAGGAGAAGAGCACGAAGAGGATAAGGAAATAAAGCAAGCAAAGGAAGGAAAAGGAAAGAGAAGGATAATGAAAGTAAGGGAAAGCAAGGATCATGTAAGGAAAGGATGGATCAAGTAGTTTCAGTGGGAATACTTGTAGGTAATAGATTGCATGTATGATTTCCTAGCTGGTTTTGGCATGCATAGTTACGCATGTGTGTATTTGGTTCATTGTTTTCATTTGCATGGGATTTTATAGATTTCGAAAGTGGTTTCAGTCTTGCCTTTCCATTTTCAGATAGCCATGGTGTGATGGGATTCATTCTTGGTTGATATTTGGACTGCCGGAAGTTTTTAGATCTGGGTGAGGTGGTCTCAAGAAAATCCCAAGGGTTGGGGGTGGAGATTGTTTTCTATGGTAATTCCTTAATAAGTGGGTGGAGACAGGAAAATTCCTCAAGGAATGGTGAAGGAATTTTGAGGCATCTAAGCTCAGTTTGGTTTTGTGATCTTTGGATTAATTTAGGTGAGATCACAGGTGTGTGAGGTTGGAGGTGGTTTAACTTATGGATTCCCTTGGTTTTTATGGATTGGCTTATGCCATGAGATCCCACATTCATACTTGGAATATGGCAAGGGGGTGATTCACTGAAAGAAAGATTTGCTTCAACCTCATCTATGGTCGGGTGGTATGTTGAAGTCCTTAACTTGGCTGGATTTTACATATTTCAATAAGATCTAAATTCCTCATTGTATCTTATAATTAAATTTACTTGTTATTATGTGGCTTTAATGGTTGTTCTATCATTTTTATTTATTTAGTTATATGTTGTTTATATGCATGGTTTTATGACAGAACCAAGTTAAGGCTATTATCATGTTTAATGGATAAATGAATGGTTAATGAATGCATGACCTAATAGATGTTATTTCAGCTAATGTGAGAGGGAATTATTCCTTCTTGGTAAACATAAGATAAGTTTCAAATCTCTATGTTCAGATATGTATTCATGACATATATATCTTATGTTCTCAATGTGTTTGATGGAATGACTTTCATGGTTAGAGTAGACTATGTCAATTCCCTGATTATTTTTTGTGTTAGAGGCTTTGAATTTTTGTCATTTATCATTTCTAGGAGTTTCATTAAGTTATGGTACGAGCTTTGGATCCTAGCCCTGAAAAGGGGGCTCAGATATCGAGGTCACTGGTAGAAAATTGAGTGAAAGAGACTTCAGTCATTGGAATCAGGCCTGTGGAAGTGACTAGAGGGTTCTAACTACATGGAGGCCTTATCATGGGAGTTACTGAGGCTCCAGGTTAGTGAAAAATTAAGTTAACTCAGGGGTTGGGCAACTGGAGTGATTGTTTAACTCCTATGGGTCCTATAGCACATGAGAGAAGTCAGTAAGGTATTTTTCTGTCGACTCCATTTCCTTAACGTTATCAAGGATTTTGAGTCATGTCATAGTAGCCCTCATCTCATGTTTATCCCAAGAAGGTCAATGAAAGTGGGTAGATATGGGAGGAGACATGTTTGAGTTGAGCTTTCGATTACTAGAAGGTTTTGGAACTAGTTGAGGTAGTCTTGGGAAAATCACAAGGGTTGGGGGTGGAGATGGATTTCTCAAGGAAGCCCTCGATAGGTTGGTGGAGATAGGAAAATTCCTCAAGGTATGGTGAATAAATTCTGAGGCATTCAAGCTTGTTTTGGTTTTTTGATCTTTGAACTAGTTTAGGTGAGATCATGATAGATTGAGGGTGGGTGTCATTTAACCCTTAGAGTCCTTAATTGATTATGTATTGGTTTATCCCATGAGATCACACATTCATTATTGGAATATGGCACAGGGGTGATTGTTTGAAAGAAATATTTGGTTCAACCCAATCTATAGTCAAGTGGTATGTGGAAGTTCTTGACTTGGTTGGAGTTTGCATAAGTTAATATAAGATATTATTTTAATGTAATTAATGAGCACATGTATTTGTTTTTGTGTAGATATTATGGCTAATGTGCCATGGTTTCTATTCTAATTATCTGCTGAGAATGGTTCCATGATGTGGTCTAGATATGGATCTTGTTCATGATTTGATAGTTTATTGAATGGTTGATGAATGCATGGGCTAATAAGTGATGTTGAAGCTAGCTTGAGAGGGAATTGAGCCTTCTTGGTGATTCTTAAATGAAGTTCAAAATTTTATGATCAGATATGTGTTCATGACTTGCAGCTTTCATGTTTACTATATGTTCAACAAAATGTCTACCATGTACTAGGCATGTCCTAGCTAATATATTTTTCAAGTTTTGAATGGTTAGCATTGATATTGATTTTTTTATGTTTCTGGAAACTTACAGGCAATTTTGGGAAGCGGTTTGGAGGCTTTCCTGAAAATGTGTTGGCATTATGGCTAATGTGTTGTCATTGATGGCCGCTTACTTAATAAAGATGTACTTGATGTCAACATTGATGACTATGGAACTAATACAAATTTATACAGATGCTATAGATGATATGGACAGAGAATTGACAGTTCAGTGACAGATATACGATAAAAGTGAAGTTCGAGAAAGGATATGTGGATCCTATTAAGAAGGGTCACATACATATGTAGGTCTTGTAAGTAAAAGTCACATACATAATCCAAACCAGGGTAATCTGGATACCAGGGGCCATTACCATGGTATTGGGCCACAGTAATGTTTGCAACAATGTTTATTTCATCCCGTCAAAGAATACTAACGACATTACCAATGGATTTACCTAAGGTATTGGCTAAGAAAAAAGCTATATAAGTAGATGGAGATTAAGGTGTTAGGTGTGAAAGTGATGAATTATTAATGAATGATTTTATCTAGAACAAGTGTGGAGCAGGGAGTAAGGATAAGTCTAGGATAAGAAAAATCTGAAGACGTGTTGACATGTATGCTTGATTGATTTTCTTGTTGCAAATGTCTAAGTAGATAACAATGATGAATCTATGAATATAGTGATTCTATGATCTAAATAAATTATTTAGAAGTTTTTAGTTTTGATAGAAAACGTTTTAGAGTGTGAAGTTATGCTTGAAGTGAAATATTTAAGATCTATAAACTAGTTTTCTTCTGGGTAGTCACGTATAAACATGGTTTTGTTTATAGGTTGTTGCACACACACACACAGATATATATCTATATATATATATATATATATATATATATATATATATATATATATTCAATAATATATTTATCAGTATGTTGAGATCTATATGTGATTGTTCCTCATTATAAGAGTGTATATACATTGGTCTACTGAATTATAGTTGCATAGATATTCTGAGTTAGATCTGGTTTGCAGTGTTGCTTGATGATAGTTGTTGATGATGTTAGTTCTATTTGTTGATGTATGTCAATGATGTCTTGATATATATCTAGTAGTGTTGTTTGGGTTGATTTTTATATTGATCAGTTATGATGATTGGTTATGGTTCAATGATCTATTATTGGATGAGTACTTGATTCAGTAAGTTATTTAGTGTTACAGTGATTCAGTCTTCAAAATGATTAAGAATTCATTATTCTCAAATATGTATGCAAGTTTTATGTAGAGGAAGCACATATATACGTTGATTATTTTAAGAGTAGTTTCATACATATTCTGAAGGTTCATTTGTTTTGTTTGGGGTCTGTATTCAGTAGTTTGATACTTCAAAGAGTTAATTGATTTTCAAATATTCAATGGTTAATATTTGTGTTTTAGTATTTGAGTTTGGATATTGGTATGGGTTTATTGTTGGTGTGGGTTCAGTATGAAAATTTGATGAAAATAGGCCTACAAGTTGTTTGATGATCATTTGATAAGTGGATCTAGTTTGAAACATTCTAAAAATTGGTCCACAAGGTGCTGAGGGTTTCCGCCTTCAGTGAGGAGGTATGAGGTTCCTTACGGTAGGAGCTGGTAAACACGTTTAGGGAGTTGTAGCTTCCTTCCATTGAGTGTTGGAGAATGATTGGATGTTGCATCCTCCTATAGGTGGGTGCCTGCATACTGGTAAGAGTCTGCACCAGTATTAAATGTAATGGAAATTTAATTTATATAATAAGAAAGAATACAAAGACATCGATAGTGGTGATTTTCTCCCACATTGGATTTCCACCTAAAGTGAATTAGAATATTGATTCGCCCCCCCTCAGTATTTTTCGTAATAATTTGAATCATAGTAGGTCCCTCAGAAGAATATTTATCACTTAAAGGGAGATCTATCAATATGAGCAACCAAGAGGGAGTATCTTCTATCAGGACACCTTTGTTTAATGCAACTAACTTTGTATTTTGGAAAATTAGAAGGGGAGTGTATTTGCATTCACTAGGAGCAGATGTATGGGCATTTGTTGAAGGTGGATATCAATATTTGACCTCCATTCCCATAGATGATACAAGGAAGAAATAATATGAGATCAATGCAAAGGCTGTAAATGATATTTTGGGAAGTTTGGATGAATTTAAGTTTGTGAAAGTCATGCAGCTGAATACCGTAAAGGCTATATGGTACAAGCTTGTTTAAAGCTATGAAGGCGACACTAAGGTAATGAGTGCTAAAATTCAAACATATAGAATTCAATATGAGACTCTTAAGATTTTTCCTTAGAGTAAACGAGATTGTTAACTCAATGAATAATCTTGGTCATGAAATAAAGGATTCTACTATTGTTGAAAATATTTTGAGATCACTAACCTCAAAGTTTGATTCCAAAGTCTCCGCCATTGAAGAAATGCAACATTTGAAGAATCTCACTATTGAACAAATCCATGGGATCTTGAAAATTTTTGAGATGATAAAAGTGGGTACATTAGGTATTAGGGAAGAAAATTCAAAGCCACAAGCAAAGGGAAAGAAGATGAAGAGCCTAAGGAAACATGTTACATTTTAGATGAAGAAGAAGCAAATTTTGTGAAGAATCTTCAAGTATAATCTAACAGATTCAAAGGTGAGATTCCTTCGAAATGCTTTTCCTGTGGAAGAGTAGGTCACTATGTTTCTAAGTGTCGCTATAAAGAAAATCATGAAAAAGGAAAAAATGTTTCAAAGAAGAATGTTAAAAGAGGTTTTACTAGTAAGAAAAAAAATTATACTCTTGAACTTAGTAAATTTTCTTCCAATAATGAGGATGATGAATCAGATCAAGGTTATTTACTACTTATAGACTTCGAAGAAAAATTTGTAGACAAGTCTGATGATGATGAATTTATGGTTTCTCTATAAAACACCCTTGTGGAATAAATAACTGCGCTGAAGATTTGTCTAGAAGAGGGTAAATTAATAGAAGAAACTTTGAGGAAACAAGTCCAAGAAAGGGAAAAGCACTATGAAACCTTAGAACATGAAATTATGGGTCTAAGAAAGGAACTTGAGAAAAAAAAATTCTCTACATATTATATTTTCTAAAGGATCTGAAACTTTAGAAGAAATCATTAAAGTTCATCATTCTCCTCTAATCAAGATAGGTTTTAGATGGTGAAACATCGAAACCTATGAAAACTTCTCAAACAGGTACAAAAAGCTACATCAATGTGGTAAAGGAAGCAATCATCAAAATTACAAGACTCAACAAAAGAATGAAGGGTCAAACAATTCTCAGGAAAAACAATCCTTCCATGAATAAAGGGTAAGATATTAAAAAGGGTATTATACTCCCAGGTAATCTTACTTCAATGGTCAATGCTTCACTTGTCAAAACTTTGGTCACAAAGTAGTTCATTGTGTCACTTATAAAACAATTATGACTAGAGGAACAAGAAAACAACATAATTAAAACGAGAGAATGAAGTCGTCTTATAATGTTTTCTCCCCTCTTCGGAATGAAAGTGAATGTTATATTTGCAATAACTTTGGTTTTGAATAAACTAAATGTTGAAGTATAATGAATTCATCTTATCAACATAGGTAGAAGATAGAACCTCCCAAGATATGGAAAAGAAAAATTACTTCTAATGAAAGTTGTGGTCAAGCATTGTATGCAGCAGATCAAGAGAATCTATGGTACATTGACATGGGGTGTTTGAAGCATATGACAGGTGAAAGAGATAAGTCCATTTCCTTTAATGAAATTAGGAAATAAAAGAATGTGACTTTTGGTAATAACTCACCTCCTAGCATTAAACGAAAAGGATTTGTGTTTTTAAAAGAAAACTTCAAGGATGAGAATGTGTTATTTGCTAATTGGATAAAACATAACCCTTTAAGTGTTAGTCAAATGTGCGATCAGGGGAATCATGTTATTTTTAGATCAAAGAATTGTGTGGTAATAAATTTGCATACATGTGTTGTCACTGGTTTAGACAAGTTGGGTTGTGTCAACCTCCAACCAAGAGTAACTATTTCAAACCACTTGTAGCTAGAAGTTAGCCCTTCTAGCATAAGAGGGCTCTCTCAATGAAAACAATATGATGTTCTGAATAAAACTCAATTACAGATGGCTAACTCTATATTTTTGTGTTATTTTGCAGGTGAAAGAGTGTTATGACAACCACCATTGGGCATAGAATCAATTAAAGAAAATCAAATACAAACAACATTGTTTCCATGGAAGCTGAGGCATTCTTGGCTTTAAATTGTTGTGAAGTAAACATTTATAGTTAATTACAAAAAATTGAAGGAAGTTGGAGAAATATAACATTTAATTACAAGTAATCAAATAAGCTATGAAAACTGATAACAACATAAAAGTATGATAAGATAGAATTGAAACCAAAAATAAATCTCAGGTTAAAAACAAAGTATTGATGCAACTGTATTTCTTATTAACTAGAAAAGATATAATAAAGTGGTCTTATCACATCATTGATCCCTCTTCTTGAAAGTGATTTTTTTTACGTATATAGAGTGACGTGTCCATTTAATAATATACCACCTGAGCTAGACTCGATGCATAGCTAAGAGACCTAATTCTATTTGACTTACAAAACATTGAGCCTTTGTAGGGATATTTCTATTTTAATACAGTTTGAATTCAAATAGGATTTCATCTATTTATGAGCCCATAAATATTTTGTTGCTGAACCTTATTGAATCCAACTAAATGTTAAGTGTGTAGGATCGCTGATGTGCTCTTTCTAGGTGGATGTGCTGACCTGGTTGACTTTGCTTACCTGGACCTCCACCAAGTCGAATTTCAAAATTTCTACAACAAATCTAGCTAGGAAACTTTTTGTAAAATAGGCCTCAAAGAGAAGGGCATAACTTTCAAATTATGATAGTTGTGTAAAAACTAAGAGCGAGTTTTCTAGCTGAGCAAGTTTTGAACAAAAAATTCATTCCGATTTCCACAATTCCTTTCCATTATGTCAGATACTGATCTTTATGTTGACTACTAAAACAGTCATTTCCAGAATTTCCGTAGCAAAATTTTGTTAGCAAATTTTGAAAAACACCTTTCTGCTAGCTATTTGAACTTTATTGCAGTGCTGAAGTCTTCATAGATGTTTATTAGCTAAATAGAACCCATTTACCCTCCCTTATCTAAGGTTTAAACTTTCTTTTTCCTCCACGAAAATCTACAACAATTTTGTAGCAAATATTCACCTTCAATATGGGGAGTTGCTACGAAATTTGAATTTTCTATTGACATGTCTTCCTAAAAAATAGGATTTATTTGTGTGATGATGTAGGCACTCCTATGACTTGTAGTCCATCTAGTAGCCTCATTTTTTGATGCCCCAAAACTTCCAAAACACAAAAAAACAGAGTTTTGACAATTCTGTAGCAAACTTCAGTAGCAAATTCAAAAAACACCTTTCTGTTACTCCTCTACTCTTTCTGCAAGTTATGAGGACTTCCTTGATGTTCTTAAACTAAATAAATGCCCTTAGAAATCCCTTTGCTATGTTTTTAGCTTGTCTTATCCTCCATGAAAAGCTATAGTAGTTTCGTAACAAAAAACAGGCTTTACTATGTGGAGTCACTACAAAACTATGCATTTATGAGTTTTTTTTTAATTTGTCATGATATTTTCCACCTCCATGTCTTTTCTAATAGCTTGTATAAGCCTATATAATACTAAAACTATGAGTTAAACATAGTATAGGTAAAATTGTTGGATGTTACCATTTTCAAGGGGTGGTCTCTACTTTAGCAAAAATCTTCAGATTTCTTGATACTCGAATATACCTGTGATAACATTGGCTCCAACTAGGGATGTTTTCCTGCCTATGGGGTAACAAAGAACAAGTATCTCTAGTGCCTAACCATTGGGCTTATCCCAATTTGAAGACTACATTCAAACCCACTCACAAAACTGAAAAGGAAACTACAAACCAACTGTAAACCAACTACCATTGCTGCAATATGATATCAAACTATTGTACAAATTGAAACTGACAACAGCAAAATTTAGTCTAAAACTTAAGGAAATTTTTTCCCAACAAGATTATATACCAATAACCCTACTATAACATCTGAAAATCCACCTGCTTAATTCAAGCAATATGAATCCTCTAGTATAACCAATCAAAGAGTTGATTCAAAGCTTGCATTGTTTGACTGTATTTAAGTGTACCATCAATTGGCAACTGTGAATAGAAACTGAATCCATCACATGATCTTATAAATGAAAAAAACTCCACCTTACTGATGACTCGAAAATATTTACCAAAGGATTTTGATAATCATGAAAAATCACCTCTTCTTGATATGTAAAACCATGAGAGCTAAATTTATTCATAATGAATGGCTTCTTTTGTCTAATGTCCTCAATTCCAAGAACATCATCAAATAAAAAGACAATAATAGATTTGTCTTCCATTTCATTTAAATCAACAAAACCATCTATGCATCCTTGAACATCTTCAAACATGACATCCATATTGTGTGTATCAAAACTAATCTTTTTCTTATCAAACAAATCAGACATAACCTTTGGTAGTTTTTCTTAAGGAATGTCATCTTGATTCTGAACACTAACAACTCCTATACAACAATTTTATGCATATCATCCATGTCATTTTTATGATTCTCAAATAGAATAGGTAAAACTTGTATATTCAAATCTTCATGTAGCTCGGGTTTACCTAAAAGTGAACTTTCATGTACTTTAATCGGGACAACATCATTATGATTTTCAATGGGAAAAAGTTCTTGTATAGGTAGAAAAATTTCATCATATGTTACCTTACTATTCATAATTTTCATGCATGCATTTTCAACAACCTGATCTTGAGGAGTTTCTTATCGACATAAAATATCAGAAAAGGAATGGGCTGAATTTTTTTTTCAATGATTTGACTTATACCTTTGAATGTATATAGATTGACAAGGTTTCAAATCCTCATGGATTTCATGTAATATGACTTGAATGTCAAATTTTTTATCCATTTCATCTTTAACTGAAGAAAATACATCTACTTGTTGGAAAATTTCTTGATCATCATGAAAACTAGCTCGAGAAGAAAATTAATAAAGTTCCTCTAACATATCCTCATCCATACATTCTACATCATCATCAATACTTTCAATATATTGAATGAAACCCTTACAAAAATTATAACAGTCTTGAAATAGTGCTAAGGAAGGATGAGTCTTCCCATAATGTCCAAAGAATATTCTTTGGAAATATTTAAGAGAACACAAGCTTCTTGATGGCAACCCTTCATACCATACTCTAGCTATGTCTTCTAGGGTAGCCATAAAAATATTTATGAGACAATCCTTGGGAAACTCAACCCTAAATCTACATACATGCATATGAAATCTAACCAAATGCAGAAAATTGTCATCTTTCTTTTAATCTTTGAAAATGGGAAGATGGGTTAACCAATCAGCACATGGCATATGATTTGGAAAACCATAGATGTGAGACCGGTCCATAGGAGCATACCTGACATTTCTTCTTGCAGTAGAACTCATCTTGGAACTTCTTCGAGCTACTAATCTTAAAGTAGTGGAGTCACCATGAAGCTTTGATATTCTGTATCTTTTGAGACTACAGTCATGAGGATAATAGCACAACCTTCATTTTTTATCTTTTCATGTTACCCTCAGGAATTAGAATGAAGAGACTTAGAAAAAAAATCTGTGAAAATGAGCTTTTCAGCTCCTGGAAGACACACCAAAATGTTATCACTAGGTTAGACAGATTGGGTTGTGTCAACCTCCAACCAAGAGTAATATTTCAAACCACTTGTAGCTAGAAGTTAGCCCTTCTATCATGAGAGGGCTCTTTCAAAGAAAACATTATGATGTTCTAAATAAAACTCAATTAAAGATGGCTAACTATGGATTTTTGTGTGATTTTGCAGGTGAAAGAGTGTGATGACAACAACCATTGGGCATGAAGTCAATTAAAGAGAATCAATTACAAAAAACACTATTTTCATGGAAGCTAAGGCATTTTTTGCTTTACATTGGTGTGAAGTAAACATTTATAGTTAATCACAACAAATTGAAGGAAGTTGGAGCAATATAACATTGCATTCCAAGTAATCAAATAAGCTATGAAAACTGATAACAAAATAAAATTATGATGAGATAGAACTGAAGCCAAAAATGAATCTCAAGTTAAAAATAGAGTATTGTTGCAACTGTATTTCTTATTAACTGGAAAAAATATACAAAAGTGGTTTTCTCACATCATCGATCCCTTTTCTTCAAAGTTAAAAAGTTCTACATATATAGAGCGAGGTATCCATTTAATAATCTGAGACCTGGGCTAGACTCGATGCATAGCTGAGAGACCTAATTCTATTTGATTTACAAAACATTGAGCCTTTGTAGGGATATTTTTGTTTTAATACAATTTGAATTCAAATAGGATTCTATCTATTTATGAGCCCATAAATATTTTATTGCTGAACCTTATTGAATCCAACCAAATGATGAGTGTTTTGGATTGTTGATGTTCTCTTTCCATGTGGATGTGCTGACCCGGTTGACTTTGCTGACCTGGACCTCCCCCAAGTCGAACTTCAAAATTTATGCAACAAATATGACTAGGAAAAATCCTATAAAACAGGCCTCAAAGATAAGTGCGTATATTTAAAACCCTGATATATGTGTAAAACCTAAGAGAGGCTTTTGTATAAGAGCTTGTGCTAAACAAAAACCTCCTTCCTATATCCACAATTCCTTTCCATTGGGTTAGAAACTGAGCTTGAAGTTGACTACTAAAATATTCATTTCCAGGATCTCCGTAGCAAACTTTTGGTAGCAAATTTCAAGAAACACCTTCTGCTAGCTATTTGAACTTTATGACAATGATGAAGTTTTCACTGATGTTTATTAGCTAAAAACATGCCATTTACACTCCCTAAGTTGAGGTTTAAAATTTCTTTTTCCTCCATGAAAAGCTACATCAGTTTCGTAGCAAATATTTCACCTTCAATATGGCAAGTTGCTACGAAATTTGAATTTTATACTCACACGTCTTCCTGAAAAATAGGAGTCCTTTGTGTGATGATGTAGACACTCCTATTACTTGTAGCTCATTTATTTTCCTCATTGTTTGTTTCCCAAAAACATCCAAAACACAGAAAAACAGAGTTCTGACAGTTTCGTAGCAAACTTCAGTAGCAAATTCAAAAAACACCTTTCTTCTACTCCTTTGCTCTTTCTGCAAGTTCTGATGTATTCCTTGATGTTCTTAAGCTAAATACATGCCATTAAAATTCCCTTTGTTGTTTTTTTAGCTTGTCTTATCCTCCATGAAAAGCTACAACAGTTTCATAGCAAAAAAATGGCTTTACTATGGGGAGTTGCTACGAAACTGTGCATTTCTGAGTTTTTTTTATTTTTCATGATTTTTTCCACCTCATGTCATTTCTAATAGCCTGTATAATCCTATATACTATTGAAGTTATTAGTTAAACATAATATAAGAAACATTTATGGATGTTACCATTTTCAAGGGGTGGTCTCTACTTTAGCAAAAAATTTCAAATTTCTTGATACTCAAATATACTCGTGATAACAACATGTAAGATCATAATCAAGGGATATAGAACTCTAGACAATGTCTACATCCTAGAAGGCAACAAAGAGCACTTTTTTTTGAGAAAATATGAAGAAAGATGTTTTCGGCACAAAATGTTGGGGCAGCTCAATTTTTCCAAATTTTACAAATCAAGCAGGATGGGAGAAGTTTGTTACTTACCAAACATTTCTCCACTTGAAAATGACATTTCTGAATCATGCCAATTTCGTAAGCAATATAGAGTTTGGCTTAAAGCTAAAGAAGGTACTTCAAGTAAACCCCTTGAACTTGTTTGTAACACCATCCTCCCACATTTTCCTAGGCTAACCAGTACACCGATGTAAACATGCGATGAAGAGTTACTATGATATGATTCAACTCCCCATGTATAGTTAAGGAAGTGGAACCAATAAGATAAAACCAATCTAACCTTCCTCAGGAGTTACATAACATTCAGGATACAACTAACCCTTATAGGTAACCCCTGAGATAAATTGATGTTCTATTGAACTGTACCCCTCGTTTCTCCCATGAAAAGTGTTCCATGTGACTAGGACCCTCCAAATTCTCCCACAAGGAATCCATGTGACTGCGGCCCTTTTCAGGAAGTTCTATGCTAACAACCCTAGATTATGAGCCACTTTTTCAGCTAGGATATAGACCTTTGCTAGAACTTCATGAGAATTCTAGAAGTGATAAATAACATTGAGAAAAGGATACTAATACAAAACGTGAATGAGGACTTGAGTTGACCCCTATCAACCATGCCAGGAATTTCATTAAACATATCATGAACATGTAATATACAGGTCATAACAACAAATCTGGACATAGGGACCACATACTTATCTGATAATCATCAAGGAATAATTCCTCCTCATAATAGCTACAAGATCATCTATTAGGTCATGCATTCATCAAAATTTCATCTAGTAATAAAAACATGATGAGATCCATAACTCAAGTCTGCCATAAAACATGTTTATAACCAGCAAATAGCTAGAGAAATATCAATGATGAAATGACCATTAAGGCCACATAATGACAAACACATTTACTCATTAAATACCAAAGGAAAATGAGCTTATATTATCATATGAAAATCCAACCAAGTCAAGGAATTCCATGTACGACTCAATCATAGATTGGGCTGAGCCAAATCTCTCTTTTAGCTAATCACCCCCATGCCATATTCCAAGCACAAATGTGGGATATTAGGGAATAAACCAAGAACACCAAACTAGAGTTTCCAAAGGCCAAACAACCTCAACTCTAAACTAATGATTCCACCTCACAATCGGAAATCACTAACCATCACCTGATCGGTATCTACCCAAGTTGTCCAGGGCTCCATACAATTTATTCCAACCAAGGATTCTAGGACTAGTAACTCAACCCACAATTGTTGTTGGGCTCTAGAGAATATGCCCAACAAGGGCTTCCAAGACTAGTAACTCAACCAACCAAGGGCCCCAAAGAATTTTTCCAACCAAGGCTTCTATGACTAGTAACTCAACCCAAGCTATTACAAGGCTTACAGAGCATTTTTCCAACCAAGGATATAAGAACTAATTACTCAACCCACAACCAAAGGAACACGAGCACCAACGAGAAAAAAAGAATATAAAACCCATAACACCATGGCTATCAAGGAAATGGAAAGGCTAGGTAAAACCACTGTAAATTTATCCAATCCTCCATGCCAATGACAAATCATAACTAAGAAACCACATGCATCTGCCATGCATGCCAAAACGAGCAAGGAAATCATACATGCAATTCGATACCTACAAGAAAAACCCATTGTAGTTGCTCATCACACTGTCCTCTTGCACTTTCTTTCTTTTCATCTTCCTCCTTCTTCCAAATCCCAAGTATGCCACACTCCTCCAAGAGTGCTCCAAGAAAACTTTAAGTGTCCTAGACTACAAGAGAGAGAATAGAATAAAGAGCTCCAAGCTAAAACTGAAAAAAAGGTTTTGAACTCATCCTCAAAATTCTTTTTATCATTAAGGCCTCTAATTTCTTTATTTTCCTTCATTCTCCTCCTCACATGTAACATGTGACCTTTCACCTTCCTTTTCTCCTATTTCCATTATTTTCATAAATAAAATAC
This sequence comes from Pinus tabuliformis, assembly GCA_031772625.1. NCBI lineage: Eukaryota > Viridiplantae > Streptophyta > Pinopsida > Pinales > Pinaceae > Pinus > Pinus tabuliformis. The sequence continues at coordinate 793,494,293 of CM062808.1, forward strand.
CAATTAATGCCTCATGATTTTCCAAAGCCTTTGTCATTTCCTTTGCCAATTTCCACAGCCATTAATTAATCACAAGTGATCCCCACAGTTATTATTTTTCCCAACATTTAGCTTGGAATATGTTTCCCATGAGCTTGGTGATTTTTTTTCATTTACTAACTTTATTATGTGGATTTTTAACCTGGTGTTGTTACAAACCAGTTGTAGCGGCTACAATCACCCTCCAAAATTTTGGTTCGCATGCAATTTTCGGAGCCTTCCATGGATCCTATGATTGATCATTCCTTGGTCAATTATCGGTAAGCTAATGATCTCAAGCCCCCCTCCTTGATCTTAACAGTTGTTCACATTCTCATATTTTTGCAACATGTGTCATCTTTGGGCATAGGGATTATCGTTTTTCATGGAAAGGGAAGTTTGTTCTGCTTCAAGGGGAAATCTTCATGTGTATGAGTTGTTCTCATCACATAGCCATGTTTCACACTCACTTCAGGCACTCTTGTCATGAAGGTTTTTTCATCAAGAAAACTATGTTTTATACGTTATGGATTTTCCATGTTGTATCACTAAGTGTTCATGTGTGATCATAGTTAAGTTCTATGATTGTTTACATCAGTTTCACTGATCTCACACTTAGCTAGTTTCCCAAGCAACCTAGCCTCATCCAGCTTTTCAGAACTGCACACTTTTCTTCTACAACCCTGTTGGCTTAGTGGGTCCTGACCGAGGTTCAGAGTTAGTTTTTCCAAACAAATCCCTACACTACTGGCCCTTTTTGCATCAATCCGTGGAGTGTGGAATGAAGTCTCAATCGAAGAAGTATGGGGGGATGTTGAAACAAAGTTTCTGCACAAAAAGATCAATGTAATGTCATTTTATGCCCTAAATATTCCTTCATGTAGATTGATAAGCCTTTAGGGCTTATCGATATAAATCTCCTTAATTAGTTTCTATACCTCCATGAATTCTTACGACTATCTTTCATGGACCTTGAATAGGCGGATCAACTACATACGCATATCAGAGATGACTTATAACCCAGTAATTACTCATATCGGCTTAAGTGTTCAATAACTTCAACATACAACAAGATAATCTTCGTGTAAATAGTTAGCATAAATTGCATTCACATAAAAATAAAAATCGTGTAAATTCACGTATCAATGCAATATTATTTCATAAACCCATCATTTATCACAATATAAATGCATTCATGTAAAATAGAGTAAGAAGAAAAAACAAATGAGTTTCTAGAATAATCTCTTTATTAATACTTCAATTCTGCTTATAGACTCAAGACTTTCCTACGCACTCAGTTGCAGGGGTCCACACACCCAGCTGCGAACTCTACTCTAGGCCTTTGCGCATATAGCTATAGAGCCTTTCTTCTACTCTAAGACTTCTACAATCTTCCTTCTATAGACCCATTACATTTGTCTTCATCTTCATTGCTTTCTAAGACATCCTAGGACACACTTATTTATACAATCCCATGGTCTGCAGACCATGGGTAGATCTTTAAAAGCTGACTCAAGTTACAAAAAAGAAAGGTAAAACCCTTTATGAAACTTTAACTATCTATGTGCTCTGCAACCACAACTTGCAGAGAATTTGCATTTTATACAACAAAACTTGGGCTTTTGCCCCAAAATTGACCCTACGGGACCCCATCTGTAGAGTCTCAAGATTGTCCTACCATGACATCCTTTTTGCCTAAATATCCTCTCTTTTTCATATATATTTACCACTTAAATAAAGCCATATCTAGTAGGTTTTTATGAAGGTATGAATTAGTATGTTTTCTTGTTCATATTTTACTGTATACCCTATTGTTTTAATTAAAGTTGCAACTAGCTACCAAATCAGTCTGTTTCCGCAGCTAGTCCAGGATTCTGTAGTTGTCTTCATTGTTCATGAGGTTCCAGAGTTCCAAATCAGCAGCGAAAGGTGCATATGGATAGAGGATGACTCCCTCATGGATACCTTCCTATCCACTCGAAACTGTTTGCTAAAAGAAGCACAGGAGATCGTGGTCAAACTCCAAGTCAACTGCTTGATTAACGTAGAACAGAACCCGAGATCAGTTGAAACCTTATTCATTTTTCTTTTGGAATAGCAAAATGATAGTTTAGCGATATAAGTTTAGATAGGTTAAGATATATTAGGCTTAAAATCTTCATATAGTTATGCCAAGAGACCTGCTATAAAGCTAATGGCCGCACTATTATTTGGGTGCATGCCGAATGATATGTTTATGAATAGTTTGTGAATTTTGTGTGAATGGAATTGGTTTTCTTTGTGTGCAAGCATTGTGTTGTTTTGAAGCTCTAAACTGTGATGTGGAGGGCTCCTACAAATAGTGGTAGTTTTTTAATCAAATACAATCTGATTTCCTTTAATTCTTCAATTGCTCTGTTTTGTGTGACATTTTTGCATAAGAACTTTAATTTGCTTTATACCTAGCTTAGACTGTTATCTAATTTTCTTTATACCTGGTATTGCACAATTCTTTCCTTTGCTTATTATCCAACATAATTGAAGTGTGTTCAATTCACAATATAGATGTTGCTTGGACTACTTTGTTTGAGCAGAAATTGAATAAGTGAGAAGACCTCTCCTAAAACAATTGAGTTCAACAGTATTCCTTCATAACTGATAGAATAGGTTTATTTTTGCACTTAGAGAATTAGGAGCTACAGCATAGAGATTTAAGATAAAAAAATCCCAACAACCTAACATAAGTAAAATCACTCTCACATCATCTACAAACTCATTGGATAGTGATTAATTCCTAGGAAACTTAATCAACATCCCTAAGAATTACAACACTAATACAATTGACAACCATCGCCCCATCTTGAGTTTAGATCTTAACAAATACATAACGACCTAATGAATAACCTATAAGCACATATTGTGCACCTATACTTCATCAGTCTACGCACCCTGGTTGACAATTTATGATTGCCAATTCAAGGACATTGAATTGACCAAACACCATCCCAACAGGCCGCCAACACAAACATCATGACTCACCCTTGAGTCACTCTGCTGGCATGGAGATCTTACTGTGAATACCTCCCAACTATACTTGTGCCACTACCACTTCATCCACACTTTGTGTGGCTTACTGTTTGATCTGCTTCACTAGCTACTCTGTTGCTAGCCTTGCACTATCCACCTTGATTTTTTGCTACGTGCTCTGTAGGCTTGCCAACTTCTCCTGAATGTTGGCGGAGAGAATCTAGGCCTCATCTAGCTAAGGCCCTAATTTGGCCTTAAGGACTACCTCTTTCTTCTGCGCTGCTTCCACCTATAGATACAGCTACCTTGCCTCCTGCGGCTTAGCAAGGCATTATGCAGCAACAATGGGGTGCTTTGTTGCCCTTACTTCATCATACTGCTACTAGAGTTCATGAGATTATGTATTCAAGGCTTGCAGGGTGGGATATTCCTATTGGGCCATGACTACCTCCATTTCTTTCTCAAAAAGAACAGTGTAGTCTGCCACCGCGACATCCACTGTCGCAACTCCATCCTTCACAACGGCTTCGCGTTGTTCCCTGACCTTTAGCGGAGTTGAAGGCTGTGAAGTCTAATTTTGTGATCTTCAAGTTTAGCTCAAACTGAACTCTAGCCACTTCTTTCTTAGAATCGCGTATGCCTGCAGCCAGATTTATGATCTTTACCACCAATGGCGCTTCCTTAAGTATATGTATTTCAGGCACTGTTCTACAGGCTTCTGCCACCGCAGTTGTAAGCTGATCATTCTATGCCTGATTTAATTCTATGCCTCTAGCGCTTCTCACTTTTCAATGGACATTTGTTTGTTGTTTACTCTGTACTCGCTTATAAGGCTTAGTGCATGATGTTCCTGAGCTTTAACATCTGCTATCACAACTTCTTGTAGCATGCGAAGAATCTCGCTGGGGAGCATGGCCAAGTTGAGGCCGTTGTTCTTCAAAGAGCTGGCAATAGCCTTGTCAGCAGCTGCCTCAATGCTCAAATATCCATGTGGCAGGGAGACTTCCCAGAGATCGAGTGACCAGACCATCTCGGCTGCTTGAGTGGTTCCCGGTGCCAAACTTGTTAATGCAACGCTATTCTTCCCTGCACCGACTTGGATTCTGCATGGTATCCACACCTTATCACCTATTTCATCTAGGTCATAGTCAGTCAAAGTAATCATGTCCAACGACGACTTGGTGGCTTTTGTTTTCTTCCACGTCCCTTCCTTTTCCTGCTCCCTGTACCACTTCACTCGGAAGGGATTGCTCTGCTCATCCTGACCACCGTCACCCTGCTCTAACTACTCTTCCTTCTCTGTTTGGGGTGAAGGAGACTTATCACTCTGCTTGGAGACATGCTCTTCCTATTATTCATGCTTCTTTACAGCACATTTTGATTCTACCCTGGTCTTCTCCTCGGCCTCTTTCCTCCATTTCTCAGCCAATTGTTGAACCTTCTGTTTGGCTATGTCCTTCTTTTTCTTCTACATGGACTTGTTGGTTCTTGTGGCCAAATCGAAAGGAGAATGACAGAATGTTGGCCATTGCTTGATGACCTCCTCGATACCATCATCTATAGTAAGGTAGGGTAGGTCGAACCATTTTTTCTTTGGATCCTTCCGCACCCGAATGTATACGCGGTGGAAGTCAGCTTTAAACTTCGTGTATCCTGAAAGCCATTCAAACACAGTTGGTGACAACCATGGCTTTTGGTTTATGGCCATGCAAGTGCTTGCCTCCATTAGCACCCAAAAGACTTTGGTCTCTATGGCCTGCATGACATCTATTGTGGCCCACAGAGATGCAAATTTTGCAGCCTCCGGCAAATCATTCTCTACAGGAGGAAACGGGCTGTCGTCCAGAAAATCCCAGGTGACCAGCACAATCGAGAGAAAAAACCACGAATAATGGAATGTTTTACTCTTATCCTATACCTCTTTACAGTTCGTGAGGAACTCACTACACAGGTAGTGCACCCAGTTGAACTGCATGCCCTCCGCGCACTATGCAGCCAAAGAAACCATTGGTGTCGGAACCTTGTCTACGCGGCATTTTCTCATAACCTTGCTAGCCAAAATATGCATGACAAACTTTACCGTGGGGTCAGTGATTGAGGTAATAGAGTAACCATGCAATTTCTTCACAAGTTTTAATTTGTCCCTCATCTTCTTAGCGAGGTCGCACTCACTCGTCTTTCCACCAAACTCCTTGGCCGAATTTAACCCTGAGTGTGGCAATAGTGTGATCTGATGGATCAGCATATCGGTGATGTGGATTGGCGTGCTCAGCCACAAGCACCTGTCATGCACTGGGCACAACAAATTCTTAATGATGATCAAGTTTATGTTGGAGCGGTGCTAGTGGGGCTCCCACAACAGGTTGAACAACCCCGATTGGTTCACTCCACAAATCCACTCCACATGCTCCAACACTATGACACCAAACTCTTTTTAGAAGACCCTATTCATGTATGTGTCTATAACAAGGTGGGGGAACCGCTCGTGGTCTGCCAAATCCCAATCTTCTAGCTTCAAATGTAGGATCCGTGCTAAGCATGGACCTTCAAAGGGTAGCTTCTCCGGTAAAAGGGGTGTGTTGAGGATGAATTGTCTTGCATCTGGGTCCTTAGGGACCTTCACTTTCCCCTTGCATGGAGGGATATACTTTGACAACTTAGATATAGGATCCACTCCCTTGGTGTCTATATTTTTTGCACCCTCCTCAACTTCCAAATCCACCACTTTTCCCTTCTCTTTTGCACTCAACTTTTTTTTGCTCTTAGCCTGTGTAGCAGCATGCTTCCTCAATGACTTGTGCACCAGCACCAGCTTATTTTTCTTATTTTTTTTTTGTTTGGGGACCTCTCTCACTAGCATGGGCTTTGGCTTAGAAGACCTTGGCACCGTAGGCACTATAGCTGGAACCTCCATGCTCATTACCTCTAGGGCAGCTCCCTCAGAGCCAATAGTTCCTCCAGTGCTAGTGGTTTTAGTGGGACTTGGTCCTAACATGGTGTCAGTAATGAGTTTTTCATCTAACTCAGGCAACTTGTCAAACACAGGGCTTGCGATCAGAGCTTCGAAATACTCATGATTCATGCGCACCAGATAACACAACACAAAAATTCTAAGGATGCAAAGTGTTTTTTGTTAGACAACCATGTGTAATTTATAGGTGAATTCAAATTCGACCGTTCACCCCAAAATTCATCCATAAATGCTGAATTGGCGGCAAATTTTCCAAGATTTCACTCTTAAATTCAACCTTAAATGCCTTAAACGCCGCCCTACCCCACTCCTCTTAACCATCTCCTGGCAGCCAAATCATGATCAATGATAGTAATGGTTACTTTCTCACTGCACTGCATGGTGTCTCTCCCTATAGTATAGCTCCCTTCATGCTTCGTCTGGTACTATGACATCATCATGTTTCGTGCAGACCCCTTGTCACGTAACTCTATAAACTAAGCAGTGTAGTTTATAGTCCCGCGCCTCCTTGCAGCTACCTAGAGTGCTAAGACTGTGCTACCGTCATGTGGTCATTGGGCCAAATCCCTGGTGTATGGCTTCAATTAGCTTCTATTTACTCTTCCCAGAAATGGATCTCCATTCAAATTCACAAGTTGAACTACTCCACCATCTGTAATTTCTTTGATAACATATGGCCCCAGCCAGATCATCTGGATTTTTCCTGGAAACTCATCAAACTTACTGTCATATAATAAAACTAAATCATTTACCTTGAAGGTGCGCAGTTTGATGTGTCGAGCATGCCAAGATTTTTCTCATCCCTTATGAGCATGCTGATGGAATCTAGCCAAAAACTTATCTTTCTTGAGCTATATTAGTTGCACGAGCCTTTCTTCTAAGGCTCCATGCTCCACCATTCCTGTGAAGGCTACTATGCATAGACTAGGCACAATATACTCCATAGGCATCACAGCTTCTACGCCATAGACCAACCTAAAAGGTGTCTAACCAGTAAGCTTCTTATAGCTAGTTCTGTAAGCCCATAACACTGCTAGTACATGCATGTCCCAATCATTCCACTGCATGTTGCAAACCTTCATCAACGCATTCTCCAATATCTTATTAAAAGCCTGAACCGTTCTATTGGTCTGAGGATGGTATGGTGTACTCTTATGATGGTAAACCTGGAACTCCTCTGTCAGCGTGCTAATTGTTTCATTGAGAAATCTGCGATCACTCATCAATACCTTTGGTTAACCAAACTTGGTCAACACATATTCAAATAAGATTTTTTCCATTGTTTCCCCTATACAGTCCTTCATAAGTTGTACCTCCACCCATCTGGTCAAATACTCAGTCGCAGTGATGATATACTGCACACTTGTTTTAATTCTTGGGGGCTGAATTGGTCCTACAAAATCAATTTCCCACTTCTCAAATGGTTTCAAGTACACCTACGGATTCAATGGTATGTCATCCCTTTACGATGGCTTGCGCATCCTCTGACATGTGTTTCATGCCCTGCAATATGCTTTAGAATCCTTATGTAGCATCGGCCACCATAACCAAGTGCATAAAATATTCTACGTTGTTTCTTTCCCTGCATAATGTCCTCCCGTAGCTCCTTCATGACGTTTAGCGAGGATACTATTTTGTTCAAAATCAAGCACATAACGTTGCAGTATTTTGTCCAATCCAATCTTATATAAATGGCCTGCCATTACAGAAAAGTCTTCCGTGCACCACTAATTCCTTCTTCTGTTGACTAGTGTATCCCTCTGGATCCGTCCCTATGGTTAGAAAGTGGATAATGTCTGCAAAGTGATTATCTTCTACACATACTGCGAAGAGTTGCGCATCGGGAAACCCTTCCTCCAAATTGGTAGGCTCCTCTCCTGTTTCAATGTGCGACAAATGGTCTGGCCCCACATTCAACCTTCCTCGCTTCACAATCACAACAACATCCATCTGCATATTCCCCCCCCCCCCCCAACACAGGCTTATTAACTAGGTATTTCAATGCAGAATGGTCTATGTACATCTTAAAATGCCTGCCTAGCGAGAAATGTCTAAACTTCTGGAGCACGTACACCATAGCTAACACTTTGTGCTTTGTTGTTGAGTAATTATTTTTAGCCTCAGATAACTTCTTGCTCGCAAATGCTATAGGGTGATCCGATTCTCCTTCACCAGCCTCAAGACCACTTGAGGAGCCTTATTTTCTTGAAGTGTCTTAGGTCTAGGATACCATCACAAGAGAATCTCCCTACTCCCTTTAAGCCTTTCCTGGAGATCCCTTATCTTGCTCTTGAAGCAACCAAGCCTATTTTATCCGAGTCATTCCTTTGAATGGGCTTTGGAAATCACATTGTACATTGCTCCTAGTGCAATACACAAGGCATCTACATTCACATGGAACTCATTCTTCCAATATGGGAAGACTAGGATTGGCACAGTAACCATTTTCTCCTTCAATACATCCAAGTTGCGCTAACATTCTTCATCCCAACAGAAGGTAGCATCCTTCTTCAATAACTTTTCCATAAGCGTAGTAATCTAAACATATTTTTTTATGAACTTTTGATAATATCCAGTATGGCCTAGTGTTGCGCGCAACTATTTAACAGTCCTTGGCGCCTCCAAATTGATTATTGCCATGATCTTAGTAGGGTCCACCATAGTTCCTTGCCTGCACACCACATGATCTAGCAAGATTTTGAAAGGGATGTAGAACAAGCATTTCTTTCGGTTTAGCGCAATCTGATACCTTCAGCATGTATCCAACATTAAGTGCAGACAACGTACATGGAGCTTGACTAGCCTAAACACTATCTAGTCATTGAAATAGACCTCCACGAACTTGTGAATGAACTCTTTGAACACCACAATGACCACGCGCGAGAAGATCGTCGATGCATTCTTAAGTGTGGAAGGGATTACTGTATACTGGAAACATCCCCATTCTGTCACAAAGGTGGCCTTGCTCCTGTCTTCTAGTCCAATGTTTATCTGATGGTATCCAGAGAGCCCATTAGTGATTGAATATGCCTCATGCCTGCCAACATTATCCAATACTTCATCTGTGAATGAATTTGGAAAAGTATCATGAACGCAAGCACTGTTCAACTTCCTGAGATTTACGCAAATCCTTATTTCATCCTTCTGCTTCTTTTCCTAAATGACCATTGGACTTACCCAATCAGATTCCTCCACTGGCTCAATAATACCCACTGCAAGCATCTTTTCCAACTCCAAGCGAACCTTTTCCTTGTATTTGGGATTAAGGCGATATGACCTCTACTTAACAGGCTTCGTGTCCAGTTTCAAAGTTATTTTCATCATTCCCAAATCGCCTATGATGCCTTTCAAGTACGAAAATTTTGTGGGAAATAAATCCTAATATTCATGGAGAAACTCAACGACTTTATCCACCATAGCATCATCCCAGTAGTCCCATATCTTCGCAAACTTCGGTTCCGCTTCTGTACCAATGTTTACTTGCTTAGTTTTCAATGGCACGGTGATGTCGTGGTTCTCTATCTATAGTCCCGATACTTCTTGGTGGCCTTCTGCTTCAGGGATGTTAATATTCCTTAGATCTTCATCTTCCCCTTCAGCAGTCATATTATAGCATTCCAGCACATGGTGCAGCTGGGTGCTCCAATCTGGTTGAATCAATTTGAAGGGATCCTGCGGAATTTTGCAGGTTACTGGCTCAACTTCTTGCAGAGCTTCATCAATACTTTCAAATCCATCTTCAAAGCTGAATGTCCTCACAAATCCTTCTCTTAAAATATCCCATTCTACAGTGCCATGTTGGAGCTTTGTTTCCAAATACTAGTTCATAGGGATAATGTCCAAAGTGTGGTAGAAAATATGCACCAACGCTGGTTGCAGCTTCGATCCATAAACCTTAGTCCACTTTGCCAAATGATCATGTAGATAATCTCTCCCATCATACTTCTCAGCCAACCGTACCTTGGGGTGATCAAATCACATCTACATCACCCTCCTATAGTCGAGCCATTCTTCAAAATTGTCTTTATGTGCAGGCATAGTGCATAGTGCCAAATCTAGCACTTGGAAGCAATGCTTCTCAGGAACTTCCCTTTGAAATGCATCCAAAAATTTATCTACATCAGTTAGACCATCATAATAAGGCAAACGTTTCACCTTGGATGATAAACAACACAACAATTTAGTCATCATATTGCATCGCAGCATAGATACTTCGTGTAACTTATTCTTCCAGTGCTCTAATTCTTTCTCCGAATCTGATGTACATGAGATTTCGTGGTCCCATGCAATTCATCCATCGATGGTTGGATTAACCCAATCTTGGTCTCACACTGTTATCTTATAGATCTGGTCCAAATCATCATCACTTTCCCCATATCGTGGACCGGTTCAGTATAGCACAGTCCTTCTGCAGGGTCCAATGGTACTACTACATGGAGTGTTTTCCTTTCGAACGACATTGTCTTCTTCTTCAAATTGATGACCCCATTCATGTCAATAGCCCAATCAATTCTAAGGAGCATGGGATATGGATTGTTGTCATCAACAATCTCTATTACTTCAATGTTAGCCAACGTGCTTGGCCCTTCTATATCTACAGTTATTCCATGCAATCTCCCCATAGGGATAATCTTTTGTTGATTTTCCATTCTTAATTGAATCGGAGACCACTACAGCACAGGCCTCCCCATATTTTCCCAAGTCTATTTGGGCAAAACATTCACATCCGACCCTAGATCCAAAATAACTTGATCCATTGTGTATTCTCCTATTTGCTCGGTGAGCCTCATCTCACGCCGTGTTCTCATCTTATGTCTGTCGATCTTTCTGACTGTGCGGTGACCATCAGAGGTATTATCCATTCTTGTAGATTTTTTTATCAACTCCTGTAATCCTTTTGTAGCCCTATTGTCATGTAGCAGTTCCATGCAAGTCTCCAAGAAAGTAGTAAGCATGGAGGGGTCAACTTCTTCAGATAGCCTATCCTGACTTCCTCAGGTAGAGACTTCAGTGAAGCTTTTCTTTACTTACATGAACATTTCCTTTACATGCTCCAGATCAAACCCAACTTCTTTTTCTGGAGCCTTGTGGACCCAACCACCTTCTTTAGGCTATTCTCCCTTATCATCACCCGTCGTCACACCACTTTGTAGCACAATATTGACATTGGGGTCCTCTTCGCAAGGCTCTTCCCTCATAATCTACAAGTTCTGGGTAGGCTGTTGAGGTTGTGACTTCTTCTCCTGCATTTTAGCTATCAATATAGGGCATTCTTCTATCGCATGGTCAAATTTTGTACAATACCAGCATGACGGGCATGTCTGGCTTGTACACTCCCATGCGTAGTGTCTTGACACTTCGCAATTATAGAAAATAACTTCCCCTCTACCTCTACCAAGTCCTCCTCCTCCTCAGCCTCATCCATGTCCTTGATATCCTCCACGCCCTCCCCCAGTGCCTTGGTCTAGAGGCCAAGTTTCTATTTGTATCCAATACATGAGTGTTCTTTCCATCATTAATTCATAGCTATGACAGTTACGCTCATCATGGCTTACCAATTTACAGAAGTTGCAAAATAACTATTGCAGTGTCTGTACAAATTTTTGCAGTAAGTGGAAATTGTCTGTTACATGTTTTCCTGCTACTTGACAGATAGTACACCACAACGCGGGCCCTGTACTTGGTCCTGCTGGGGATTACTGCCTCAGAGGCATGGGCCCTCTTCCTACCATATAATTCACAAAACTAGGGCAATGATCCTTATCATGCCCCTGGTTTTTAGACTTGAGGCACCAAACCTCTTTGCGCACTTCTGGCCGACCCACGTTTTCCTTCTTCAAGCTCTAAAACTCCAAGCATAAGTTCTACAAATCTACATGAATTTGTTGAACACCCAATGTCACATCCTGCATAGGTGCCTCACGTAATCTCATTGCGATCTCCAGGGCTTTCACCTGCGTTCCTCTCTTTTTCTGTGACATAGAAATCCTTAAGTGAGGTAGCAGCACAACGATAAACCAGTCACGGTTCTGACTGTGTGTAAGATTCATATTAGCTTCACGGATTCCACATTTAATTCTCTGATCCAGCTCCCATGGTGTTTCACCGATCCTCATCACAATTTCCTTGAACCCCACTACTGACTGTGTTTTAGACTTAGGCCTACCGAATTCCTTGTTTAGAGTTGTCTGAGTATCCACTAATGATGCCACTGAGTTATCAGTGCAATACTTAATGTACCACGTTAACGCGCGATCTTGTAGAATAGTAACCAACTGCACTTTCTTCATATGATCATCTATAATATTTTGTGCTATCCACACGACCTTCGCAACGAACCAAAACTGGTCCAGGTCCTCATTTCCCAAGCCCTTGAAAACAGGAAATTTCATCGTGTTTGACATATTGAATGCTGGCGGAGGTGGTGGTGGTGTGGGCGAAGGTGTATGTTGTGGAGGTGAAGGTGGAGGTGATGTGGATGGATGAGGTATTTATGGAAACCCTTGCACTATTAAATGGACAACACTTTGTGGTGAAGCCTGTGCTGCTCCCTCGTTGTCACTCAGAGGAGGCTTAATCAGCGGGCTATATTTAGGGCCTGTTCTCCCTCTATCCCTGAAGAACTTTCCACTTTGCGTAGCTCAAAACATCAAGGTAATGACATAAACCTATTTTCACATAAGATAATCTTAATCCAAGTATTCAAAGATCTCAAATACTTACCTCCCGGTCCCTTGAAAGAGCATCGCTCTCCTTCGCTATAGCTAACTCAGGTATCGACCGCGAATTCTGTCACAAATCCTCCTATGACTCGATCAAGCCAATGATTGATCCAGGTGGATGTTGGTGGCCACCCACCTATCCCTCTTGGACCCCCACAACTGTCTCTTTCATTTTTTCAGTTTCCTTAATTGTAGCACAATTTACTATTTTTAGCAGTTTTTCGGGTCTTGAACTTCTGAAGCCGTTTTGAGGCCCTAAACGACATTTTTTGGGAAAAATGGAAGAAAAATGGGTCCATGGAGCAACATTTCTCTTCTCCAAGTTGTATTCCTTGAATAGATCTTTCTAACGAGCTATCATGTGCGTCAAATGGAGATCATATGCCAAAGTTACGACCCTGGGAAGTTGATGTACCAATTTACCCAAATGGGGCCCATAGTTTGGCGTTTCATCTCCTAGGGTTAGGTTTTTGGATGTTTAGGTTTTTACATTGTTTCTCAACAATAAATAGGCCTTCAAACATCATTTTAACACAATTCAGAGGCATGTAGCCACCACATCTTTTTTAAGAGATAAGCTGCCATTGCCCTAGCTAGTTTATTTCCATTTCTGTTTGTAAGCATATTTCAGTATTTTATAGTAATGAAATGAAGTATTATTTCTGCTGCATCTCTGTATGTATGGTTATATCTATAATTTGTTGCATTCCTTTTTAAATCTGGATTAGTGGTATCAAAGCAGTCTGCTTTTTCTCTGTTTTTCTTTGCATGTTGCCAACGAGGTCGAGATATAAGGAGTTAGGACTTGAACTAGTTGAACCTTTGCAAGACTAGCCTCGCAAATCCCAACGGCCTCCCATGGCAGATGAAAAGAAGGATGAGGGGGTAGGAGATCCTATCAAACTCTTGCTTAAATAAGCCCTCGAGCGACAAAGGAACGAGATGATGGACATCTTTGCCTAGAACCTTCATCGGCTACCCAGAGGCGACGCATCGGCTTCCAATAGCTACTCTGGAAACACCACACCCTTTAAGGTACAAGTTAATTTTGAAATCCCCATATTCGAGGGTCAGATAGACGCATATGTCATAGATAAATGGTTAAATTTGTTAGAAGGGTATTTTTCTGTTCATGATTTTTCCAGTTGGGAAAAGATTACTTTCGCTCTTCTCAAAGCAACCACCCATGTCATGGACTGGTGGGAAAACTACTGCGAACAAAAGGATGAAAGTATGGGCTCACTATTTTCAGCAGTACCCACTTGGAATTCATTTTGGGATGCCATCAAGGAGCAGTACTACCCTATCAAAAGCTATGAGGACAAATACATAAAGTGGACCATGCTGTGGCAGGGAAGGGACCAAGATGTGCCGGAGTTCACAAACATTTTTCATACCCTTTGCAAATAGTTGGGTATCAATGATTCTAAGCTACATTTGGTACTCAAATATCCCAGCTGCCTACATAGATACATCCAGGATGAGATGGAGTTCCTGAACATCTCCTCGCTTAGTACGACATACCGATATGCTATCAAAATCGAGCAAAAGTTTAAACAAAAGAAGCGAGACTTTGGATTTGTGAATCTGAAGAACAAAGGACAAAGCCAAGGCATGGTGACCCAAGACAACCTGTCGAAGCTGCAAGAAAAGAACAACACCACGAAGCCAAAGAAGGACACAGGAAAGTGGTGTGAGTTCCATAAGAGTCCCACTCATAACACAAGCGAGTGTTGGACCAAGCAGTTGTTGGTGGCCGAGTTGAAGGCTTCAAAATCGGATGCATGTTCCGACCCTAAGTCAGAACCTAACAAGGGGAATGGCAAAGGGAAGCAAATCATTGATGTAGATACCAGCACCACTTTTTCCACCACCAAGATACAAAAGAATGAGTGTGAGGATCCAGAGGAGGGGGAGCATATTTTCCACTCACAAATGTGGGTGAAGGGGTCACCGCTAAGATTCATTGTCAACAGTGGCAACCAAAAGAACCTCATTTCAGTAGAGGTTGTGAAGCTGTTGGGCCTACTAACTACACCACAACTGCAACCCTACAGTATTGGGTGGCTTCACCAAGGACGAGAGTTCCGAGTCCGCCAGCAGTGCTGCCTTCCCTACAACATTAAGTCCTTTACAGATGAGGTATTGTGTGATGTTGCACCTCTTGATGTTTGTGATGTACTATTAGGCCAACCATACTTATGGAGGCAACATGTTGTGTATGTGTCAAGGCCTCGCATTGTTATTATTACTTTGGGTAATTCATTAGACAAGATACCAGAGGTAGCCCCACATACTACCACCTCTTTGATCTCTGCTAAGAAATGCATTAAGATCATCTCACAGATTAGGAAATTTATTTTCTGTTTGGTCCGCTCCCAAAATAAGGGGAAGATCGTCACCACATCCATGACCCACGTGAAGGGTTCCTCCACACAGTAGCAGCAGCCGATGGATATGATCATGAAAGCAGACAGGAACATCTTCTCCTCACCCATAGGGATGCGACACAAGTTTCAAGTGGGCAACAAAGTCTGGCTGCATCTATAGAAATAACGCCTTACAAGAGCTCATCAGAAGCTCAAACCACTCTGACATGGTCCTTACACCATTACCAAGGTTATGGGAAACAATGATTTGGAGCACAACATTTCCCCATTCCTTCGCTTGCACTGGGTGTTCAATGTAGACCGCCCTCGACCATGCTTCCCACCATTACTAGACACATCAAAGGTTGCAGAACAGCTCACCAAGGATCTAGCTCAGCAGAAATTTCCTCATCTCAGGGAGGAACTCAATGCAATGGGGACCATTGCTTCCTAAGGGGGGAGGAATGATCTAGGTGGATGTTGGTGGCCACCCACATATCCGACTTGGACCCCCACAATTGTCTCTTTCATTTTTTTCAGTTTCCTTAATTGTAGCACAATTTACTATTTTTAACGGTTTTTTGGGTCCTGAACTTCCAGAGCTGTTTTGAGGCCCTAAACGACGTTTTATGGGAAAATTGGGAGCAACATGGGTCCATGGAATGATGTTGCGCTTCTGAAAGTTGTATTTCTTGGATAGATCTTTCTAACGAGCTATTGTGAGCATCAAACGGAGATCGTATGCCAAAGTTATGACCCCAGGAAGTTGATGTAGCAATTTACCCAAACGAGGCCCAGAGTTTGGCGTTTCATCTCCTAGGGTTAGGTTTTTGGATGTTTATGGTTTTCCATTGTTTCTCAACATAAATAGGCCTTTGAGCCTCATTGTAACAAAGTTCAAAGGCATGTAGCTACCACATCTCTTCTCAGAGATAAGCTACCATCGCCCTAGCTATTTTATTTCCATTTCTGTTTGTAAGCATATTTTAGTATTTTACAGTAATGAAATGAAGTATTATTTTTGCTGCAGCACTGTATGTCCGGTTATATATGTAATTTGTTGTGTTCCTATTTAAATTTGGATCAGTGGTATCAAAGCGATCTGATTTTTCTCTGTTTTTCTTTGCTTGTCCCCAACGAGGTCGGGATATAAGGAGTTAAGGCTTGAACTGGTCAAACCTTTGCAAGGCCAACCTCAGAAATCCCAATGGCCTCCCATGGCAGATGAAAAGAAAGATGAGGGGGTGGGAGATCCTATCAAAATCTTGCTTGAAGAAGCCCTCGAGTGACAAAGCAATGCAATGATGGACATATTTCCCTAGATCCTTCAGCAGCTACCCAGAGGTGATGCATTGGCTTCCAACAACTACTTTGGAAATGCCACACCCTTTAAGGTACAAGTTAATTTTTAAATACCCATATTCGAGGGTCATATAGATGCAAATGTCGTAGATAAATGGTTAAATCTATTAGAAGGTTATTTTTCTGTTCATGATTTTTCCATTGAGGAAAAGATTATTTTCGCTCTTCTCAAAGCAGCCACCCATGTTAAGGACTGGTGGGAAACCTACTGCGAACAAAAGGATGAAAGTATGGGCTCACTATTTTCAGTCACACCCACATGGAATTCATTCTGGGATGCCATCAAGGAGCAGTACTACCCTGTCAAAAGCTGTAAGGAAAAATACATAAAGTGGACCATGCTACGGTAGGGAAGGGACCAAGATGTGCCAAAGTTCACAAACATTTTTCATACCCTTCATAAACAGTTTGGTATCAAGGATTTTGAGCTACATTTGGTACTCAAATACCACATCTACCTACATAGATACATCTAGGATGAGATGGAGTTCCTGAACATCTCTTCGTTTGGCACGGTGTACTAATATGCTGTCAAAATCGAGCAAAAGTTTAAACAAAAGATGTGAGACTTTGGATCTGCAAATCCGAAGAACAAATGACAAAGCCAAGGCGGGGTGACCCAAGATAACCCATCAAAGCTACAAGAAAAGAAAAACACCACGAAGCCAAAGAAGGAAATAGGAAAGTGGTGTGAGTTCCATAAGAGTCCCACTCATAACACAAGTGAGTGTCAGACCAAGTAGTCGTTGGTGGCCAAGTTGAAGGCTTCAGAATCAGATGCATGTTCTGACCCTGAGTTAGAACCCAACAATGGGAATGGCAAAGGGAAGCAGATCATTGATGTGGATTTCAGTGCCACCTTTTCCACCACCAAAATCTCGAAGAATGAGCCCAAGGATCCAGAGGAGGGGGAGTGTCTTTTCCACTCACAAATGTGGGTGAAGGGGTCGACGCTACAATTCATTGTCGATAGTGGCAACCAAAAGGACCTCATTTCAGTAGAGGTCGTGAAGCAGTTGGCCCTACTGACTACACCACACCCACAGCTGTACAATATAGGGTGGCTTCACCAAGGACGGCATCTCGATTTTTCCAGCAGTGCCACCTTCCCTACAGCATCAATCCCTTTACAGATGATGTATTGTGTGATGTTGCACCTCTTGATGTTTTTGAGTACCATTAGGCCAACCATAGTTATGGAGGCAACATGTTGTGTATGAGTCAAGGCCTCACATTATTATTATTATTTTAGGTAATTCATTATACAAGATACTGGAGGTAGCCCCACCTACTACCACCTCTTTGATCTCTACTAATAAATGTAGTAAGATCATCTCACAGACTAGGAAATTTATTTTCTGTCTAGTCCGCTCCCAAAATAAGGGGAAGATTGTCATCACATCCATGACCCCCGTGAAGGGTTCCTCCACGCAGCAACAATAGTCGATGGATATGGTCATTAAATCAGACAGGAACATCTTCTCCTCACCCACAGGGGTACGACACAAGTTTCAAGTGGGTGACAAAGTTTGGTTGCATCTGCAAAAGGAACGCCTTACAAGAGCCCATCAGAAGCTCAAACCACTCCGACATGGTCCTTACACCATTACCAAGGCTGTGGGAAATAATTCTTTAGAGCAAACAATTTCCCCATTCCTTCACTTGCACTGGGTGTTCAATGTGGACCGCCCTCAACCATGCTTACCACCATTACTAGACACAACAGAGGTTGCAGAATAGCTCACCAGTGACCTAGCTCAGCAGAAGTTTCCTCATCTTAGGGAGGAACTCAACACAATGGGGACCATTTCTTCCTAAGGGGGGAGGAATGATCCAGATTGTTGTTGATGGCCACCCACCTATCCAACTTGGACCCCCACAACTGTCTCTTTTAGTTTTTTAGATTCCTTAATTGTAGCACAATTTACTATTTTTAGCAATTTTCTGGGTCCTGAACTTCCAGAGTCGGTTTGAGGCCCTAAAAGATGTTTTTTGGGAAAACTCGGAGTAACATGGGGGCATGAATGAATGTTTCTCTTCCCAAATTTGTAGTCCTCAGATAGATATTTCTAACAAGCTATTGTGTGCATCAAACAGATATCGTATGCCAAAGTTACGACTCTGGGAAGTTGATGTACCAATTTACCCAAATGGGCCCCATAGTTTGGCATTTCATCTACTAGGGTAAGGTTTTTGGATGTTTAGGGTTTTCCATTGTTTCTCAACAATAAATAGGCCTTCAAGCCTCATTGTAACACATTTCAGAGGCATGTAGCTGCCACATATCTTCTCAGAGATAAGCTACCATCGCCCTAGCTAGTTTATTTCCATTTCTATTTATAAGCATATTTCAGTGTTTTACAGTAATGAAATGAAGTATTATTTCTGTTGCATCTCTGTATGTATGGTTATATCTGTAATTTGTTGCATTTCTGTTTAAATCCAGATCAGTGATAGATAGTGTGCAGAAGATTATCTTCAGAAGCTTCCAATCTCCGTGCTAGCTTCGGGGTCCACACTATTGGACCATCAAGCCTCCATCTTCGTTGGTCATCTTCCAATTTAGTGATCCACTCATATAGTTCGATTGGGAAGGTGCAGAATAAGATCTTATGTATTTCCATGTAAAGATATCTTTCCAACCACTGTTCCTTCGTCAGGCACGGGTTTATGTTTTCTTGCGCCGCGAATTCATGGATCTTTCTATCCAACCACTCCTAAATTTCTTTCTTGGTCAGATTCCAATGATGAAACATCACACATCTCTTTACGCAGATCTCAGTCCCAACAATGGAACCATTTGTTTACTTATTGGGTCTTAACCAAGGTTCAGAGTTAGTTTTTCCAAACAAATCCCTACACTACTGGACCTTTCGGCATCAATCCATAGAGCGCAGATTGAAGTCTCACCCGAAGCAGTATGGGGGTGTTGGAAATAATACTGAGAGGGGGGGTGAATCAGTGTTATTAAATCAATAAAAAAATTTCATTTCCATACTTAGATACATATACGGTACTTCAGTTAATGGAACCCGCGTGTATACGCAACTGTGTGTAATGCAACTAGCATATATCTAGAATGCTTATGATTCAGTTAATCCTTTAAATGTTGATCTTTAGTTAGTGCATCAGAACTTCATTATCCATATGAACAGTAAGCAAGTGCAGTAAAACAGAACAGATCATCACACACAAGAAGCACACATGAACACCATGATATAAGGTGGAAACCCAATGTGGGTGAAAACCACTTGCTGCAAGTCGTCTCTATCTTCTTTTAATAAGAAACTTCATTTTACAATAGTTCTGTACTGGTGCAGTATTATACCAGTACGCAGGCTTCTACCTGCAGAGGGCTACAACCCTCTCTCGTTTTCCAGACTCTCTTGGATGGGAGCTACAACCCCCTTAGCTCTTGTACTAGCTGATCCATTTACTAGTACGTAGGTGCCTGCCTACTGAATGCTCCAATATTCACTCGTTCTCTAGCTACTACTAGAAGGGAGCTACCACCCCCTTTGCTCTTGTACTAGCTGATGTACTAGTACGTAGGCGCCATCCTACAATCTCCTTTCATCCTCCAGGGACCACATTTCATACATTTTCAGACTGGATACTCCTAAAGCACAACACTATAATCTGAAGGCCACGTTTCATCCAATTTTCATACTGGGCCCATCAATATCATTGAAGCACAAAACAATCAATACTAGCATCATCAAATTCTGAATCACTGAAACACTGAAACCCTGTCAACAACACAGTCACCAGAACACAGAGTAGACAACAGAACTCTACAATAACAATCAGACCCAACTGCAACTTCAAACATCATACTTTATAATGTATATGCTACTACGATGAATCAAACCCGCGTACAGATCTATAAATATTCAATCATGACTTGCAGCTATTTCAAACTTAAGTTATACCCAGGTCAGAACATTACAAGTGTCAGTATACAGATCTAGAATAAGCATAATCAACCATATAGAGATAGTTCATTTCAAACCATTTGATCCTGATCTATCCTTAGATCTTGTTCTCCATCAACCGGTGAGATTCCTCCTTAGCTCAGATCAAGCAATGCATCATGAACCCATAACCTGCATACTGAATCTCATCCTTCATCAAATATTCAAGACTTTCTGAATGCCTTTGCCTAATGATCTTCTTCTCCTTTTATAGTCTTAGGCCTTACTCAATACCATGGTCCAAAACCATTGAGAACCAATACTAGGGACCCAATACCTGGGTTCAACACTTCGAACGCAATACTAAGGACCAAAACCATAGGTCTAAATACCACGGACCCAAAAATAAGCTTTCCCACATGTACGCGCTTTTCTGTGCATGAAAGTGCGTGCATACGTATACACGACTTTTGATCGGCCATCCTGCGTGTATACGCACCTTTGTATTAGTGAAGCTACGTGTATACCCTACTTGGTATAGAGCGAACCTGCGTATATACACGACTTGGTACATAGTGAACCTGCGTATAACCTCCTTGTATACCCTACTTGGTATATAGTGAACCTGCGTATGTACTCTGAACCTGCATATATACTCTTCTTTCATCATTCTCTGTAGTCTGATCATCAAATCTTTGCTACTGATCTACTGCAATATGATCTGTCATTTGTGTGATTTGCCATCAAGGACAACACTTGTCCCATAATACCAACAATCTCCCCCTTTGGACTTGATGGCAAATCTAACTTGTCATATTGAGAACTGTCATCTGATTCCTTTGAGCTGTCCTGCATCCCATGCATTCAGTCACATCTGATATCTCTTCTGTAGATTCATCTATATGTATATAAGTGAGTTGTTCTTCTACGAGTGGGTTGCCATCAAGTACAACACATGCATCATAATGCCAACAATCTCCCCCTTTGGACTTGATGGCAACAACACAGATGACAGATCATATTGCAGCAGATCATCTGTGTGATACATACATCCATCTCCCAACCAAGTGGGAATTGACTCATCTACCCAACCAAGTGGGGATACATCAAGGTTTACACATGATAACACAAGAGTATAACTTCATCCATCCCAGGCATAGTGGGGAAACCAACATAGGCCGTTACATGACCTTGATAATAAAAGAAATACATGACTGAATCATCCTTCCTATGCATAGAGGGGGTACAAATTACATCAGAAGAGATTTCATCAAGTGACTACAATAGATAGAGACACACTATTACATCATGAGTCTTGATATGACCTTTACATCTAAATAAGACCATGATAGTCATCAAAAACTATCATGCACAATGTATGGTTTGCTCCATAAGCATTTGTCAACAACATCTAGACCAGCAATCATGTTCTTCCTCTGCACCTGTTCCAGATGGTCTCTGTCAGACCCATAACAGACTTTTCTGGCCCACTGATTTCCAAAATATACGCGACTGTATCCACAGAAACATGCATATATACACGGATGTTCCTCATAAAACTCGCGTACAACCACTTCCAGATCAGCAACCTATAAATTTCCTGTAACAAGGTATGTCTGCATATAGATATCAACTCATCCTTTTAAACATCATCATGAAATCATTCACATTATATCATATGTGAAAAACACCATAGTCATCTTATCATCATCAAGATCTGCATGATCTTATATCCATGTATCTGCATCAATCAACATAAGTAAGTATCAACCTATCATCATATAGGTAAGAGCTCATCATCATCCAACAATGCAACTCCATGTATCCAGCACTATGTATCTTGAGCTCAAGATCTTTTGTCAAGACTTCTTTATATCATCAACATCAACAATCCTCATCCACATGAGTGCCAAGAACTATAGGAATCCTGCATCATAACTGTATTATATGATCTTTATGCATATGACGACAGCAACATATGAGTGACTCATCATCAAGTAATGAAGTTGTGTATCACCATGTAAGCACCATATATGCATCATCAGGGAATCAACCACAAATCTGATCTGAAAATCAACTATGTAACCCCAAGAATCATATGAGATGGACAACTCATAACCATATCATAGCAAGATATATCATTTAGCCATATAAGCATCATCACCAAGGACTACTAACCATAATGCCAACAATGCATTATTAAAAGTTTATCTGCTCCCCCTGAACCTGTGCCAACTGTCAGATCTGATCATGCATATATCAGCAAGAAGTATCAAGGCATCATCATCAACAAGTTAGGATCAAAACACTTCTAAACATCTTACAAGTATCAAGACATTTCCACACATCATCAACAGATTGTAACCATTATCAAACAGAGCAAATAATGGACTGAATCATATCAGACCCTTTCTCTGAGCCTGTCCTCACTGCTTTTCCTCAGACTGACATATACATGACTGTGCAGTGTCTAACTCGCGTATATACGCGACTTCCCTTTATGAAACTTGCATATGAGATTTAGGACACTGAAGTTTTACACTTTCAGCTCCCCCTGAGTCTGTTATGTCTGTGTTGTGTTGTGTCTGAGTATATTGTGCGGTGCCACCTCTTTCTGACTGAACTTCCTTCTTCTTCCATATCTTCAAGCGTGATGATGTTTTCTCCTTTTGGTATGGTGCCCGTACTTTGTTCCTGCATTCCTTTGCTATATGTCCAAGCTTGTTACATGCATAACATCTCATATGTTTCATATTCCTTCTGTAGCAATCAACAGCTTTGTGACCAAACATATTGCAAGAAAAACAATATCCCTTAAAGTACCTGGAACGTGATGATCTTTCTGTGTGATGATCTTGCACCATTCTTCTTCTGCATCTGGCTAAAACATGTCCAAGATTATGACATACATAACATTCAACATTATTCATTGGAGGAGTAAAAGATTTTATTTGAAGAATTTCTTTCCTTGGCTGTTGATGGGGTCGACCTTTCATCTCTTTGTTGAGCATTTTAGATTTTGCATTAGAGTTCCTTGTCTTATTTTCTAAACTAGATTCACCTTCAATAGATTCATGAAAACCAAGACCAGTTTTGATAGCTGGAGACCTTTGACTATTAGGAATATCATCCAAGATCTTAGTACTATCTTGAAATCGTAAGAGCTTATCCTTTTCTTCTAATTTTTCTTTTAGAATATTTACCTCAACCTGGAGATGCTCTTCCTTTTCATGATATTGCTTCTTCATGTTTTCTTCAGCTTTTCTTCCTTCTTCTAACTGATGTCTTAGTTCAAGAACTTCATTTTCATGAGCTTGGAGTAGTTCTTTATTCTGCTTCTTTGATTCTTCAAGATCTTCCTTTAGCGAGAGGATCGTAGCTTCAAGCCTTCCATAGTAACTGGATCTATCTCTGAGTTTCTCGATTGTTGTGCTTCTTTCATTTACTTCATTTCTTAATGATGTCACTTCATCCTGCAACTTTTGATATTTTTCCTTGAATAGCTTCCTTACCTTGTTACCTTCCTCTAGTTAAGATTTTATTTTGGTAGCTACTTCTTTGAAGGCACATTCCCTTTTGTTCAATAGATCTTGTTGATCTCTAATTTTGTCTGTAAGCCTTTTAAATTCTGCCTCTATTTGATATCTTTCTTGCTCACCCATAAGAGTAAAATTAGTTGCTTCGCTATCACTTTCATCATCTTCACGTGGATGGATACTAGAGGATAAAAAATTCATACCTGATAGATCTTGTTCATCTTCATTCTGAAGTGATTCTGAATCTGAAGTGCTTCTTCCACATAATCCCCAATCAATTCTCCCACTGTCATAGTTCTTCTGAGATGTCTTCTTCTTCTTAGGTGCTTTCTTCTTAAGCTTCTTTCCCATTGATCTACGGATCTCCTTCAAGCAATCAAGCTTCTACCAAAGGACTTGCTTTGATACCAATTGTTGGAAATAATACTAAGAGGGGGGGTGAATCAGTATTATTAAATCAATAAAACTTTTTCATTTCCATACTTAGTGTTATAGACATTTTTGTGCCTCGGATGACCCTATCCCTACTCTAAAGGTGACAGTCTTTAGCAACAACTGAAAGCAAAGCTTTGATGTTTTCCTTTATGAAAGTACAGAGAGAAGGAAGAAAAGATTAGCCAACCTGGTGTCTTTCGCTTAGTCGATCCTTATCCTCTCTCTTTGTCTCTTGTTCCCAGCTCCTTGCTCTCTTTGCCGGCCCAGCTACACACAGATCCTGCACAAAACAAGAGAGGAAACTACAAGATACATGTACTCATAACTGATGCATGGATTAGAGTGAATCAAATATACAAGTAAATACAATACATCAATGCAATACAAGTATATAGGAGAACATGCAAAACTTTATTGATAGAAGTAACAGGGTTCTGAGAAGGTTACAACCATTGATGGCTCCAATCCAGCAGCACCTCCCCAGCAGCAAGAACTCTCCTCTTCACCTCTAGTAAAACAATCACCCAATAGCTCTAACTGTAAACCAACAGCACCTCCTTGCTTTACACAAAATTCCAGCCTCCCTAGACCTCATAGAAGAGCTCTATATATAGGAGAGAAGAAGAAAGGATGAGTCAGCTTGAGACTGACATAAGGCTGCCTTGTGTCCTCTCCCTCTTCAGTTAAACTTCAGTTCTTGAGTCCACTTGGAGATCCTTGCTTAAACATGGAGATCAAGTACCTCTTACTCATCACAGGGCGAATCTCTTGAACCAAGTGTCAGTTTGGAAGCTTCCTGGGCAGTTGACACCTTGCAGAATGACTGTGCCACTTGGCCAATCTCGCCCAGCGCAGGTAGCCTTCATTGGATTTGACTTTCAGTGCAGGTACAAGGAGGAGCAGTTGCATTCCAGCGCAGATGCTCAGTGGAGCAGCTGACATGATCCAAAAATAGCCTGTTTTTGAGTGTTTTCAGGTGGAGAACTGATGGGAAGTGCTGTGGTTTGCTGACCTTGTTCTTCTAGGGGTAAGAACAACATGTTTAGGGACTGAGGATCCCTGTAATTATCGACATTTCATGCTCCATGTTACGAGGCACAAAAATGTCTATAATAGTTGCCCCCTAAAGTATGAGGCTGTTTATCGGGTGAAATGCTTTATCTAGAGGGTCCGAAGTTCATTCCAGTGCTGAGGAGGTGCCCTGTAATACAATACAATACAATACATTATTTTTCATTCTATTTTCGTGATCTAGCTGAGGCGGGCATTCCCATGCTCAGCTTTATAAATACATTTTGGTACATATAACAGACGATCGTCTGATGGTAGACTGATAATTCTCTGCTGAAATTATCATCCTTTGAGTAGGATGATCATCTGCTGCAATGATGTACATGACAAATGCTTTTATATATCCTGAATATGTATCGCAGCCCGGATGGATGAAACTAGATCCGGGGTCTTCAAACTCGTTCGATCTTCACTCTAAGTACAAGTCGATCCATGTGAGAATTTCGCTGAAGTCGAACATGGAAAGACATCGCTTGATTACCGGTCAATGATGAAAACCGTTAACAAGCGCGAGAGGAATCACCGATAATGATAATGACCCTCAAGATACTGCAGTACAATTCACGTGGCGTGAATAAAGGAGTTGGCGTCGAACGCCACGCAAAATCTTCTGGTCGAAGGTCATTGATGTATACCTGTCGCCGGAAGTGAGAAACTTGCCATTGAGGCATGCAAGCTTCAAAGTACTGATGGGGTTGTTCCTAGATCAACTTCTTGGATAATGAGCTGAAGTCGACAAGAAGCGATCCGTCAAAGGAGGGCCTTAATGAATCCCACATCAATGACACGGAACGGAGCTAAGGATTTTAGTGGAGGTGAAAACAAACTGTGATATATGATTCAGGGTGGCGATCATGAATGGATGAAGGATAATGTATGGCAGTGGATGGGACACGGTTGACACTTTCAGAATGACCCCTCTTGAACATATAACGACACTGATGCGATGGATCGGTAGCATTACCCCAAATGTGGATGGTTTGGCGAAGACCATGGTGATGAGACCGGTGAATGAAACAACCCAACCCGATGTGGAACGGAGGAAAAGTGTCATGTTCAAGAGTGACTTGCTACCATTAAGCTTTTGATGTTCTCCCAATTTTTCCCCAGTCATTTCTGACCAGTACCTCTTTATTTTTGTCAAGCTTGAGGAGGATAACATATGCTTGTTCTATAACCTGCCCTTCGGGCAAGCCCATCGCTATGATTTAATGAGCTTAGCGATAGGGAAACTCGTTCTCGTCTAAAGACAAGTTTGTCGCTATTTAATCATTTTAACGAGTCTAACGACAAGGATAACTCGGTCCTTTTCATTTTTAGAGAGTCTGAAAAGGTACATAAAGTCAACTCCAAAATTCCTTTTTCGTCATCTAATCCCTTAAGTCCGAAAAAGTATAAAACAATACAGAAGGGATGAATTTTCGATTGCTTTAACGAGCCGAACAAAACAAGTGCTCGATCTTTTTGTGCAATAATCCCTCAGGTCCAAAAAGATTAAAATCTAGAGGAGGGATAGCTCTTCCGGTCGCTTTAACGAGCTGGAAGGCCAAAACTCGACAAACTTTTCATATTTTACGAGTCAGTGAAAAGAACTCAAAGAAGACTCGTCTTCTGAGGAACGAGTGATAAACAGGGATAGCAACTGATTCCAGGTACAAGTTGGAATATTCCAATCACGGCAGTGTCACAAGGATGGCTAAGTGAAATCACTCTTCGCAGATGTTCCTCAAAATGGGTAAACACACAAATGGAAGTGAATGATCAGCCAAATGACGGTGGAGGTGACGGTGCACAAACACGACCAAGGCTTTTATGGCTGATGAATTTACGATCTCAGAAGGGTATTTACCGGTTCATTTTTTCTGAATGAGCTTGAACTCTAAAGGAAAGCCTGCTCATAAACTTATGTTTATTTTTTAATGAGCATGAACTATGCGCTAAAACTGCTCGGATCTTGCGTTTATTTTTTAACGAGCATGAACTATGTGCTAAAACTGCTCGATATACCAGTCATAATAAGAACGCCCCCTATGAGATAGCTATTTTTTAAGGAGCTTTATCTCACAAAGCTATGCTCCAATTTTGGCAAATTTTACCTTTGCCCCACAGGCTTTCTTCATGCAAGGTCGGAAACGGCTAATCCTACGAGTTTAAAGGGTTATACCTACAGGTTTAAAGGGAGGACCTAAAAATTTAAAAAAATAAATAGTCGTCCCTTGCTTGCACTCCAAAAGTTTGCATGCCCCCAGGTATAGGATAGAATTTCGAGGCTGCCCCTCCTCTCCCCTACCTCTGCTTTTCTTTGGGTGTTCACAGTTATTTGTCATCTTGCTAATCTAATGTTAACGATACTTGTCTTCTCGTTATTTTAAGGGGTCTTATGCGGTACTCAGGCTTCCCGTCGGCCCAACTTTTAACGAACAGCTATTTGTGACAAGAGAAGAACACTACTCAAAGACAAAACATTGGTATTATTGAGGGAGGCTTGCTTCTTTCTTATTATCCGAAGAGGGTTCTATTCGCTGCCGCAAATCAATCTCTTTCTTCGGCGATGTCTAACATTAGGTTACTAAAGATGGTGGCCACTTGATGTAGCAATAGAATCTCTTTCTTTGGAGACTGCCCCTACTTATCCTTTAAAACATATGTTTTAATGGGTGAGGCTTGACTTCAAAGATGGTTACTACTTGATACAGCAAATGGTCCTCATCTTCGGTATCCTGATTATCTAGACAAGGGGAGCGAGAAGCAGATTATCTCACTCGCATAACTTTGACAAAAGAATATTATTCTAGAACAACCCCTCTTCCACCGCCGGACGGGGTACGGACTAGTCCATTCTTCTGCGGAAATTCTTCCTTATACCCAGGGTTTCTTCTGCCCGAAGCAGACCAGGATGCATGCCCCCTGGGTTCCAGTCTTTCTTTCCGAATCACTCGCACTCATCGGGAAGGAGGACCGGGGGTGGAGGCGTATCTTTAGAAAACAGACCATTTAGGATTGGTATTTGACTATTTGCGATGCGAGATCCCGGAAATGAAAGTTGGTCTACGAGCTTGACCATCCTTCCTTCGTGTGGAAAACACATTACTCTAAAGAGTGAGGAGACTATCGCTCCCATGCAATAAATATAGTCGCGTCCAAGGAGTAGGTTATAATCCAAGGGTCCTTGGACGACCAACACGTTCATCTCGACGGTCTTCCCTTTCAATGTAACAGGTACATTGGGGAGGATCCCTAACGGTCAACTGGTTCCTTTATCAAAACCTGAGAGATTTCTCAACTCAGGTAAAAGCGCTGGGGAACCCAGTGCTTTCCAAGCAATAGAGGAAAGGATACTCACAGACGCCCCTTCATCAATGATAGTACCAGCCATAATCATTCTATAGATCTGGACAATGATTCTGAATGGTATACTGGCTGGTAACCGGGGTCTGCCTAGTTGATTCCAATCAAAGGATACAACCAGGTTGCTTGGTGGTGGGACCGAATATACGGCCGGGTATGACCCTGATGATGTTCCTTCCTGCGATAAAGGAATGGGCGCATTGCCCTGACGCTCATCAGAGTCGGTGCTGATGAAAAGAACCTGGATTGTGTCATCCTTATTCTCTTCAGTGAGGGTGTCGCATGAAGCTGACTCTTCGACGACGGTGCCATTTGAAGACGGGTCTTCAATGACGAAGTCATTGGACAATGAAACCTCTGAAGGAAGAACCGGGTCAACTGCCATTTCGACCTTTAGACTTTCGTCTGGTCTGGATTCAGTAGGTTCATTCTCAATGACTGACACTTCAGCTGACCACTTGAGCGGGTCAACTGGATTTTCAACTATCGAGGGATTAGGCGCGAGTTTTTGGTATCCAGGAGGAAGTCGCAACGGTGAAACCGGGCGATCTTCCAAAACTCTCTTTGCCTCATCTAAGAATGGACATTTGTGGAGGGCATGATTGCCTTCACACAATAGACAGGGTGATCTTGGTCCCCTTCTTCATCCTTCACTCTCGTTAGTTGACGGACTGCAATCAACATGACAACCAAAGGTTGATGCTACCGGATTGTGCAACCTTGGGGACCAGTCCCTTAGTATCCGGGGAATACAAGGACAATCACGATGGAGGTGGATCCCTTTGCAAATGACACATGGCGATTTAGGCCCGGTCGGTGCAGTGTGTGGGTTTTTGTCAGCTTTCTTCTGCTTTCCCCCAGTCGCCTTCGCCAGAGGCTCCTTCTGCTTCTTTTCTCTCTTCTTCTTTTCCTTCTTCTCCTTGGGAGGCTGACTCTTGCCAACTCTACCTTGCGAAGATGAAGGATCAGAGGAAGTATCGTAAGAAGTGGAAGGCTGGTGGGTAGTTCCAGATTGTTCTGACTGTTGATTCGACTGCTCAGGATTAGTGGCGATCTGGACTACATTAGTTGAAAAGAGCCATACAGGTAGGCCGATTGTCAATCCTGGAAGTGACAAAGTTGCCATATGAGGCGCACCAACATCTCCCCAAGAGGAGAAGGGATTTGGACTTCCGCCAAGGTTACTTCCTTGGTTGGTGGGCTCCATACTTTCCAACTGAAAGATCAACGTGGGAATAACAGGTGATTATGTTCCGCTTAAAATAAATTTTATTAACGACGCTTTTAGACACAAACTTGCTTTTTCATGTTTTAAGAGTCGAGAAAAAGCTAAAGATGACTCTAGTCGCCTTCGATGTATTAACGAGCCCGAAGTGACAAATGCTCGGTTGGACTTTTTCAATTATAGAGTTTGAAAAAGGCCAAAAGAAACTGCTCTGGAGATCTAGGCAGAGGGTGTGCCAAACCTTTCGCGAAACCACAGAATACGTTTTACGGTACGGGTGGTCGATCTTCGTGAATGCTGTGTTCACTGCATCGCGATCAGTAGGGCGGCCGACATGGTTTCCTAAGGATAAAGGATAAAAGCCTATAGGGGTCTCCCAATATACGCGACGGTACGCGGGATCACAAGTCCGTGTTAGTGCCACCGACTCTCAGGAGGAATCACCCACCTTCGTAGAGATCGACAGTCACTATGTTTAACGACGCCGGAACACGTCTCTACCTAGACCTCTAGATGTTTGCGTTATGTTACAAAGCATTGTTATGTAAATTGAGTTTATTTTAATGTTGATCTTGCTTAACAGTTTGCCTTTCAGGGTCGCCACGAGATGTATATATACAACTTCCTATATGCAATCTAAGATGAGAAGCAAATCTTTTCAATCTTTCAACTTTGAAAACCTTAATCTACTGAGGGAAAAGAAAGACACAACTTTTTCCACAGATCATAGAACACACACTAAAATGCACCTTTTCCTAAATCGTCAAGCACACAGTCAAATGCAAAATGCACAATGCATGTATTTCTTTTCGTTATCCTTAATGTTGATGTAAGACAGAAAGGAAACTGTTGTATAATTTTGAATCTAATTTCAAGTAGAAATAAACAAGCTTGTCCAAAATCAAAAAGACACCTTATGATCGACTTGTTTAAACACAGGAAATGTATAGATTCAAACCATAAAATGAAAAACAAACAAACTCAAACAGCCATGAACAGTAATAAAACTAGCTCATAAGATCACAAAGACACTTTTACAGTTCAGGATCTAAGAGGCCACAGCTATACTGGTTCGCTTTTCACAATGGGAAACTGTAACTGAAACAAGAAATACTGAAAGAACATTCACAGTTTCATCACACAACTGAGGCGGAATAATGTCAAGGAGAATGGTTTACAGCAAGTACAATGACCAGCAAGCAATCAGCAAAAAATCAGTGAAAACAGGGCTCAGACACAAAGGGAAACCTTAGCAAGACACTGGCTAACTGGACCAGCGCAGGCTCTAGTCTGTCAGATTGATTCTCAGCGCAGTTCCCGAAGGGAGTACCTGCGCTGAAATGCAGACTGCCTGTGGACAGCCTGCACTGAGACACGAGAGTTGCGTTTACAAGGAATTCCGGGTCATAAAAAGCTCAAAAATGCACTGTTTTTGCTGAAATAAAAAGCTATAGGTCAAGTACAGGCTAAGGGATGATCAAGAGGATGAAAAGCTATCACTAAGAGTAAAGAGTCTTTTGTAGATCAGCTCTTCAAATCATGAATCTGCTCAGAAAATGAGCAAGAGTAGCAGCCCCTCTACTTCGCTTTTGATATAGTCAAAAGCTTTTCGATTTGGTACTCTTTGGTTCAGGAAATGAATAGCAAAGATACTACAAACACCAACAAGATACTTGGCTCCCCAGCGGAGTCGCCAGTTTGTTGTGGGGAAAAGTATCCGACTCGGATGACCCTATCCCTACTCTAAAGGTGACAGTCTTTAGCAACAACTGAAAGCAAAGCTTTGATGTTTTCCTTTATGAAAGTACAGAGAGAAGGAAGAAAAGATTAGCCAACCTGGTGTCTTTTTCTTAGTCGATCCTTATCCTCTCTCTTTGTCTCTTGTTCCCAGCTCCTTGCTCTCTTTGCCGGCCCAGCTACACACAGATCCTGCACAAAACAAGAGAGGAAACTACAAGATACATGTACTCATAACTGATGCATGGATTAGAGTGAATCAAAAATACAAGTAAATACAATACATCAATGCAATACAAGTATATAGGAGAACATGCAAAACTTTATTGATAGAAGTAACAGGGTTCTGAGAAGGTTACAACCATTGATGGCTCCAATCCAGCAGCACCTCCCCAGCAGCAAGAACTCTCCTCTTCACCTCTAGTAAAACAATCACCCAATAGCTCTAACTGTAAACCAACAGCACCTCCTTGCTTTACACAAAATTCCAGCCTCCCTAGACCTCATAGAAGAGCTCTATATATAGGAGAGAAGAAGAAAGGATGAGTCAGCTTGAGACTGACATAAAGCTGCCTTGTGTCCTCTCCCTCTTCAGTTAAACTTCAGTTCTTGAGTCCACTTGGAGATCCTTGCTTACACATGGAGATCAAGTACCTCTTACTCATCACAGGGCGAATCTCTTGAACCAAGTGTCAGTTTGGAAGCTTCCTGGGCAGTTGACACCTTGCAGAATGACTGTGCCACTTGGCCAATCTCGCCCAGCGCAGGTAGCCTTCATTGGATTTGACTTTCAGCGCAGGTACAAGGAGGAGCAGTTGCATTCCAGCGCAGATGCTCAGTGGAGCAGCTGACATGATCCAAAAATAGCCTGTTTTTGAGTGTTTTCAGGTGGAGAACTGATGGGAAGTGCTGTGGTTTGCTGACCTTGTTCTTCTAGGGGTAAGAACAACATGTTTAGGGACTGAGGATCCCTGTAATTATCGACATTTCATGCTCCATGTTACGAGGCACAAAAATGTCTATAACAGTTGCCCCCTAAAGTATGAGGCCGTTTATCGGGTGAAATGCTTTATCTAGAGGGTCCGAAGTTCATTCCAGTGCTGAGGAGGTGCCCTGTAATACAATACAATACAATACATTATTTTTCATTCTATTTTCATGATCTAGCGTAGGCGGGCATTCCCATGCTCAGCTTTATAAATACATTTTGGTACATATAACAGACGATCGTCTGATGGTAGACTGATAATTCTCTGCTGAAATTATCATCCTTTGAGTAGGATGATCATCTACTGCAATGATGTACATGACAAATGCTTTTATATATCCTGAATATGTATCGCAGCCCGGATGGATGAAACTAGATCCGGGGTCTTCAAACTCGTTCGATCTTCACTCTAAGTACAAGTCGATCCATGTGAGAATTTCGCTGAAGTCGAACATGGAAAGACATCGCTTGATGAGTTGGAAAGACATGGAAATGGGCCGAGGACGGTTCTTATCTTGTGTCAACCTCGTTAAAAAATGAAAACAGGGACCCGAGGACGGTTCTTATCTTGTGTCAACCTCGTTAAAAAATGAAACAATCCCCTCTTCAAATCTCAAAAGTGAACCTTCATTCCAATCACCAAGTTGAATGCAATGAAGCTTGGGGGGCATGCACCTCGATTTGAAGACATTATGCTGGGGGCATGCAAACTTAATCGAGCAGTTTTAGCACATAGTTCATGCTCGTTAAAAAATAAACGCAAGATCCGAGCAGTTTTAGCGCATAGTTCATGCTCGTTAAAAAATAAACATAAGTTTATGAGCAGGCTTTCCTTTAGAGTTCAAGCTCATTCAGAAAAAATGAACCGGTGAATAACCTTTTGAGATCGTAAATTCATCAGCCATAAAAGCCTTGGTCGTGTTTGTGCACCGTCACCTCCACTTTTCATTTGGCCGATCATTCACCTCCATTTGTGTGTTTACCTCTTTTGAGAAACAGTTGCGAAGAGTGATTTCACCTAGCCATCCTTGTGACACTGCCGTGATTGGAAAATTCCAACCTGTACCTGGAATCTGCTGCTATCCCTGTTTATCATTCGTTCCTCAAAAAACGAGTCTTCTTTGAGCTCTTTTCACTGACTCGTAAAATATGAAAAGTTTGCCGAGTTTTGGCCTTCCAGCTCGTTAAACGACCGGAACGCTATCCCTCCTCTAGATTTTAATCTTTTTGGACCTGAGGGATTATTGCACAAAAAGATCGAGCGCTTGTCTTGTTCGGCTCGTTAAAAATACCGAACACCCATCCCTTCTGTATTGTTTTATACTTTTTCGGACTTAAGGGATTAGATGACGAAAAAGGAATCATGGAGTTAACTTTCTGTACCTTTTCAGACTCTCTAAAAATGAAAAGGACCAAGTTTTCATTGTCGTTAGACTCGTTAAAATGATTAAATAGCGACAAACTTGTCTTTAGACGAGAACGAGTTTCCCTATCGCTAAGCTCGTTAAATCATAGCGATGGGCTTGCCCGAAGGGCAGGTTATAGAACAAGCATATGTTATCCTCCTCAAGCTTGACAAAAATAAAGAGGTACTGGTCAGAAATGACTGGGGAAAAATTGGGAGAACACCAAAGTTTAATGGTAGCAAGTCACTCTTGAACATGACACTTTTCTTCCGTACCACTTCGGGTTGGGTTGTTTCATTCACCGGTCTCATCACCATGGTCCTCGCCAAACCATCCACATTTGGGGTAATGCTACCGATCCATCGCATCAGTGTCGTTGTATGTTCAAGAGAAGTCATTCTGAAAGTGTCAACCGTGTCCCATCCACTGCCATACATTATCTTTCATCCATTCATGATCGCCACCCTGAATCATATGTCACAGTTTGTTTTCACCTCCACTAAAATCATTAGCTCCGTTCCGTGTCATCGATGTGGGATTCATTAAGGCCCTCCTTTGACGGATCGCTTCTTGTCGACTTCAGCTCATTATCCAAGAAGTTGATCTAGGAACAACCCCATCAGTACTTTGAAGCTTGCATGCCTCAATGGCAAGTTTCTCACTTCCGGCGACAGGTATACATCAATGACCTTCGACCATAAGATTTTGCGTGGCGTTCGATGCCAAGTCCTTTATTCACGCCACGTGAATTGTACTGCAGTACCTTGAGGGTCATTATCATTATCGGTGATTCCTCTCGTGCTTGTTAACGGTTTTCATTATTGGCCGGTAATCAAGCGAGGTCTTTCCATGTTCGACTTCAGCGAAATTCTCACATGGATCGACTTGTACTTAGAGTGAAGATCGAACGAGTTTGAAGACCCCGGATCTAGTTTCATCCATCCGGGCTGCGATACATATTCAGGAAATATAAAAGCATTTGTCATGTACATCATTGCAGCAGATGATCATCCTACTCAAAGGATGATAATTCCAGCAGAGAATTATCGGTCTACCATCAGACGGTCGTCTGTTCTATGTACCAAAATGTATTTATAAAGCTGAGCATGGGAATGCCCGCCTCAGCTAGATCATGAAAACAGAATGAAAAATAATGTATTGTATTGTATTGTATTACAGGGCGCCTCCTCAGCACAGGAATGAACTTCGGACCCTCTAGATAAAGCATTTCACCCGATAAACGGCCTCATACTTTAGGGGGCAACTGTTATAGACATTTTTGTGCCTCGCAGCATGGAGCATGAAATGTCAATAATTACAGGGATCCTCAGTCCCTAAACATGTTGTTCTTACCCCTAGAAGAACAAGGTCAGCAAACCACAGCACTTCCCATCAGTTCTCCACCTGAAAAACACTCAAAACAGGCTATTTTTGGATCATGTCAACTGCTCCACTGAGCAACTGCGCTGAATGTCAACTGCTCCTCCTTGTACCTGCGCTGAAAGTCAAAAGCAATGAAGGCTACCTGCGCTGGGCGAGATTGGCCAAGTGGCACAGTCATTCTGCAAGGTGTCAATTGCCCAGGAAGCTTCCAAACTGACACTTGGTTCATGAGATTCGCCCTGTGATGAGTAAGAGGTACTTGATCTCCATGTGTAAGCAAGGATCTCCGAGTGGACTCAAGAACTGAAGATTAACTGAAGAGGGAGAGGACACAAGGCAGCTTTATGTCAGTCTCAAGCTGACTCATCCTCTCTTCTTCTTTCCTATATATAGAGCTCTTCTATGAGGTCTAAGGAGGCTGGAATTTTGTGTAAAGCAAGGAGGTGCTGTTGGTTTACAGTTAGAGCTATTGGGTGATTGCTTTTCTAGAGGTGAAGAGGAGACTTCTTGCTGCTGGGGAGGTGCTGCTGGATTGGAGCCATTGATGGTTGTAACCTTCTCAGAACCCTGTTACTTTTATCAATAAAGCTTTGAATGTTCTCCTATATACTTGTATTGCATTGATGTATTGTATTTACTTGTATATTTGATTCACTCTAATCCATGCATCAGTTATGAGTACATGTATCTTGTAGTCTTCTTCTCTCTGTTGTGCAGGATCTGTGTGTAGCTGGACCAGCAAAGGGAGCAAGGAGCTGGGAACAAGAGACAAAGAGAGAGGATAAGGATCGACAAAAGCGAAAGACCCCGGTTGGTTAATCTTTTCTTCCTTCTCTCTGTACTTTCATAAAGGAAAATACCAAAGCTTTACTTTCAGTTGTTGCTAAGGACTGTCACCCTTAGAGTAGGGATAGGGTCATCCGAGTCGGATACTTTTCCCCACAACACTTAGATACATATACGCTACTTCAGTTAATGGAACCCGCGTGTATACGCAACTGTGTCTAATGCAACTAGCGTATATCTAGAATACTTATGATTCAGTTAATCCTTTAAATGTTGATCTTTAGTTAGTGCATCAAAACTTCATTATCCATATGAACAGTAAGCAAGTGCAGTAAAACAGAACAGATCATCACACACAAGAAGCACACATGAACACCATGATATAAGGTGGAAACCCAATGTGGGTGAAAACCACCTGCTACAAGTCGTCTCTATCTTCTTTTAATAAGAAACTTCATTTTACAATAGTTTTGTACTGGTGCAGTCTTATACCAGTACACAGGCTTCTACCTGCAGAGGGCTACAACCCTCTCTCATTTTCCAGACTCTCCTGGATGGGAGCTACAACCCCCTTAGCTCTTGTACTAGCTGATCCATTTACTAGTACGTAGGTGCCTGCCTACTGAATGCTCCAATCTTCACTCGTTCTCTAGCTGCTACTGGAAGGGAGCTACCACCCCCTTTGCTCTTGTACTAGCTGATGTACTAGTACGTAGGCGCCGGCCTACAATCTCCTTTCATCCTCCAAGGACCACATTTCATACATTTTCAGACTAGATACTCCTGAAGCACAACACTATAATCTGAAGGCCACGTTTCATCCAATTTTCATACTGGACCCATCAATATCATTGAAGCACAAAACAATCAATACTAGCATCATCAATTTCTGAATCACTAAAACACTGAAACCATGTCAACAACACAGTCACCAAAACACAGAGCAGACAACAGAACTCTGCAATAACAATCAAACCCAACTGCAACTTCAAACATCATACTTTATAATGTATACGCTACTATGATGAATCAAACCCGCGTACATATTCACTTTCACCAAAGCCAACCCGTGTACAGATCTATAAATATTCAATCATGACTTGCAGCTATTTCAAACTTAAGTTATACCTAGGTCAGAACATTACAAGCATCAGTATACAGATCTAGAATAAGCATAATCGACCATATAGAGATAGTTCATTTCAAACCATTTGATCCCGATCTATCCTTAGATCTTGTTCTCCATCAACCAGTGAGATTCCTCCTTAGATCAGATCAAGCAATGCATCATGAACCCATACCCTGCATACTGAATCTCATCCTTCATCAGATATTCAAGACTTTCTGAATGCCTTTGCCTAATGATCTTCTTCTCCTTTTATAGTCTTAGGCCTTACTCAATACCATGGTCCAAAACCATTGAGAACCAATACTAGGGACCCAATACCTGGGTTCAACACTTCGGACGCAATACTAAGCAATACTAAGGACCAAAACCATAGGTCTAAATACCACGGACCCAAAAATAAGCTTTCCCACATGTACGCGCTTTTCCGTGCATGAAAGTGAGTGCATATGCATATGCGCCTTTGTATTAGTGAAGCCGCATGTATAACCTGCATGTATACCCTACTTGGTATATAGTGAACCTGCGTATATACGCGACTTGGTACATAGTGAACCTGCGTATAACCTGCTTGTATACCCTACTTGGTATATAGTGAACCTGTGTATGTACTCTGACCCTGCATATATACTCTTCCTTCATCATTCTTTGTAGTCTAATCATCAAATCTTTGCTACTGATCTGCTGCAATATGATCTGTCATCTATGTGATTTGCCATCAAGGACAACACTTGTCTCATAATGCCTATGGGGGGGGTGTTGGAACCAAGTTTCTGTACCCAAAGATCAATTTAATGTCACTTTATGCCCTAAATATGCCTTCTCTCAGATCGATAAGACTTTAAGGCTTATCGATATAACTCTCCTTAATTAGATTCTATACCTCCGCAAATGCTTACGACTATGTTTCACAGACCTTTGAATAAGTGGATCAACTACTTATGCGTATTAGAGATGAATGATAACCCAATAATTTCTCAGATCAGCTTAAGTGTTCAATAAATTCAACATACAACAAGAAAATCTTCACGTAAAAAGTTAGCATCAATTGCATTCACATAACAATACAAATCATGTAAATTTGCGCATCAATACAGTATTATTTCATAAACCCATCATTTATCACAATATAAAAACATTCAAGTAAAATAGAGTAGGCAGACAAAATACAAGAATTTCTGGAATAATCTCTTTATTAATACTTCAGTTTTGCTTACACACTCAAGAATTTCCTACGCACTCAGCCGTAGGGATCCACACACTTAGCTACGAGCTCTACTTTAGGCCTCTGCGCACACATCTACAAAGCCCTTTTTCTACTCTAAGACTTCTACGATCTTCCTTCTATATACCCATTGCATTCATCTTCATCTTCATTGCTTTCTAAGACATCCTAGCACACACTTATTTATACAATCCCATGGTTCGTGGACCAGGGGTAGATCTTGAAAAACCGACTCAAATTACATAAAAGAAGGGTAAAACCCTTTATGACACTTTAACTATCTACATGCTCTGTGACCGCAACTTATTGAGACTTTACATTTTATACAAAAAAACTTGGGCTTTTGCCCCAAAATTGACCCTAGGGGACCCCATCCCAACAAACCCTCAATTTCCCTTGCCTGCTAGGACTATGTAATACTCAAAGACCCCAACCTCCCTTGGAATCCAAAACTGCATAGTGGTTTCCTCAAGTGTTCTTCCGTAGCCAGAACCCACTCTCTTCAAAAACTGCACAGCGTTGTCCCTTAGCTACCTAGGGGTGTCCTCTCGGGGCCCCATCGTCAATAGTACCTTACATTCTAAAACTATGCAATATTGTCCCGTAGCTACCTAGTCTATCTTGCATTCAGAAACTGTGCAGATGGGCCTCCCAGTACCCCATTCCACAATAGTGTCTTACACCACAAAATTACACAATGTTGTGCAAATAGTCCAATCTATCTTGCATTCATAAACTGCACAGATGGGCCTCCCGGGGCCTCATCTCAGCAATAGTCATTACCCTTTGAAACTACGCAGATCTATCTCTCAGTGACTATAGGGAAAGTTGACATGCTAGATCACTCCCAAGGAGTTGAGGAGAAGGACCAAGAAAATGATTCATCGCAAAAGATCAGGAATGCATGCAAACTTCGTCGTATGCGTAATCATCTCAAGGGTAAGTATCGTAAGTAAAGTACATCATTTTGAAGTACATCTCTTAGTATAGCTTGAATTGATGCTTATCATTGTTATATCATATCGTCAATAACATGCATGTTTGCAAGCACTAAAAGGTCATTCCATGTGTTCCCTCTACATGTCTTTCCTCCTTTTCTCTTGTTGGACCAATTGTTGTCTTTTGGCATGTTGATTTCTATATCATGCTTGTGATATTGTTCTCAATATTTTAAAGTTTTGTTTTTGCATGCATGAGTTGTTTTCACCATGTGAACATTGGTTGTACTCACACACAAAGTTGTAAGAATTGTTGCACAAGTGTTGTCATGGTCGTTGGAAGATCTATCTCAAGAGTTGTTCTTGTCGCTCTTAACCTTTAGACCATCCCATTGAGCACATGTTTGTCTTGTTGTTGTGGTGCCTTGTTATTGAGTCATGCTAAGTGTGTGATCATAATGTCATGTATTCACATGTTCAGTTACCCCCACACTTAGACATTTTTCCTGAAAAACTGTCAACCAGACAACCCTCCTTCAACTGGACCCTGAATGAGCTACACTGCGCAATATTAGCTCTCAGTGGCCCTGTTCGATTGCCCAAAAATGCGTAAAGTTTGAGGCTATCCTTCGAGGAAGCCTACACTACACAATCCTAGAAGTGAGCAAGCTGACAGTCTCCTAGAACTATGCAGAAGTTGTCCCCAAGTCCAATCCAATCTACGCCTCCCACAAGATCGCTCATCAAGCCTCCCTTTAGTCTACTAGAAACCTGAACTGCATTATGACCTCGAGCAATGCTTCTCTCCAAAACTATGCAAACATGCCCAGCTACTTTTCCAACATTGCCTCCAAAAGCTACGCAGACATGTGAGTAATGCCTCTACTGCTTCGCACTGAACTTTTCCAAGAAATTGTGTAAATCTCACTAACAGACTCCCTGTTGGCTTGCTCTACCATGCATCTGAAAATTGTGTAGTTTTCATTGGTACTCTCCCTATTTCCCTGCTCTATACTCATTCTGGAAATTGCATAGTTTTGTCAGGAAGGCCCTGTTACCTATCCCACACTATCCCTCAAAACTACGCAATTGTGACTAGCAACTCCCCATAACCTGATCCTACCCTACTCTAGAAAATTGTGCAGAATTTCCTACCAGTGCTTCCTGTTGCCCAGTTTTTCCTCCTCGGAGAAAATGCATAGGTTCCCAGCTAGACCCTAGATGACCTGCCCAATCCTCATCCTAAAAAATTGACAAAACTTTCCAGCAGTTCCCCCAGACACCCTATCTTGTCCTCCTCCCAGGAACTGTGTAGTCTAGCCCAACTGGGTTCCACCTTACAACTGTCACTGTTGTCCCATATTGTGTAAATATGCCTCTCAGTGACCCTTGTATAGTTTTTCCCAACAGTCCTCTGGAGCCTCTTAGCCTAGCCTAAGCTATGCTCTATGTAGTTTCAGTGTCCTTTCCTCCCTCCCGGTCACCTCAACCCGAAACATGAGAACAATGCATCATGCTAGACTAGGAGGTTTCGGATTTGATGTTGTCCGATCATGTGTGAATTGGAGGAACAGATACACTGATGGATCATGGCATGATGACAAACCAAATGAATAAGGAGTACATGCTAGAATACTTGCACACAGTTGAACGTAGACATGAAGCACATCAAACAACAAGCAAAAGAAACACTTGCATAGAACCATCTTGCAAAGAACATGACCATTGAAGACCCCGTAGCACCAAGCTATGCCAAGATGAAGAAAAAGTACATTTGAGGACACGTCCATCACTTAATAGCACATCAACTTCACATGGAGACCACAGTCGGCCAGTACATGTCAATAATGTCATGTCGAGTTGTGTTATGAGTTGTCTTGACCACCTCACTGCTGTGAACCGTAAGTGTTGTAAACCAATATATTGTAAAGTGAAATTCCAAGTGTCCTTAGTGGAATACAAACAATCATATTAAATGTCAAGAGTTATATGTAATGAAGTTCAAGAGTCATGAGGGTAGACCAAGAGTCAAAGGGGAATGTCAAGGGTCACCCCAGACTTTATTATATATAGAACCTCATAACTCATAGACGAGGCTTTTGGGAGCCAAGATTTTGCTAGGAATTTCTTAGAGAGGGTTTGGAGAGTATTGTGATGAGCCTTGGATTCTCCAAAGTGTAGAGCTAGTGCATCTCTTTGGAGGATCAGGCGGTGATCACTGTAACATTCGACTATTGGGGCTAGTGGCTATCATGGTTGTATGTATGGAAGGAACTTTCACTTTATATAATATAACAGACCCAACACGTCTTCATGCATATGTTCTTATTGTAGTTCAACTATTCTAGTTACTTTAGAAATGTATGTTGGTTAACTTACGTATTTTCTATGAACTATTTTGTATACGATTGTATGAATCTTGTTGAAGTTGTCTTGTTGGTTTAACCCATCACTTTGGATTTTTGACTATTCTCCTTTCCAGCTTGTGATGTAATTCAACCCTGTGTTCCTTTCAGGTTGCGTATTATTACAGGCTACTAAGGGGCACACTTCCATTTCCCCTCCATGTGTTAGAACCTCCCCATGCAGCTCCCTTGACTCGCTGTAAGGTCACACACTTGCTTCTCACAAAGTTATCTTTCTTACCTCTGCATGTTATCGTAGTAAAGGCATAACTTTACTACCCACTGTTGGGAATCCTACTCCAAATGGTCTAAGTTCTAGTTGGGACTTCTTACCAGGGAGATCTCCTGACATGTTTGTGGGTCTAGCACCGTCATCATTTTTGGCACTAGAAGGAGGGACAAATGACAACCTGAGTCCTCAAATTCTGTTTTGAATCTTCACACATCTATCATGACTAACTGTACAA
Source organism: Pinus tabuliformis (assembly GCA_031772625.1). Taxonomy (NCBI): domain Eukaryota; kingdom Viridiplantae; phylum Streptophyta; class Pinopsida; order Pinales; family Pinaceae; genus Pinus; species Pinus tabuliformis. Next base: position 793,536,731 of record CM062808.1, read on the forward strand.
TTTGTCCTCTGAGATGTATGTCTTATGGAAATGAGTTTGAAATCCCAAAGGTCTTTGGAATCTCTTATCACTTTTCACATAAAAAGGTGAAGGTGGAGTATCTTGGTTTGTATGCAGAGTTTCCTTCATAGATTTTTGTAGAAGGTATGGAATTGATGAGGATTACATGATGTGCTCGTTGTTCACATTCACGCTTCGAGGGAACCCATTGCAATGGTGTGTTACACTACTCGATAAATCCATTCACTCTCTTAATCAGTTGGTTGAAGAGGTGGACCGTGCTTTCCATCATTTTGACTGTAAGCACTCAATAAATAAATTCTGAAATTATGAAAAGCACCTAATGAATCCGTTGAGCAATTTCACATATGCTCTTAGAATCTTTCATTTCAATTTGATGAAGATGAAATTGATTGGGAATTTCTCGATGGAAGATTTAAGTATCTTCTTCACATATCCAAAAATCCACAAATATTAGAATCATTCGAACCCCTCCTGGCATACCTCGGTGTTAGAGTTTCCAAATCTAAGATGGTCAAGGTTGCTACCACAAGCAATTGTCCATCCTCTTCACCTCAAACAGCTCTAGCTCCACAATGCGAGGTGGCAGAAGGTGCATGCACACTTGTTGAACTGTCACATCCTCGCACCCCACCTGCTCTTAATATTTGCTTAAATTTGGCCTGCAAAACTATTGATTGTCACATGGACTTCTTTCCTCAACCTCTATCCCCGCATTCTGTTGATCCTCCAGATTGTATTGTGTTGTGTTCTCCCGTTCTGGACTCCACACTTGTTGTTCATGAGGATCAATTTGTCGATGGAGTTAATGGTGTGCAACCAACCTAAGTTTTCATTCAGCATGAGTGTGTGTGGGAATCTAACGAAGAACCCGCGGTGAAGGATGACCTCCTATCCACGCCTCATCCACTCTATCTTGATATCTCTTATGATTCTGCCACTTTTTATTTTCCTTGTGAAAACCCATCACCAGATATTTCTACTTCTGATCATTCACAAGATACACCGAATGCCAGTCTACCATTACATTACGGAGAGGAAACATATTTCTTTGAAAATCCATTCAATCTTTCATCTGTCATTTCCAGAAACATAGAGGATGAAAATTCTTGTTTCTCATCAACTCGTCTACATGATTTGTTAGATCATGAGGATGCTAATGAATGTCCCAGATTTTCTGATCATGGTTGTTGTGATCTCTATACTCTTTCATTTAATCATGATGTTGATTCACTTGTTGTTAATATTTATAAGCCACTCGTCTTTGATGATCTATCTACTAATGAAGGGGAAACCCCTTACACTGTCGAGGCACTTCAGCCTGTGTTGATGGTTATGTTAGGCCCTCACTGTCCTAAGGTCAGTTCTGCTACTAATCAGAAATCTATTGAAACACCTGAGGCTCTTCATCACTCTCATGTGTGCATTGAAGACCAATCTAGTTCATATATTTCACATCCTCCATCGAAATAACGTGAACCCATTGCTCAAACATTGGAAGAATCTTATACAATGATCACTCTTGCAAAGCACAATTTGTCTTATTTCTTCATGTTTTCTCACCAGTGAAGTTTAAAAGAGTGTACGTGTTTATCATCTGTGCACAGTGTGTCACAACACCATGGTACGTCTACATAATGCTTATCCTATGCTTTTACTCTTTTCTTTTTTGTGGATGCCTTTAAACTCAGAGTGTGTTGGTCTTCACTGTTTTATCTTTTTAGTTTGTTGGTTTTCATGTATATCTTTCTTGTTAACCATGCCTTCACCAACATGGGCCAACCAATGCGTTAGTGGCTGCATTGGAAATATCACTTTACATGAGCAGGCCCATGCACTGTTTAGCGTAGGAGTAGGAGTAGTGTTTTCTTTCTTTCTTTTCTTTTCTTTCTAGTTTGCTTTGTTTTGCTTGCATGTTGTCTTTTCTTACTTGTTTTTATTTCGCTTTACTTCTTCTCTTTGCTTTGTTGTTTACTTTCTTATTTGCACATGTAGTTTAGCCTCACATGAAATCGTGTTTGGCTCTTGAGATAAGCTAGGAAAATATAAGAGGACTTGTTCAACTATCAAAATTTGGTTATCTGTTGTCATCTCTATTTATGAACAGTTTTCTATCTTCAGTTGATGATACCCTGATGGAAAATACGTTTTGTTCAGAAGTGAGTGTTGGTGAAAACACAACTCTTGCACTTTTAACTAGTACCATATACTCTAATTTATTTTTGTGGGTTAACCCTTGTCAGCTCATTCAAGTAGAGTAAGGTGAGGGGGGAAACCTTAACAAGTATTTCAGCAGTATATATAACATACTTATCTGAAGGGATAACTTCTTATGCTCTCAATAAGTTAGGATCCCTCTTTCGCCTCATGAAAAATAAATAAGTGCCTATGCACAGTTCTTTCAAAATGGAAAATAAGATGAAAATGAAAAATGAATAATGTGAAAGAAGAGAAATACTTCCTGTGTAGAGAGGTCATGCAATTAACTCCGTCAAGGTACCGTCTAGGCTCGCTAGCAATGAAGCGATGCTTGTGTTCATGTGTGACTCTGTCGAGGTACTATTCAGGCCTATTGGCAGTAGAGCAACACCAAAGATGAAACTAAAACTCTAACAGTTATATTACATGTGTATAAATATACCCCTCATACCTAATCGAAACAACTTAGTTGACTTTGCTTGGTATGTGTGTCAACCGATCAAGAGAATGGTAGGGACTACATCTTTCACACAATCTAGAGAGGAAGCCATGATGATCAAAGAATTGAACAATACCTCCAGATGAGTTAGACTCGATTTTCACGAGACAAGGTCCATACAAAGAGTTGGATTTCTACCAGTGTGTCACAAATGTTGTAGTAGCTAAAACCACCCTCCAAAATTTTGGCTCACATGCAAATTTTGGAGCCTTCAATGGAACTTGTGATCGATCATTCCTTGGTCATTTATTGGTAAGTTGATGATATCGATCCCCCCGTTGATCTTAAGAGTTGTTCACATTCTCATCTTTATGCAACATGTGTCATCTTTGGGCATAGGGATTATTGTTTTTCATGCAAAGGAAAGTTTGTTCCACTTCAAGGGGAAATCTTCACGTGTACGGGTTGTTCTCATCACATAGACATGTTTCACACTCACTTCACCAACTCTTATCACAAATTTTTTTTCATCAAGAAGACTATGTTTTATATGTTATGGATGGTCTACGTTGTATCACTAAGTGTTCGTGTTTGATCATAGTCAAGTTCTATCATTGTTTACATCAGTTTCATTGATCTCACACTTAGCCAGTTTCCCAAGGAACCTAGCCTCATCCAGCTTTCCAGAATTATACACTTTTCTTCTACAACCCTCAAGATTTTTCCCTTACTTGCTAAGACTACCAATGTGCAGAGACCCCAACATCCCTCGGCATCCAAAACTGTGTAGTGGTTTCCTCTAGTGTTCTTACCCAGCTGGAATCCATTGTCTTCAAAAACTGTGCAATGTTGTCACTCAGCTTCCTAGTCTGACTTGTAACCTAAAACTGCATAGGGGTGTCCTCCCAGGGCCCCATCCTACAACAGTGCCTTGCATTAAGAAGTTGCATAGTATTTTCCTGTAGCTTCCCAATCTATCTTGCATTTAGATTCTACGCAGATGGGCCTACTTGGACCCCATTCCCCAATAGTGTCTTGCATCTCAAAACTATGCAGTGTTTTCCAAGCTATCTAATCTGTCTTGCATTTAGAAACTACGTAAATGGGCCTCTGAGGGCCTCATCCTGCCAATAGTCACTGCCCATTGAAACTGTGCACATCTATCTCTTAGTGACTACAGGGAAATATGACATGCTAGATCACTCTCAAGGAGTTCAGGAAAAGGACCAAGAAACCGAGTGATGACAAAAGATTTAGACCACATGCAAACTCCGTCAGATGCATAATCATCTCAAGGGTAAGTATGGTAAGTAAAGTACATCCTTTTGAAGTACATCTCTTAGTGTAGCTTGAATTACTACTTATCATTGTTATATCATTCTATCTTCAATAACATGCATGTTTGCAAGCACTAAAAAGTCATTCCATGTGTTCCCTCTACATATCTTGCTTCCTTTTCGCTTGTTGGACCAACTGTCATCTTTTGGCATGTTGATTCCTATATCATGCTTGTGATCTTATTCTAGCAATTGTGAAGTTTGTCTTTGTGTGCATGAGTTGTTTTTGCTATGTGAACATCGGTCGTACTCACACACAAAGTGTAAGCACTATTGCACAAGTGTCGTCACGGTTGTTCGACGATCTATCTCAAGTGTCGCTCTTATCTCTCTTAACCTTTAGACATTCTAACTGAACACATTTTTTTCTTGTTGTTGAGGTGCCATTTCATCGAGTCATGCTAAGTGTGTGATCATAATTTCATGTATGCACAAGTTCACTTACTCCCACACTTAGCCATTTTTCCTGAAAATCTGTCAACTCAACAACCTTCCTTCAACCAGACCTCGACTGAGTTGCATTGCAAAGTCTTAGCCCTCAGTGACCCTGCTCAGCTTCCCAAAGTTATGCAGAGCTTGAGGTTTTCCTCTGGGGTAGCCTAGACTGCGTAATCCTAGAAGTGAGCAACCTGAATATCACCTAGAACTACGCAGAAGTTGTCCCCAAGTCCGATCCAATCTGCGCTTCCTGCAAGATCACTCATCAAGCCTCTCTTTGGTCTACCAAAAACCTAAACTGCATTGTGACCCCGGGATGCACTACTCTCCAAAACTGCACAGACATGCCCAGATGCCTACCTAGAACTACCTCCAGAAACTGCGCAAACATTGGAGTAAGTCCTCTATTGCCTAGTACTGCATTGTTCGAAGAAATTGCAGAGATCTGACTCGCAGGCCCACCTCTTGGCTTGATATGTCCTACCTCTAAAAATTGCATTGTTTTGACTGACACTCTCCATGTTTCCCCTCTCTATACTCATCCTAGAAACTACGTAGTTTTTTCGAGAAGGCCCCTGTTTCCTGTCTTGCACTGCCCCTCAAAATTGTGTAGTTGTGACTGGCAGCTCCCCGTAGCTCGATCTTGCCCTGCTATGGAAAAATCCGTAGAATTTCATACCAGTGGTTCTTGCTGCCCAGTCTATCCTCCTCAGAGAAACTGAGTAGATTCCCAGCTAGACCCTGGATGACCTACCTAGTCCTCATCTTGAAAATTGTGAAAAACTATCCAGTAGTTTCCCTAGATTCCCAAGACACCATGTGTTGTCTCCCTCCTAGTAACCGCATAGTCCTGCCCAGGTGGGTTCTGCCTTGCAGTTGTCACTGTTGTCCTAGATTGCACAAAACGGCCTCCTGGTGACCTCTATGTAGTTCTTCTTGATATTCCTCCAGATCCTATCATCCTAGCATAAGATTTTCTTTGCCGAGTTTCAGTGTCTTGTCCTCCCTCTAGGTAACCTCGACCAGAAACATGAGAACAATGCATCATGCTATACTAGGAGGTTTTGGATTTGTTTTCATCCTATCATGAGTGAATTATAGGAACATGTACACTGATGGATCATGGCATGAGGACGAATGGGATGAACAAGGAGCATGAAGACTTGCATGCAGTTGAATGCACACATGAAGCACATCAAACAATAAGTGAAAGAAACACATGCATGGAACCATCTTACGAAGAATAAGATCATTGAAGACCCCACAAAACCAAGTTATGTGGAGATAATGACAAAGTAAATTCGAGGACACATCCATCAGTTAACAACACAACAACTTGAAATGGACACCGTAGTCAGCCAATACATGTCAATAGTGTCACGTCAAGTTGTGTTATGATTTTTCTCAGCCACCTCACTACTATGAGATGTAACTATTGTAATCCAATATAATGTAAAGTGATATTCCAAGTGTCATTAGCGGAATGCAGAAATTCATATGAAATGTAAAGAGTTATATGTAATGATGTTCAAGAGTCATGAGGGTAGTCCAAGATTCAAAAGGGAATTTCAAGGGTCACCCCACCCTTTTCTATATATAGAACCTCATAAATCATAGACGAGGCTTTTGGGAGCCATGATTTTTATAGGCATTTCTTAGAGAGGGCTTGGAGAGTATTGTGACGAGCCTTGATTTCTCCACAGTATAGAGTGAGTACATCTCTTCGGAGGAGAAGGTGGTGTTGGCTGTAACGTTCCACTATTGGGGCTAGTGGCTATCATGGTTGTATGTATGGATGGAACTTTCACTTTATATAATATAATAGAGCCAACACGTCTTCATGCATATGTTGTTATTATAGTTCGACTATTCTGGTTACTTTAACAATGTATGTTGTTTAACATACACATTTTTGTATGAAATATTTTGTATACAATTGTATGAATCTTATTGAAGCCTTTTTGTTGGTTTAACCCATCACTTTTCATTGTCAACTATTCTGCTTTCCAGCTTGTGATGTCATTCATCTCGTGTGTTCCTTTCAGTCTGTGTACTATTACAGGCTTCTAAAGGGTGCACTTCCTTTTCCCCTCCATGTCGTAGAACTTCCCCATGCATCTCTCTTGACTCACTGCAAGGTCACACACTTGCATCCGACAAACATATCTTGCTTACCTCTGCATGCCATTACAATCAAGGCATAGCTTTACTACCCACTACTGGGAATCCTACTCCAAATGGTATAAGGTCTAGTTGGGACTTCTTACTGGGGAGATCCCTTGACATGTTGGTGGTTCCAACATCATTAAAAAGACCCCTCCCCCTTAGGGAAACATCATCCTTGGTGTTCAATGACACCTACAATTAGCAAGACCACTCAAAAGAAAAACATACTACTGATGGAGCTTTATAACTCAACTTGTTGCAGCATTTACAATGAACAACTTGTTTGAAAAGAAAACCATCATGACAAAAATAACGACATGACACCCATACCACTTATTGGAGCTTTATAACACAATGCGTTATGGTATTTATAATGACAACCATATATAAACATGTACATATACCAAAACTAATTTTCCTCAATCAACAATCAAGGAAGGATACATAGCCCACATATGATCATCCATCTCCCATGTAGATTCATCAGGCCCAAAGTGCTTCCACTGCACTATAACTTGCTCAATTGCTCGGTTCCAAAGCATGAGCATATTTCTCTAGAAAATGCACTGAGGTTTCGGTTGGAATTCTCCTTCAAGTTCTGCCTGCAATATAGACCAAACAATAACATGATCAACATCTTTCACATATCTTTTAAGCAATGAAACATGGAAAACATCATGGACTTTCATTATTGGTGGTAGTGCAAATCGATAGACCACTGGTCCAATCCTCTTAAGGACATTGAAAGTCCTGCAATGCTGAGGTGCTAGCTTTTCACGTGACCCCATCCTCAAAGATTTATTATTTTTCTTCATGCACAAGTACACATGTTCCCCAACCTAAAACAACCTCTGCTGATTTGCATAACTTTTCTTCCTATCCTGTGTGTTGACACCTAATCATAGGGATTGGATGAACAACTATAATTAATGTAAATAAATAATAGAAAAGATGAAGAGTCACCGAGAGATGAAATGAATAGTCTCTCCCTCTTGTATATAATAATGAACAACCTGAATGAATATCATAATTGGCATTGAGGAGTTACCTCCTGGTCTGACATGGTATTAGAGCCAACGCCATTTTTGGCTTCCCTCTACTTTGTAACTCCCTATTCTGCTTATTCTGCATATGTTTTGAATCCTATGCAAATCAGCATCTCTCTCACTATTATTCTGCTGATACTGGATAGCCTGGAAGCTCTGACACTACCTCCCATCCAAGAATACAATCGTGGTATAGTAGTGGTATAACGCTTCAAAATCAAGTTGGTAGTTTTGAGTAATGGTGAACGCCACTGTGGTGAATGCCCCTGTGGTGAATTCCGTTGTGGTATATCACTCTACTCATTAAATGCCACTCCTAAAAGCACCATACCCCGCAACTTCATTATACTCATTATCACTGCAATAGTCGACTCCTCATACACAGTCGACTCCCATACCTTTGATGGCTGATCACTGTGGTTAATTGGTTGATATGTTGTTGGTGTCCCTCCATACGTATACCACTATAGAGTTATCATCCTATGTGCTTTAACGTTGACTTGTATAGCCCCCATCCACAGCACCCATTGGCGCCATTGCCAGATATATACGACACCTCCTCTTTGGTCTGAGGACTTTGAAACAGTTTCATTTGCTGCGTTAAAATCCTACCACACTCACTCCCTTCACTGTGCTAAAATCCTTCCATGCTGCACTACATCTCCCACACTGTGGCTGCATCCATAATGCCTTAGATGATCTCTGTAATGTGGGCTCCCATTTGCAGCACGAGGTCCAGCATAATCACGATGAGGAGAATGTCCTCTAAGGTGAATGGTAACACCATGGTGAGTAGCTCTTTGGGACAAGACTATGACTGCTCCTCCCATAGCTTTGGCTTTGACGATATCATTGGATATAGCACTGTGTGGGATCATGGTATCGTGGGACATATCGCTACTCCAATTGATATGCTAGTGGCCTATGCGTGAGAGCCTCCTCTCCTGCGCAAATGGCATGATTTTTTTTAGTGACTGTGAACTGGTGCATTGTGTATTGCATTTTGTATAGTGATATGTATAACACCTTTCACACATAATACCTCTATCTCCATATATCAGAATCATATTTTTTTAGGAGTAAAATTTTGCAGTAGAAGTATTTTTTTTCCACAGTACACAGATTTTACAATGCATTCAATCATATCTATTGTGGGAGTAGTTCTCACTGGCAAAGACAACTATCCTGAGTGGTCTCGAAAGATAAAAAAACACCCTCATTTTCAATGAGATGTGGAAAGGAGTGTGTGTTGGAGATAGATACAAAGAGCCAGAATAGCCTACCTCAGACAAGGAGTTTGCCATTTGGGAAAATAAGAATAGCAAGGCCTATGCATTGATTGCAACATCAATAAGTGAAGAGGTGAGTCACCATATTTTGCCATTTTCAAATGCTTTTGAAGCCTTACAAAAACTAAAGGAACTCTATGACTCACACTCTGCACTTGAAGTTGTTCAACTCATGATTAAACTCTTCACTCTTGAATTACAAAACAATGATCCTCTTGCTCTTGCATTAGAAGTAAAATCTATAATGCATGATATCAAAGTCAGTAATGTTGAACTAGATATTCCTTTGATAGCTTTCCTCAAGGCACTTTATCCCACTTACTCAATTATCTTGAGTCATTGCAAGCAAATGGAAACCTCAAAGATATTACCTTTGACTCCCTTGTGAAAACATTTACTGAAAGAGAGAAAGCTTTTGGGAAGAAGACAACTCCTTAATCTTCTGAAAAGGCTGTGTGTCTTGCTCAAAGAGAAAAGAATCTTTCTCAAGATTCTTCTAGAGGAAGAGGAAGAAATTTCAGAGGCAAGGGGGGCAGACACTCTCAAGGAGAAAAGTCAGATTTGAACTGCATATGTTGCAAAAGAGATGGATCACATGATGCATCCACATGCAAGCTACCTTGGGACAGAATTAAGAAAGAAAGAAACCAACCCAAAGGTAAAACTAATGACAAAGAGAAAGGTAAAGCACCTGAATCCACTCACTATGTTGTGGCACACTGTAATATTGGAGTAAATGAAGACTTATTAATGCTTCACTTGCTTCTTGGAAAAATGATTGGTTGCTTGATTCAGGAGCAACTTGCCACATGACTTTTAGAAAATGTTTTTTTGAATGATTTACTAGCAATGTTGATGGAGCAGTATACTTTGCAGACAAATCAAAACTCAAGCCATTAGGGTTTGGCACAATCAGGCTTAAATTGCCTGGTCTTCCAGACTTTCTTCTGCATCATGTTCTATATCTCCCACAGCTGAGGAGAAACTTGTTGTCCTTGGTCCACATCCACCAGCAAGGACACTCCATTCATATGTTTTATGGAAAGCTTGAGCTGAGAAAAGCTTTAGATCACTCACTTGTCATGACGGGGATAGAAGAAGAAAGGATTCTCAAGCTGCAGGGTACCTCTACTCGTGCACAAAATTTCTCATACAATTCTCATTATGAAGAAGGTACATTTACATCAAGTTTATTATGGCATGCTAGATTTGGACACTTCAACTATGACAGCCTCCACTTGTTGAAGAAAAATGGTGTTACTGGTTTGCCTACAATTCCTAGGAAACTTAAGCAATGTGATTCTTGCATTCTATGAAAGCATAGCAAACAGTCTTTTCATGATTCATATTCAAGAGCACATAGAAAAATTGAACTCGTTCATTCAGATTTATGTGGTCCAATGCCTATTCCTTCTGCAAATCAAAATAAATATATGATGAAATTTATTGATGACTACACCAGAATGTGTTGGGTTTATTTATTGAAGAACAAATCAGATGCTTTTCAAACATTTAAGAACTTTCATACATGGATTGAAAATGATGCACAATATCATATTGGCTCTATTCTCACTGATAATGGAAAAGAATCCACTTCAAATGAATTTGAAAACTATCTTCGCCAACATGGGATCAAACATCAAACTACTGTGCCTTATAATCCCCAACAGAATGGAGTAGCTGAAATAATGAATAGGGCAATCTTATATATGGTACACTCCATGATGTTTTTCAAAAATGTAAAATTGATGTTTTGGGCTGATGCAGTTCTATGTGTTGCATATGTAAAGAATAGATGTCCATCTAATGCTATTAGAAACAAGACTCCTTATGAAATGTGGTATGGGCACATTCCTTTGGTAAAGCATCTCAAGGTCTTTGGTTCCACATGTTATGCCTTGATACCAAAGGTACATAGAAACAAACATGGTGTAAGAAGTTGTAAGTGTATCTTCCTGGGGTATTCAAACACCTCCAAATCATATTGTCTCTATGATGAACTCAATAAAAAGTTTGTTGTATCTAGAGATGTAATCTTTCTTGAATCATCCAAAACTGACAATGTTGTTGAGCAACAACTTGATCGCTTGGATAGATTCATAAATGAAAAATCATTTCAAGAATTTGATAATTAGATTCCACATCTTGAAGGGGGGATTCCTGTAGTAGATCAACCTGTGGAATCTTCTTCTGAAGCACTCTCTCCCTCGCATGAAACTCCAACAACAGATGAAACTTTGAGTGATGTGATTGACAGAATTGGGAGACTCAATCTTGATTCAGTCCCAACTCAATCAACAGAGCAGCTTGGACCATCTGAGAAAGGTCCCCCAAAGTGGCTAACAAAGACACTTGAAAGTGTTCATCATGATGAGGTTGGAAAGATAGGAACTAGAAATTCAAACCGACAAAATGGAGGTGACGTAGATGACTCTGATTCACCTATTGATATGGATGTTTCTATTGTGAATTGAATTTGTCTACTTTTGAACCAAATTCCTTCAAAGAAGCTTCTTCTCATGATGAATTGTAAGAAGCAATGCAAAAGGAGTATGATGCCCTGATAAAGAATGGCACTTGGAAGCTAATTGATCCTCCATTGGGAACCAAAACAATTCGCTGCAAGTGGGTCTACAAGAACAAGTATAAAGTTGATGGCTCACTTGACAAGCACAAAGTAAGGCTTGTGGCAAAAGGTTTCACATAGAACGAAGGGGTCGATTATGAGGAGACATTTTCCCCCACAGCAAAATGGGCTACCTGTCGCACGGAATGAGTCGATCTTGCGGACAAGATAGACCTTCCTAGAATCTAAAGAAGACCTAATGACAAGAAAACCAACCAGACACTATCTTTCTCTAAATATGCTTTAATAAACAATAGCAAACAAGTGTTTTTAGGGCCTACCTTTGGTCCAACGCAAGCTTGTGGATTCCCTCGCTCCTTTGATCCAAATGAGCTCCTTTTCGCGAATCTGTAAACACAAACAAGGCAAACAAATTAAATAGCACCTGAAAAACCAATTGCATAAAACATATTTAACATGAAAGTCAAGGAGTCCATGAAACAAATAACATAAGATACTTGTTGAGAAAAATGAGTTTGATTGTATTGATTCAAAAGAAGAAGAACTTTACAACCTTTGCCTTGACGCTGTACAAGCTCCTCCCAGGGTCCAACAAGATGTCTCCTCTACTTTGACAAGTTTCACTCACTCTCCAATGGAACCAAGAGGTATGTGATCTCTCCTCTCAAGCTCAACCAAAGAGTCTTAATTTCACCAGCATTTACCCTCAAAATGTTCAGCTTCTAACCTCCTTAGTCCTCACCCCAATGCCTGTATTTATAGTGCAATTGAGGGAAGTTACTAGGTCCTCCTTCAAAGGGATAAAGCCCTCCTTCAAAGGGATAGCTCCTTTAGTCAAGGGATTAGCTCCTTCTCTTTTGGGATGCATGAACCACCTCAGAGCGAACCATCCACGTCAAAATTCCTTCTAGAATCCTCTAGAATTAACCCAAAGTGAGTTTTTTAAGATAAACTTTGCGCCTTTTGACATTCATAGGGGTACGTACCCACCCCTTTACAGACAGAGCGTGCAGATACGCAGTTTACACGAACAAAGGGTTCGGGCCCGCAGGTGACAGTAGGAGAAAGTGCGGAACCAGAGCTTTTAATGATTTTCAATGTCTTTCTCTCATTTTCAAAGCTTGACTTAAAGAGCTGAGGTCTGAGACTTGCTTAGGAGGACAGTATAAGTTATGATGGACCCATACTGACTGCAGATAGTCATGGTGACGATATTTTTGTGTAACAGATTGCCCCCTAAAGTGCGAAGTCTGTAGTAGATGAGGATTTCATTTATCATATAAGAAGAGTGAAGTACTTTATCATTTCGAGGATCATCTTGTGGAGAGCCTGGTCGGAACCTGTAAAAACATTCAATGCAAGATATATATATGAGATCATATCATCGCTAAGGTAGGCATTCCCATTCTCAGATCAAAACTAACTAGAAAACTACCTACTGCTCTGATATAGGAATGATCTTGTAATACATCACAAGTATAGACTCATGTGAACACAGTATGGACGCAGCCATCTGTTTATGAATAGTCCACAATATAATGAATACAAAATTCCTCACAGCCTGGATTTCAGAAACTAGATCCAGGGTCTTCATTTCCACTTCCCGAAATAGTACGATTCTATCCATGCGAATAAATGTGTTGAAGTCGAACATGGTAGAAACCACTTGATTACCAGTCAATGATGTAAACTGTTAACAAGTGTGAGAGAAACCACCAGTGATGTCAATGGCTCTCAAAGTACCCAGTACAATCCATGAGATGTGAATAGATGTGTTGATGTCGAACATATCACAGAATCCTTTGATCGAAAGTCAATGATGCGAACTGTCGTCAAAGGCGAGAAACCTGCCATTGAGGCATGCAGATCCCAAGGTACTGATGATTCCTAGATCATCTTTCTAGATAATGAGCTGAAGTCGATAGAAAGCGATCCGTTGCAGGCAAGCCCACAACACGAAATCATAGATCAAGTTGAAGAAATTTAGTTGCAAGGACTGACTCAAGGATGGTCAAGATGTATGACAGATATTTTGAAAATGAATGGCTTATTGGCAGTGACCTCTTGAACACGTAACGACACAACAGATGGTTCGGTGACAATTGACCCAAAGTTAATACCCAGAAACCGGCTGAAGACTTTCAATGTGGTTTGATCAACTGTTAGGCAAAGGATTTCCCAACCCAGGTGAATGAAAGTGTCGTGTTCAAGAGGGGTTACAAAGTGTGACAATCAGGCTCATTTTTCTCTCTTTTCCCCCACCATTGGCAAGTACCTCTTTATTTTTGACAAGCTTGAGGAGGATAACATTTGCTTGATTATAAGCTCATCCTTCGGATGAGTCCAACTTAGTTTAAATTCGAACCCTAAGAAGGAGTGGTTCGTTCCTGTTTGTAATTGAACAGGTCCTCAACTGTGAAAATTTTAACGAGTCCAGTATAGGAGAAACTCGGCGTTTTTCAATTTTAGAGAGTCTGAAAAAACTAAAGAAGACTCCAGGGTTGACCTTTTTCGTAAATTTGTGTCTCCCAAGCCCGAAAAAGTATAAAATAATACTTGAGAGAACCGCTTGATCTTACGACCAAGGAGTACTTTTCATATTAGTGTCTCTGATCTGAAAAAGTAAAAAAGCGACCAAGGACACGTCGTTTTATGACCAATATCGAATTTGAAACGACAAAAATCCGACAATCTTTTCGTGTTTTTACGGTCAGAAAAGAGCTGTAAGCGGACCGTCTTTTTAGTTCCGTTTTAACGAGCTTAAAAAGAAAAAACTCGGTAATCTTTTCATATTTTGAGAGTCTGAAAAGGGCTTAAAAGAGAACTCCAAGGTTTCACTTTTTCGTAAGTTTTAACGAGTTCGAAAAAATGATAAAAATGTACTCATGGTTTTCATTTTTTCGTAAGTTTTAATGAGTTTGAAAAAATGATAAAAATGTACTCATATGGCCGACTTTCAATTTAACTTACGAGCAAGAAAAGATGGAAAGAACTTGACATTTTCATTTGTTTTACAAGAATGAAAGATAGCAAAATAATCTCGGGATTTTCATGAGTTTAACGAGTCTTGAAAATAACTGAAATTGACTCGAGATAGGTTTCATTTTTACAAAAGCTTGAAACAGAGAAAAACTATGCTTCAAAGTAGTTTCATTTTTACACAAGCTTGAAACAGAGAGAAAACTGTGCTTGATGCCCCCTAAGCATAATTGCTAGAGCGCATGCCCCCCCAGCTTCATTTCATTCAACCAGTTGGATGAAATGAAGGTAGAGTTACGAGATCATTTGAAAGACTCGACCTAAAACTGTAAGAAAATTATGCAAAAAACTGAAATAACTAACCTAAATATACAACTTAGCATTTACGAGATCTAGTAAAACTCTCGACTCAATTAGAGGAGGATTTGTTTCATTTTTTAACGAGCTTGACACAAGAAAAGAACTATGCTCGGATTTGGTTTCATGTTTACGCAAGCTTGAAACGAAAAACTATGCTTGTTATAAGTTCGTATGCCCCCAACATAATGACGCAAATCAAGGTACATGCCCCCCAAGCTTCATTGCATTCAACCAAGTGGATGAAATGAAGGTTTACTTTCGAAATCTTGGAAAGACTCATGGGAGTTGTTTCATTTTTTAGTGAGGTTGACACAAGAAAAGAACTATCCTCAAAACCCTTGTTTCATTTTTTAAACGAGCTTGACACAAGATAAGGAACTATGCTCATAACTACTCTCTACAATCTACCTATATAACCTACCCTTGTTTCATTTTTTAACGAGCTTGACACAAGACAAGGAATTATGCTCAAGAAGTTCGCATGCCCCCAGCATAATGATGCAAATCAAAGTACATGCCCCCCAAGCTTCATTGCATTCAACCAGGTGGATGGAATGAAGGTTTTCTTTCAAGATTTAACTTGAAAAGGGAGTTGTTTCATTTTTTAAGGAGGTTGACACAAGAAAAGAACTATCCTCATACCTGATTCATTTTTTAATGAGGTTGACTCAGTAACAGGAACTTTCCTCTGACCAACTGATTCATTTTTTAATGAGGTTGACACAGGAAAAGAATATCCTCATGGCCGCCTATTTCATTTTTTAACGAGGTTGATACAGGAAAAAACTATCCTCGTACCATCCAGTTTCATTTTTTAACGAGGTTGAGACAGGAACAAACTATCCTGGTACCTGATTCATTTTTTAACGAGGTTGATACAGGAAAAAACTATCCTCACACACATTGATCATGGCTTCCAACTGGAAGAAAGACATGTCAATGGACACACCTTGATCATGGCTTCCAAAAGGTCTTCATCAGAAGGAAGAATAGTTCTTTGGAAGGAACACATGTCAAGGGACTCAAAAGGGATAAGAACATCATGTTCAAGTAATCCCATAGAGTTTTCCATGTCAATTACCGGATCTAAATCAAAGGAAGATGAGCAAATAATGAGAGGCTCACTTACATCGGTAACTGAAAACATGGGACCAGTTGCCACATAATTAACCCATGGCGGGGTAGATACCACTTTAGAATCAGGAACATTTAGGGGTGTCATATTATTGGTAGTTGAAACAAGACTAGGGAACGAAAGCTGGTCTACAGTCACAATACTGCCATTGTGAGGGAAATACATCACGTGAAAGAGTGTCGATACGACAGCTTTCATTGCATAAACATAGTCTCGCCCAAGGAGTAAATTGAAATCCAAGGGACCTCGAACTACCATAAGATCAATACAAACAGTTTTACTTTCCAAGGTAATAGAAAACTTAGGAAGGATCCCTAAAGGTTCACTAATGGTTCTGTTAAAAGCTTTCAGATTCTGCATAATAGGCACAAGCTGAGGGGAACCCAAAGCTTTCCAAGCAGTTGAGGATAAAATACTAACAGAAGCACCTTCATCTACCTGTGTGCGGTGCATGTCCCTACCATCAGCCTTGGTAATGATTTGGAAAGGGATGGAGGAGGGAAGACGAGGTTCTGTCAGTCTATTCCAATCAAAGGAAAAGATCTCAGTACTTGGAGGGAGATCTTTAGAAACAGGTGAAATGCCCCCCGGCATAGAAGAATCTGATGTAACAAGAAGAACATGAGCGGTATGAAATTCACTCTCGAAAGGGAGAGTGCGATCGAACGAATGTGAAATTGAATCGACCACTTGATCAACTAATGGATCATCAACCTGAGTGATATGAGTTTCACTCTCCAATGGAAGAGTGGGAATGACCGTACTTGAAATTAGATCAATCACTCCATCAGTTGACGGTAGATTGGGGGAAAGTTTACGGTAACCAGTTGGAAATTCTTGCTGTGGAACAGTAAGGTTTTCCAACAATTTTGAGGCTTCATCCATGTGAGGGCAAATGTGAGTTTGATGACTCCCTTTGCATAACTTACAAGGAAACCTAACTTTACCCTTTTTCCCAAGAACCTGACTATCACTGGTTGATGGATCAATGGAAAGTTGATGAGATTTTTCTGACCATACTTCCAAAACCTTTGGAATACCAGGACAATTGACAAGGAAGTGGTCACCCTTACAAAGCCTGCAAGGGTATTTGGGTTTACGATGCATGTTGGAGGTTTCCTCAACACAACTAACACTTACAGCGATGGTTGGTTGGTTGACTTCTTTCTTATCTTGCTTCTTCTTCTTCTTCTTCTTCTTCTTCCCTTTCTGCTTCTTCTTAGCCACCTGGTTACTAGCATCAAGGCTTTTACCAAGTGAAGAGGAAGAAATGGAGGAAGAAAAATTAGGTGAAGAAGGTAAAGTGTCAACAGAAGGTTGGTGATGTTGAGATGGTGAACTCTGTTGAGGTGAAGCATTCGGTTGAGGTGGAACAATTGGAGTATTTGGGGCCAACGAAGTTGAAAATAACCATATCGGTAAACCTATTGTAAATCTAGGTAATGACAAAGTAGCCATGTAAGGAGGACCAACATTTCCAAAGTAAGGAAAAGTACTAGGATTCTCGTTAAGAGGGGTTCCTTGGTCGGTAAATTCCGGAACACTTGCCATTATATTCAACTTCAGTGAATTTAAAACTAAAATTAACAATTCACAATTCACACCTAACAATTAAAATTCACAATTCACACCTATGGTCTCTAAAAGTAAAAACAAACAAATTAACACGCGCTATCAAATCTAGGAGTCAAACCACACAAACAGTAACTTTCCGTACTGAAAACACTAGTTGGTGATGAAATCCAACATCGTAGAGTTCAATACAGAAATGGCGGTTGGAACAGTTACCCCGGAAACCTGCTTAATGAATAGACTGGCACAAGTTCCTCCACTTAACCATCTCGAGTGAAGAGAACCCCCCAGAAAATCCAAGTGAGTCTAGCCGACGTCTGCTCCAGGTACAGTGGGATCTTCCCACCACTATCACCTTAGGAAGAATCCTAAAGAATATGGCCACTAAGGTTACCAACTGAAACAAATATACCTGGGGGAACAGTCTACGATCTGATACGCATGCAAGGGCAGAGTATCAAGCTCAATCCCCTTGAAGGCTCCTTGACATAATCCAAGGTTTACCAACAAGTGACCCCAGGCTCCTCGACAATGGTTAATCCGAGGTTTACCATTTTTAATATGTGAATATCTGGCGTCGTTCCCAATGAGGAAGGATTGAATCCCACACTGGTTCGGACACGATCTCGTGCTTCTCCTTTAAGAGGAGCTTTCCCAGAGCATAAATGCAACAATTGGATTTCTTCCTACCACAAGATACAGCTACTTGTTTGTTTTTACTGTCTTGGAGAGTTAATTACTCTCCTACTCCAAGACACTAGCCTAAGCTAAGTTGGTGTATCAGAGCCCTAGAAATAAAATGTTACTAGGTGAATTTTACTTTAAGCGTTAATTTTACTGGTTGTTGTTTAAGTCAAGAGGTGGCGGAGATGAAACTCGTGGTGTAAAGACTCGACTCGAAATCACTAAAAAGATGCACCTAAGATGATTTAAACAATCTTTTCTCTTCGATGAACTTCTAAACTAAGAAAGAGTTTGAGAATGAAAATACTTCGTAAACACAAATCTTTCTCAATTAAACAAATTGAAAGAAGAGCTTTTCCTTTCCAAAGCACTCAAAACAAGACAACTAGCTATTTCACACAAATTTCCCTTTTCTTTTCAAAGCACTCAATCACTACAAAAAACAAACTTTTCCAAAAGAGATTTTTTTTTTTATATTTTGTAAATAAAACACTCAAAACTAATGAAAATGACTAACTTTGAGAGCTACAAACTATATAAAAAGCTACTTGAAGTCAAAGCCTACTAAAAGTCTTTTTGAGGATGTTTTACTTAGCTAAATGTGAGCTAAGGACTAATTTATGCAGAATCACAATTAGTCAAAAAACAACCAATCTTTCGTTTTCTTTTTTTTTTTAAATGAAAATTCCAAACTTTCAACTACAAGCTTTTCGAAATTTTGAAATGAGAAAACTCAAAGCGGATTCCTCAACAAGGGGAGATTTCATAAATGGTCAGACTCATAAGAAGACTGGTAGACACCAAGGTAATCTGAGGTCCCTACGGCTTCTAAGCTCAGAGCCACTACACAACCAAAAACGAAAAACAAACCCAACAAGCAAAATTCCTAGGAATTCCACCTAAAACCCTAATGCTAATGAAATTAAACCAAGGAAAGTTTTTGACAGGGAACAAGCAGGTCTGGGCAATGGCTAAAACCTATAAACAAATTCTAAACTGATAAAAAAGAGAAAAATTTAAAATTTTTCAAATTTTTGACAGGGTACGCAGGCAACCTGTTTACACAGGTGCGTCCACGCTCTGTGCACAAAGCAAAAGTGTGTAAAGGTATGCACTGTGCTTAACTCAGAGGGTGCGTACCTTTCCAAAAACTATGAAAAATGAAAACTAACCCAAAATTAACTAAATTCACCCAATCCCACAATCATCAAGTCAAAAACAGAAACAGAAAATACAGTTTCTCAGGTCAAAGTATAGACAAAGAAAACAATCAAGTCCCCAGTGGAGTCACCATTTTGTCGCACGGAATGAGTCGATCTTGCGGACAAGATAGACCTTCCTAGAATCTAAAGAAGACCTAATGACAAGCAAACCAACGAGACACTATCTTTCTCTAAATATGCTTTAATAAACAATAGCAAACAAGTGTTTTTAGGGCCTACCTTTGGTCCAACGCAAGCTTGTGGATGCCCTCGCTCCTTTCATCCAAATGAGCTCATTTTCGCGAATCTGCAAACACAAACAAGGAAAACAAATTAAATAGCACCTGAAAAACCAATTGCATAAAACATATTTAACATGAAAGTCAAGGAGTCCATGAAACAAATAACATAAGATACTTGTTGAGAAAAATGAGTTTGATTGTATTGATTCAAAAGAAAAAGAACTTTACAACCTTTGCCTTGACACTGTACAAGCTCCTCCCAGGGTCCAACAAGATGTCTCCTCTACTTTGACAAGTTTCACTCACTCTCCAATGGAACCAAGAGGTATGTGATCTCTCCTCTCAAGCTCAACCAAAGAGTCTTAATTTCACCAGCATTTACCCTCAAAATGTTCAGCTTCTAACCTCCTTAGTCCTCACCCCAATGCCTGTATTTATAGTGCAATTGAGGGAAGTTACTAGGTCCTCCTTCAAAGGGATAAAGCCCTCCTTCAAAGGGATAGCTCCTCTAGTCAAGGGATTAGCTCCTTCTCTTTTGGGATGCATGAACCACCTCAGAGCGAACCATCCACGTCAAAATTCCTTCTAGAATCCTCTAGAATTAACCCAAAGTGAGTTTTTTAAGATAAACTTTGCGCCTTTTGACTTTCACAGGGGTACGCACCCACCCCTTTACAGACAGAGCGTGCAGATACGCAGTTTACACGAACAAAGGGTGCGGGCCCGCAGGTGAGAGTAGGATAAAGTGCGGAACCAGAGCTTTTAATGATTTTCAATGTCTTTCTCTCATTTTCAAAGCTTGACTAAAAGAGCTGAGGTCTGAGACTTGCTTAGGAGGACAGTATAAGTTATGATGGACCCATACTGACTGCAGATAGTCATGGTGATGATATTTTTGTGTAACACTACCATCCAGACACTCTTTTCCCTAGCATCTCAGAACGGTTGGAAAGTCCATCAAATGGATGTAAAAACTGCTTTCTTGAATGGAGATCTAAAACAGAATGTTTTTGTGTCCCAACCTGAAGTATTTTCTTTGAAAGGACATGAAAATAAAGTATGCAAACTTGTGAAATCCTTGTATAGCCTCAAACAAGCACTGTGAGCCTGGTATGAAAAACTAACTAATCATCTTCTGAAACTCAATTTCAAACATTATGATCTTGATCATGCAACTTTGTTTGTCAAGAAAATTGGCAAAACAGTTGTATATCTTGTTGTATATGTAGATGATCTTTTGATGAGCGAACAATGAACGCTATATTGCATCCATAAAGAAGGGATTGAGGAAAGGTTTTGAAATGACTGATTTGGGCTATGTTAATTACTATCTTGGTATTGAAGTAACTCAACATCGGAAGTCCATATTCCTTTCTCAAAAGAAGTACATTGGAGATCTTTTGAACAGGTTTGGCATGACTGAATGAAATCCTCTGACTACTCCAATGGAACAAAACTTAAATCTCACATCCATTGAAGGAAAAGAATTTGAGGATGCAACAAAGTATAGACATCTTGTAGGAAGTCTTAACTACCCAACTACTAACAAACCAGACATTTCGTTTGTTGTTGGAATCCTCTCCAGGTTTATGCAAAAGCCTTGTGAGGGACATTAGTCTACTAAAAAAGGAGTTCTAAAGTACTTGATGGGAACTCAAGACTTTGGAATCAAGCATACAAAGGTGGGCGACTTCAGCTCGATTGGATACTCTGATTTAGACTTCGATGGAGACAAAGAAATTGGGGTATCTACTTCAGGTTATGCTATGAGTCTTGGATCAGGAGCTATCTCCTAGAGATCATGTAAACAATCAGTTCCAGTAGATTCCACAAAAGAGGCAGAATATGTGGTAGCAACTGAGGCAACAAAAGAAATTGTGTGGCTTAAGAAAATTCTTGAATATTTGTAGGTAAAACAAGTACAATCAACTCCACTCATGATTGGCAATACCTTGGCAATAAAGTTGGCCAAGAACCCAAAGTTCCATGATCGAATGAAGCACATCAATACTAAATATCATCTAATTCGACATCATGCTGAGGCCAAAACAATCCATCTCCGCCATTGCTCCACTAATGAGCAATTTGCGAACATCTTCAGAATGATGCTTGGACTCACCAACATCCCTTCATATTAAGGGGGGAATGTTGACACCTAATCATAGGGATTGGGTGAAAAACTATAATTAATGTAAATAAATAATAGAAAAGATGAAGAGTCACTGGGAGATGAAATGAACAGTCTCTCCCTCTTATATATAATAATGAACAACCTGAATGAATATCATAATTCGCATTGAGGAGTTACCTCCTGGTTTGACACTGTGCTTCCTTTAGATTCTTCTTGATTACTCGTATTTCTTGTTCCATCTCTTCCAACATGTCTATTCCTATCAATACCATGTTCACTGGATCACTCCAAATGATGGTAGTATTACAAATCTACCCATAGAGTGCCTCAAACAAACTCATCCTTAGTGACTCCTGATACCCATTGTTGTATGCAAACTCAACCAGTGGAAGATACTCTTACCACTTCCACTACTTATGCATCACATACATCCTCAACATGTCCTCCAAAATTCTATTGACCCACTCTATTTTTCCATCTCTTTGTGGAAGGTAAGTTGTGCTGAAAGCCAACTCTATACCAAAATTTGCAAATAGCTCTTTCTAGAACTTGGAAGTGAACTTAACATCCCTATCTAACACAATGTTCTTTGGAACACCATGAAATATTACTACATCTCTGATGAAGATTTGTGCTACATCATTAGTTGAATAAGTAGATTTCACTGGAATCAAGTGCTCTACCTTTGTCAATATTTTCACCACAACCATTATAGAATCATGTTTTCTAGATGTCCTGAGCAAACCTGTAATGAAATCAATGGAGATAACCTCCCATTTCCACTCTAGAATCGAAATCAACTGTAGTAATCCAGCTAGATACTTACACTCTACTTTTACGTATTGAAAATCCAAGCACCTATCCACAAACTCTGTTACTTCCTTCTTCAAATTTAGCCAAAAATAGAAGTTATTCATCTTTGTCAATGTATTCTGATATCTTAGGTGACCTGAATACGAATTAACATGAAATTATCTCAAGATAAGCTTATTGATCTCACTATTGTCCAACACATAGATCTTGTCCCTAAATCTGACAAAACCATCCAATGTGAGATGATATTCCATGTCCTGATCACCTATATCCTGTTGTAACGTGTACCTAAGCTTGCTATATCTATCATCCTGTTAACCTTCTTGTAACATCTAATCATGTAAATCCATCCCATAAGAACTCACAACTACAATGTGATTTACCTGTATCCACCCACAAAGATAATCTGCAACCCTATTCTCCTTTCCCTTAATGTACTTGATCTCGAAGTAAAACTCATTGATAATGGATAACCATCTCACTTTCCTGAAATTCAGATTTGGTTGTTCAAGAAAGTATCTCAATCCATTGTGGTCTTTCATCAGTAAAAACCTCCTCGAGAAAAGGTAGTGTCTCCACATCTTTAATGCATATATGATCATTGCAAACTCAAGATCATGTGTAACATAATTCTGCTCATGTTCATTCAGTTTCCTTGATTCATAACATACCACCTATCCCTCCTACATCAAGACTCAACCAAGTCCCCTCTTGCAAGCATATGTACGCACTAAAAACTCTTTATGTGGATCTGTAATCTTTAGAATAGGAGCATTTGTCAAAAAGTGCTTCAACTACTCAAAACTAGCTGTACATTATTCCATCCATTCAAATTTCTTCTCTTTCATTTGCAATGATGTAATAAGATAAGAAATCAATGGGAATTTTTTGATGAGCCTCCTATAATAATATGCTAAACCTATAAATGACCTTACCTCATCCACATTCCTAGGAGCTACCCATTCCATAATAGATTTTATCTTTTATGGATCCACTGCTATGCCTTCCTTGGAAACCACATGTCCCAAGTAATGTACCTTTGTATGAAAAAAAATAATTCATTTTCTAAGATTGGAATACAACTAATCCTCTCTTAGAAATCTCAACGTTGCAACTAAATGTTCAACATATTCTTCCTCATTCTTGGAATATATCAATATATCATCAATGAACACAATAACAAACTTGTCCAGATAAGGACACAACATGCTATTCATCAAGAACATAAAATTTGCTAGAGAATTAGTCAACCCAAATGGTACTAGATTAAACGCATAATGCTCATACCTGGTCTAGAAACAAGTCTTCTAGATTTCCTCTTCTTTAATTTGTACCTGATGTTATCCTAATCTTAGATCAATATTCGAGAACATTGCTACTCCCTTCAACTAGCCAAACAAATCATCAATCCTCAGCAACAAATACCTGTTCTTGATGATCACATTGTTCAACTACCTATAGTCAATGCATAACCTACAAGTACCATCCTTCTTCTTTGCAAAAAACACTAGTGCACCCCAAGGTGACACACTTGGCCTAATGTATCCCTTGCCAGTCATTTCCTTCAACTACAACTTTAATTCGACTAACTCTGGTGTGTTCATCTTGTATGGTGCCTTTGATGATGGTGCTACCCATGGTACCAACTCAATAGAAAAGTCCACTTACCTATGAGGCGAAAAATCTAAAATATCTACGGGAAATACATCCTAAAATTGTTGTAAAACTAGGTATCTACAACAAAAAAGGTCATTGGTGAGGGTCATGCATGTGACAGACCTTTAAGGCTCATCGCAAATGCTACATGTGGTGACGATATTTAAAAAGTGTTGTTGTAAGTGCATATAGTGACGGTCCTTTAAGGCTTGTCACCAAAGCCATACTCAATGACACTTTTTGTGAGGGTTGTTAAAGGCCCATCACTAATTCTCTCTTTGGTGACACTTCTAGTGACGATGTTTTATTGGCCCTCACCAATGCTCTTTTTGGTTACTTTTGGGGACAGTCAAAAGATGTTTGTCATCATTGATCATTCCAATGATTTTTTATGAAGCTATGTGATTGTTGCTATATTTTCTGACAAAATATAGTGATTTAAGAACATTGTTATGGACTCTTTTTCATTATGTGTCCAAGGCATAATGGTTAGAGTTAATCAACTTTTTAAGAATTAATTAATGTGTATAATTTCCCTAAAGTAATGAGAATATATTTTTCCTATGAGTTAACACATGATTCATCTCTGTTAGGTTTATTATCTAGCAAATTCCCTTTAGACGAAGTTCCACTAGTGTGTCTAGGAACCATATTATTTAATACATAATCAAGCTTGGTCAATTCTATTAATCGGAGAGACCTAGCATTCCTCAACACTCCTAGCACACCTTGACATGCTTGGGCACACACTAACATTCCTTGGCACCTTGCATATCCTGGAACATCTTTGTATCTAGACCATCTTGCTATGAGTCCCGATTAGGATGCAAAAGCACATGTTGGTATGCCCTAGCACAACATAGCACTCCCCTAGCATGTGTTGCCATGGTCTGGAACACCTTGACATGTATTGTTAGTGTGTCTAGCAGGCCTCTCTTGAAAAAGGTAAAGTCTTGAATTATTAACCGTCTTATGTGTTCATTTCCTTACATTTTAGCTTGCTTCTCCCTTTTTTTACCTTGACACTCCTTGACACATGTTGGGACACTGCACATTGTGGCATGTATTGATATGCATTGGCAACATTTGGCACATGTTAGCACACCCTAGAACTCCTTAACACACTCTAGAACTCCTTGACATGCCCTGGTATTCCCTTACATGTGTTACCAATACCTAGCATACCTTGTCACTCCCTCCTTGGAATGCCTAACACTCGTTCACACTCACTAACACACCCTCATATTCATTCATTTCCATGCATTTTGACCTAGTTCTCCCTTGTGTTTCCCTAGTACTCTCAAACACTCCTTGGTATGCATTGGCACTCTCTAACATACATTACCACTCTTCAACATGCCTTGCCACTCCATAGCATGTGTAACACTCCCTAACACACATTGGCACTTAGCATGTGTTGGAATATGGAAAGTCTTATCATGCCTAGAATGTGTTGAGATTCCTTGATACACGTTGGCATGGTTTAAGATTAAATTTATTTGATATCAATTATTAGAAAGTAGGAGAGAAGTAACAAAGGAAAATTTGGCACTTAGAATGCACTAACATAAAAAAAAATTAAGGGATTTAATGACAGTTTTGAAACCCCACCCCATGAAAGTCATGAAATTTGAAAATTTACGAGGGGATTTCTAGCAACCACTTCTAAAAGTGTTGTTTCTTGACTTTTGGAGGGTTTTTAAAATTATTTCCCGTAACTATATTTTCCATGGCTGTTTTTTTAAATCCTCCTAGAAAGTCATGAAAATTGAACCCTTCTTTTTGGGGGGCGGGGTTGGTGGGGGGGGGCGCGACTTGGAGGTTGTAACAATCGCCTCTATAAGTGTTTTCTCATGACTTTTGTTTTAGGTGGGGTGGGGGCATCGAGGGTGGGGGGTGGCGGGGGGGTTAAATTACATCCCCTAAATATATTTTTCATCATTTTTCTAAACCTCTCCTACCCCCGAAAGCCATGAAAATTGAACTTTTTGACGGGCGGTTTCTAACAACCACCTCTAAAAGTGTTTTCTCATGACTTTTGTGGTGGGTGGGGGGGAGGGGTGGGGTAATGAATTCCCAAAATACGTTTTTCATGGAAATTTTTTGACAACCCCCTAAAATTCATGAGAATTTAACTTTTGGAGGTAGTTTTTGAAACCGCGCCCCCCCACTCCCCATAAAAGAAGTCCTGAGAATTGAAAATTTGGAGGCAGTCGTTTAACAATTGCCTCTAAAAGTTCAATTCTTGCGATTTTGTGGGCGGGGGGTGTCCACAATCACCTCTAAAAGTTCAATTCTTGTGATTTTTAAAGGGGGTTGTCTAACAACCCCCTTAAAAGACACGATAATGTAACTTTTGGAGGCAGTTTTGGACACCTCCCCCCCAAAAAGTCATTAGAATTAAAATTTTAGAGGTGGTTGTTAAATGACCACCTCCAAATCTTCAATTCTCATGAAATTTAGAGGAGTGGGATATTTTGGTGTATTGAGTTGGGAAAGGGGACATAAGGGTAGCATGGATGAGTAGAAGTGATATGTTTGAGCATGGTTTTCTGGAACATATAATCCTGGCATTAGAGAATGAGAAGGGTCCCTAGAGGGAATTCAATGAGAGCATTTAATAGGGGAACCCCTAATAGTTATGATAAGAGGATTAGGGGCCCCATTATCACAAACCATAATCCATTAACCCATAACCACTATATTCCCTATCCCATTAATCCCCAAGCCATAATCTCTTAACCCCTACACTCATAAGTCATAAATCATTAACTTCTTGATCCCTTGAAACATTAGACAATAACCCCTTAAGCCCTAACTCCTAACCTAGAATCACTGAACCACCCCCAAAATTCATGACAATGTAACTTTTGGAGGCAATTTTGGAGAATGCCCCACCAAAAGTGATTACAATTAAACTTTTAGAGGCTATTGTGAAATGACCACCTACAAATGTTCAATTCTTATGAATTTTTGGGGAGGGGGATCTTTTGGTGTATTGAAAAAGGCAAGGGTACATAAGGGTAGCATGGATGGGTATAAGTGAGAGGTTTAAGCATGGTTTACTGACATCTATAATCCTAGCACTAGAGAATGAGAAGGGGCCTTAGGACTTGATGACATAGGGGCTAGGGGGCCTAGAGGGATGGAAAAAAAAAAGAAATTGATAGAGGAACCCCCAATAATTGTGATAAGGGGATTAGGGCCCCCATTATCACAACCCATAAGCCCTCAACCCATAACAACTAAATTCCATATCCCCTTAACCTCAAAACCATAATCCCTTAACCCATGCACTGATAAATCATAACCCATTAACCCCTTGATCCCTTAAATCATGCACCACTAACCACTTAACCCCAAACCCCTATCTTAGAATCCCTGAACGCCCAAGTCCCTAAACCTTTATCCTCTTAAAATTTCACCCTTAACCCTTAACCCCTAACCCCTAAACCCCTTAACTCCTAACCCCTTAATCCACTGACACCTACATCCCATAACCCTTAAGCACTTAACTCCTAAATCCCTTTACCCCTAAACCATTCGGGCTTAACCCTTAACCCCTAAAGCCTTAACCACTAATCCAATAACCTTTGTCCTCTAAACCCCCTAGACCTCAACTACCTAGCCCTCGACCTCCTAAGCCTTAACCCTTTACCCTTTACCCTTAAATCCTGACTCCTGGAACCCCTAAGCCTTTCTCCCAAACCATAGGTACTCCAACACTAATATTCTTGGTCATATTAGGTTTTCATTCACTAAACTCACCAAATAAAACCTCGAAGAACTAATAGGGTCCAAGGAAAAGAGCCACAAGGTCCTCGAATTTGATCTACATTTTATGGAAATACATTTTATGGAAAATGACATTTCCACCAATTATCCTCCACATATTTTCTTTCATAGGGAAACAAGATGGTACTCTAATGTCCACAAATCATCTAAGTTCATAGGAATAATGTAAGGCTCATCTCCATGCATGAACCAAACATACTTCATGTCCACTAAAAAGAAAAAAGAGGATATAAGAATGTCCCTTTAGTTGTCATCATCCTTTAAAACTTGTCCATTCTCTTATGAAATATATGGGTAATAGTCCCATACAACTCCACAATATTTCTTATAGGTTCATTTCACAACATGCTCAAAACAAAATTCAAATTCCCTTAGTTTTCCCCAAGTCTATATGAAACTAACACAAGCAATCCTCAACTACATAAATGGTGTAATCTTCAAGTTGTCCATATCTAAGTTCATTCCCTTTTGACCCCATTTTTTGTGCCTTCAATACTAAGCTGACCAAGGTCATCTTATAGTTGGATCTTCCTTTTTCATCTAGTGAGAATATTGCCTCTTTCTTTAGGAATAGCTTTCTTCTAAACATAATTACACTAATACTCTCAACATATGTGGGGCTAGAAGATACATTAAGAGGAGAAAAAATAGGTCAAACTCAACCTTATTTTAAAACATAGGTAAAACATATAAAAAATTTATTTAGTCTACATACGTAATTCTTACATCGTTGGATGGTTTTGTATTAACTCCATGATTTTATTTCCCCACCTCCATGGTAGCTTTTCATTGCATTAATTCTTCAACAACTGCTTTCAATTTTCCATGTTCATTATATTTTCCTCTCAATTTCTCTTTTGTATCATGCAATCAAAGTTGATTGGGGAACCCCCAATAGTTTTGATAAGGGGATTAGGGTCTCCCTCATCACAACCCTTAAACCCTAATGCATTTAAGCCCTTATCCAAGGGGGCCCAAGGATGTATTTCTATGGACATTGGGACCACATTTGGGAGTTCATAACTTTAGGAGAAGTTCAATGGTATGACCAAAAAGGTGGGAGGGGTATACTTTTGTGTATTGAATAGGGAAATGGGAGGTCTAAGCATGGTTTAGTAAAATCTATAATCATAACATTAGAGAATCAAAAGGCAGCTTAGGACCTAATGTCATATGGGATAAGGGGCCTCGATGGAAGGAAATGAGAGAAATTGACAAGGGAACCCCCAATAGTGGTGATAATGGGATTAGGGACCCCATTATCACAACACATAAGCCCTTAACACATAACCACTAAATTCCTTATCCCCTTAACCTCGAAGCCATAATCCCTTAACCTATACACTCATAACTCATAACCCATTAACCCCTTGACCAATTAAACCTTAAGCCACTAACCCCTAACCTAAAATCCATGAAATTCCTAAGCCCTAACCCTTTATCCTCTTAACCTTGACCCTTATCCCCTAACCCCTAACCCACACTACTACATATGGGTAGAAAATCTGATGTCCTACTATGATAGTTTGGTGATATTGTTAGATTATACTTGCAAATATTCTTGTATTTAAAAAACGAAGCCCCAACATTTGTCTAATATTTGACAAACAAAATTATCACCGAATATCTGACTATATGTTAGTTGGATATTTGGAGATAATTTTTTTTACCAAATATGCAACGAAAATTGAATGTTAGTGAGATATATGACATTTGACTAGGTCAATTATCTATCTATCAGAACATAAATGCTTGATAAAGTCGATATTTTTCCAGTTGGAGAACGCCTATCTAGTAAAAAACCATCGAAAGTCCAATGAAATGGCTATTTTTTTGTCATAATACAAAAATATTTTATTTTGTTAATTGCATTACAAATAGTTAAACATTATTAAGGTTTATTTTTGAAGATAATTATCAGTAAAAGTTTGGTAAGGAAAAATGTCACATAAGATTCCCCCAAGAGGAAAATGATATGTGAGAACTACATTGGAGGCTTTAGGTGATTTCTTTCCCTTGTTTCATCCATGTTTACCATCCCTAAGCCCTCATAGAATTCATAATTACTCAAAAGAGAATTTCAATCTCTGAAGTTTGAACATGGAAAAAATATGATTTGTTTCCAACCCATTTTTACTGTTGAACATCATGCATCCTTGAGTGCACCCATCATGCTTCCTATGGAATTGGACCTAGGTATAAACAAATTGACAAACATAAAGGCAACCTATGTATTAATTCTTGGTTTCACCAACATATAACACAACAATTTCCATCTCAATTTAGCAATGACAGAACAAAAATTGAATTTTTCCCACTACTGACATTTGTCTTAGCATTCCCAGCTAACAAACAAAACATCCTCACATTCTAACTAAAGAATAGTGAGCAAATGAGTTTCACTCAAAAATGAATTGAGAATATAAGCAACAAATAAATCAACCAAGGGTCATCATATGGCTCCAGGGAACTTTTAGGCATGCAAGTGCACTATCCTTAACATTGTACTCCCATTCATCTAGTTGTGTAACTATAACATTAGACTATATCATCTATGGAATGCATAGTGTTATTGCCTAAATCTAACTCAGGCTGAGAAAGGCAGGTCTAGGGTAACATCAAACCATGCTTAACCTGGTAGCTAGCCCTACTAGGTCAGGAGAGGGCTCTCTCCTTGTTAATCTTAGGAAAATATAATAAATGAGGCTTGAGATGACTGATATAAAGAATAATTTTAGGCTAGGTATATGCTTAGAGGAGTTTGATTGAATTTAATGTTGGTTTGCTGGCTCAAATGTGAAAGGCAGATTTGGGTCCGGGGAATGGACTCGGTCTTACAGAGGTTTCTGTGGGGCGAGGTAGGCAAACGGTTTAGTACTTTGAATTAAGTGAGATGGAGAGTCTTAAGACTATTGAGGAGTTGGAGAGGGCGTGAAAGTATCAGGAATCCTCTTCAAACTATTGAAAACATATAAAACTAAACAAACCCTAAGGTAGAGCACTGAACATCAATGATTTCTACCTTTGTACTTGATTCATTTAGTTAAGCTGAAAAGAAAGGGATGATGGCATACATAAACACATGTAAACTTGAATCACAGAAGGAAAAATAATACTAAATCACCTTGCCACAAGAATCCCACAAAATGCTGTTAACCCTGGTCTATTTCCTTGCCAAACTACAAAGATGAATGTACAATAATGCTCAAAGCATTCACAAGAGTCAAACCTTTACAAATGACTGTAAAATTACTAGATATAGGAAAAAAACAACTCATGCTAGCTTTTAGGGGTCTAATTCATGAGTTTAGGAGCTGTTTCAACAAGATCTAAAATAAGAACTGAAAAATAGGTAATGGAATAGCTTGCCTCTAAAACCTAGGAAACTGATTCATTCAGTTCAAAACCACCTATACATGATGTATCTACCTCCATGAGTGAATTTTCATCATTTTTACATCAAAGTACATAAATTTACATAATGAGTTTGACCATGAGAGAGAAAAAGTCAAACTAAGAAAAAACTAGGCGAAAAACAGAGTTTTTTTGGCAAAAATGGCACTTTTTCATCCTGTGCATAGCACCACTTTTCCTGTGCATAGCATTTTTTTCCAGCTGATTTTGGAAGCCTTCCCGTGCACCAAATTTGCTCCAAGTGGGCCTTTTGGAAAGTTCTATCTGTCTACATTTCAGAACAAGTCAAATTTTTGAATTTGGTGTCCACTTTCCCCTCCAAAAATCAGTTCTCTCAACACTGCTTCCTATGTGGCCAAAAAGTGGCGGAGAGGGCATTTTTGAGGTGTTTTTGACCCTTTTGGAAGCTCAAAACTTGTCAAAAATTTCTAATAATTTTTGGGTATTCATAATTTTTCATGAGGAATCCAAAAATGTAGAGTTTTCCTCTAGAGGATGTCCCTAGCAAAAGCGAGCACCAGGTGGCGCTACGCACCAGGAAGAAAAACCTGTTTTTTCCTTCAAACATTCAAAATTGTCAAAAAGTGTGCCACATTTCTTGAAATTTTGGATGAGTGACCTACATCAAGTACTATGTTGGTACAAGGAAGATTCAGCCAGGATCTTGAGCTTATCTTGCCCTTTCTTGCTCCTCAAAGTTTTCCTCAACTTGGCTTTTAGGTTCCTTATTCTCGCTTTGCAAATCTTGTTTCTTGCCAAATAATGAAAATCCATGTGCCTCAACATCTTTTTCTCCTTATTTTTTTCTCAAGCAACTTCTCCAAGTGCATGTTTTCCCTCTCTAGCCAAGATTCCTTTTCAGCATCAACCTCTTGCTCAAGCAGTGTCAACTTGACTTTCCTCCTCTTTGCTGCTTGCCATTTTTCCCTTATGTTTTGCAGCTCCATGATTGTCTACTTGTCCTCCAACTACTTGTTTCATTGCTCAAGGTATTTTATGATCCACTTATCTCTTTCAAGGTTAAGAGATAAGTCATGGATGTCAACTTCTTGTTCTTTGATGATCTCCTTGAGTTTTGAGCTTTGGGAGCCCAAATCAGTATCCTCATCCTGAACCAAAATGAAATCTCTCTTTTAATCTTCAGAAGGCCCCTCATCATGAAATGGTTGTTTCCCTTTGTCCTATACCTACTTTGCTGAAGAAGAAGGCAAAGCCCCTTTCATCCCGGGTGAAGATATCATTTACCTATGATCTGATGAAGGAAACGAGACCCCTTCCATCCCAGGTGGAGATAGTTCTTGTTTGGTAGCTACAAATAATCTCCTTGTGCCCTTTTGATAGGTGGTAAATACTGGCACACTGGTAGTTTGAGTCTCATGAACCTCTTGCTAACTTGAAGGCCCTCCTTCCTCTTGAAAAACTGATGAGGTCACTTGAGGGCTTTTGAAAACCTCATGTGAAATGAAATCATCCCATGAAACATTCAACAAACTCGGCTGATGCAAAACCACAATCTTGATCAATGCAAAGTGATAAATGTTGTTGTACTGTTGAAGAGGAGATTTTCTTTTCACTAATGTGGTCATTTTCTCAATATTTCTGCATATGAAATAGGGGAGGTTCATCATCCTCACTCTAGTGAAATGCATCAATAATCTGACATGGTAAGTGTACAAGTGAGAAAATCTCCCTTCACAGCTGAAGTATTTGATAATGAGCTTCATGAGTGGAGCATATGTGTCCTATAGGTATCTAAAAGGAAAGACCCTACTGATTTGCTTCTGATAACTAGCCTTGATATAAGGCTCATAATGTTCTTTGTCCACAAGTTGTCCTTTGTTCCATTGTTCACCCATATTTGGAATACCTGTTGCTTCAACTATAGTTTCAGGTGTCAAAATGAAGGTAACACCTGCCAAACTGACCTGGCCATTGTGAAGATGGAGAACAAATAGTCTAGCAAGCTCATGGTGGTATTTCACTCTTTCCATTATCTCACAAAACTGGTAGCAAGACTGATGTTTGAAAAATGCTACTGCAAGAGGACAAGCCAATAGCTCTGTGAGTGTAGTGGGCTCCTCTCGGATGTGTTTTACTCCCTTATGTGGTTTTCTCGATGCATGAATTTCTTGGGAGGAATCACTCACAGTTTCCTTATCCCTTTAATAAGCTGAATCTGTTTCCGAATTTGCCACTGTTTGGTGTAAAATGATGAGTATGAAGAGATTCTAGATCAAGAATAGGTGATTGTTGTTTGATGAATGGGATTGATGAGTGGGACTGTGAATGAGGGATTTTGATGCTGGCTATAGGGTTTTTAGGGAGTGATAGGGTTTAGAAATGAAAATTAGGGTTTGGGAATAGTGGGAATTTGCTAGGGTTTTAGGGTTTTGGGGATAGGGGGTAGGATGAGTGTGAATGAGAGAGGTAAAAATGGAAATGAAATGAGGGAAATGTAGTTGAAGGAAATGAAAATGATGAAAGG
This sequence comes from Pinus tabuliformis, assembly GCA_031772625.1. NCBI lineage: Eukaryota > Viridiplantae > Streptophyta > Pinopsida > Pinales > Pinaceae > Pinus > Pinus tabuliformis. Next base: position 793,570,721 of record CM062808.1, read on the forward strand.
GAGAAAAATAGCAACAATGACAAAATTGCAAACCCTAGACAGTTTTTTGCAATATGACTATGCAACAAACTAGGGTTTGAATTTTCACCTATTGAAACACCATGAAAGATGATCAAAACCCATGCAATGGCAAAGTGGAATGTTTCACTTACTTGTGGAATGAAGTTTGCAAGATTTTTGAGCTTGGCAAAATTGATTGGACGAAATTTAGGTTTGAAGGACCGGTGCATCGCACCAAGACACAGGTGCGCCACACTCAACAGGTGCGCCACGTCCATTCAGTTCCCAGTGTATTTTCTATGCTTTGTGCGTCGCACCGAGCAGGTGCGCCGCACTTCTACCTAGGTGCATCGCGCCTAGGGAAACTTCATAGTTTTGCTGCGATTTGCCCTTTTGAGCCTCAAATCATGATTTTGCTTGTTCACTCTCTCTTTAGCATGAAAAATGAAAGTGTTTAATACAAAAACACTTTATATACCCATTTACTTTAATTTTTCATTTAAAAAAACCCACTTTCTAATGTTTTCCTTTCACTTTATCATTTAAAGACTCCATTTGCATTTTGGCTCTCTTTTTTACTTTTGATGGACTAATTCTTTGAATTTCTTGTCTCTTTTGCAGGAGTTGGAGTGCAGGAGTTTGGAAAGGTGACCCAGGGCTGCATTTCCAGACTTATTACATATAGGAAAATAAAATTACATGAAATTTTATACATAAAACATAAAAACTCTGTTTTTCCTCAAAACAGGGTTTTGAGGAAAAATCAACCACTGAGCATGTGATTATTGCAATTTTTTATGCTGAGACCTTATTAGACCTCCTCATGTGCCTACTGACCATTATTGAGCTTTTATAATACTTTGATGACAAACCCTAGACCTAATGAGACCTATAACCCTAAAAATGGCTTTTGCAAGTGTAAAGATAGAAGATGACTGTAAATGACATGAATTTATGAAAATAGGTTAGCAGCTAAAGATCATGAGGGAAAATTGATAATAAGCCACTACCATCAGATGATCCATGACATAATGGAATGCAACTGATCAGATGAGACACCTAAAATGCAATGCAACAAGAGAATTTTGATCACTGATGGAGGGATGAAGATACTGACACTAACACATAGAAAACCTAGAGCCAACAAGTTTCTCAATGAAGCTACCAATGATAAGGTCTGAGGCATTCATAGTTATCTCATGCTTTTTATGGTGTATAACATACCCCAACATCTTATAGTTGACCCATACATGAAATATAAGGTTAGTGTGTGATTGAAAATAAAGTTGATTAGGGCTGGGGTTTTATATAATTAATAAACATGGTCAAAACCCTAGAGGTGGCTGTCAACATTGGAGAAACAACTTACCCTTCATCACTAACTTGCATGACCCTTGCAATGCATATACACATACGAACGGAGTACGTATGACTACCAATAAACCATCATAACCTAGACTAGGGCACTTGAAATCAGTTTGGTATAAGTCTTAAGAAAACCCTATTGCATCAATCCCAACTTCCAAATTTATTTATAGTGTTGCCAAGGTTTTGCCCAGAATATACATGTAAATATATATATATATATATATATATATATATATATATATATCTATATATATATATATATATATATATATATATATATAGATAGATATATATATATATATATATATATATATAGATATATGTATGTATATATATATATATATATATATATATATATATATATATATATATATATATATATATATATATATATATATATCTATATCTATATATATATATATATATATATATATATATATATCTATATCTATATATATATATATATATATATATATATATATATATATATATATATAGATGAAAATAAAACAAGAAATTTACCCCATTCTCATAACTGAACCTTGAGAACCAGGTTAACATAGTAACTGTCCCAGTTACTGGTATAGTTAAGGTGGGGTTTGTTACAAATGCAACCTAATAAAAAAAAATTAATGTGATTTACAGTCCTCAAGAAGTTATATAAGGTTAGACAAGTGGCATAAGAAAAATTGAAGCAAATTAAGGGCAAAATGACAAGGCAGATAATCTACTTAAGCTTGTAATTTTTTACAAAGGATATATTTCAACACTTAAAATTATTTTGAAAGTCTCAATGTTGGATACATATATAATTTTACAGTTAGAAATGAACTCCATCAATTCGATCAAAGTTACAAATGAACTCAATCCATAGTTAATAAGAATACTAAAACTCAACTTGAGAACTTGTCATCCCTTGTTCCTCTTGAAGAAGAGTTGTTAATATCATAATCAGTGGTTGGGATAGTAATTTCCCAAGTCATTTCTCACAATCATTGATCAATTCAATGTCATTTCTCTTCTAACATATAAAAGTTTGAAGTGCATCTACTAAAAACTCACAATGGCATCTTCCTCTCACGCCCCAAAACTATTGTAATTAGGTACTTTCCTTTGTTGCATATGCAGGAGACACTGAATCATTTTGTACGAATTCAATTTGTTTCTAGGAATGTCAACATTTCAACAAATTCATGTAAGAAATATCATTAACTTAAAAAATAAAAATAAATGAATAAATAGATACAAGAATAGGTCATGCATTGTAGATAATTCCACATCTAGATGATAATATTTTTTCTTTCTAACCAAAATTATGATGTGAAAAAAATCACGGAAGGTGTGTGCACCTAAAATATAGGATAACAAAGGCATTATTTATTCACCCTAACATGCATGGTAATGTTGAGGCCATATAAAGTAGTTTGGTAGCTTAATTATTTTAGAAAGAGCTTATCCAAAGTATGATTTGGAACATAATAGTGACGCTTAGTAGCTCCATATGCATGTATGTAGCTTCTATTCATAGTTATATATCTATTACCAATCAACTCGAAGGAAACCACAATTGTGGGGGAGAACTTGGGGCACTCCTTCTGAAAGATAAGTTATAGACTGGAGCAATAAAGTGAATACAAATCCAGGGATAGTGGTGAATATGTTTCAAATTCTAAATATTTTGGAAAAATACATTGATTTCAAGATATATTATAGATCCAACCCAAAGGACTTGTTAGAGAATGGGTTAAAATAACATACTTGACAATCCTATAGGAAGGAGGACATAAATAATTTGAAACATTAACCAGAGAAATGATTCTTGAACTTACCTATTGCATGGATGAAGTTTTTGGATATGATATCCACTTCATTGAAAATGGTTTTGTCTCCATAAATCCCTAGAGCACAAGGATCCCATTCTTGTAAAAATGGGTTATGTCTTCCCCTCTATATGATATTCTCATTAAGACTTGTTGAGGCCTCAAAAATTGTTGCTTCAACACAGGGGAAAAACCACCCGGTTCAGACCTTAAGACAACTCCTTTTCCGTTTAGGTAGTGGCTTCGAATGGGGATAATGGGACTAGTTTCCCAATGAAACATTATTGAATGGATGTGTAATTATTATAGAGAAGTGAAATAGATGGATTTGCAGTAATAAATTAAATGGAAAACATATGCATTATCTACTCGATAACCCAAAATTTGTTTAACGTTTATCTGGATGCAATCTATAATGATTTTCCTTAGTAAATGAAAATATAGATTGCTCAAACACCAATGTAAATGAAAATATTTAAAGATGATTACTTTGATTAAATAGTTAATCAAAATAATGTGTATAACCCACATTGCATTCAGAATATCAAAGCAAATTACTTAACATGTAAAAAAATATATATCAATGGTAGCATGATAAAAAATGAATACATGTAACAATGTTCTTTAAATACCATGTAATAAGCAATCTTAAAAGATAGATTCACTATTTGTTTGTGAAAAAAACAGAGGTACAATGATAGAAATACTAGATGCACATTGCTTAGCTCATAAAAGAAATAACAACAGATTATTCCTTCTCACAATGATGATTCCAGGAGTACAGTAATGCAACTTCTCAAAATTCTTTATGAAAATTCCTAAACAATGTTCAAGTCTTTCTACTGAGAAAAGGATTAAAGTACAATAGTGCGAGCATTGGTAAGACTTTCTTCATAAAATTCAGGACCCGTATTTCATACAACAAGTAAGCTTAAATAGCAGAAAACAACTGAATCTTTTGTGAAGAGCTTTGAGGGCATTTAAATAGATCCCTTCAATATGCTTAAAGAAAAACAATTTTTTGGTAGCAATGTTCTGAAAGTGATTTGTTGTCTTCATCAACTTGGTTTGTTCCATCAGATTCTCTGGATGTTTGTCTATCTGTTTGAACTGAACTGCTACTTATCAACACAGTTGTCTTCCTCTGTCATGAACCTGAACAAGAAAAGTAGGAATCGATAAGCTGGAAATGAATGAAACTGATAAGAGAGTTTTATTTGAAACAAATCACTTTTGCAGGAAATCAATAAAACTGTGGAGTTGTAATAAATTCTTAACACAACCATCATGGAGAGGAATGCGGAGTGAGGTCTGTGACAAGACAAGTTATACTTTATGGTAAACCACAATTTCTTTCTAGGCTTGGAGTATTCTAAATAAAATCCAAAGGGGACCTTTTTTAAAACATATCACAATCGCTTTGGAATCAGGGTATGAATTATTGTCATATTTTAAACAGGGAGAATCTCTATTAAAATATAAGAAAATCCAAATAAGACCAAATCACGATGAGAATGGGCAGAGAATGAATGGTTTAAGTGTCTTGGCTTTTGCGATATATGTGTATGTGGGGAATTTATGAAATGGAATTTATAATCCTATCGGGTCCAAGGCTTGATCGCAGATCACAATACTGAGTCATATCGCAATCGCAATCATGGAGTGGAAGATGATAAGAGTTAGCTAGGATACTCACGATTTGCGATATGTGGGATGGGATGACATCATGGTGATGTCACTATGACGTGGCTGATCCATGTGGAATGGTGACGTGGATTTGACGTGGTGGTGATGTGGAGTGTGATGTCGGGATGATGTCATATCACAATTGGCATGAGGAAGGATATCACAATCTCAATTCAAATCAGGCATGAATCTTGGAACTTTGCGATTGCGCAGACAAGATATTTAATTTAATTGCATTGTATAATTCTAGTGGCTCTGGCTACGTCACGTACCGCAACCGGCATTGTGTAGCAGGGCATGGACTTTTGGAAATTACGATAGCTCCAGACACGGGGATTTATGGATTGGATTTTGTAATCCCGTTGGGTCTAGGCTTTATCGTATATCGCAATTCTTTAAGGTATGAGACTTAAGTTCTATGGTTTATTGTGATAGTCGCAGACGCATGGAAATCATAGAATTGTAATGGATAATCCTATTGGATCCAGTCTAATCGCAATCACAATGGATAATGAAGGAGGGGTCTTCAGCCTTTGAAACTTTGCATTATTTGTGATGCGGGGAAGTCTTTTCCTTTATGATAAGTCAGATTTTATGGGGAAGTTGTGAGTCTGAGATTATAAAGAATAAAACCTTTGGGAATTAGAACTCTCACTATTTGGCTTTTCTAATCAAATAACCCCTATTGTTTATTATTTAAGGTTTTCAAAAGCCTAAGAATAAGTCTTAGTTCATGGCGCTATTTAATTTGGTTTTTTGGGATAATCAAGGTTTAATAGTTCGGTTTTAATTAAAAAGGCTAAGTATTAAAATTTTATTATAAGATTTTATTTTAAATTGAAGGGTCCATATTTTAATATAATATTTTTCTTAGGAAATTTATAATATATTAAAATGGGGGTTGTTGAATAGTACAACAATTGGCGATTCACTGGAAGAACCAATTATCTCTGATAAATAAATAATAAATTTTTTCAATGATTCTGTAAAAACAATTTAAGAAGTGGAAACCCCTTATACTGCTAGAGTAACCCCTATACTACTAGTGTAACCCCTTATTGTTATTAGTACAACCCCCTTATTATATTGTGGTACCCACGTAGTCCCCATATTGTAATTATTGTGCCCCATAGAAGCCCACTATTGTTATTATTGTGCCCTTACATTATTATTCTTATGTCAGCTCTGATTATATTATGACCCCTTAGACTCCTATATATAGAAAGGAGGTCTTGTCATTTTTATCATCCAAGAATTGTTCATTTGTGTAAAGTAAAGGAGGTTTCCCCCTCAAAGAGGCTTATTTCTAAGGCATTGATCTAGCTTTTCTATCTTTCTGTGAGCTGATTTCATAACGTTTGGTATCAGAGCTTTGGATTCTAGGGTTTCTCTGCTCCAAACAGGTCATCATGGAATTTTCGCTATAACATTTTTTCTGTGATGTTTCAGAAGCTAAAAACAAAACCCATTTGAGAAGAAATCGTGCTGAACCTCGGGTACAAATTTCAGGTCTTGTCTCACTATAGTTTCGGAGATATGATATGAGGAAGTTATAGATTTTGCAGACTCGTGAATTACATTCCAAATAGGTGACCTGGGGAAATCATCATAACTTTTGTTCTGAGCATCAGATTGAAATTTCGTTAGAAGTTTCAGAAAGAGGACTTCCTGTAGTTTTATGTATATCAATTTTAGATACTAAGGTTGAAACAGTGACATGTGGAACTTCGTACAAGTTTGTTATATTGAACCAGTCTATAATCAGGTCATCGTGGGACATTTGACATAACAATTCCTTGCAGAATCCAATCTTGATCAAACTTGTAGCATTATAAATAAAACACAGAGAGATACCGTAGGAAGAAATTTCAGAACTTGGAGATCTGAAATTACATACTTACATTCGTTTCACGATCAAGATCCTAAAATCACGAAAAGGAAATATTAGTTTGATGGCAATAATCCGGTAAATTGGATACTTCAGATGGAGCAATATTTTGATCTACATGGTGTACCATTGTCACAAAAGGTATGTATTGCATCTTCATATTTAGAATCAGATCAATTTTTATGGTATAAAGGGCTTTGTTCTCGTAAATGACTTGTTACATGGTCAATTTTCATGGAGGAAATGATAGCACATTATGAGGATACAAAGAGCAACACCTTCTTTAGAGCAATACCACAACAATTGGAAGAAAAAAGAGAAAAAGGGCTTTGTTACAAAGTGGAAAGAAAAATTATGGCAATAGGGAAGTCCACCCCTCACAACTATAAAGATGGAAGTGTTGTTTCTTCTAGCCTTCCACAACCTACAAGGGTTACACCACAACAATTGGAAGAAAAAAGAGAAAAAGGGCTTTGTTACAATTGTGATAACAAATACATTAAAAGTCATAAGTGTGCTGAGAAGAAATTATTTTACATTGATTGTGGAGAGGAGGAAGAAAAGGATCAATAAACATCAAAAGAAGAGTATATGCACCAAGAACCAACCCTAGAGAAAGAAGAAATGAATCTGACCATATCTTGTAAAGCATTGGAAAGAATTACTACTCCTCAATCTCTTAAGATAGAAGTACATATCAAGAAGAAAAAGGTTCAAGAAGTGAATGACCACAACAAGAAAGAATAAATGAATCTGACCATATCTTGTAATGCATTGGTCAGAATTACCACTCCTCAAACTATCAAGATAGAAGGACATATCAAGAAGAAAAATGTTCAAGAAGTGAAAGATCACATCGAGCGTAAATAAATGAATATAACCATATCTTGTAATGCATTGTAAGAAATTACCAGTCCTCAAACTCTCAAGATAGAAGGACATATCAAGAAGAAAAATAATCAAGCATTTAAAGATCACATCAAGCATCAACAACAAGTTCTCCAACTTTTATAGGATAATGCCACTTTGGTGCAGAATCAAATGGAAAAACAGGTAGATCAACAACACAGTGAAAGAAGTTTTGATGTAGACGATTGGGTATTTTCACAGCTACATCTCAAGCAAGCTATTTATGAGAAGGAAATGTTGGCAATAGTACATGCACTTAAGAAATGGCAACCTTACCCAATGGGAAGACACTTCAAGGTAAAGATGCATGATGATAGTCTTAAATTCTTTTTAGAACAAATATTATCTTTAGAAGAACAGAAAAAATGGGTCACAAATATGTTGGGTTATGAATTTGACATCATCTACAGAAAAGGGAAGAAAATTTTTGTTGCAGATGCACTCTCAAGAAAGGATGAGGATGTGGAAGCATTGTTTTGTGCTATTTCTATTATCCAACCAGATTGGATAAATGAAGCAAGGGATGAATGGAAGAAGGACAAAGAAGTGTGGCCACTCATTCAAAAGTTGCAGAATATCCCAATTCAAACAATATTGCCAGAGATTGAAGAGGAAGGAAAAATCATATTGGAACCTGGAGAAGTCATAGAAACAAGAACGTGACAGCTACGAAATCAATCAATTTCAGAGTATGTCATTAAGTGGAAGAACTTACCCGTTGAAGATTCCACATGGGAGGACAAGAATTTTATACAGAATCATCAAATTCTACTCAAGCATTGAGGACAACACTTTTTGAAGGAGAGGGGCATGTTAGCCCCCTATACTACTAGTGTAACCCCTTATTGTTATTAGTACAACCCCCTTATTATATTGTGGTTTGCACGTAGTCCCCATATTGTAATTATTGTACCCCATAGAAGCCCACTATTGTTATTATTGTGCCCTTACATTATTATTGTTATGTCGGCTCTGATTATGTTATGACCCCTTAGACTCTTATATATAGAAAGGAGGTCTTGTCATTTGTATCATCTAAGAATTGTTTATTTGTGTAATGTAAAGGAGGTTTCCCCCTCGAAGAGGCTTATTTCTAAGGCATTGATCTATCTTTTCTATCTTTTTGTGCGCTGGTTTCATAACATTTGGTATCAAAGTTTTGGATTCTAGGGTTTCTCTGCTCCAAACAGGTCATCGTGGAATTTTCGCTATAACTTTTTTCTGTGACATTTCAGAAGCTAAAGAAAAAACCCATTTGAGACGAAATCGCGCTGAACCTCGGGTACAAATTTCAGATCTTGTATCACTATAGTTTCAGAGATATGATATGAGGAAGTTATAGATTTTCCAGACTCCCGAATTACATTCCAAACAAGTGACCTGGGGAAATCATCATAACTTTTGTTCTGAGCATCAGATTAAAATTTCGTCAGAAGTTTTAGAGAAAGGGCTTCCTATAGTTTTCTGTATATCAATTTTAGATACTAAGGTTGAAACAGTGACACATGGAAATTCATACAAGTTTTCTCTATTGAACTAGTCTATAATCAGGTCATCGTGGGACATTTGACATAACACTTCCTTGCAGAATCCAATCTTGATCAGACTTGCGGTAGTATAAATAGAACACAGAGAGATACCACAGGAAGAAATTTTAGAACTTGGAGATCTGAAATTACAGACTTACATTCGTTTCACGATCCTAAAATCAAGAAAAGGCAATATGAGGAAGTTTGATGGCAAGGATCCAGTAAATTGGATACTTCAGATGGAGCAATATTTTGATCTACATGGTGTACCATTGTCACAAAAGGTATGTATTGCATCTTCATATTTAGAACCGGATCAATTTTTTTGGTATAAAGGGCTTTATTCTCATAAACGACTTGTTACATGGTCAATTTTCATGGAGGAAATGATAGCTCATTATGAGGATACAAAGAGCAACACCTTCTTTAGAGCAATACCACAACAATTGGAAGAAAAAAGAGAAAAAGGGCTTTGTTACAAAGTGGAAAGAAAAATTATGGCAATAGGGAAGTCCACCCCTCACAACTATAAAGATGGAAGTGTTGTTTCTTCTAGCCTTCCACAACCTACAAGGGTTACACCACAACAATTGGAAGAAAAAGGAGAAAAAGGGCTTTGTTACAATTGTGATAGCAAATACATTAAAAGTCATAAGTGTGCTGAAAAGAAATTATTTTACATTGATTGTGGAGAGGAGGAAGAAAAGGATCAAGAAACGTCAAAAGAAGAGTATATACACTAGGAACCAACCCCAGAGAAAGAAGAAATGAATCCGACCATATCTTGTAAAGCATTGGAAAGAATTACTACTCCTCAATCTCTTAAGATAGAAGGACATATCAAGAAGAAAAAGGTTCAAGAAGTGAATGAGCACATCAAGAAAGAAAAAATGAATCCGACCATATCTTGTAATGCATTGGTCAGAATTACCACTCCTCAAACTATCAAGATAGAAGGACATATCAAGAAGAAAAATGTTCAAGAAGTGAAAGATCACATCGAGCATCAAGAAATGAATCTGACCATATCTTGTAATGCATTGTAAGAAATTACCACTCCTCAAACTCTCAAGATAGAAGAACATATCAAGAAGAAAAGGATACAAGCATTTAAGGATCACATCAAGCATCAACAACAAGTTCTCCAACTTTTAAAGGATAACGCCACTTTGGTGCAGAATCGAATGAAACAACAGGCAGATCAATAGCACAGTGAAAGAAGTTTTGATGTAGGCGATTGGGTATTTTTACGGCTACATGTCAAGCAAGCTATTTATGAGAAGGAAATGTTGGCAATAGTACATGCACTTAAAAAATGGCGACCTTACCCAATGGGAAGACACTTCAAGGTAAAGATGGATGATGATAGTCTTAAATTCTTTTTAGGACAAATATTATCTTTAGAAGAACAGAAAAAATGGGTCACAAATATGTTGGATTATGACTTTGACATCATCTACAGAAAAGGGAAGAAAAGTTTTGTTGGAGATGCACTCTCAAGAAAGGATGATGATGTGGAAGCATTGTTTTGTGCTATTTCTATTATCCAACCAGATTGGATAAATGAAGCAAGGGATGAGTGGAAGAAGGACAAAGAAGTGTGGCCACTCATTCAAAAGCTGCAGAATATCCCAATTCAAACAATATTTCCAAAACGTGAAGAGGAAGGAAAAATCATATTGGAACCTCGAGAAGTCATAGAAACAAGAATCCGACAGCTATGAAATCGATCAATTTTAGAGTATGTCATCAAGTGGAAGAACTTACCCGCTAAATATTCCACATGGGAGGACAATAATTTTATACAGAAACATCAAGGACTAATCAAGCGTTGAGGACAACACTTTTTGAAGGAGAGGGGCATGTTAGCCCCCTATACTACTAGTGTAACCCCTTATTGTTATTAGTACAACCCCCTTATTATATTGTGGTACTCACGTAGTCCCCATATTGTAATTATTGTGCCCCATAGAAGCCCACTATTGTTTTATTATGCCCTTACATTATTATTGTTATGTCGGCCCTGATTATATTATGACCCCTTAGACTCCTATATATAGAAAGCAGGTCTTGTCATTTGTATCATCTAAGAATTGTTCATTTGTGTAATGTAAAGGAGGTTTTCCCCTCGAAGAGGCTTATTTCTAAAGCGTTGATCTATATTTTCTATATTTTTGTGAGCTGGTTTCATAACATAATACTTGGGTTTTAATTAAAAAGACTAAGTATTAAAATTTGATTATAAGATTTTATTTTAAATTGAAGGGTCCATATTTTAATATAATACTTTTCTTAGGAAATTTATAATATAGTGAAATGGCGGTTGTTGAACAGTACAACAATTGGCGATTCACTGGAAGAACCAGTTATCTCTAATAAATAAATAATGAATTTTTTCAAAGATTTCGTAAAAACAATATAAGAAGTGGAAACTACTTTCCAAAAAATTTAGAGAAATAAAATTACTTTGACTATATAACTCATTAAATTGCAATTTATTTTAAAAATCTTTTGTGAATGAAAAACACCTATTTACTTGAATCAATCATTAATCATTTTATAAAAATAAAGTCAGGGGCCTTTTATGACTCAGTTTATAATGTACTGGCTTGTCATAGGTAGAGCCACTGCTGGCATCAGGCATTCATAGCCTTGACAAGGTTACCTTTTAGCCAACAACAATCTAGTGTCCCATCCATTTAATAGTGCAATAATTAGAGGTGTTTTTTTTTAATGTTAAAAAGTCATCATCCTAGTTTGGTGGCCAGATAGCAACAATGTAATTCAATGGTAATAATCAAACTGAACAAGCTAGCTCGTGATGAGACCCCTTTCTTATAATTAAAAATTATAAGCCATTACCCTGATTTGGTGTTCAGTGTGGTAATGTCAGTTTAATTGGTTCCCTATGAACGTTGTAAGCAGACTCGTGATGAGACCTTTTATCTTTTTGGATTTGTTATATTTTAGAATTACACTCTAAAAAAATATTTTTTTAATGGATGGGGAGGACTCATTAGGGGACTTTTGAGGTCTAAAATGGGCCTCTCAAGGAAATTATAAAATAATAGTGGAAATAATAAAATAAGATTAGATTACATCATCAAATTTTATAGGGAAAAAAAAACTACTTTTTCAACTCGTATTTTCAAGTTATCTCCCTATGGGTTTACTCAAATTTTGAGCGGAAACTCTCATTGGTTGCAAAATTTGATTCCTCATCCAAGGAGCACCCATGTTGCATACTTTTGATGGAACCTACTACATGAAAAATGTGATTGCAATAACATTTTTTCAAGTATTTCTTATTTTTCATGTAGTAGGGTCCATCGAAAGTATGCAACATGGGTACTCCTTGGATGAGGAATTAAATTTTATGACCAACATGTAATCTCGCTTGAAATTTGAGTAAAACCCTAGGGAGATAGTTGAAAATACGAGTTGAAAAAGTAGTTTTATTATTTTATCGTTTTCTAATATTTTTACTTTTTTACTCCAAAAATGGCGAATCATCCATCATGGTTGACATAATCATCTTGAATGATATTGGTTCTTATAAATTTTATTTTAGTTGTACATTTTTCTTAGGAGGCCCATTTTAGACCTCGAAATTCCCCTAATGATTGACTCCTTAAGAGTTTTGGATGAGAAATCCGAGTTGAAAGTTCTAAAGTCATAAGATGGTCTTTACTTTTTAAGGATAATATTTTTGACTGAAGCTAGAGTAAAAGGATATAAATTTTTGAGGGTTTTTAAAGATTTTACAACTTAATGGAAAATATTATTAGATTTCTATAATTTCTATCTAATTTTCAATTTTGGTAATCACTTCTTAAAAATTCCTACCTACAAAATTAAAATAAAAATAACTTCAAGAGATGTTTGAAAATTCAATAGAGTACTATTCAACATTTTATTAACAAAATCTATAAAAGGTAAATAAATTGCAACGAGATGTACAATGGGAGTTATCTTTATAGATTTTATTCTTTATTCTATTTTTTTGTATGAAAATACCTAAGAAAAGAATTTATTTAAGATGAGCCCATTTACAGGGAGAGAATCTCTCTTTCCTAATAAATCATGAAGTATAAATGTAGATGAGCTTATCTATTCAACGATGTGAAATCAACCAAGCCATAATTTTTTAAATTTGGTGTGTTTCCTTTTTTCTTCGTGTGCTTTGTCCCACATTAGAATTATATCTCCAACTTAGAAGGGTATTTTTGTTACTTAACTTGCATCAAAAGAAGATTTCACCATCTATTGATGTTTTTTTGTGTGTGAGTTTGGCCTTTTCCATTTCTTCTTCTAGTTTTAGGATTTGTGGATTTCTTAATTACAATGAAGAAGAAGGTGTTTATCAATAAATTGAACTAGGGCTAATGAAGGAAGAGCTAAATGTGACGGAATAATGACTTCCTTCCCATATACTAGGTTAAATGGAAAATTCCATATGGAGGCTTATGAGTTATCCTATCAGCCCATAGAGAAAATATTAAAACTTTGTGCTAGTTTCTTTGATTTTGATTTATAGTTGTTTTGATTATTCTAAGGAGATTTTTATTAGTGGATTTTGCTGAACCGTTTCCATGGGGATAATAATTAGCAGAATATTTGAGTTTAAAACCTCTCGTAATTGAAAATTCAATTATACTAGTACCTGGAAAATAAGATGAATGATCAAATATAAGTGCAGAAGGCAAACCAAATCTTGTAATGATAAATTGATCAATAAATTCAATAACAAATTCAGAATTGACTACCTTTAGCAGAATTTCTTCCACCCACTTAGTGAAGTAATCTATAGGAGTCAAAATATATCTATGTTGTTTAGAAGAATGAGGAACAATCTCACCTATGATGTCCAGTCCCTATTCTTCAAAAGGATGTTCGATGTTGACTAGCTATAGAGGCAAGGATGGTTTCCTTTGTCTTCCAAAAGTAGTCTAGCATGTTTTGCATTTTCTTACTAGGCATGGGTATCTTTGAAGAGAGTAGGCCAGTAGTATCCAGCAATGTAAGATCTCCTCCAAAGTGTCCACTTGTTGGTCCATCATGAAGTTCCTGCAAAATTGTTTGTGCTTCAAACTTTTCTAAGCATCTTAACAATATGGAATCATAGTTTCTCCTAAATAACATGTTGTTAACACTCTCATAATGAATTTCTTTTAATCTTAAAGCTCTTTTTATTTTATAATTGAGTTCGGGAGGAGCATATCCATTTTTCAAGTAAAAAATTATATCAACGTATTGGGAATCAACATCAGTTACACTTAACTTAGAAACATGTTCATTGTTACCTGTGTCCCTTTCAGCTGGTATGTTGGATTCTCCTGTAAGAAGCTTGTAGAAACCTTGTTGTCTTACAACTTTGGTTGGTTTTATTTCAACATTGTAGTCCTGCAGAGCTGTTACCCAATTTTCTCTCTTTTCTCCTAATTCTTTCTACATTAGTAATTGCTCCACTACTGGGAATGGGACTATCACTTTATTATGGTTTTCAAAAGAAAAGGTATAAAATGATTTACAGATTTATATACAACAAATGTCTGTTTTTCTACTTCTGAATAATTTAAATCAGCACCCTAAAACTTTTAACTAAAAAATGAGATGGGTGCTTCAATTTTTTTATTATTAATTTGTTTCAAAACAACGGCATAAGATGTTGAAGAAGAAAAAGTGTATAATATGAAATGATCGGAGAAATTTGGAGTATTTAAAGAAGGAGCATCGATAATTGTTTGTTTTATTAAATCGAATGCTTACTTTTCATAATGACCCATTTAAAAACTATGTATTTCTTAATCATTTTTTGTATTGGCAAAATAATTTGTGAGAAATGAGGGACAAACCTTTTGAAAAAATTGATCTATCCAAAAAAAGATTGCATGTTTTTTTTATATGGTGGAGAAATTTCTAAAATTTCGTTTATTATATTAGGGTCAATGTAAATTCCATTTTTTGACACAGTGAATCCTAAAAGTTTCCCTTCACCATGAGTGAAAAAAGGCTTCTTCAGATTTAATGAGATCCCATATTTTCTACAGCATTCAAAATTTTGTTTTAAGTCCTGCAAATGATTATTTATGTTCTTCGAATAAACAGTAATGTCATCTAAATAAACAAAAATTGTTTTATTTAATGGACCTTTGAAAGCTATATCCATGGCTCATTGGAAAGTGGTCCCTATATTTATTAAACCAAATGGGATATTTTGGTATGCATAAGTTCCCCATTTGGTTTGAAAGTAGTCTTTAGCCTAACATCTAGGTGGACCATGACTTGATTGTATCCTAAGAAACCATCAAGGAAAGATATAAGTTCAGAACCAACGATTGATTGTAAAACCTGTTCCATAGTGGGTAGAGGGAAATTATCCTTTTGACTGGCCTTTTTAATATTCCTAAAATCTATACAAATGCATATATCACCATTTTTCTTCTTAACAGGTACCAAGTTGGAAACCCATCTTGAATGCCTA
Organism: Pinus tabuliformis; assembly: GCA_031772625.1. Classification (NCBI taxonomy): domain Eukaryota; kingdom Viridiplantae; phylum Streptophyta; class Pinopsida; order Pinales; family Pinaceae; genus Pinus; species Pinus tabuliformis. The sequence goes on from CM062808.1 coordinate 793,586,405, forward strand.
ATAGGAAAAATGATTTTAGCCTTAAGGAGTTTATTCAATTCCGTTTTGATTTGATTTTCTAAGTTCGGATGAATTTTCCTTAATTTTTGTTGCACAAATTTATCTTAGATATCATCAGAATTATATGTTGAATGATGGAAGTGTCAAATGTTTTGAGATCTTCGTAACTCCAAGCAAAGACATCCTTATATTTTTTTAACAAATGAATGAAGATTAATATTTCTTTAGATGAGAGACCAAGCCCTAAATTTATCTTCTAAGGTTTAAGATCCATCCCAATATTTATTAATTCAAATCTCAAAGTTGAACTTTGCAGTTTTGAATTAGTAACTCTTTTAAATCTTATAGATCCTCAAGTTTAACTACAGATTTGCTTATGGGATTATCCTCTATTTTCTATTTTAATTGATTTTCATGTTCATCTTCATCATTCATTTGGTCATTGTATGATTTTTAAGAAGCTAAGAAGCTTACAATGTCTTCATCATCGTTGAATACTCACCAATTGGTGATATTATCAGGGATGGATGGTCTAAAGATTAATTCTACAAAAAACCGATCGAGATTGTAATCTTTGGATGGGATCAATTTTGATGGAACATTAGCAAGAAGGTCGATGCTGGCATTCTAAATCCTAGGAATAGTAAAAATGTTAAACGCTAAAAAATGTGAAGTGTGAGAATGAACCAAAGAGTGATAATTCTTCAAGTGTGTAAAGATACTATGCATCATGTTTCTTACTTGTTTAAATACAATTTCTAAATCTCCATAAACTTGAAGGTATTTAACGTCAAGACTAATTTCTTTGTACATACCTTGGACCAATGCTTCATATTCTACAATATTATTTGTGCATTCAAATTCCAATCTGCAAGAAAGCATTGTCTTCAACCTTTAGGATTTATCAATACGAAAGCTACTCCTGCACCATCACTTGATTTTGACCCATCAAAATACAATTTCCAGAATAAAGAATTAACTAATGGTTTTTCTAGCATATTTACACATCTTGAAAAGTATGTCAGTGAAAAAGTTTCATTTTGAAGTTATATAATTACTCAAAAATGGTGACGTTTGTGCCTTAAAATTCTCAAAAAATGATTCAGCAGAGTAGTTTCCAAGAATGTTGTTGTCAAATTCTACTACTTCATTTTTACCTTCGAAATCTATTACTGAATGCTTCATGTGTTTTTCTAGGTTGATTGTAATTTGATTTGGATTTCTATTAAGTGGGATCCATAAGTGAGACCAATCAGTGGCAAAATAACCATGTAGTTTTTCTGACCAATCTCTACTAAGAATTAAACCGTAGAAATATAGGATATCAACAACAAGTATATCAATTATTTGACAAGCTTTAGGATTCGAAGATAATCTAATAAGAACTGAATTCATTTCTCTTATGACTTTTAATTTTGTCCTATCAAGTTTCCCAATGTGAACTGCAGTCTTCTTGGGTGATATGTTTAATTTCAGACAAACTGAATACGGCATGATATTCGAAGAAGCCCTTGAATCTACCAAGCAGTTATATACATTTTTATTAAATATTTCAAAAGTCAAAAGAAGAGGAGGGGTATGTGAGTTAGACTTGTCACCTATCTGAATAGCATCAAAGGAATTGAATAATGAATGACCAAGAGGTTTTACCATTCTATTAGAAGCTTTGGATACTACAACAACAAGAAGAGGAGAAGCAGGTAGTGCGTTCAATTCTTTTAGTAAAAATTTTTGCTATTGCTTAAGTTTAATGAGTTCATGAAGGGAAATGTTTGTTTTTATTTTCTTCATATCCTCAACTATGTTGTACTTAATAGTATTTGAAACTACTAAGGTTTTGGGTGAAGATGGAGAATTGGATGAAGACAGAATTACTTGGGGGGAAGTGGAAGTAGATTTTTTAACAATAGCTTTATCTTTAGCAGTGAAATTTGAAGGTTTGTGTTTTTTAATTGGTTGTATAGGATCAACTAGACCTTTACTTATTATGCTAACAGGTAATGATTCATATTCATTTTCAGTATCAGAAATAGGAAGAATATATTCCCACATTCCATTTAATGCATCTATTTGTTCATCATGGGATTCATCAGAATAAAATGTTCCTTACTCCTCATATTCATCATCAATTTTTACATTAGAGTTCGTGTTTGGAGGTTGTGGATTAGGTGTCTGATTTCTTCTAAATGTTCTAAAAGGTTTTTTGGAAGAAGATTCAACTACTTGTTTTTTGATCTCTATCATGTCATTAGACAAAGTTTTAAGGACTTGTTGTAAGCCTTCAAGATCAAAGGGATCTTTAGGTACTTTCCTTTTAGCTTCATCCTTCAATGCAACTCTTTTTAATGTTCTATATTCCTAATATTTTTTCTTTTCTAGAGTATTTATCCCCTTCTCTACAGACAAAAATTCTTTCATGTTTTCCACCAAGGTATTTTTATTAGCTCTATCTACAAAATTTCCTACGTTAGAAGGAAGAGATGAAATATACAATTCAATTTGTACATCGACACCAGGTCTAGAAGTAGCTACGATTTTATTTAAAAATTTGTTAAATCTTGAATTGAAATCTTTTATCTTTTCCCCTGAATTTATTTTTAAATTGGAAAGGTCATTGATAAGAGATGTGGTTGAGTGATCATCACCAAATTTAGTCAAAAATAGTTCTTCAAAAATATCTAAACTAGTAATAGAATTGGCTGGTAATGAGAAATACCAAGACCCTACTGGTCTTGTAAGAGTATATGGGAATAATCTAACAACGACGTATTCTTCATCTACCTCATTAAGGTTGAAGGCTAACATATAGTTATGAAGGTGCTCTTCAGCAGGTAACCCATCATCAGGATTGAATTTTGGAAGCCATCTTTCAGGATGTTTTGGTAGAGGATGAAGTGGTGCTCGCATTTGAATAGCTCCTAGATTGGACAATGGTCTAGCTGTCATTATAATAGTTGGGGAGGTGGATGTGATGAAAGAAGAACTAGTAGTTGTGATAGTACTACTTGAGGCAACAATAGTCGTTTGTGTTGAGGAAATGGAAATATATGAAGTGAATGGTAGAGAGAAAGGAAATGAAAAGGGAAGAAATGGAGACGTTGGTAAATGAGCGAATGAGGTAATCTCACCAGTAGATGTTTGGGAATCTGCTGTAGCAATTTTTCTTTGCCAGGATTGAAGTGCAAGTTCCAATGGTGATATGCCAAGTTTTTCACTTCGGGATCGAGTTAAAACACCAGTTCCTTGAAATATAGAAGTTATACTTCCTTCAAAAACTTCGGATGATTCAAGATTTTCTACTGAAATGGACACGTCTTCCAATTTATTTATCAAAGTTGTAATTTCTGGTGATTATAAAGTATAATCTGTAGGGATTATCTCAGGAAGTATTCTAGGAGACTTGGGAGGAGATTGTACAACTCCTGATCTAAAAATAGGATATTCTGGAGGAGATATGGAAGTTGTCGGAGATTTGGAGGGAGAATGACTCTTAGAATGGCATTTTGTTTTTGGATTGGACTCACTTGCCATTCATAGTCTATAGGCCCTCCTTCTAGGACCGAAAAGTGTTGAGGCCTCAAAAATCGCTTCTTCAACACATGGGAAAATCCACTCGGTCTGCACCTTAAGACAACTCCTTTTCCATTTAGGTAGTGGCTCCGACTAGGGATAATGGGACTAGTTTCCCAATCAAAGGTTATTGAATTGATGTGTAATGCTTATGGTGAAGTGAAATAGATGGATTTGTAGTAATGAATTAAATGGAAAACATATGCATTAATCTACTCTACAACCCGGGATTTGTTTAACATTTATCTGGATGCAATCTATAATGATTTTCCTTAGTAAATGACAATACATATTGCTCAAACACCAACGGAAATGAAAATATTTCAATATGATTACTTTGATTAAATAGTTAATCAAAATAATGTGTATAACTTATATCACATTCAAAATATCAAATAAAATTACTTAACATGTAAAAAATATATATCAATGGTAGCATGATCATAAATGAATACATGTAACATCGTTCTTTAAATACCATGTAATAAGAAATCTGAAAAGATAAAATCACTATTTGTTTATGAACAAAACATAGGTACAATGATAGAAATACTAGATGCATGTTGCTCAGCTCATAAAAGAAATAACAACAGTTTGTTCCTTCTCACAAAGATGATTCCAGGAGTATAGTAATGCAACTTCTCAAAATTCTTTATGAAAATTCCTAAACAATGTTCTAGTCATTCTATTAAGAAAAGGATGAAAGAACAATAGTGTGAGCTTTCGTAAGCCTTTCTTCGTAAAACTTAGGGCCCTTATTTCATATGACAAGTAAGCTTAAATAGTAGAAAACAACCCAATCTTTTGTGTAGAGCGTTGAGGGCATTTAAATAGATCCCTTCAATACGCTTAAAGAAAAATAGTTTTTTGGTATCAATGTTCTGAAAGTGATTTATTGTCTTCATTAGATTTGTTTGTTCTATAAAATTCTATAGATTTTTGTTTGTCTGTTTGAACTGAACTTCCACTTATCAACACCACTGTCTTCCTTTTTCATGAATATGAACAAGAAAAATAGGAAACGGTAAGCTAGAAATGAATGAAACTGATAAGCGAGCTTTATTTGAAACCAATCACTTTTGCAGGAAATCAGGAAAAACGTAGAGTTGTAATAAACTCCAAACACAACCATCATGGAGAGGAATTCAGAGTGATGTTTGTGATAGGACAAGTTGGACTTTACAGTAAATCGTAATTGATTTCTAGGCTGGGAGTAGTCTAAATAAAATCCAATGGGGGATTTCTTTAAAACATATCACAATCGCTTTGGAATCAGGGTATGAATTATCATCATATTTGAAATAGGGAGAATCCCTATTGAAATATACAAAAATCCAAATAACACCAAATCATGATCAGAATGGGCCGAGGAGGAATGGTTTAAGTCCCGTGGCTTTTGAGATAGTTGTGGACGTGGGGAATTTATGAAATGGCATTTACAATCCTATTAGGCCTAGGGAATGATCAAAGATCACAATACTAAGTAATATCGCAATCACAATTACGGAGTGGCAGATGATAAGAGTTGGCCAGGAGACTTGCCATTTGCGATATGCAAGATGGGATGATGTCATGGTGACATTGCTATGACATGGAAGATCCATCTGGAATGGTGACGTGGAGGATGACATGGATCTGACATGGCGATGATGTGGAGTATGACGTGGAGGATGACATCATATCGTAATCGACATGAGGAAGGATATCACAATCACAATTCAAATGAGGCATGACTCTTGAAACTTTGTGATTGTGTGGACATGATTATTAATTTAATTGCATTGTATAATTCCGGCGGGTCTGGTTACATCGCATATAAAAATCAGCGTTGTGTAGCGAGGCATGGAATTTTAGAAACTGCGATAGCTCCAGATGCAGGGATTTATGGATTGGATTTTATAATCCTGTCGGGTCCAGGCTTTATCACATATCGCAATTCTTTAAGGTATGAGACTTAATTTTTGTGGTTTATTGCGATAGCCTTGGATGTGGGGAAACCATAGAATTGTAATGGATATTTCCATTGGGCTCGATCTAATCGCAATCACAATGGATAATGGCGGAGGGGTCTTAAGCATTTGAAACTTTGTATTATTTGTGATATGGGGAAGCCTTTTCCTTTAGGATAAGTCAAAGTTTACGGGGAAGTTGTGAGTCAGGGTTTATAAAGAATAAAACCTTTGGGAATTAGAAATTTGACTATTTTGTCTTTTTTAATCAAATAACCCCTATTGTTTATTATTTAAGGTTTTTAAAAGCCTAAGAATAATTCTTGGTTATAGGGGCTATCTAATTTTGTCTTTTGGGATAATCAAGGTTTAATACTTGGTTTTTAATTAAAAATCCTAAGTTTTAAATTTTGATTATAAGATTTTTTTTTAAATTCATGGGTCCCTATTTTAATATAATAAATTTCATAGGAAATCTATAATATATTAAAATGGGGGTTGTTAAACAGTACAACAGGACCATGGAATCTTAAGCTACCAGCTTGAAACTCTAAGTGGAGTAACACCCTTAGCTAAATTCCTTCACTGAATTTGGTGTTATCCCATCACTTCCCTAGTGTTTTAGGGGTTGTTGGTTTCTCTATAATCTTAGGCTTTCATTGATAACTCATGATGTCAATCCATTTGGAGAGCTCATATCTACTTACTTAGCATGTCTCGTTTTTTTTATCAATAATAAAATTCCTCCATGGATGTCAATAAAGAGGGAGCACATAATATTGGAAATGATTGTTCTAGGTATTTTTTTAGAACACCTTGAAAGGCCCTTTTTGTGGGAGAGTTAGTCAAAGATAAATGTTGTAAACTTTTATAGTACTGAAAAATTTCTCCAAACCCTTAAATTAGAGGTTGCTTACCACATGATCTAATTTTCCAGTTTTAGTAAAATACAAGCATAAAGATGTGAGAAGAGAGAAATTTAGTTTCTTGCAACAGTAACCAATGTTGCATTTTTCATTTGAAAAAAGAAGTTAGTACATAGGTTAGCCTAGGCCAAATCCTTAAAAAATAACCATAAGGCCTTCCTCTTTTGCATCCCCTTGACCACAAGGGTCTAATTTAAAAACGAATAGTTCCTTTAAAGGTTTGTAGGTTGAGGAAACCACTTCAAGCCCTCAAGCTTCAAGATAATCCAATATCTGCAATTGTTTACAATAATAAATCCATTATGTGCACTCCTCATCTTAGAGTTGGGAAAAGAGCGAGAATAATTGATTGATTCCAACCTTGTAAATGAACAACCTTGCCTACTTATTACTCTCCACTACAAGTTGAAGAAGTATATGTGCCTTGAATCAAATATGATAGCTTAACACAAGTTATTGACACTTGAATAAAACTACCATGGATCTCATGGACAAACGATGGGGAGACTCTTTGAATCTTAAGAAAAAAATTCTCGTACTCTACTTAATCCATTTTTTCCATTACTGAGAAATATCACTCAAAACTTCAACCGTTGAAGAATCAATCCTACACTAAATCACACCTACTTTCTCATTTTAAGATCTTCATGAGATTTCACCTATAACCCTTAAAGTCAGTGTCCTTTAGCACCCCAAATGATGGAATATAAGGGGTTGTAATAGGAGGTAAATTCCATTCCTCTTCACCTTTTTCAAGACATCTATAGACACTTTCAATCTATACCCCTCCTTCGACTCAAAATGAAATTTTGTTTTTTTCCACTTAATTTACATACGCTTTGTTCAAGGGCATCCTCATAGGAACAACTCATGGTTGAAATATTATGACAAAAAAATGAGGCACACCATCTCTTTATAAGTGTAACACCCTCCTCCCACATCTACTAACCAGCCAACTAGGGTAAACACGTGAAAATAAGTTACCATGCAATGATTCAACCTCCTAAGTGGCCTTAAGGAAGTGGAATTGACGGAGACACACCATTCCAAACCTTCTGCACCTACTACAGGACTCCCATAATGCATCCTAGTCATTCCCCTAACCAGCCCCTAGGTCCCACTAAACCTTTAGATCTCTAAACCCGTGGATTCTCCCTTGATATGGGCAAGAGTGCATTTGAGGACCTCTATACACATGGAAAACATGGTTATGCCAGTGTCCAAGGACTTTTCCACCAGTATTGTGCCTCTATCCCTGGGATTTGAGCCACTTTTCAAGCCCAAAATCCAGGACACTACCCTGAAACTCCTGCAGCTTTCAGAATCCATAGATTATATTATGACAAGACCTACAAATGAAAAAATGACTCTAGGACTAGGCTTGACCATCCCCAACTAGGACTAAGATTATGTCAAACACTTGGAATCAATGCAATCTACAGGAAATGAATACAAGACAGAGCATAAATGACTGATAAATCATATGATACTTGACAAGAAGGATCACCCCACTCTCCCTTTAACTATTTTGACATCAATTATGTCTTACATCCATTATCCTTTTAGTTACAAGTAAATACATGAAATAACCATGACAATAACCAGTCATATAACCATGCTTATAACAAGCATTAAACCATGAAAATAACAGTGAGATAACAACCATTAAAGCTACATATTAACAAGCATAAAAGCAAGAGGACTTAGATTTTATTAATCATAGGAAAAGTCAACCAGGTTTGGGACTTCCACGTACCACCCGACTGTAGACATGGTTGAACCAAATATTTCTTTCAACTAGTCACCCCTGTGCCATATTCCAACCATGAATATGGGATCTCATGGGAAAACAAATCCAACAAAATGTAAGGGAATCCATAGGTTAAACCACTTCCACCCTTACCAAACTGTGATCTCACAAAAATTGGCACCGAGATCACAAAACCAAACTGAGCTTGGAATGCCTCCAGACTCCATCACTATCCTTGACGAATTTTCCATCTCCTTGTCTCTCAGGCTTTACTACAATCCACACTAGATCACTAGGCCCTAAACTGAGATACTAGTCTCCCAGGCTTTACTGCAATCGACACCAGATCACTAGGCCCTAAACCGAGATACCAGTCTCCCAGGCTTTACCACAATCCACATTGGATCACTAGGTCCTAAATCGAGTCTCCACCCTCAGGCTTTACCTTGTATCCCGCCAAAACTAGTCAAGGGATTCCTAGGCTTTTGGGAATTTTCTTGAGACCACCTCCGCCCGGATTCCGAAACCATCTTGTAATTCCATAGCTCAAAATTGAGACAAAAATCCCATCACATCATGGCTATCTGGAAAAAGGCAAGGCTATGCTGAAAACCACTATCATAACCTAACAAAACCATGCCACTGACATTAAGAGAACCATACACCAACATGAAAAGGCATGCATGTCCAAACCAACTAGGAAAACACACATGCTATATGTTACCTACAAGTATTCATGTTGAAGCTTCTTGATCCTTGCTTTGCTTCCTCTCCTTTGCTTGATTTTCCTTCCTTGCTCCAAAACTGGAGTGATCCAAGAAAACTCTAAGTGTCCAAGAGAGAGAGAGAGAGAGAGAGAGAGAGAGAGAGAGAGAGAGAGAGAGAATAATGAGAGAGCTCCAAAAATAAACTGACAAAAGGTACCAACTGATCCTTAGAAGCCTTTTTATTAATTAGGCCTCTATTTTCTTCATTTTCCATTATTTTCCTTCAATTCCCTCCTCACGTGTAACCTGTGACCTTTCACCTCCCTTTTCTCCTAATTTAAATTATTTTAATAAATAAATGTGCCAAAATGCATTTTTTCCTTCTTAATGTATTTTCCTTTTCCATTTCTAACATCCCTTAGACATAAACACATATATTGATGCCCACTAGGATACCTTTGCCCAACATTCAACTTGTAATAAGTATCCCTTAACCATGGTGTTATTTTTCCTTTATTAACATTTATTACATGAAACTTTAACCAGGGGATGTTAAAATAAGGTTTCACGGAAGAGGTATTGGAAAATAACCATCTTATTCCCTATATCCCTTAAGACCTTCTCAACGTATAATTGAAATGATATATTGATAACTAGACCTAAAAATAGATCTCAATGTTTAAGGCCAAAGCCAAATGGAAAGAATCACACCATGGATTAAGAATTGGCATTGAGTTTTGGTAAAATCAAAGACCTCCTTTCAAGATCATGACCTTGTTTTTAGCATTCTCAAATGGAAGTCTTGAAACCCAAATTAAAAATGGGAGATTTTCACCTTAGCCTTTACAACCTTTTCCCAAGACCAATCTATCCAATGAAGTAGCTTGTATATGTCGGGTGTTGGATTTCTAGAGTACCCAATCAATGATTTTGAGGCCAACTCCCTAAGATCCAACTAGAATTTAGTCATATTGAAGAGGCAACTTGAAAACTCCTTACAATAGGAGACATTTTTCCTTCCTTTTGATTGATTACCAACAAGCCTCAATGCCTCTCCTTTTTTATCTTCCTCTTCCATTCTCCAACAAAAAATCATTAATATTATACCATAAACACTTTATATAGGTAAGCATTGCAATCATTTTCCTCAACTCATGGGGTACCATTACACCTCAACCCATGCAAGTGGACCTAAGTCCATGGTACAGCCCATCACACTCTAAGATGGTTCTAATTGTCTCCTCAAAGTTAGAGCATAACACACTTTACAATGCCAAATGGTTAAGCCATCTCAAACTTGTGTGATTTTTTCCTTCATGGAACACATTCTAGATAGTGCTCATCAAACACAATGCACTAACACCACTAGCACACACCAAAAGTCCAAGATACCCGTAAGTTGTGGCCTACACCCAAGAACTTAGACTACACCACCATAAAATGCACCATCAACTTTAGATGTCCCAAAACACTAATATCCTAACCCAATATGGCTTATTTTTTATATTTGTGTGATTGTCTCCTTATGAAATCCTTGCACCTCATTGACACTTCATGACAAATCTACTCCAATGGTCACATTCGAAGTTCCAACACCTCCTTTTGCAACATGACAAAACCACCTATATATGTTGCAAGAACATTTCCAACTTCTTTAGTGGGTCGCACATATATTTCATCTTTATTCTTTGTCTTGCAAAGTGGTAGTTCCAAGGATAGGGTATCAACTTCAATCAACAAATTTTCACTTAATACCATTACCAAGTTTCCTTCATGCAACTTGTCAAATATCTTACGTTTTCTTCACAACTTCTCATGGTGCTTAACTTGCTTGTTTTTACCTTTAAGTGAGACTACAACCCCCAAACTCTCTAACTATTCACCTCTTCAGCCCCTGTTAGAGTCTTCTTATACATGCACACATGCCTCAAACATAACAAAACACTATCATCCAAAATGTGCATGTTTGTTGCGTCTTTTAATGCCTCACTGAAACCACATTATCACATTGCTTAAAATGAAATGTTCACATCTTAAGGCAAAGCAACTACTTTTCTTATGACAATCTAAACTGTGTGAGTGACTTGGAGAGGACTTCATTTTCTTAAGATGAAAACATAGGGTCTTACAACCCCACTCACAGAACAATTTGAATATATTTAACCTAAAGAAGGGTACATACGCTAGTCCTTCCAAATTTGTCATATGAATTTCAAGAAACTAACGCTTGTTTTTAACTATCAAATCTACTTACTATATACTCTCTTTTGTGTACACCCACCTAATATGCAAGAACACTTAAATTTTTTCAATGCAACCAAGTTAAAATAACATGTTTCCTTCCTACATAAAAATGTTTTCAATACAACCAAGTTAAAATCACTCTCACATTCAAATTCCAAAAGTATAACCTGTCTACCTCCATAAAATTTAACAACAAAATCATTGCATAAAATTGATAATCCTAAAATTACATCATTATTATTATGATAAATATGTGAAATATGCAAGAAACACTTTCAAACACATCCATCGCATTAGTTCCTCAAATAAAACTAAAATCTTGCTATGTAAGTGAAAATAAAAAATATTGTAATTATTATTTTTCAAGAAGGGAAATTTAAGAATTTTTTAAAACGTTATGCCAATTTTGCTTTACAAAATCCCTCTGAACCCCAATATTTGTTTACTTTCTAGAACAAGTAGTAGCTATTCGCAGTGGGAGCAAAAATAATATTGAAGAGAGTTGCAAATAAGGGTTTTACCAATAGCATGCCTGATATCAAACCCCACCACCAGATCTTTAGTCCATTGACATTGCCAAGGTATGTTCCATGTTCAAAACCTACTATTTTTGCATCCACATATGTTTAGGCTTTAATATTTGTGTTGCATATTGCTACTGTTTTCAAGGATGACATTGGCTTTTGATGAGTTTGAGAGGCCATTTATCATAATAAAGGAGAAGAAGCAACAAATATGAATGAGAGGCTCAGATTCTCAAAAGGCGAGCATTGCGACCGTCGGCCATTGCGAGAAACTCCACACCTCACTCGACCTCAAGGGAGTATAAAATATGCTATAGAGCCATAATGATGATGTCACCATCAGTAAACTCATTTTCCATTTATTCATTCTCTTTTTTTAGATTGGTGAAACCCCTTAAATTATGAAAATAAGTAAAAATTTCTTCAAAAAAGGTATGATTCATAAGTACAAATTACATAGAAATATTTGTAGATATTCTACAAGGAGTGAAATAAACAAATACTATGTGATCTGCTCACTCTTTATCACAAATAGTAAGGCCCACCGAGCTAGATGCTCTACATATGCAGATCCCTGCCTATGAAAGCTCTTGAAAGTTGGTGAATGCATTTAGATGTCACCAAAATTGAGACATAGATGCTTTGCAAGGATCTACTTGGTGTAGAGGTACTTGTGGTGGGCCTTTCAATAACCATGACCAACCTTCTTGCCTACTCATATACTCATTGTTCAACCTATTTCCAAAGATCCATAAGAGATGCTTGGAAAGAAAAGTTTTTTCCTAGGAATTTGAAAATCTTCTTCTGTTGGATCTACGCCCATCAAGGTTTTCTATCCAATTAAAAAAATGTTGTTTCTCTATCTATAGTGAAAAAAAATAGTTTTGGCCCATTGGTAACTAGAGTCTGAAGCCTTGTAGAATATGTCTAAGAATTTTAACATTTTGTTAAAAGTATTCGTATTTTTTCATTTGGAATGTAAACTTTGAGATATGTATAATTACCAATTTTGATCTTAAAACTAATAAAATATCATATCGAGCATATAATTTTTTGATTAGAAATGAATTCTTCTGGTTTTGTTATACCATCTCAATGTTTTGAAATTTGATATTTAGAATAGAGAAGGATTAATGTTTATGCTACGTGTTTAAGAGTGAGTCCACCAAAAGTTCTGAATTTGGAATGACAATGAGATAGACAATCAACAAATCATTTGTGTGTATGACTTCAACATTGATGAAAAACAATCACACCAATGATCTGTTGCTACATAACCATAATTCCAACCATCTTAGTTTTTAGTCACAAATATACTTTTGTAATTATTATTGTAGAAAAGGAATTCATTAAAGAGAGAGAGAAAAAGAAGCTTGCACAAAAAGTAAGTATTTCCCTCTATAGTTGTATGACACTAAGTGTTCACAAATCTTCTCAGAACATGGGGTATATGACATTCTTTCATAACCTCGTTATTCATGGAAAGGCTTGGTTACTCCCTAAGCCTGCACTTGGGTGTTCGAGTCATGTTTGCTAGTAATTTTGTAGTAGACAAGGAACACACTTGGAAACTTCTTATTAGGGCTTCAAAATGTTGTTAATAACCTAAATACTATCATTCCCTTGAATCACTGTATCACAAAAGTTTCTTTACGAACTTTCAAAGTGCTTAGAAATCATCATTTATATCTTTGAACCTAGAATAAGAATACAATGACTTGGTGTGTGAAGACAAATCTTGTTGCAATCCTTATACAAAAGATTATTAACAATTCAAAGAGAAAGTTATTCAAAGCACAATGACAAATCTAAAATTTTCTTCTCACCACATGTTGCTAATGACTTAGAAAATTCCAAGGGAAGCAAGTGTCGAAGCTTACTACCTTGAATATTCCTCTTCTTATGGGATGTTGTTAAGGTGCAATTGTCTACTTTGAAACAAACTAATGCGGAAGCTTATATTCAAATAAGAAAAGGATATAGGTACCTTATATTAATCAGATTTCAATTAATTGCGAAGACGTTGCCTTTATAATATCACTCCTTAGATGATGTATTTTTAAAATATTATGCACCAAAATCTATAGTAGAACTCAATTTTACGGAATGTCAATAATAATAGATTACTTATTTTAAGAGAATTAACTAGTGTGATTTGTGAGGATAAAACTAGGAATACATCTCATTTCACAGTTACAGTTTTCTTTCATTAACTTCCCGATCAATTGCTTTATAGGTAAAAGAGGAATTATATAAAATTATATGCAAGACATGTAACTTTTCACGGTTGGTTTGCGACTACAAAAAAAACAAAAAGAGGAAACATAAAGAAAGGATTAGGAAGTTATATACTGTACATGATGTTTAAATACCCATTCTTTTGTGTGTAGAGATTTGTACAACATTGGACATGGGACCTATAGTATGTCAAATATTGCTAGGTTAGCATGTCCATAACAATTACACTCATCATACTATGGTGTGATAAATTATCTCTCTTATACAATCAATCCTGCTAAGGTACAACAACCAACAACAATAACTTGGAAGGAAACATTTTAGAAATGTCAACTCTATGTTGTGTTCTAGATACAAAACACTTTATCAATTTTTCCATGAACATAGTGGGTTACTCTATAGTGTACGATGCCCAAACTATAAATCTATATGTTCTTGGTGGAGTACCTGTAATTTGGAAATGACTGTAATAGATTGTAGATCTTTTTAGAACACAAAAAAGCAATGTCATTTCACTGCACAAAAAATACAAATTTTAAATCCAATATAAAAACTTTGTTACAATATTTCCACTAAACCAAAACAAGTTTTCTTGATGCCAAGCATCAAACATAAAGGTTGCATTTAAAAATAAATAAAATAAAAATAATATCCTTTGGGAAGACGTTCTCAATGCATGATTGTCTAGGTTTCAAATGTCAATATGACTAGACAAGAAAAAGCCCAAAATTAATTTTCATCTTTTTCTAGTTGTGCAAATAATAAACTCAAATCCCTAAGCATCATATCTATTTTGATTACTAAATCCAAATATTCCAAGACCTCTAATGATGTATATGCTTCTTTTTCATTTTTCAATCTTCTTTAAATAGGAACCAAACCTAGAGCAATTCTGCAAAACTTTGGGATGTAAAGGGGTAGTCAATCAACTAGTAAAAGAGAAAACCAAACCTGGAGTGATTCTGCAAAACTTTGAGATGTACAAAAGTAGTCAATCAACTAGTAAAAGACCATAGTTGATGATAGAATCCTTTGACAAACTGTATGAGGCATCTTCAAATACTAGACTTCACTAGCCTAGAATTTTTCCCTATTAAGAAGAACTATCTACTTAATTCATATACCACACACTTCATAGTTTGTGCTGGAATTCTGCAAAACTTTTGTTTTTGAAAAAATAAAAATTGCACTAAATATGAATATCCCTTTCCTTCAAAAGGCTCCTACCTACAATGTGAATTATATCCATTCTACCAAGTAACAAGGAAAGCAACATTAGAGTACAAAACTTGTTGACAAGTAATAAGGTCGTGATTACAACTATTTACTGATTAGTCACAACAAATAAGGGGACCTCTAATGCATGTTAGCCTCTACCAAATAACATATACCTCTAAACTTTTGAAACTGTATTGTCTAGGAAGCTTTGTCTTCTCACTTATTGAATGTTTTGGAAAATGATCTTCAATGTTTGTATTCCGTTCTTTCCTTTCTGAATGGCTAGTCTTCTCACCATCCCTTGAACTTTTGTTGCTACCACTTATTTTTAGGGGTTGTAGATCCATTTGTTGTAATTGAAGCACTGTGAGCATGCCCATAGCTATTAGTGTAATTGTGGCAACTACACTAGGCATTCTATGTAGTGACTATGAATTCTTCATGAAATGGATACTAAAATCAAGAAAACAAGTAAGGCCATTCTGGAATTTGTTTTGTAAGTTTTTACAATTTTCATCGCTTTTTTCACTTTTATTACAACAAGCTATTTTATTTTCTTCCCTAGTTGAAGAATTTTGGTGAGCACAAAGGTTTGAATGTCTATCCTCTGCCTCATCTTTGTCACTAGAAAATGCTAGAGCTTCTTGAATAACAGTTAATTATCTACCACGATGTTCTCTGAGCCTTCTTAGAAGCATGAACCAACTTTATTCTAAACACATTAGAGTTCCATCTTTATCGATGAGTTGTTGCAATTGTAGGGTTCATTTAAGAAAAGACAAATTTAGACTACAACTCTTATAGAATACATTTTTTTATGAGTGCAATGGTGAAAAGTTGAAGACCATTTTAGAAAGTACATGTTATGAGGTAAAGGAATATTTTAGAAAATAATGATGGAGAAATGCCCTCCTGAATAGATCTGTGACATTGAAAAGCCAACCTGCAAAGATTCCCATTTTTTCGATACAACACTTAAACTATCTGTGAAGGTTACAATTTATCCTAAATCAAAATAAAATCTTATGTTTGAGAAACGATCGGCATCACAAATCTAGTTCAAGAAAAATTTGTTTTGTGTTTTTTTATTTTTCACTGAAATCTACGTTTTTGTCTTTTTCACTTAAAATCTGGCGATAAATTATTGGTGAGGTCATTATTTTCATTATTGAGAATGTGTTTTTGAAAATATAAATGTATTCGGAGTCGCAAAATACTAATCAAGAACTTAGCCTTTACAGGTTTAACAACTTAAATCTGTCAGTCGAACAATATTTGTGGTATTTTGAAAAAAAGACTCATTAGAAAATATGTTGAAAATAAAGCTGAAAATGTAGAAGGTTTAGAAAATTGGATATTGTCTCTGGATTTAGAGTGAGAAAAAGTCGTGTCTGGCATTTTAGGTGGACTCTCCACCGATCATTAAGGTAAAATAAGTTTAAAAGGAAATGGGTGAAGTTTCTAGTTGAAACATCATACACCAGTTTTGCTCACCCACTATCTAAAACCAGAAGCAATATCCAACATGAATAACTGTGTAAGCTTACATTTACATATAGGCTTAGACTCTACTAAAAGAAAGGAATATGGGATAATTGCTAACACTTTTGTTTGATTTACAAATTAACCAAATTATTTTAACCTTGGGAAGATTTTGTAAGCCATTCAATTATTTTTTTTGAAAAGGCCATATTTTTATTTCCAGAGCGGAGGTGGAGGGTGAAGACTACTTGGGATGTTGACTTGTTTAGTGGCATCCATGGACGCTGACATGTGGAAATCAAGGGGCAGGGACCAATTGGCACATTAGTGATTGGCTTGCAAGGTTCTAGCAGGCAGAGAAACGATGACAAAGAAAATAAATAAATAAAAAATCAAAGGAAAATGGGATGGGTGGAACAACATTACAAGAACAGACTGAAACAAAAAATAACCACCAGAGAGAGGTGGGATTCAAAGAGTTACAAGAATAAGAGGGGGGAAGGAATTTAATAAAAAAGGGAGGATGGAGCTTCTACATGTATCATACATAGGAAAGAAACCATTCAGGACTGAACCAACATTCAGAAACACATCAATAGAAAATGACAATCCATGTATGCATGTATGTAATGTCAAGAAGTTGAGAGAAGCTCAGTAGTGTAGGAGGATTGAGGATAAATTGAGAAGATGTAAATGGTAATGAATGAGAGCTGACCAAGCCCCTAGAGCCTTTGTTCTAGCTAGTTATTTGGTTTAATACCATAAGTAGGCCCCCTCTCTCATGCTCTAGAATCTGGCTCGTGGGTGACAACTGCAAATGAACCTGGATGCAGCTTGTGTAGGTTGGGCAAAAAAATAGATTCCCCTCAGTTTCGAAAACCATCATTAGAAGCTGAGTATTCTTTTCCCTGGTATGTATTTGCATTAGTTTTATTAGTATTCAAACGCATAGTCTATTGACGATATAGGCCTTGTAGAGCGACATTTAGTAATATGTTTGTTCCTATTTATTGGTGTATAGATATTAGATACCTTCATGATCCTCCACCCATAATGCACTTGACACATTTTCTTCTTAGTAAAAAGGATTAGTAATTTACAAGCATTCATCATCTTAATGTTTTCCTAAGTCTTTCATTGTCCAACATTGACTTGAGGAACTTATCCCTTTGTAATGATGGGTTTAAACTTTTGTTGCGTCTGCAAGTTGGATTGTGGACCTATTATCTCTTCAGGACTCATTTGTGGAAATAACCTCAAGAATCTAACAAAGAAGTATTTACAACTTTAACATCTTATAAATGTTATGTTCATAATACAACTTTTACATCTTATAGATATTATGTTCATATTGTGTTATAGAGGAAAATCGTATCCCAATACACAATGAAAAAATAACCCAGATAATCTCTTGATACATTATTCATCAATCTATGGAATGTTTTGGTGCATTAGTAAGTTCAAATTCCATTACCAGTATCCACACAACTATGGTAAAGTTTGTCAACTATAATTTGTGAAATTGTCTTTAGGTTGTTCGTTAAGGGTCATATCATCCACAATCAGTAGTTGTATGATGGCCATGGTGAGTAGCAGATCTTAGATTTGTATATGTGTTTTGAACCATAAATGGTTACTATTATGCAATTTTTTGCTCTTGTAGGATCATTTGAAGTATCTCTCTAAGAATTGTGGTACTAATCTTCTAGTTAATTGGAATTGGGCTCTAGGTTCACCAAATAGAAGCTCAAAGGTAGTCATTAGACCATGAGGTGTAGATGTCAAATAAATTATTAACCTACTTTAGAGTGATACTCAATAAAATATTATTGGTGGTAGGTATTGATTGGTTGGAATCTACATATCTTGTAGCATTAGATGAAAGTGTATATGTTTGGAACTTCTTTCTTGTAGTTCCATTTAGTAATGCAATTCCTAAGGTGAAAATGCATTGGATTCTGGTTGGACTACGTGGAACTGGTTAACAGAGCACTGCAAGTACTATGACAACTATTTTCTCTTAGATATTTGGTTTGCTTCCAATAATAGGCACAACGACACACTGGAACAATCTCTTACTAAAAATTGTAGAAAACCAAAACAACAACAGACCTATTCACATCAATTTTTTTGTTTAAACTTTAAAGTCAACTTTATATACATCACATATATTATCCAAAATAAGGTAGTTATGGGTCATCAAATAGCTTGAAAATGTCATGTGCTACATGCCTCATATCTACTTTACATGGCCACACAATGTACATGAAAAACAAGCAACAATAGGTAATGAATGGCATAACAAAAGTGTTAATTTTGGTAGAAATGGAAGTGCCTTTTAGGTTGCATAACTACTTAAAAAAAATGTGCCCTCTTTTTGCTAATAATGCATAGGAAGTGGTCTATTAATGGCAACAAGGATTGCACCTTATTATGATAAAAAAATGAAATCATTCCACATAGGGAAACACAAAATAAGAAATTGATACTTGAAAAGAATAGTGCCCTTCTCCAACAACCAATCTAATTTGATCGCAAAAGGCAGTGCCAAGATCTACTATTTTTCTTCAGGTTCTGGAATCTATCATACTAGCAATGGTTTCAAGGTTGAGCCTCTGATTTTCTTTGGAATATTGGATTTGCTCAAATTACTTCATATTTCATTATATGGATTATAGAATAGACAACCTTCAAAAAAGAAATGTTTAATTTTCACTGTTGTTGTTATATTTCAAGAAATTTTGAAATGTTAGTTACATCCACTGGAATTTAACTCGGTGTGTACAACTGTCATGAGAAAATTTGTTTTGCATGCACACTTCATTGGCTACAATAGTCTTTGAATTCATTATACCTTTGAGTACCATGACTGCATAGTAGCATACCAATGATCTTCACTGCAATGTCAATCAACTACTTGTTACCTCCAAGATCTACACACAACTTCAAAATTCTTTTGGTATTGCTATAGTAGGGTACCAAATGTAGTTTTTGGATTACTTGCATGAATTTGGCATATTTCGAAGATAGGATAATGTAACCTACATGACTTGTTGCTGCTATTATTATTGATTGCTCTCAAATAGAAGTTCTATGAACCCTTGTGAACTTATATGAAATTTAATATCCATGTCATTCAACTCATGATCTATCATGGGGAAATCCATTCCAAAAATAGCTATCATTGGCTACTTTCTTAGGTTGGTTGGTTCCATGTACACTTTTGATTTCTGTGTTCCTTGTTATTTTGGCATTTGTTAAATAATATTTCTATCCTCAATGGATGTGTTCACATTCCAAGTGTTCTGGAGTATTTAACTCATGTGTGTACGAACTTTTTTCATAACAAGCACTTAGATGTCAAATGAAGGCTTAAGGTAGATTACATAGAGAAGAAATGTCAAGATCTCCTTTCAAGACCCTAGGAAATGATCATATAAAATAAATAAATGACAGTGTGTTTTGAGATGGATGTATCATAGAAAAGTAGGTGAAAGGAGATGCTTTCTTGGAATTTTAATTGCATGAGGAGGGGAAAAAATTGGATAATAAAACTAAGTTATAATCTTGTCTGGGTTGGGTGCATAATTATGCACACCAGATTCTTTCTTGGAATTTTACTTCATTTAGATGCAAAGATGAAAAACTGAGAAGGACTAAAGAGGAGGATGACACCCTTTGGTGTGCATAATTATGCACCTAACTCATACAATATTATAATTCTTAGTTTAATTATCCAACTTCCATTCTCCCTTATGCAAGTAAATATTATTTTCCACATGTTTGCAGTATGTTGGTGTAAAGTTATAATGTTCTAATTCTCCCATCACAACAATGCCCCAAGCAATATTATATTTCTCCCATGAATGCACTTAACCAACCTCCTAGTTTTCCTATAGCAAATCCACCTGTGCCCAATACTCAGTTGAGACCAACTATGCCAGCTACTTTGTCAACCATAACATCATATGTTTCTTTTATTCCAACATAGTCAATGCACAATCCCATGCATCAAAGGTCAATAAACATGCAAGATCTTCAAGAATACACGTTGCCTTTTGTATAATGAACAAGTAAGTCGGATGTCTGACAGACAACATTAGCCACTATGCTAATACTACTTTGTAGTTCCTAGTTCTAGTTCCAACACCCAAAGAAATCAAATGACATTGAAAGGAAAGGAAATTAATCATTAGCCCTTACAAGAAACTTGTTACCCCTCAAAATGAATTTTCATTTCTAGCAGATTTTTTCCAGTAGATAATCTAATATTAGATCAAGGAAGCAAAAGGGAGATTGGTGTAATAGTTAGGAGGACCAAATCAATAATCAAAGGAAAGAATTATCTAAAATGTTTCTAAATATAATAATATATACATGCAAATTATTTTTTTAATTAATTCTAAATGGATGTTGTTATGATATGATAGGTTGGACTAAGACAATGTGCATGAGAAGATCTATCTTTCTAGTGATGTTGTCACAAAGTAGGAAAGTATTATTTGTGTTTGTGGGCCCTAGATAAGATTTTTGGATATAGAAGTAATAAACTAGCACAAATTAACAAATTTTGTGGACACCCATTACAACATGGGTGCACATATCAATTATTGTTGAAGCCTTAGAATACACATTTTCTAATTGGTGTTTGTACATCCTTCCATTGCAGCATATTCATAAATCTTTAATTCCTTATTTACACCTCTGTAAGATGGTATTGTAATTGACTTCATGCCAAAATATAGCATTAGAGGTGTGAATCATACCCTACTATTGGAAAGAAGTCTAAAAATGAAATACATGTGAGATGTATCTGGACTCTTGAAAGGTGGCCGCCTCAACTGCACATCAGTGTAATGTAATGATATGTGGCTAATATGCTCATCCTTATCCTATTATAGGCCAAAGATAAAAAAATCTATAGGCATTAACTCTAGAAGAATTATGGTGTGACTGAGTTTGTAATGACACTGTCAAATATTTTCCATGGAATCTGCATAGGAGGCACAATGGGTAAACCCTCATTCCTGTAGGCACATGTGGTATAAAGTTAGCCCTTATCAGATCCATATCTCTTGTTTATGTAGTGCCAACTATTGCATACTTTTGCATACTTATTTCGACTAGGGAGGACTCTATTTTTTGTGACTATTTGGTAGCATAAAAGGCATGGATAGTAACTATATTACTTTGGGACACTCTCAGCTCTTTATAGGCCAAATTTTGCAGCAGAAAAAAATGCATCTGCTATGAATATTAGACCTGTAGCATGATTGGGAAACCTGTAACAACATCAATTTACTGAGACAACATTAAAATTTAGCATGCAGGAGACTATAGGGATATGATGATGTGGCTACAATTTGTAGATCAATTTGTGGGAAGATCCTATAGATTGTCTCATCATCAAAACAATAGCTGAAAGGTATGCTTTTAGATCTATAAAACTAAGTTATTTTTCCATCTTGGAGAATGCCTTGCCTAGAATAAGGCTTGATCAAAATAAAAAAAATCAAGAAAGAATTCCACATTGAGAGATCTAAGGACCCCTTAACTCATCCATCACACAAATCCCTAGGATGGAATCTCTTACTAAGAAAGTTATTTCATGCAATATGACACAATCAATGGAAGATTTTAAGGTGGAAAAAGAGTGCCTAACACTAAAGGAATCCATTGAGTTTGTTAAGGCCGATTTTCAGGAATAAGGAATCATTTTAAAGGTGTTTGACTTTGAACAACTGGCATAACATTTGAAATGGTCAACAAGTGCATTATTAAGGCAGGTTTTGTAAATCTTTGTATGGTTTAAAGAGTTTGGAAGATAAGCCCATACTTTGAGGAAACACCCTACCAAAAAATGGAGTTTTCTTAACAACCCTTGATCTACCTTGCACATATCTACACGAGTATCTTTTAGCAACACTCCCACTTTGAGTTGTGTATCTATTACAAGTTTGATGGAGTTTGTTAGCCTTATTTAGAGTGCTCCACTATGAAGACAAGTAGTGTGTGGAGCCCTTTGGCATGGTCAACATCTAAATTTTATTAGTTCTAAGGAGATGAGAACCCATGGAAGCAAAGGCCCATTAGCACATTCTCCAATGCCAAAGAGAACCCTAGATTGAGGGACATCCTTATTTTTAGGAGAATGGTTTTATAACTTAATACTAATAGCCTACACTATGGTTCTACTTGTAGTTATCAAGACTACGAAAGCCTGGTATCTGTGGTTTATCCTTACAAAAATCATGCCCAACTTCTTTGAATTATTATAGCATTCCTAATCTATTGAATTTAGGTTCTCCACATATAGGGGCATCACTAGAGATAATTACCAAAAGAAATGATTTGAGTAGAAGTTCCTTTTCCATTGAGATGTGGTAACCTGGAAGGTATATCTTTGTGTGCAAATGCCCATATTGCTCTAGAATTTATATTGTTGATTTCCTTTGCTCTTAGATTATATTATCCTTTAGTGTTCAATTATTCTTATTTGGTACAAAGGAGTTGGACTAGTGTAAGGGTTGAAGTTTCTCTAGTGGCTTTCAAAATCATATGCAGTTGATTCTTAGCCAAAGACATGAATTGCACCATGTTGCAATTCAAGTGTTTTTTCTCCATAACAATCCAGTCATACTCTCAAAGCAGTATTGGTTCTATGATCCTTTGCCAAAGTGCTCCCAATTATCATTTCTTCTAACATGAAAAATGATGAATACCCTTAAAGAGAAGTAGGTGCTCCATACTCAAGGTCTTGATACTTCTTTATGTTCCATACTCATCAATATAACAAAGGGGATACGTTGACAAATAGCTTCTCCTCTAGGATGTCCTCTGTTACCAAGAAAAGTGCCAAGAATGGACGCTTTTCTAATGTAGCAAACATTTATGCTAACCATTACACACTTCTTAGGGAAAAGTTTCTCAAACAATGTTAGCAACATCCACAAAGAGCGAATCCCCAAGAAATATGTGCAAGGAAAAAAAATGAAAAACATAGCAATCAACAAGAGGAAAAAAATAAAAAGCATGAAAAGAAAATTTTAAGGAAGTCATAAAGTTCTAACTTAAAAAAATAAATAGATAATATATAGAAGCATCATATGAAGGCATCTTTCCCCTTAAATTCAACTCGACTCTATACATCTATATAGATCATAGAACACATCTTTGTACATCATAGTTCAAATATTTTCTATAACAGATTATTACAAAATGGGTCTAGAGTGGGGACAAGTGGCATTGGCAAGGTATCTCTCTCCCAGCCTTCCCTTCCAGCTAGTTGTAGATGATGTCCACTTAACATGTGGTTGTAGAAAATACATGGATATAACTATTGATAGGGCTATAAAGATGAAAATATTTTTGTTTCCAAGACTAGGGTATCAATTTCTTCTAACATGAAAACTGATGAATACCCTTAAGTAGAAGTAGGTGCTCCATAATCAAGTTCTTGATACTTCTTTATGTTCCATACTCATGAACATAACAAAGGGGATGCCTTGACAAATAGATTCACCTCCAGGATGTTCTCTGCTGTAAAGAAAAGTCCCTAAAATGGACCCCTTTCTAATGTAGAAAACCTCTATAATAATTGTCACACACTTCTTAGGGAAGAGTTGCTAAAACAAAGTTAGAAACATCCACAGAGAGTTGATCCCCAAGAAATATGGGCAAGAAGAAAAAAAGAAAAACATAGCAATCAACAAGAGGATAAAAATCAAAATAAAAAAAGACCATTTTAAGGAAGTGGGAAACTTTCGACTTAAAAATTTAAATAGATAATATATAAAAGCATCGTATGAAGGAAACTTGCCCCTTTTATTCAATTGAACTCTATACACCTCCATACATCATATAACACATCTTTGTACATTGTAGTTCAAATATTGTCTATAATAGACTATTACAAAATGGGTCTAGACTGAGGACAAGTGGCATTGGAAAGGTATCTCTCTCCCATCCTTCCTTACCAGCTAGTTGTAGATGATTTCCACTTAACCTATGGTTGCAGACAAGACACGGATATAACTATTGTAGTTTAAGGTTGTAAATATGCACACATTTTTGTTGCCAGGACTAGGGTATCAATTTCTTCTAACATGAAAATTGATGAATAGCCTTAAAGAGAAGTAGGTGCTCCATACTAAAGGTCTTGATACTTATTAATGTTCCATACTCATGAATATAACAAAGGGGATACCTTGACAAATAGCTTCACCTTGAGGATGTCTTCTGCTGCCAACAAAAGTACCAAAAATGGACCCTTTCACCTCCAGGATGTCCTCTGTTGCCAAGAAAACTGCCCAGAATGGACCCTTTCACCTCCAAGTTGTGCTCTACTGCATGGAAAATTTTAGGGGCTAATATTCACAAGTGGGCTAATTTTCAATGATTTTTCCAAAAAAAATGTTCGCCAAATTCCATTTTTTATAAAAATGATTCACCCAAATTTTACAATATAAAATTATTATACCCTAAAAATCACCAACATTATATAGAGAGTATATATAAAATCATTATAAATTTGGATAATTTTACAAATACATTAATAAACATTTTATAGTTTTCATATCATGGACTAGTGAGAATCGCTAATGTTTTAAACTTCGAGAGAATTTTCCTTGCTCTACTGCCAAGAAAAATGCCCAGAATGGACCCTTTTATAAAGTAGAAAACCTCTGTGATAATTGTAACACACTTCTTAGGGAAGATTTATTGAAACAAATTTAGCAACATCCACAAAGAGTGTATCCCCAAGAAATATTTGCAAGAAAAAAAAACATACAAATCAACAAGAGGATAAAAATCAAAAGCACAAAAATGACATTTTAAGGAAGTGGGAAACTTTCAACTTAAAAATTTAAATAGATAATATATAGAAGCATCGTATGAAGGAAGCTTTCGCCTTCAATTCAACTAGACTCTGCACATATTTGTACATCATAGTTCAAGGATTGTCTATAACAGACTATTAAAAATGGGTCTAGAGTGAGCACAAGTGGCATTGGTAAGGTATCCCTCTCCCAACCTTCCTTACCAGCTATCTGTAGATGATGTCCACTTAACCCATGGTTGTATACAAGACATGGATATAACTATTGTAGTATAGGGCTGTAAAGATGAAAACATTTTGTTTCCAAGACCAGGGTATCCACTTTATGAAGCATTGCTGGCATACAATGGCATTGAAGCCAGGAAATATAATTTTAATTACAGAAAGGAATTGGGAAGTTAGTTTAGAACACCTTGAAATAATAGCTAAGAAGAACACAGTAGTAATGGTTCTTGTCAATCCCAATAATCCTTGGGGTGTTGTTTTCAACCATGAGCATTTAGCCAAGGTTGCAGAGATGGCAAACAAGTTAGGCTTGTCAATAATTTCTGAGGGAGTATATGCACTTAAACTCTACCCAGTGGTTGGTACCTTCCCCCAATGCAACTTTGAATAAAAATTATGGTTTTCCTTTGGAAATATCATGTCCAACACCACAAATCCCCAGAATTTATGGGAAATTTATGGTTCATACATTTCATAGTAGATGATGATATTTCTTGGCAATAGAGGTGTTTCCTTTATAATGAACTATTTCTTTTATTCTGGGTTTTTCACATGCTTGGTGACACATGTTATAGTGCCAAGTAGTGTGAGTTCAGTTATTTTAGTGTTCATATTGTTTAGATATGGCCCTTGGGCCTTTACTCCTTGGAAATTAGAAGTGTTATCATCTTCATTTTGAGGACATGTTTGTTCAGTTGATATTCTTTACTGTATAATATATATTACAATTGTTGGCTTATATTATGGATAACTATAGGCCCTTCTCATCTTTTGAAAGGTAAATGAAATGGTGTCATTGGCTTCCATGGTCCAGGTGGCTCTAAGATTGCTCATAATCTAGAACTAGCTCAAAAATAAAAGTCCTCAGATTGAGTTGAAAGTAGAACCAGATCATAGTGCTCATTGACCTCATTCCAACGATGTGAATGACACAAAAATATGAGTCCGTTTGCTCCATATATTCACGGTCAAGTTTTTGGTCAAAGTTGGACAAGTGGTAGGCTTAAGGAGGAAGCAAATTGACCAAGACCTGGTGCATAGAATCTAGCCACTAGAACAAGAGAATTTATCGAATGGTTAAAATGCCCAATGACACTTATTTTTAAAAAAGTTGAAAAAAACTAATTTGTTCTATAAAATGAAAAAATATTAAAAATTGGGGGTGGATCAGACCCACCCACCCACTAGTGCAATATATTAAAATAAAAAAATTTCAAAATGGAGTAGCGGACTGGCACCTCCACCACACTCCATGGAAAACAACAAGCAAAAAATACATATTACCATGGCTTAACCATCATATGACAAGTTTGGAGGCCAACGGGGGTTAAACCCACCCAACCCATGTGGGTTGGCCCCCAATGGGTGATGCCATGTAGGATAAACTGTTAACACATATGACCAACAGATATTTTTAACCACATTCTAATGTGACCGTACCTTTAAAAGAAATGCAGTTGTCAACCCAATTTTAAAAACATGCCTGTTTGTTTGTTAATAAAATATATGCATGTTATTTGGGGGAGGCCCATGGGTTCGACCCCGGGTGCTCTGCCCACTAAATACATCCATCCACCAATAGCGAATGAGCCCTTACTTTGTTAACTCCACCCAACAAAACCTATATATAAACCTCTCATTTAATCTGATGGGGGAGAGCGTGGACGTCTGGGTGGAACTATGAGTTCCAGAGACAATGACACCCTAAACGTGGAGAATCTTAAAATGTTGAAAAGATTCCCTTGAGGGCCAGAGGTGCCAGTGACATAATTTTTCAAGCTTATAGTAATTTTTGCACATTTTCTCTCCAAGAGTCCAATTGTGCAGTCATAATCTCCATCTAAGCAACAGAAATTCAGGTGTCCAACAGTACAAAATCTTTGGAGAATCTTGTGGAATCTAAAAGATTCCCTTGGAGGCTGATTTTTAACCGAGGAAGAATGATGCCAAATATATAGTCATTTTTCATATAATTTCATAGGGAGTGTAGTGATGTGTTCAAAATATTCATTCGAGCAGTGTATTTTTGGCCATCTTCAAGAAGCAATCTTTGGGGGAATCTTCAAGATGCGTGAGGGTCTAGAATTTGACGATGTCAGAGAGGGGAAAATTTTATAGTCATTTGACATGATTTCTTGCCACAAATTCAATGGTGGTGTACATTTCAACAGCTGAACTTTGCATTGTTTGGCCATCCCCGAAAGTGGAGGTATATGATGTAGTTATGTCATGCTTTCTTTTGATTTGCTAAGATGATGTTTGTATTGTTGATATCCATGATTACGTTATGTTGAGGGGATACTTGTATGCCATATTTTGTGAGATTTTATTAGCTTGTCATGTTGAAGGATGGCCCATTTGAGTGACATTTCCTATAGGGAGAAAACGTCTTGTGGAGAGACATGCCAATCTTGTTGAGGGAGTTTGCCCATATGACTGAGAGTTCCTGGGAACGTCTCATGGAGAGACATGCCACTCTGGTTTAGGGTATTCATCCTTCTAATGAAAAAGAACATATGATGTACAACATCATCATTTGTATCATTTAATGAAGCGACCTCCCCACTCTTGACACTAGGGCCTGGAGACGTAACATACACTGAGTGAACTCAATTGTCAATGTTTTTGTGTTCTTTGATTTGATGGTTGTCTTTATGTTTCATCTTATTTGAAGTATGCACATGTGGTTGTTCTATACTCATTCATATGAAATTCTTCTAATGTCATGGAAGAAAAAGATCTTAGTTAATTCTTGTAGTTGAAGAGATTTGAATCAAGTTTGGTATCAGAGCAGTCCTCTCACTGATGTCAATTGTGAGTGTGAATGATTGAACATGAAACAAGAAAGAGAAAATGAAGGATGACAAAGATATGTATGAGACCTCCCTTAGGATTTCAAAAATGGTGGACATAATGTATGAAGCTTATCAGAAGAAAATGGCAAGAGAGGAATGGGAGAAAGAAAGAGCATAGGAAGACGCTCCATCTACTGCCTTGAATGTACATTCATCTTCTTCATCTTCTTCTTGTCATTTAGATGAGGAGATTAGTAAGAGCCTTCAAGTAGAGAATGTTGAATTGAGGATATTTCTACAAGAAGAGAAAGAGGAGAAGCAGAGAATGAAGCTTCAACTACGAGCCATAAAAGAGGCCTTGGAAGAATTGAAGCACAATGAAGGCTTAGCGAAGCCATCATCACATGTTTCATAATCGACAAATGCGGTAAAAAATGTTGATCATTTTTCAATTTCATTTTCACACGACACTATTTTTATTAGGAAGATGAAGGTGCCCATTCCATAAAGTGGCATGATACTCCTTACCAAGATGGGGTATAAAGGAGGAGGACTTGGTGTTAATGGCCAAGGAATGACTGTGCCATTGGAGATGGTACAAAGACCTCGATTTGCAGGTTTGGGATACACTGAAGGAGAGTACTCAAAGGTGTCATAAGCTTACAAGACATTGTCGAAGCCATCATAGAAAGAGGATGAGTGTAACACATCACAATCCTCCCATGACAGTGCACATTGCAAAGGAAGAGGTAAGGCAAGCTCTCATCTCCATAATCGCACCAGAGATAGAAAAGAGAGAAAGAAAGAGGATGAATCATGAAAGGCCTTATCCACATCAAGGAAGGAAGTGGGTTAAGCAGGTTTGGAGGAAGAATACTTTTGTTGTCATTGCAATAGAGGTGGACATCAAAGAGGTTCATGTTGGAGGCTCCATCTAGAGTAGAGTCTCAAGGATAAAGTAGCCGTGAAGAGACCAGTTGGAGAAGCTATTCGAAAAGCAAGTCTGCACATTCATGTTTGTTCACTTTGTTGAGTAAGAGATGGTTTTACTAGTGATGGTAGCATGATCCGAATTAGATCCATGAAGAGTTATCAGAGAACCCTAACTGTATCAAATCAAGACAGACTTCAAAGAATTAAGAGCAGCGATTAGAAGCACCTTTGAACAGTGGTAGTTGGCAGCCAGCATGGAATGACGAGGACCTCGGTCAAAGTGCGCTGGCCGAGGCCCATGGAGACTACGCAGGAGGCAAAACTAGCCCCTGGGAACCCTGGATCAGGAAAAGGAGGTAGCTTTTGATGCATGACTAGAAAAACCCCTCGAGAAGGAGAGGCCCCGAGTGCTCGGTCGCATGGGAGCCAAGAAAACTGTGGGGAAAAGGCTAAAGGCTAGGGTGGGACCCACGCTCCAAAAGCGGGCGGTATTTATCGGGGGCACCCTTGGGCGGTAAGTATATTTAGAGAAAATAGAGCAATTCCACTCAGCGCCCAATGCATGGCAGGTAGAGGGGAGAGAAAACCACCGCTCATCGCGCGCTAACGATCGAGCAAGTCAACTGCGCGAAATGAGTGAATGGCATTGGATTTGGGGGCTCCAAATCTAATGGCTGAGATAGCGCCTGAGGGGAAAACTGGAATTGATAGGGGATTAAGCCAAGATCTATAAGTATTTGAGGTCTAATTTGACCGCCAAGGTGGCAGATGACTCATTCCATGACGTAACTGAAAAACCGAACTGACGAAACAAGCTGGCACAGTTGGCAGGAGGACAAGTGGCCACTCCGTATGAGCCTGATGATGATGCTAAGATAGGGAACTCCAAGCGAAGCTGTAGCAGGCGATCCGATGGAGTTGGAAGGGGAATCGAACAACCATGAGATCGAATGGCTTTAAAGCCATGAACAGACAAGCAGAAGACATGGAGAGGAAGAACAGAGAAAAGAAGGAAACAAAAGACAGAGAGAGAAAAAGCGAAGAAGACAGTGAAGCAAAAAGCAGAAAGAAGACAGAGGGCCAAGCTGACCAAAGGCAACGTCGAGCACCAGAGAGCTTGAGAGATTCAAGCCATCCCTGAGAGGATCTATCAGGACTGAGCACCACATTGGGCTCCCTCCATTAAAGACCAAAGGGGTCAAAGAGCTGGTAAGGAACAAAGTTTGTGCACTCTAGTGGCTTGGGGAATCCAAGAACCACCCTGCCAAGCAAATTCTATTTCAGGAGACTCATACTGAGCTCCTTCATTGTAATTCTCTGCTTTAAGACACAATAAAAGAAGGCCACCACTGAGAGTTGGACCGGAGATGTAGCCCTAGAGGATAGGGTGAACTCCTTATTAATTTCTTGTGTTCTTGTATTTGCTTACTGTGTTTCTCTGCTATTTTCCATTTTCCATTGTCTGTGTATTTACAATCTAATCGATCCATTGCCTAAATAACATAGACAAACACCAGCACATGAGTTTGTAATACCTTCAATTAATAATTCTTAACTGAGATCACTCATAGGGTGATTTTCAGATCAAGTGGTATCATAGCTCTAGGTTGTTAAAGTTAGACAATCTTGTGTTGTTTTAGCTGTTGAATGCTCACTAGATCAAAGCTCAAATTAGGAGATGGAGAGTGGGTCGAAACTAATCCTGAAATTGGGAGAGTCTATCCTCGGAAGACAATGTCAGAGGAAGGTTTTGTGGGACCAGACCCTCAATTCATAGAAAGTTTCCTAGCCATTAAGTCCAAGGTAGAAGAAATGTATAGGGACTTTAGAAAGCATAAGGATGAAGATTCATCAGGTTCTAAACAAGGCAAATAAGAAGATGAGTCTCATCTCCATGACCACTCAAAAGGAAAAGGGAAAGAGGAAAGCTTTCTCACACCTCCTAATAGCATTGTGCATAACAAGAAAACATCTTTGATCAAGCTAGATGTTAAATTTGATTTTCCTATATATGATGGAGAGCTCAATGCAAAAAAGTTGGACAATTGGATTAGACAAATTGATGTTTATTGTAGAGTATAGAACATTGACTCAGACAAGAGCAAGATTCAGATGGCAAGCCTATGCCTAGGAGGCACTGCCTTGGTTTGGTGGGAAGGCAGAACCCAAGCTGATATGAAATGACATGGTAAGACTATCTCTATCTGGAGTGAATTTTTTTTTGCAATCAAAAAGCAGTTCTATCCATTGGCCTACATGCAACAAGCCATAATGAGTTGGCAAACTCTTCGGCAGTTGAAAGGGCAAAGTGTGTAAGGGTACACTCAAGAATTTAGAAAGAGGGCATTGATTCTAGGAATCTCATTAGACTCGCCAGAGACTCTTTTGAAGTACATTGGTGGTCTACATAGCTACATGAGGCATATCATCCTCATGTTTAATCCCACTAGTATAGATGAGGTATCTGTACAAGCCACTCATCTAGAACCTAAAGGAAAGAATGGAAATCTAGAAGTTGGGGGACCATCCCAACCCACTGCAAGCAAGAGCAAGGAGAAAAGAAATCAAAAGTGGAAAGCGAGGTAAATTGCAAGTTAACAATGAGTTTTAAGGTCTTCATATGTAATTCATGAGCTTAAAAAATGAATTAAAACACTAAACAACAACATAACAATAGACAAAATATCACCATAATAGTAAACACTCAACAATTAATGTAGGAGTTCACCCATGGTAGGCTACGTCTCATTGGTATAGCTTCCAATGGCTTGACCCAATCTCTTTATGCTCAAAAAACTTCAGTGATATAGAGTACATAAAGTGTGATGACATAAAGAGTGGCTAGTTTCCCCTTCAAGGAAACATTCTCCTACAAAGAACTCTCACTCTAAAAACATGACAACCTATAGCCAGTCATGAAACAATCAATAAGAAAAGGGCTCTCAAATCAAGACCCCATAGTCCATTTGTCTACAAGCATAACAAGTACAACAATTCAATTGAAGTACTAAAAGAGAAATTTCCTCAACAAGACATAATGAGAAAAGAGAAACATGAGCTACGCCATAGATGTCGCAGATGCCGCAGAAAACATATGAAGGATAGAAAACCCCTACAAGGTCCCCTCCATTTTCAAAATCCTTCAAAACCTTATTCAACCCACTAATTGATCATAGCACCCATAGAACCAAACCTGTAAAAAGTATCTTCAGAAGTGCTTCAATGGCTATAAAACATGTTCCATTAGCTTCAAAAGACCTAAAAATGCTTGCCTAGTGTCTTCCTACTCCTGAAAAGAACAAAAATTGAAGAAGATATGAGCTTCACTAGCCTTTCCGCTAGTCGCTCTACAATTTCCCCAAAATCTGGCACTGGTCCTATAATTTCTCCCCAAAATCCACTGACAGAGTGCCAATTCCACCAAACTCTGGGAAATATTTTCGGAGCATTTAAATTCCCTCTAAGGCATTATTTCCAAAAAAAAGGGTCATGTAGGGGCCATGTTCTCAAAGGCTAAAGCCAACGACCCA
The DNA here is from genome assembly GCA_031772625.1 of Pinus tabuliformis. NCBI lineage: Eukaryota > Viridiplantae > Streptophyta > Pinopsida > Pinales > Pinaceae > Pinus > Pinus tabuliformis. The sequence goes on from CM062808.1 coordinate 793,619,335, forward strand.
CCCCCACCAGCTGGGCCCCCACTCCTCCACCCATCATGGTCTTATTTCTGCTCATATGGTCGGGGCTGGGCCTACACCTCCATGCCTATTTATTCCCGCGTGCCCATGGTTCTCAGTGAAGGGTCATGTGATAATAGTTATTGGTGGTCGGGGCTAAGCCCTGGCCCCTTACCCCATATATCCGTCGACATATACTTTATATAACGGTTTGGTTCAATGGTTAACAAGAACTATCATTAGCCCATGTGGTTGGGGTGTGTTAGGCGCGGGATCCCCCAAGGGTAGTTTTGGGGTTAAGAACCCATATTTTGGTCCAATTTTGTAATACAAATGTAAAGACTCCACATTTTATGGGCGCGGAGCACATAGATGTTAAAGAGTCATAGGGTTGTCCGCCCTTATTTTGATAATGTATTATTGGCTGTAGAAGATCTACCCATGGTCCGCAGACCATGGGAGTGTATAAATAGAGCTAAGATCTAAGTAGGTAGAAGAGAAAAAGGAATAATGAAGAATCAATGATGATGTATGAGAGATAACTCTGAAGTGTAAGTCTAAGTCTTGGGTCATAACATAGGTAGAGACTCTCCAACTGATTTCACAGAGGCCTAGAAGTTCGTAGCTGAGTGCGCAGGGCAAGTCAAGTCTGTAATTATCTGGAATTATCAATAAATAAGAGTATTCTATCATTTCTATGTCTTTATTTCCTGTTTATGCATCTGATATATTGGGTATGAATTTCACTTCTAATGCTTATATGATGGAATGTGTATAATTGTATTGGTTAAGTGAACGCAAGTAAGAACATCTATTTACACGAAGCTAACTAAGATCTGTTAATAAGATAAGTAAGGTACTTAGCCTAGTTTGGGAGATATGGCAGTTCGTTGCCCTAGCATCGCAAAAGGACTTCCCCCCTGGTTAGGGCTACGTGAAAGCCGATTGTAACATTCTGTGAAGATACTGAAGTTTAGAGCAAACGGATAAGCAACCTGTGCGAAGGCAGGTATAGTTGGAATAAACTGACATCACAACCATCTCAAGGTTGTGGAAACTTGGTTCCAACATCCCCCCATACTGCTTCGAGTGAGACTTCAGTCCACGCTTCGTGGGCTGATGCCGAATGGGCCAGTAGTGTATGGATTTGTTTAGCTAACTAATGCTAAACCTGGTTCAGGCCCCCTCAAGCCAATAAATGGTTCCGTTGTCGGGAACGGAATCTACATAGAGATGTGTTATGTTGTATCACTGGAATCCAACTAAGAAAGAAATCGAAGGTTGGTTAGACAAATGTATCCATGAGTTCGCGACACAAGAAAATAGAAACCCATGCCTGTCGAAAGAATAGTGGTTGGACCAATACCTCTATACGAAGATCCACAAAATCTTTTTTGCATCCTTCCCTTCTGAGCTATACGAGTGGATCGCGAAGCTAGCAGATAGCCAAGGAAGACAGAAACTTAACAGTCCTATTATGTGGACCCCAGAGCTAGTGCGAAGGTTGGAATCATCAGAGGATAAGATCGTGCATGCCGTTGATCATTGGCTCGATGACATTATAGGAGGATTTGTTATTGACTTCACGATTGACACCTCAGTAAGCTATAGCGAGGCAGAGCGATGCTTCTTCAAAGGACCATGAGGTAAGTATGTGAAATCTTTGAATACTTGGATTAAAATGCTATTGTGTGAAAATTAGGTTATGCAACTACCTTGATGTTCGGGGCTATGTGAAGTGGAAAGGTTTATAGAAACGAAGGAAATAAGGGTCCAGAGAATAGACCCTTGATTTCACCTCTATGAGGGGGCAAAGAAGCGCTTGCGAAGGTCTCTCTGCGAAGTGCTATTCATCTGATAAGACAAGGATTTCTGCGAATTCCACCCACCCACACTACCATCACCTCCAAATTCACTCGTACCACCTCCACCTCCACCGTGATTCAGTATGGCGAACACAGTGAAGTTTCCTTTGTTCAAAAGCTTGGGAAATGAGGACCTAGATCAATTTTGGCTCATCATGAGGGCTATATGGGAAGCTCAAGGTGTTGTAGATGACCATATAAAGAAATAAATGCTAGTTAGCACCCTACAGGATCATGCACTGACCTGGTATATTAAGTGCTCCAATGATAACATGAATGTGAGAGTAGTGGACATTGAAGTAGCACTGAATAGGGAATTTAACAGGCCTAAATCTGAAGTGCAGTCAATTATTGGATTCAAAGAAATCACAGTTCTACTAGGCGAGACGACTTGAGAACTAGATAAGAGGTTAAAATGTTCGATCCATGAAGCCAACATGAATTTGACAGATGGACAGTATCATGAGTGGTTTGTGGCTTCGCTACTACCACACCTAAGAAGTACGCTATCACAGCAAAAGATAACAACTCAAGCAGAAAACTTGGAGATTTCCATGAGATTACATGAGACCCTAATGTAAGATCCTAATCTAGGAGTTCAGCAGATCCACGTGTAGCTAAAGAATCTGTGCCTTGAGATGCAAAGTTTGAAGCAGGATAAGATGGTTCGGCCAAAAGTACGCAAAGAAGTATGGTGTGTGAAATGCAAGAGTCAAGGTCATGACAAGGACCACTACCTGGTCTTTACAAATTACCTTGCAGGAGGAGGACCGATGCCTTTAAGGCCGGAAGCTCAAGCAGGACCTAGTGCGGCGCCTGCTTTGTGGTGCGCTATCTGTCAAATAGCCAGAAAACATGCCACAGATAATTGCCACTTGTTACAAAAGTATACGCAAACTCTGCAACAGTTGTTCTGCAACTTTTGTAGGTCGGTGGGACATGATGAGCGTACTTGCAGGAGCTATGAATTGGTGATGGAAAGAACTCCCACCTATAGGGTTTAGGCCAAAACACAGCCCCTTGACCAGAATCAAGGGATGGTGCAGACAGGATTTTAGGGGTGCGGATGAGGCTGAGGCACAGGAGGACCTGGTAGACGTCACGGATAGTTGATTTGCTACTATTGCATAGGGCCAAGACACTATGCCTGTGATTGCACTAATCCAACGTGCCCGTCGTGAAAGTATTGCACATTGTTTGACCATGAAATAGAAGATTGTCCTACGTTGATAGCTAGGATATGGGACAAAGGAGTGTTACCAGCTCCTCCGACTCAGAACCTACATATGATGAGGTCTGAGCCACGCAAGGAAGATCCGAAAGTAAACATAGTGCTCTGAAGTGGAATCACAACAGGAGATGACAAGGGGAAACAGCCAGAAGACAGTACATGAGTTCACAAAGCCTCTATGAAAGAAGTTGAGTTTGATTTGGAGCGTGCTTGGGAAACCTTCATGGAAGCTAAGAAGAGCTTCATTGAGGCCTCCACTTTAGGAAGCAAAGATAAGCCTGCGCCAGAGATGGACCCCTCTATGCTCACTACTTTCCTGGAAACCTGTATGAAGTTACTGCGTGAGAGTAAGGCTGTGAAAGGGTTATAGGAACTTATCAATAGATGTGATGGGACCACACTAGGTGAACCACTCATAGTCCGCAAGATCGGAAAGCATAAAATAAGGACGGGGCGTGAAATGACACTCACCACGCAGATCGGAGAATACAAGATGGATCAATTCATTCTGGATTTAGGATCAGATGTGAATGTTATACCAAAATAGACACAGGAGCGAATGGGGAGACCTGTGCTGCAATGGTCTCCGATTCAGCTAAGGATGGTGAATCAGCAAAAGATCATACCCATGGGGTGACTGCAGGAAGTGACCTTGGATATTGTGGGAGCGAGCAAGCTGGCAGATTTTGAAGTAATAGAGATTGTTAATGATAGAAATCCCTACCCTACACTCCTGGGAATTGACTGGGCTACTGATATGAACGGGGTGATCAATATGAAGAAGAGAAATATGATCTTTGAGAAGAAATCACTGCGTGTAATAATACCCCTGGATCCTACTAAAGGATCGCACTATACGAACAAGTCCACGACTATGAGAATGATGATGATTTGGACTGTATCTATAAGGTAACAGTGTGAGACCAAGACTGGGTGAATCCCACCTTGGATGGGCGGATTACATGGGAGCATGAGATTTCCTACACTTCGGATTCCGTTGAAGAAATAGAATGATGGCAAAATCGGTTACATGAAGTAACTACATTGAATTGCAACATGATGACCCAGTCACCTCGCTGCATATTGACAGAAGTAAGAAATTTGCCTACTTATGATGGTCTCAATGAGGTAGATGCCTTCTTGGATGAGTTTGAAAGGGGGGTCCGGAAAGGCAACGCTTCCAAGCCTTGGACTGGGTATTGCATGCTACACCTGCAAGATGGTGGGGTATGCACAAAGGAAGCTTTGAGGATTGGCACGAATGTAGGAGAATGATATGAGCATAATTTGGGAAGCCTAAGATGTGACTGACAAACAAATGTGATGGAAAGGATGATCTGCGCGCGCATCTGACCAAGTGGACGTAGGCCTATGGAGAAAATCCAAAACCTAAGCAGATGCACATGTACTACGCACTAAAGTACATGGTCAATAAGCCTGTGTTGGGGGGACAAATTTGTAGATGGCCCTTATTGTTCTAGGAGTACAATTTTGAAGTTGTTGTGAAACCTGGATGATTGAATGCGGGACTAGATCACCTATCGCACATGGAGACAGGGGAGGAACCTACTAGTTTGGAGGAATAATTACCTGATGCGTAGCTCTTTGCTTTGTGCATCACGAATGGACATTTTGAAGATATAATACACTTTCTAACAACTGGAACTATGCTAGAAGGATACTCTGTCCAACAAAAGAAGGAATTAGTGGTGAGAACAGCAGATTTCTTTGTCATTTTTGGGCATCTATACAAGATGGGGAATGATGAAATACTACAAAGGTATGTACCTGAATTTGAACAAAGCATCACCCTCATGGATGCTCATGAGGGCACCACGGGAGGACATTATGCAGGAGGAGAAACCTCATAGAAGATTCTACGCGCAGGGTTGTGGTGGCCAACCCTTTGTCAAGATTCAAAAGTATATTGTAAGGCGTGTGATCTATGTCAAAGAATAGGCATGCCAACGCAAAGGGATGAAATGCCTTTGAATCCACAAATGACGTTGCAACCTTCCAAAAGGTGGGCAATAGATTTTGTAGGACCGATTAAACCTCAAGGAAAGATAGGCGCGAGGTATATTATCACTGCGATGGAGTATCTGACTCGTTGGGTAAAAGCATAGCTGGTGAAGGATTGAACAGTGCAACTACGACGAAGTTTCTATTTGAACATGTATTGATGTGATTTGGATTCCCAAAGATCTTGATGAGTGATCGTGGTACACTCTTCTTGAACGAGATGATCAGCACACTAACGAAGGAATTTCAGGTGTATCATCAAAAGAGCACACCTTATCACTCACAGGCTAACAGGATAGTGGAGGTGTTCAAAAAAGTGCTTGAAAACGCACTAACCAAGGTATGCAATGCTCAACGAAGTAATTGGGACCTACACATACCTGCAGTGTTATGGGCTTCTCAGACAACATGCAAGAAGCTGACGGGACAGACACCTTTTAGGCTTGTCTATGGAGTAGAAGCCATAATGCCTATGGAATACATCGTGCCTAGTCTACGGATAGCAGCGCTCACTGCTATGATGGATCACAGAGCCTTGGAAGAGAGGCCCGCATAGCTGGATGAGCTCGAAGAAGAATGATTTTTGGATGGATTTCACCAGCAAGTCCAAAAGCAATGTGAAAATACATGGCATGACTGACACATCAAGCTGCGCATGTTCAAGGTAAACAATCTGGTTTTGTTGTATGATAGTAAGTTTGATAAATTCCCCGGAAAGTTCAGGATGCACTGGTTAGCGTCGTATATTATTAAGGATATTATCGATGAAGGTGTGGTACAGCTGGTCAAGTTAAATGGAGAACCCTTCCCAGGAAAGGCGAATGGCAGTCGCTTGAAGCCATACACCGGCAATCCGACAATGTGACTATATGAAAGTGGCACAGTCTTAGCACTCCAGGCAGCTGAAAAGAGGCATGGGACTATAAACTACACTTCCCAGGAACTGTGTGATGTCATCACTATGTGAAGCATTGAAGTGTCATAGGGTCCACGACAACGCGAAGATAGTTGCGCTGGCACACAGGTCTGCCAAAAAGTGACGTTAAAGTCACTATTCACGATTTGATGGTTGGTTTTAGGCCAAATGGAGTGGGCGGCAAGCATTTAAGGCAAACTTTATGGGTTAGATTCTTGACAATCTGCCGCCATCTAACATTAATGGGCTGCATGTGGAGGGAACGGTCGAATTCAAATTCAAAAGGCCCTATAAATTACAAGTGGCTGATGAGTGAAAAACACTTGGCATTTTGAGAACTGAGTTGTTGCGCTATCAAGTGTATATGGACCTTTTGAACTTTGAGGCTTTAAGAGCAAGTTTAGTGTCTAAAACATTTCCAAAGGAGATGCATGACCTTATAACTAGAATAATGTCAACACCCACAGAAGCTGTGCAGGAAATTCCAGAAGTAGAAGCTCCAGAGAGTACGAAGCAATATTTGAGGTCCCTAAATAACCTAGAACACTGAGACCTAAGAAGGATAAGTAGGCTATGATCCCGGTGTGCATCTCGCCCAGAAACCCATAGAGGACTAAACTCACCTTGCAGGAAAAGGGGAAGGCCATTAACCTGGAGGCCGAAGAAGAGGAGGAATTTGAAGAAATCCTGGTGGATGAGGAGGATGTAGAGATGGAAGTTGAAACCTAGGGTGCAGACCCTATTACCCGGTTACCTGAATATGTGCCTCTACGCAAGGGTAAAGCCAAGGTGCCGAAGGATATAGATGAGAGAAAGAGCTCTCTGCAAACTCTGCTACTCCTAGATGATATTATTTTTGAGGGACCACACTTGGGGTGGGTTCCTGTGTTTAAGTTTGAAGATTGGGACCTCACAGACCATGAGAAGTTCCCGCATTTAGCCGCTGAGAAGCTAATGTTCCAGAGGATTGATGCAACTACTATAACAATTCAATTGGAGCCACAGACATGGCTCAGAGGTGTAGAGAAAGAAGGGTTTCCTAACTTGCTCTAGGTGCCACATTACCACTGCACCCTAGTGATCATCTTCGTCATCAAGCAGCTGCTCTGCTTGGTGCATGATGGGTGATTGTGGCTAGAGGAGCCTATCCCCATCAGAGACCATCTGATTCACCGGATTACATGGCTACCTTACTCATGAGAGGATCCAATAAACATTTCGGAGGGAAAAGGTGGAAAGTTATCCCTCATGGAAGCGTGAAGAAGAAGTTCAAGCTGGAGAAGAAGAAGAGAGGGTATGCCATCTAAGCATTAACAACCTTGCAGTTAAGGTCGCAACACAGATATTGGAAGGGAAGGTGATGAAAAAGTGTCACATGGATGAGGTGCCCATGCCAGTGGTTGCACTAGCGACTTAATGCACAAAAGGAGTCCAATTCAACTGGGCAAACTATCTATGCGGTGAGCTCCTTGCAAACTATCATGAGGCACAGGAGTAGGGAAAAAAATTTCATTACATGTGGCTCCTATTGTCAATCGTACTGGTGGCATGGGAGCTACCTGAATATAGCCAGTTCCCTTCGGTCGTGTCAGACCTTCTAGAGGCAGCGAAGTACACTTCGCTGTGCACGACCAAGGACGTGCAGTGTATCAGAGAAAGTAAGATCTTTAGGATGCTAATGGTGATGAATATCCAGATGGGGATCAATAGCAAGCCGCAGTTGTCACCCATAGTATACAACAGTTTGCACAGCTTTGCAGAGTTCAAAGTAGATTTCCACCATGTTTTCATCAGGGCACGAAAGGACCCTACAAAGACGTGGCATGATTTACCATGACTGGCGACCGATGATGTGATATTTTCTATTAGGTCCCTATAATACTAGTGATTCCCCCATTACTATTGTCGTTGTATCCCTTATTATTATTGTTGTGCCCCTATTGTCCCCATATTGTTATTATTGTGCCCCATAGAATCCCTCTATTGTTCTTTTTGTGCCTTTATATTATTATTGTTAGGTCGGCTTGGTTATATTGTGACCCCTTAGACTCCTATATATAGAAAGGAGGTTTTGTCATTTGAATCATCCAAGAATTTTTCATTCGTGTAATGTAAAGGAGGTTGCCCCATCAAAGAGGCTGAATTCTAATGCATTGATCTATCGTTTCTATCTTTTTGTGAGCTGGTTTCATAACATTTAGTATCAGAGCTTTGGATTCTAGGGTTTCGCTTCTCCAAACAAGTCATCATGGAATTTTTGCTATAACTTTTTTTTTGCGACGTTTCAGTAGCTAAAAAAAAAACCCATTTGAGAATAAATCGCACTGAACCTTGGGTTTGAATTTCAGATTTTGTCTCACTATATTTTTGGAAATATGATATGAGGAAGTTAGGGTTTTTGCAAGCTCCATAATTTCATCTAAAACAGGTCATCGTGGAATTTTCTCTATAACTCTTTCGCTACAAAGTTTCAGAAGCTAAAAAAAAAACCATTTGAGAAGAAATCAGTTTGAACCTTGGCTCCAAATTTCAGATTCTGTCTCGCTATATTTTTGGAGATATAATCTAAGGAAGTTAGGGTTTTTGCAGACCCCTGAATTACATTCCAAACAGGTCACCTTGGGAAAATCATCATAACGTTTGCTCTGAGCATCAGATTGAATTTTCATCAGAAGTTATAGAAAGAGGATGGAATATAGTTTTTTTGGGTATCATTTTCAAAACCTAAGCTTGAAACAGTGACCTGCAGCACGTCGTACAGGTTTTATCTACTGAACAAGTCTATACTTAGGTCATCATGGGAGATTTGGCATAACTCTTCATTAGAGAATCCAGTCTTGACAAAACTTGCGGGGTTAGAAAGATTACTCAGAGGATTATTGCATGAAGAAATTTTAGACCTGGGAGATCCAAAATTACATATATATATCATATTCAATATCGAGCTCCTACAAAGTGAAGAAAGGTGTGTAGTTTTTTTTAAATTTTTGCATAAGCTTGGTTTGAAAATTTATTTTGAAGGAATTCAAAGGGCATAGTGAAGCATTATTATCAGTAATTGATGCCCTGAAGAAAGAAAATGGAAACACCTAGTAAGCAACCTGAAAGCTCTAGCATGACTCATGAAGAAGAGGAAGAAATGCAACATGATATATCAAAATTACGAGACCAAGTGCAACAAATTTCACTTGCACAAAAAGTAACAGAAAATAAGATGGATGGTTTAAAGAAAGACATAGAAGCTAAGATGGATGGTTTAAAGAAAGGCGTGGAAGCTAAGATGGATGGTTTAAAGAAAGGTGTAGAAGCTAAGATGAATGACATGGAAGCTAAGATGGATGACGTGGAAGCTAAGATGGACGGCATGGATGCTAAGATGGATGGCGTGGAAGCTAAGATGGATGATTTAAAGTAAGTCATGGAAGATTTGAAGACATATTTGACAAAGTTTCTACAAGAAATGCTTACTAATGGTGAAAGGGTAGTAAAGGAAACTCATGACGAGAACAAAATAAATGTTAATCATGATTTCATAGACTCTAATGTTGAATTGAAGAACCACCATGTTCAAAGATCGATATGAGGAAGTTTAATGGCAAGGATCCCAGAACATGGATACTACAAATGGAGCAATTTTTCGATCTCCATAATGTGAAAAACCCACAAAAGGTACGCATTGTAACTTTATATTTGGAACAAAATTAGTTTGTATGGTATTGATGGCTTTGCTCTCGTAAACAAATTGTCACTTGGGCTATTTTTATGGATGAAATGATAGCACATTATGAGGATACAAAAAGCAACTTTTTTTAGCCAATTGACAAATCTCAAACAAAAGGGTTCAATGATGGAGCACATTGAGGACTTCCAAAAATTGAATATAAGGGTAAAAGATATTCTAAAGGAGCATAGGATTGATGTGTTCATAGGGACTTTAAATGATAACATCCAACATGAGGTTCGCCTTTGGGAACTAGATTTATTGGAGAAGGCATTCAGGTTGGCAAGAAAAATGGAAAGCAAAATTATGGCAACAAGTAAGCCTACCACTCACAATCATAAAGATGGAAGTGTTGCTGCCCCTAGCCATCCACAACCTACAAGGTTGACACCACAACAATTGGAAGAAAAAAGAGCAAAAGAGCTTTGTTATAGTTGTGATAGTAAATACACTAAAGGTCATAAGTGTGCCGAGAAGAAATTATTTTACATAGATTGTGAAGAGGAGGAAGAAAAGGAACAAGAAACATCAAAAGAAGAGGATATACACCAGGAACAAACCCTATAAAAAGAAGAAATGAATTCGACCATATCTTGTAATGCATTGGCTAGAATTACCACTCCTCAAACTATCAATATAGAAGGGCATATAAAGAAGAAAAAGGTAATAGTGTTGATTGATTCGGGAAGTACCCATAATTTTATTCATTGTAAGATAGCTAAGGAATTGAATAGCTTCCTATATCCAACACTAGAGTATCAAGTGATGGTTGCAAGTTGAGGAACCATAAATTTCTCTGGAAAGTGCCATAATATCAAGCTATCCATGGGAGAATATGTATTGAATAGCCCAATGCTTTCCATTCCAATGGGTGGTGTTGATGTTGTACTAGGAGTCCAATGGCTACAATCCTTGAGTACAATAGCTTTTAATTTTCAAGATCTTTTCATGAAATTCTCTTTAGAAGGAAAGGAAGTTGAATTAAAGGGTGTCGCAGGGAAACGAGGAAAGATAATCATCTCTAATGGAATGACAAAGCTTCTAAAGAAATAACAACAAGGCATAATTGCACAATTACGTTCACTAGAGGATCCCACATCGAAATCATCCAATTCTCTAGATATCCAAAAATTCTTGGACAATCATTCCAAGGTATTTGAGACTCCCAAAGGCCTACCACCTATTCATGATCATGATCATGTTATTAATTTTATTCTAGGAAGTGTTCCTCCAAAAATCAGGCCTTACAGATATCCCTATGTCCAAAAGAGTGAAATTGAATGTATGGTTTCAGAAATGCTAGAGGCTGGTATAATTCAACCTAGTCAAAGTTCTTTCTCTGCTCTAGTAGTATTGGTTCACAAGAAGGATGGATCATGGCGCATGTGTCCAGATTATAGGGAGCTCAACAAGCTCACTATTAAAGATAAATTTCCCATTCTTGTCATTGATGAATTATTGGATGAATTGCATGGATCAATTTACTTCACCAAGTTGGATCTTCATTCAGGATATCATCAAATCAAAATGAAGACTGAAGACATTCCTAAAACAACATTTAGAACTCATGAGGGTCATTATGAATTTTTGGCCATGCCTTTTGGCCTTACTAATGCACCTTCTACATTTCAGCATTTAATGAATTCCATTTTCAAACCTTTCCTTAGAAAATTTGTGTTAGTATTTTTTGATGATATACTAATCTACATCAAGTCTTGGAAGGATCATGTCCAACATGTTGACATGGTGCTCAAATTATTGGAGGAGAAACAATTATATGCAAAAATCTCCAAATGTTTCTTTGGAGTACAAGAGGTGGAATATCTAGGTCATATTGTATCTCATGAAGGTGTTAAGGTAGACCCTAGCAAAATTAAGACCATTAAGGAATGGAAAATCCCCACATCCATGAAGCATCTATGAGGATTTCTCGGGTTGACAAGGTATTATCACAAGTTTGTTAAGAATTATGGGAGAATAGTGGCACCTCTAACAACATTATTGAAGAAAGATGCATTTTCATGGACTCCAGAAGCAACAAAGGCCTTTGAAAATCTTAAAGAGGAAATGTGCCAAGAACTAGTCTTAGCTACACCGGACTTCACAAAACCTTTAATATGGAATTTGATGCCTCAGGAAATGGAATTGGTGTTGTTTTAATGCAAGAAGAAAGACCCATTGCTTTCGAAAGTCATCCAATCAAAGGAAATTATTTACATAATGCTATTTATGAGAAGGAAATTTTGGCAATAATACATGCACTTAAGAAATGGCGAGCCTACCTAATGGGAAGACACTTCAAGGTAAAAAAAAATCATGATAATCTTAAATACTTTTTAAAACAAAGATTATCTTCAAAAGAGTAGCAAAAATGGGTCACAAAGATGTTGGGTTATGACTTTGAAATCATCTTCAAAAAAGGGAAGCAAAATGTTGTGGTAGATGCACTCTCAAGAAAGGATGAGGATGTGGAAGCATTTCTTTGCGCCATTTGTATTATCCAACCAAATTGGATAAATGAAGCAAGGGATGAATGGAAGAATGACGAGGAAGTGTGGGCACTCATTCAAAAGATACAACAAGATCCCAATACATCTGATACATTTAGCTGGAAAAATGATTCATTATGGCACAAGGATTGGTTATACCTATGTAAGAATTCCCAACTCAAACAAAAGATTCTCAAGGAATTGCACACCTCTCCCTTAGGAAGGCACTTAGGATTTCTAAAAACCTACCACAGGGTTAAGAAGGATTATTTTTGGTATGGCCTTAAATCAGATATTCAAAAGTTTGTGGAAGAACGTTTGGTTTGCCAACAAAATAAAGTTGAAACAATTAAGGCCCTAGGACTATTACAACCTTTATCCATTCCAAGCCAACATTGGGAGGAGGCTTTAATGGATTTTATCACAGGTTTACCCAAGTACGAAGGAAAGAGTGTTATCATGGTGGTAGTTGAAAGACTTACCAAGTATGCACACTTTTGTGCATTATCTCATCCAATTAAAGTGAGTACAATTTCTACTGCATTTATGGAAACAATTCAAAAACTACATGGAAACCCAAAGATTATTGTAAGTGAAATAGTTCCCATTTTCACTAGAAATTTTTGGACATAATTATTTTCTTGTCTTGGCACTCAATTAGCTCATATCTCATCTTATCATCCTCAATATGATGGGCAAACTGAGATCGTAAACCAATGTTTGGAAGGATATCTTCGTTCCTTTGTATCCGATAAACAAACACAATGGGTCAAATGGTTGCCTCTAGCTGATTGGTGGTATAACACTTCCTTCCATACTGCAACAAAAATGATTCCATTTATGGCACTTTATGGATATCATCCACCATCCATTACATCATATTTAAGAGAAAATTCAAAGGTTCAAGCAATGGAAGATCACGTCGAGCATCAGCAACAAGTTCTCCAACTCTTAAAGGATAACCTCACCTTGGCGCAGAATAGAATGAAACAACAAGCAGATCAACATTGCAACGAAAGATGTTTTGATGTATGTGGTTGGGTATTCCTATGGCTACAACCATATAAACAAATGTCCCTCAAGCAAGCTAAGAAGGATAATAAATTATCACCAAAGTATTATGGTCCATACAAGGTGTTGTAAAAGATAGGTACTATGGCATACAAATAGGAGCTTCCTGTAGCTTCCCAAGTGCACCAAGTTTTCTATGTTTCACGCTTAAAGAAGGTTAGAGGTGACAAGCTTCTTGTTCAAACGATATTGCGAGAACTTGATGAGGAAGGAAAAATCATATTGGAACCTGAAGCACTCAAAGAAACAAGAACTCAATAGCTTCAAAATCAATCAATTTCAAAGTATCTCATCAAGTGGAAGAACTTACCCGTTGAATATTCCACATGGGAGGATGAGAATTTTATATAGAAGCATCCAGAACTACTCAAGCGTTGAGGAAAACACTTTTTTGAAGGAGAGGGGCATATTAGGTCCCTATAATACTAGTGATTCCCCCATTACTATTGTCATTGCATCCATTATTATTATTGTTGTGCCCCTATTGTCCCCATATTGTTATTATCATGCCCCATAGAATCACTTTATTGTTATTTTTGTGCCTTTATACTATTATTGTTAGGTCAGCTTGGTTATATTGTGACCCCTTAGACTCTTATATATAGAAAGGAGGTTTTGTCATTTGAATCATCCAAGCATTTTTCATTTGTTTAATGTAAAGGAGGTTGCCCCCTCAAAGAGACTGAATTCTAAGACGTTGATCTATCTTTTCTATCTTTTTGTGAGCTAGTTTCATAACAATCGTAGTCCTTGAGTCTTGGCCATAGGAGTGGCGTGCTCCAGTTGGCTCCGCGGTGGACACAGAAAAGTCTTTCACGCAGCACAAGAAGGAATAGACAAATCTTCGAATGGCGAAGCTGGAGGAAAAGTGCAGAAAAGAGGAAGTAGCGGCTAAGGCCCAGGCAACACGAGACGCTGCGAAGTTGGCAAAACAACAGAACACGGGAGAGGAAGAGCGCAAAGGACATAAGTCACCTTCACCCAAACTAGAGAAATACACAGAACAAGGTGGCACGGACCCGTAGAAGACGTCCACCCAGCTCAAGCATCTATGACCACAACGGCAGACAGTGCCATGAAAGAAAGCAAAGGCATCAAAGACTTCTTTCGACCCAATCACCCTCACTGAGGGAGATCTACATGATATTGGAAAAATGGTGAGGGATGTCACTGCGGAGGCCCTCCAACAATTTGAAGAACAACAGCAGCTGGTATTGGGGACTCTCTGGACAGAAATACAAGAGTTGTAGGTTTTCACTCCACAGGCTGGCATAGTGTCCACCAACCTCACGATCGGCACTTCAGCTTCTGAGGAGATGTTACGCATAAGGGTGACCAACATGATAGTGCTACCAGATGGGAAACTTACTACAGAGAAGGAGGGTGATAGACCCATGGTGAGCAGTTTGAAAGGGGTAGGGTTGAACATGGTTGCGCTCCCTCGAGAGACACTCTACCTCTTATAGGATGGAGTCACCGCAAAACTTAGGGCCAGGGAGAGTCGCACTCTATAGGTAATGAGCGAGCAGCGCATCAACAATGAGCAGTTGGGCCTGCAGTGGAACGAGGTAGTGGAGTAGAACAAATAGATAATGCAAGTTGTTGAGGAAGCCTTCCGGATGGTCCCACAGTTGGAAATTTAGGTAGAAGAACCGATGGAGGTCCGCGTCCGAAAATTAGCTACATGAGTGCGCAACACAAGAGCAGAGATGGCGAGGGTTCAGTTGGAGTTGAACCTGCATATCACAGAGTTGCAGTTGAGGACTCAGCCTTCAACTCCATAGGAGGTTAGAGAATAGCATACCACCATAGTCACAACAGTAATAGTGATGATTAACAATGCAGTGGTAGATAGCATGCAGCTCTTCGAATAGTCATTCGAGGTCCTAACCACCTTGAAAGAGGAACCAAATATAGAGCACCTAGAAACAGGGGTATGCGAGCTACAACAGAAGTATGACAAGGTAAAAGGGACTGCATAAATGGTTTCCCTTATGCAAAGGCTTGCACGGATGCGGCAGGTGAAGGCGCTCAAGGAACATGTGGATGTCGCTCGGCACAAAGAAGCGGTCTTAAAAGCACTCCTACATCCATGGATCAATGAGGCTCACACAATTACAGCCCCCATTAAAACAAATCTCGCACAACTGCAAGAAACTCAGCAGAGGATTCAGGTCAGCAATTCAACAGTAACAGCCCCCGAACAACGCGTGGAAGAAGTCTAGTAGGCGGCCGCTCAGTGCACTGCCGAAGTTGTAGCGATTCAAATAGAGCTTGGAGGTATTCGTGCTAAGATCTCCGCACCCGCAGAGTGACTCCAGGGTGAGTCATGATGTTTGCCTTGGGGGCCTATTGGGCATGGGATCCCCCAAGGGTAGTTTTGGGGTTAAGAGCCCATATTTTGGTCCAATTTCGTAATACAAATGTAAAGGCTCCGCATTTTGTGGGCATAGAGCATGTAGATGTTAAAGAGTCACAGGGTTGTCTGCCCTTATTTTGATAATGTATTGTCAGCTGTGGAAGATCTACCCATGGTCCACGGACCATGGGAGTGTATAAATAGAGCTAAGCTCTAAGTAGTTAGAAGAGAAAAAGGAATAATGAAGAATCAATGATGATGTATGAGATATAGATCTGAAGTGTAAGTCTAAATCTTGGGTCTTAACATAGGCAGAGGCTCTGTAGCTAAGTGCACAGAGGCCTAGAAGTCCGTAACTGAGTGCACAGACCCTTGTAGTTGAGTGCGTAGGGCGAGTCGAGTCTGTAATTATATGGAATTATCAATAAAGAATAGTATTCTATCATTTTTGTGTCTTTATTTCTTGTTTATGCATCTGATATATTGGGTATGAATTTCACTTCTAATGCTTATATCATGCATGAATGTGTATAATTGTATTGCTTAAGTGAACACAAGTAAGAACATCTGTTTACGTGAAGCTAACTAAGATTTGTTAATAAGCTAAGTAAGGTACTTAGCCTAGTTTGGGAGATATCGCAGTTCACTGCCCTAACAGTGCGAAAGGACTTCTGCCCCTGGCTAGGGCTGTGTGAAAGCCGACCATAACATTTCGTGAAGGTATTGAAGGTTAGAGCAGAGAGATAAGCATCCTACGTGAAGGCAGGCATAGTTGGAATAAACTGACATCACAACCATCTCAAGGGTGCGAAAACTTGATTACAACATCCCCTCATACTGCTTCGGGTGAGACTTCAATCCGTGCTTCATGGGCTAATGTTGAAAGGGCCAATAGTGTATGGATTTGTCTGCCTAACTAACGCTGAACCTAGGTCGGGCCCCCACAAGCCAACAGGTTGCAGTGCTTGTTGGTAGGAGGTCTTAATATCTACTCCCATGGAGTCTAGTTCAAAAATTCAACCATATTTTTGTGGTCCCCATGCTGCCATGTGGCGGCCTCCAATTGGGCCATGTGGTAGCATGTGGTTGGCCACCATCCAACCAATGAAAACATGCCACCTCATCTCTGTGCCCTATGACATGAGGTGGAAAATGATTGGCCGAAGAAAGTGCAACCAGCTTTGCCACGTCAACCTGCCACATAGGCAACCCAATTAGCCTGCCACGCCAGCAATACAGACTACTAACTGTGCTGCTACACATTTTTGCAAAATTTTTCTGTTTAGGAAAATGAACATAACATATTTCTAGGATCATATGATATTTTTTTCACACGAAATGAGTTGTGCTGGATTCAGAATAATGAGAAATACACGGTTGTTTAGGTTCCACACTGATCCAACAACTTTGAATTTTGAGCACCTGATCATCTATCCCTACTTCTAGTGCTAGGATGTTAACAGTGTTGGATGTTTCCAATATATAAAGGGTCTCCTCAATGTGAAGTCCCAATTATACCTCACACGGTTTGGTGTAGGAGCCCCATTCAGATATAAGCTCTGGCCACCATTGCAAGTGATCTTAAAAGGATACCTTGGCTGCAAAACATACACAAGATATCATGAACATAAATTTGGGTTAGCAATGATGTAAGCTTTGTGAGGCATCAAGTATAAGGTGTAAAATGAGCCTCCATGCAAAAGAGATAAGAATGAGCCTCTAATAGAAAAGTAATAGTACTATCCTAGGAAGGACCCACAAAAGCAATGAGAATATTAGTTTATTAACCTGTAAATTACTTCACAAGATAACAATGATCATATAAAAACATAATAACACCCACTCAACAACATCAATAGCTAAATAAATGAAATAGTTCCTTATATTTGGTATGTGTAATGCAATATCTACTACAAACATTCAAAGAATAGTCTTACAATATTTACAATACATGCATGAAAGAGTGGTGGCTCAAGGTGCTTATGATAATTAATGGAAGATCCAAGTACATTGTTACATTGATGAAACACTAGCTCCAATAGTGGAACATGCCACTACAACTTTCTTCTCTAAAAGAATGATCTTCTCCCTTATGCACAACTAGATAAGCCAAGGCCAAATCTCTAAAGGTCGAAGCCCTTTAATCTAGTTATGAGGGCTTATTTATAACAAATTACAATGACTCTTGAGTTTACTCATGACTCTTTGACTTTCATAACCTATGGGATTCTCTGTGACTCTTCATATTCTACATATATCTCTTCACATTCCACATGTGTCTCTTCACAATCCCCATGTGTCTCTTAGACTTCTTCTACATTACATTTATTGATAAAAGACAAAATTACATAAAAATAGTGGCTATAATGGAAAAATATCTAATAAGAAAAAATAAACCTCATGAAGAAGAAAATGACAAATCAGTAGCTTGAGCATGGAGTTCATTTGTGATATAGGAGTTCAATGCTCTGAACTCTATTGTGATAATTTTGACTCTAACTGGCAGCTCTACAACATATCACATCTTTACCTCCAAAACCTTTAGTAATATGGATTTGGAGCTTGATTTATGGTATTCCACAATCATGATAACTTCATGTGAACCTTAGCTAGCTTATTTACACACTATATAATAGTATTACTAGTGATATCCAAGCCTTCTTGATCTATTTCCTGCATGACTTGTTCAAGAAACTCCCTTATCTCCTACATGATGACATCCTTGCTTCTTATCTCTCCAAGTGTACCCACAGAAGGTAGTTTTTGTTTTTGTTCCAGGGACTCTAAACCAGTATGAAGTTGAACATACGCACTAATGGTGTTGGTTTCTTGTTCACTAAGGTAGACATAGTTCTAAGTATGAAGTCTTAACTGCACTCTATCTACCTTAGAAACTATGTTGGGCATGGAATCCCCCCACAGTATGTTTTGGGGCTCAAAGCCCAATTTTTGGTCAAATAATGTTGTAAGACTCCGTGAACTTCAGGCGTGGAGTTTGAAATGTATGTTGAGTCATAGGGTTGTCCACCCTAGGTTTTGTAATGTACTGTCGACCTACCCATGGTCTACGGACCATGGGATTGTATAAATAGAGTGAGGCTCTAAGTTGTAAAGAGAATTTGGGGATAGAAGAAAAGGAATGGAGTCTAGAAGGTAGAGAGCAGAGAGAAAAGGTCTAAGTGTCTTGGGTTGTAGTAGTAGGAAGAGGCTCTGCAAATGAGTGCGCAGAGGCCTAGTAAAGTCCGCAGCTGAGTGCACAGGGCAGAGTCGAGTCTGTAACCCAAGAAGGAGAATAATAAAGAGAAGTTTAATTTCAAATACTGTGTATCTACTTTTCTATTACTTTCTATGCATTTTTTTTTATCACACATACTTGTATGAATACTGAACACTATTAAGTATAATTGGGCTCATACAAATAAGTTAAGTAATCAAATAATATCAAGTTAATAGTAAGAAACTTGGGTAATAACACAGATCGTGCCTCAAGCATGGCTGCACAGAGGCAGTATTGTAGGCTGTGAGGGACCAAAAGATGCATGTAGCAACGTGCACGCAGGGTCAAACCGCAGACCACCGAAAAACCATCAGACATCTCCAGGGTGCGGAAACCTGGTTCTAGCACCCTCTCGTACTACTTCAGGTGAGACCTCAGTCTGCGCTCTATGGACTATTGCCGGAAGGGCCAGTGGTATCGGGATTTGTTTGGCTAAATCACCTCTGGACTTGGGTCAGGCCCATACAAGCCAACATGGAATCCCCCCACAACATGTTTTGGGGCTCAAATCCCAATTTTTGGTCAAATAATGTTGTAAGACTTCGCGAATTGTCGCCGTGAAGTGTGAAATGTATGTTGAGTCATAGGGTTGTCCGCCTTAAGTTTTGTAATGTATTGTTGGCCTACACATGGTCTGCGAACCATGGGATTGTATAAATAGAGTGAGGCTCTAAGTTGTAAAGAGAATTTGGGGATAGAAGAAAAGGAATGGAGTCTAGAAGATAGAGAGCATAGAGAAAAGGTCTAAGTGTCTTGGGTCGTAGTAGTAGGAAGAGGCTCCACAGCTGAGTGTGCAGAGGCCTAATAAAGTCTGTAGCTGAGTGTGCAAACCCCTACAGCTGAGTGTGTAGGGCAGAGTCGAGTCTGTAACCCAAGAAGAGGAATAATAAAGAGAACTTTGATTTCAAATACTATGTATCTGCTCTTGTATTACTTTCTATGCATTTATACTATTTTGTTTATTGTGCGCACTTATATGAATACTGAACATTGTTAAGTATAATTGGGCTCATACAGATAAGTTAAGTAATCGGATAATATCAGGTTAATAGTAAGAAACTTGGGTAATAACACGGATCATGCCTCGAGCAGGGCTGCGTGAAGGTAGCATCGCAGGCTGCGAGGGACTAATAGATGTGCGTAGCAACATGCACACAAGGTCAAACCGCGGACCACTGAAAAACCATCAGACATCTATAGGGTGTAGAAACCTGGTTCTAGCACCCTCCCATACTACTTCGGGTAAGACCTCAGTCAGTGCTCCATGGACTGTTGCCGAAAGGGCCAGTAGTACTGATATTTGTTTAGCTAAATCATCTTTGAACCTAGGTCAGGCCTATACAAGCCAACAAACTATCTTGTCCTTCTTGACCAACTTTTCAAGAACATCTGGATACTTGACACCCAAATTCTGTATCAAATATACAACTTTTCCTGTAACCTTTAGAAGCTTCAGTATCTCTTGATGTTTCTTCTCGATTTGAACCAGGGGTGTCACCAGCTCATGCAAGAGAATCATCTCACTGTACAACTGCCTCATGGTGTCTTCCATCGGTTTCAATTCTTCAAACATGGCTACATGTAGCTTTGTCATGCTAATACTGGTAGAAGATAACTGTTCATTCTCTACAGTAAGGTGATCAACATGTTGTTTTGTGGTAACCATTTCTTTGGGTAATTATGAAACCTCACTCATAAGATATTTTTTGTTATCTTGATCTTCTCTCACTAAAGTCAAATTTGTTGCCATGGCTGCTCTAGGAATTCTTTTAGTATTAGATGTTATCACCTTCTTTGTCGATATGGAAAAAGGATGAGAAGGATAATTGGGAAAGTACCTTTGCATTTCTTGTACAATCCTTTTCTTCATCTAGTCAAAGGTGAGGCTAGATACATCCATGAACCTATCGTTTTGTGGAGAAGAAATTCCCATTTTATTAAATGGGATATGGACACCAGTGAGAGGAGGCTCTAGATGATTGTCAGGTTCATCTACATTTGGTTCAATGGCATCCTAATCCTCCAAATCTACTTCTAATTCATGAGCCATCTATTCTTCCTCCATTATCTGTACAACATATTCCTCATGTATGTTCTTCATTTGTTCTTCCTATGAACACTTCTGTAATTCCTATTCTATTTTCTTCTCCTTTCCTCCTCTACTTTCAGCTTTAGCATGTCATCTAGGTTCTTCTTTTCTTCTTCTTCTTTCTATAACCACTCCTTCTCTCATTTTCACTCTTCTTCTAACCTTCTCTTCTCCTACTCCTTATGTTTCTTCTACTTCTCTACCTCAATTGCACCCTTGCTAATAGGATAAACCTTGAACTTTCTACTACTCTCTTCTTCTAGATCATGTTTCAACTTCTTCTTGGGTGTTATAATGTCAACTTGAGCAGTTGGTTCTTGTTGATTATTATCTATTTGAACATCAAGTACCTGTTGAACCTAGGAGGGGCCTGCCTCATCTCATGGCCAATTCTTTCTCAATACATCATACCAATTCTTAATATTTTCATCTTCTAGTATGGTCATAGGTCCATACAGCCAGGTATATTATATCTTGTCACAAGTGTTTCTTGCACACTTTTCTTGGATAATATCTATGGAAGCTCATCGTTCAAAAGTGAAGGCAGTTGAGTTCTTCACTTTCAACATCAGCTGCCTTAAGGCTTGTTAGCTCATAAAGTTCGATCCATAAAGGAAGAGTGGACCAAGGAGCCTTTTTTATCCTATGGATTTGTGTATAAAATCCATTATTCAACTTATATGCTACTTCATGCAAGACCACCTTATTGGTCACATACCTCATCATAAGGTGAGGGGCTATCTAACACTCGAAACATCTTATGTGTGTGCCCTACAGTGAAACAAACCAATCAATGATCTCATATTGTTCCTCCTTCACTTGATATATCATGCAAGGAGGTTATGTCTCAAATATCATCATGTACAACACTACAAAGAAGAGCTCTACCACCTTATCATATAATCCTCAAAAACCAACTTCTAATAACAATATGCAATGGAAGTAGATAGGCAATTGTTCCTATGGGGTCTAGTTCCATTTTAACCTAGTGAACTTATAACGAGCACAGATACTATCCAACAAATAAGCAGACATGTAAAACTCTAATGCTTGATTAGCTTGTAGGGTTTTCTTAGCCTGTTGTATCTTAAGCTGTAGTTCATGAGAGAGGATATCTACCCAGTTGAAAACTTTACCTTGTCAGACAACCATGTTGAGCAAGAAAATATAATTCTCCTCAAAGTATTCTTCATTCTTCCATCCATACAATATGAATCACATCATTATACAATATTGATAGACCTTTCTCAAGGATTTGGTTTGATAAATTAGACTTGATCTTTGGCAGAATATTGTAGGCTCTTGGAACTAGGATTTGATGACTTCCTTAGTATTGATATTTTCCTATGTTGCATAAAAGTTAGTGCTTTCATACTACCTAGGCCTTACCATCTTGTAATAAGAATGTATACATGTGGATGGTAAGTGGAAATCTCATTCCTAGTTTCACAAGGACCAAATTTTTATATCCATGTGTAATAGGATCTGTTAAATGGATTTTGGATAAGGCATCACTTAGAATCTGCATGCAACTCTGTGTATTATAAACCTTTTGATGTTTATGTAAGGTTTCATGTCCTCCAAGTCGTTTGGGAACTACTTTTTCATGAAATCATCCTTTATGTCCTTCCATGAGACTTTCAAGGATTTTTCAATGAAGCATTGTGTATTTGACAGAATAGGTACTATTGGCTTGATGATTTCCATTGGCTCATTAGTACTAGCTTCTGAGATCTCTTTTGATGTAGCTTGACGGGTAGTGGGATGGCATCATCTTGATATATGATGAGAGAGTGATGTATGTTGTATCTAGATCACCTAAATGTGGGAATTCACACATGGTGAGAAACAATTACTTTCAATAAATTACCTAACTATCACAAACAAAGTATTCAAAAGAGAGTGATTAAGGGAAATATTGGGGAAACTGGGAGAATAAGCCTATCACATATGAGACAAGGTAACTTGACTAGCCACTAGAAGTGACCCTTGCACCATGGAAAAGAAGAGGGATCATGTTGTTGAAGAATGTAACTAGGTTTGGTATTCATAATTGTATTTGAGCCATAATGAAATGTATTTATCAAAATAAAGAAAAAGTAATTATTATTATCAATATTATTATGACTTAGTAAAGCATGGGTTTCATGCTTGGGTCAACATGTCTTCGGTCAAAGTCCCCATTGAAGACGTCTAGGTTTTATATTAAGTCATTAGATTCATTGTCCATTTAATGATACCCTTCTTAGGCTTTTGAATCATGTAGAAAGAATTATTATTCAGTAAATTAGGTCATTTTTCACCTCCACGCCAAGTCGGCCTTTCCCTGATCAAGTCAGCCTACATGAGGGTAATTCGAACTCCATAAAAGGATATATATATCTATATCTATCTATATATATATATATATATATATATATATATATATATATATATATATATATATATATATATATATATATATATATATATATATATATATATATATATATATATATATATATATATATATATCTATATATATATAGATATATATATAGATAGATAGATAGATAGATAGATAGATAGATAAATAGATAGATATAGATATAGATATAGATATAGATATAGTGCAGTTTGATTCATTTGGAAGACACATTCTCAAAATTTCAATATAGAAGAAGGAGGAATAGAAAAAGTGTGAAGTTGCAAAAGAAGGAGGAGAATTGCTAGAAGGTCAAATTTCTAGGTCATCTTTCTCACACATGTGAATTTTCTAGGGTATTACTAGTAGGTCAAAGTATTGCATCAGCATCAAAGTTCTTTTGTTGCTCGATCAAAATTTTGTTGGGTCAAATTTTTGTTGCTAGGGAGGCCGAAATTTTGTTGCTACTTCTAGGTCAAAGAGCTGCTTCTAGGTTGAAGTGTTGCTTCAAGGTCAAAGTGTTGCATCTAGGTCAAATTTCAGTTTCTTCTACCAGTTGTTGTTGCAATGTCAAAGTTGCTAGTATAAGGTTATCATCTGGAGAAAAAGGGAATGGTTGACTTGGTGATTGAGGAAGTCTGTGTCTAGGTCAATATTCTTGGATCATCTCATGAAATATATTAAAGGAAGAATTTTTTATTTTGTTTTCACCTAGATGGGGGTTTTTCCCTCGCTTTCCTCCTACATATGGTGTCTTTTATCTTCGTATTATGGTTATTGGTAATTTTTTTATGAATTAAGATAAAACAAGAACTCAAAAAAGTTAATAAGAACATAATCATATCACAAGTAATTATCAACATAAATAAAATATTTATGCCTTTCTGATTTTCCAACATGGTATCAAAGCTAATGCTAAGAAGAAGTAAAATGTTATCCTGAAGATTTATTGAAAGGAGAATAAGGAGTTTTAAGGAGTTTGAATAAGGGTCATCAAGGAAAATAATCATATAAGAATTCAAGCTTACCTTCTTCAAGAAAAATGTCTAAATCAATGAAGGAAGTAAACAAATTAGAAGGATCATCCAATTATAGGGCATGGAAAAAGAGGATAGATCTCATCGTCAATAAGAATAAAGTCTTGGATCTAGTCAAAGAAAAAGTAAAGAATCCTACAAATGAATCAAGTGATGTAGAAAAAGCAAAGTTCAGAGAAACATAAATATTGGCCATGACCCTAATGGTGGACGGAATAAAGGACAACCTCATCCCATATATATCCAACTTCAATTCCTATCAAGAAATGTATGAGGCCTTATCCAAATTATTCACAATCAAGAATCTTGGTCAAATTGAAAGTCTCAAGAATGAACTAAGAAATATAAACATAGAAAAGAAAGACATTGTGGCATCCTTCTTTGTAAGAATAGCTAAAATCAGAGATGAACTTTAGGAAATAGAAGAGATAGTACCTAACAATGAGCTTGTAATCACTGCACTTCTAGGAATACCAACATATTGCAGTGCCTTTTTAATGGGTATCATTAGTTGGAAGGAAACTCCTGCATTTGAACAATTATGGAATGCATGTAGTCAAGAAGTCAAAATTTCATTAGTAAGCAACAAATATAATGAAGAAAAAATTTCAAACGCTTATTCCTCTAATCACAAGAACAAAGGAACCTTCAAGAATTCATTCAACATTTAATGCCACAATTGTCACAAGATGGGTCAATATATAAGTGATTGTCTTGAGAATCCGAGAAATAAGAAGAGAGAAAGGGAACATGCAAATTTTGTTGATGAATGACCACCAAAGAAGAACAAGAAGGAAGAATCTAAAGTCAAAGAATAATCTTCTAGGCACTCATAGGGACTCTATCATTCTACTCAAACTTTTTGAATTATTTACCTTTATGATTTGATTTCTAGTACTTCTAGGTTTAACATGTTTTGGAAAAAAAAAATTGAATTGTTAAAATTTATAGATATCCCTCGATATTGGATTGAGAGGGAACCCTCACCATTTTTCAAGATAAGTATCGTATTCGTTGTCTTATCTTGTTATATCTGGTTCCTTCTCTTATCTAAATGTGTTTATATTAGATGCTAATAACATTTCTTTTTATATTTTACTTGTTTAGGAAAAGCTTGATGATATGCTCAAGGGCTATGGAAAAGAACTCACAAGAAAAAGCATGATAGAAGTTTTATTGGAATTGATGTCCTATAAGGGTTGTCTAGAAAACAACTTAAAGGTAAGTTTTATACCATAAGTCATGTTCTCTTCATGATAAAGGTATATTCATTCATTCTAATAAATCTTCTTTACATTACTAACAAGTTTTATGTATAGGACTTTTGAATCATAAAGATTCTTATTTTGGAGATTAATAATTAGAATAAATCTAACCTCACTAAAATCATAATGTTTGTGGAACACTAAAAGGTTCTCTGTAAAACCCTAACCAAAGGGTATGCCAATGTGAAAAATGTTAGTCTACTTAGGGTTACAGATGAAATCTAGAAAATATTATTTATTTGATGTTTGGGGTTTTGATGCTAATGTAATGTTTGGAGTCTTAGTATTGTTATGGAAACCCTAGTCCTTTAGGGTTGTGTATTCCTAGACCTTGAGGTTTTGGTAAATTAGGGTTTATGAACAAAACCCTTATATATTGAGAGTAATCTCCTAGGAATGAAACCCTAGTAGGTGTATGTTTGTCCATATGATCAAAACCGTAGCCTAATAAAGATCATTATATGTATGAATTTAAATGTATTGATATTTGTCTCTTGGGTCTATCCAATATATGTTCTGATATGCTTCTGCATTATTATCCTAGATATGTATATGTGCTAACCTATTTGTTGATAAGTTGTAGGGTTTTCAACCAAGCCCTAGTAGAAGTTTGATATTCTAGGATATGGCGATATTGTTTCCATTTTCATGATAAAATATAGGGTTTACAACAAACCCTAGTAGAAGTTGGTAATTTAGTTGAAAACTTATGTTGTGTTGTGATTGGTTTTGATTGTTGACATCTATGGCTTAGTGTCTCAAATATGGAATCTAGGGTTTGTATTAAATCCTAGTAGAAGTCTAACATATGAATTTTAAAGTTGTTAGATGCATTGTAATTGTACTTGTTTGAATTGCTTCTAGGGTTTTAAATATATTATAGTAGAGTATGCAATATCTCTGGAAGAAATATTGAGGCCCTATATATAATGAAATTGATTTCTTGATTGAGTTATTGATGTGATCTAGGGGTTATAACCTAACTCAAGAAAAAAATTGAAGTTTAAAAGTATGTGTCTCTTGTTGAATATCAACCTAACTAAGTTTAGGTATTTGATATCTAAAGTATAATACTTTCATGATTTTGATATAGTTAAGTTCATGCTTCTATATATGTATTTGGTTGTACTTGTTGTCTAAGTTGTGTAGGTACATTATCTTCAAGATGTCGAAGACATTCGTAAGTAAACTTGATTTGATTGATAAGAATGATGAAGGAATGCATATGAATGATGATGATCAAGATGACTCTAATAAGAAGGATGGAAGCCATGAAATATTCTCTGATGTCACAGAAAGAAGTTGATCTCCCTAAGTTAAGAGGGATCCTAGATAAAACAAAGGGTATATCTCCCAAGTTGAGAGGGAGGGAATATTATAGTCATGATGGATATCTTGAAGAAGAAATTGGAGAATGTATATTGAGATACTGCTAAAAGAAGGAAAGTAGGATCCGATTGTAGAATATGTTGCTATATGTGAAGTAGGTAAGCGAGTTGTATGATTGTGGAATATTCTTTCAAGATTTTTTTGGGAAGCCTCTAAGTCCTACTATGATAAATTATGAAGCAAAATCAAGATGATTGAAAAACCTAAAGGTTTGTGTTTACTTATGTATATTTCAAAGTTTGTTATGGATTGGGGTTGTGATTGTTCATGTAAATCTCTCAAATTTTTCGAAGCATGCTTGATGTTACCAATTTGTTTGATCAGGAGATATTTGATTCGTTGAGACTTTGTGTATGCTTGGGAGGACATATGGTCGGCATGTGTGTTGATGTATAGTTCCCGAAGTAGGAAGGGTGGTGTTTGTCATAGAGCTCTGACCTTTCATTACGCACCTAGTTCCCCGGGTTGATGGTTAGTAAGTAAGCTTGATGGTACCTAGAGAGGCTGAAAGGTTTAGTCCATCTTAGTCCCATCTAGATAGATTTCCTCGGTCATGAATCTATTTTGTGGCACTGAGTGTGCCTAAACGCTTCATGGTTCATGTTTTTTGATATCTTCCATGTACTTGTATATATATGTGTAAGTATTAATACCTCCCTAGTTAAGAGGGAGTGTTGAAGAATGTAACTAGGTTTGGTCTTCATAATTGTATTTGAGTCATAATGGAATGTATTTATCAAAAGAAATAAAAAGGACTTATTATTATTATTATTATTATGACTTATTAAAGCATGGGTTTCATGCTTGGGTCATCATGTTTTAGGTTAAAGTCCCCATTGGGGACTTCTAGATTTTATATTAAGTCATTAGAGTCATTTTATATTTAATGAGACCCTTCTTGGGCTTTTGAATCATGTAAAAATAATTATTATTAAGTAAATTAATTCATCTGTCACCTTCACACCAAGTCGGCCCTTCCCTAATCAAGTTGGCCTACATGAGGGTAATTTGAACTCAAGAAAAGGGTATATATACAGTGCAGTTCGATTAAGTGTGAAGTTGCAGAAGAAGGAGGACAATTGTTGGAAGGTCAAATTTATTGGTCATCTCTCTCACACGTGTCAATTTTCTAGGCTATTACTGGAAGGTTGAAGTACTACATCCAGATCAAACTTCTTATGACGTTGGATCAAAAAAAATTTGGGTCGAAGTTCTATTGTTGGGGAGGTCGATATTTTATTATTGCTTCTATTAGGTCGAAGTGTTGCTTCTAGGTCAAAGTGCTTCTTCAACATCAAAGTGTTACATCTAGGTCGAAGTTTAGTTGTTGTTGCAAGGTCAAAGTTCTAGGTCGAAGTTGTTACTGGAAGGTTATCATCTGTATAATAAGGGAAGTTCTGAATTGGTGATTGGAGGAGGTCTGTGTCTAGGTCAGGAGTCTTGGGTCATTTCGTGAAATATATTAAAGGAGGAATTATTGACTAGGTTTTCCCCTAGATAGGGGTTTTCCCTAGCTATCCGCCTACATCTAGTGTCTTTGATCTTCATTTTATGGTTATTGGTAATTATTTTATGAAATAAGATAAAAGAAGAACTCAAGAAATTTAATAAGAACATAATAATATCACAAGTAATTATCAACATAAAGAAAATATTTATGACTTTTTGATTTTCCAACACATGTGGGGGAAATGATGGATAGAGAGGGCCCGACTAAGGCTCAAGAATGCACTATGCACTCAAAGAGAGAGAGAGAGACATCTTGGGTGCATGAAATAGTCAAAAGGGATAATGAGGGAGAACATTGTTTCTTGACACTACGTTTGGACTTCTAGAAGACCCAATGAGGGCGCAAGGCATAGGAAAAATGGGCAAGGATGCCAATCATTTCTTTTTGGTGTACTACACTCTCAAGACAGGGAATTGGTTCTTACTAGGCATAATTTTAAATGAAAAAGGTGTTAGGTTGTGTTATATTCTTTCCACAACTAGCCCATGTAGTTAACCGGGAGTTAGAGGGGGGCCGGAGCCCCCCCTTCGTTGCGCTGATTGCATAGCGGGGGGGTCACAAGGGGTTTGAGCGGTGCAGGTAACCCCCATCTATGGGGTCTAGGGCAACACCCCAGAAAATTTTGTTTTCTGGACCCTATATTACGTTGGGCGGACCTACCTATGGTTTTGTGCATGATTTTTGCACATGGTTTTGGACGCGATGGTTTTCAGTCCATTATATTGGATGCTTCAACATGTATAAATATGTATTGTAAGATTGAAAGGAACATAATGAAAAATCAAATTGGTAGTCTCGATTTCGGGATCCAGGGGAAAATCTTTGTGTATATGTGTTTTACGTGTTATGCTCTCGCATTGTTTATTTTCTATGTTTTAGAATTCATTTGTAGGTAATTTCTGTACAGTGTTAAAACCTACATTTGGTATCAGAGCTATTTTGGCTTCAAGGGGATACCATTATTGCTGAGGGGTTTCGTTCGGGCCTATGGTAGACCATGTTCAGTGGGAGATCTGTGAGATCGATTCTGGTGGTGAAAGAAGATGGTGATCAGTGGAAAGATAGAGATCAAGAAATTTAATGGTCAGAGTTTTGAGTTGTGGAAACTCAAGATGGAGGATCTGTTGGTGGATAAAGATTAGTGGATCCTAGTATATCCTGGTACTAAAGCAACGGGAGTGTCTGATGAAGAATGGAAGAAGTTGGATCGAAAGGCGAAGAGCACAATACGATTGTGTGTCTCAGATTTAATATTGCTGAATGTATCAGGGGAAGCTATGGCGAAGCCTTTCTAGGACAAGTTAGGGACTTTGTACCAATCTAAGTCTCTGGTGAATAAACTATTCCTTCAGAAAAAGTTATATAACCTGAGGATGAAAGATGGAGACTCGGTGACAAAGCATCTAAACGCATTTAATCAAGGATAATTTTAGGGGCGAATGTTCGCCCTTTGGCGAAATTAAGGGGTTTTAAATTTTTAGTGGGCGAATATTTTGTATCATAGTACATTTTTACAAATCACCTCAAATAGCCCACCTTATTTTAAGGGAGAGGGTAAAAAAGGTAAATTTAGCCCTTGAAATTAGGACTTACAACCTTCCATTCGCCCATTTTCAAGAATAGGTTTTATTTAAGTGAATCCT
This sequence comes from Pinus tabuliformis, assembly GCA_031772625.1. Classification (NCBI taxonomy): domain Eukaryota; kingdom Viridiplantae; phylum Streptophyta; class Pinopsida; order Pinales; family Pinaceae; genus Pinus; species Pinus tabuliformis. Next base: position 793,649,620 of record CM062808.1, read on the forward strand.
ATGGGCCAAATACCATATTTATAAAAGAGGTATGGTAAATTAATAAAAATATAAATAAATGAGAGGTATGGAAAATAAATAAAACATTTTTTATATTTACTCCATAAGTCACCTTATATACATGTAAGGGTGTAAACAAATAAAAATATAAGTAAAGTGGAGGTATGGTAAATAAATAAAACGTCTTTTTATACTTACTCAAAAGGTATGGTAAATAAATAAAAATATAAATAAACTAGACGTATCGTAAATAAATAAAACCTCTTTTTATATTTAGTCCATAACCCTCGTTCTATTTATGAAGGCTCAAGAAAGAGGCTTTATTTAAGTGAATCCTATGGGCCAAATACCATATTTGTAAAAGAGGTATGGTAAATTAATAAAAATATAAATAAACAAGAGGTATGGTAAACAAATAAAACATTTTTTTATATTTACTCCATAAGTCACCTTATATTTACCAACACTAAAAAAATGGGTTATATTTAGGTGAAACCTATGGCCAAAATACTATGGGACAAATACCATGGACTAGATTGTTATTAATACCATGCAAAAAACCATTATTAACCCTAATATTAGAATTAATAAAAATGAAAATGGCACATGTTATTGACCCATGGTATTCACCAAAATGGCACATGGTATTGACCCATGGTATTCACCTGGAATGTAGCCTATTTAAATGGGGGAATTAAACCAGCATGTAGCCTATGCTAATATTCACTAGGACTTTACAAAGTTTTATTATTTAGTGAAAGACTCGCCAAGATTTTACAAGATTTTATAATTGAGTAAAATATTCGCCATGCCTGGTGAGAGATTCGCCAAAAAATTATATATAGATATTATATTATTGATAAAATCGCCTTCCATTTTTCCTATATACCATGGAGATTCGCCCATTTATTATATTTATAAATTTAGGGGAGGTTCTTAAAATTTTCCCTGCATTTAATATTGTGGTAACTCAATTATTATCTGTTGATATTAAAATTCGTGGGACAGTCTGATTATTGCAATAGGTAGCAATACAATTGCATTGCAGTTTGATGAAATAGTCTCATCCTTGCTGATGGAGGAGACGAGGTGGAAAAATATGGAGAGCGAGAATGGTGATGCCTTGTCTGTACGAGGATGGTCCCAGAACAGAAACAAAAATAATTCATCGAGTGGGAGATCTAAATCTAGAGGGAGATCTAAATCACCAGGAAAACTTGTAAAGGTGGTTTGTTGGAAATGCGGAAAGGAAGGACACTACAAAAGAGATTGTAAATCTAAAGCTCCTAACAAAGGAAAGGGATGTGATGATGCTCCTTCTACAGAGGTGAAAACCACCTCAGATGAAGGCGGGGATGTGTACTTGGCTTCTTCAAGTAAACATGTAGATCATGAGGCATGGTTGATTGACTCAGGTGCATCCTTTCACTTCACTCCCATATAGAGTGGTTCTGCGAGTATGAGAAATATGATGGTGGTGATGTCCTCTTGGGGTATGACAGGAAGGCTAGAATCATTGGTTGCAGAAAAGTAAAGTTGAAGTTGCAAGGTGGAAGGGTTAGAACTCTTCCGGGTGTTCTGCATATTCCTGCATTGGCCAGAAATCTGATTTGCGTAAGCAAGCTGGATGATGTAGGTGTAAAAACAGTGTTCGAGAAGGATACCTGCAAGATGGTTTGGGGAGCAGTGGTATTGATGCGGGGAGTTTTGATTGGAACTCTATACAAGCTGCAAGGTAGCACTATTGTTGATGGGTGCAACAATTATGTGGTTCCTGAAGTAGGAGCAGAAAATCTAGTGGTCTCTGGAGAGAACACCATGTTGTGGCATCAAAGGCTTGGACATATTGGAGAGAAGGGCCTTCAAATACTTCATGGTAAAGGTATGGTAGAAGGTATGAGTAATAACTCTCTAGATTTTGATTTCTGTGAAAATTGTGTATATGGGAGGCATAATCGAGTGAGTTTCCCCTCTGGTGGTAAGAGGGTGAAACAGATATTAGAGCTTGTGCACAGTGATGTGTTTGGACCTCTGAAGGTTCCACCACTGGGTAAGTCTGTATACTATGTATCGTTTATAGATGACTTCTCAAGGAATACATGGATATATTTCCTTAAGCAGAAAACTAAAGTCTTTGACAGGTTTAAAGAATTTTAGGCTCTAGTGGAAAACCAGACAGAGAAGAAGATAAAGGTGTTGAGGACAGATAAAAGTGGAGAGTTTTGCAGTAAGGAATTTGAACAATTCTGTAAGAAGTGTGGTATAGAATAAGAGAAGACTACTCCATACACACTTGAGAAAAATGGAGTTGCATAAAAAATGAACAAGACGTTGATGGAAAGGGTAAGAAGCATGCTCAGTGGTGCTGGGTTAGGACAAGAATTCTAGGCAGAGGTGGTGGAGACAGCATGTTACCTGGTCAACAGATCACCTTCATTAGCATTGGAGGATAAGACTCCACAAGAGGTATGGACTAGTAAGAAACCTCTCTTTCACATCTGAGGGTATTTGGATGTGATGCATATGTACATGTTCCAAAGGAGAAAAGAACCAAGTTAGATAGTAAATCTAAAAAGTGCATCTTTATTAGGTATAAGGATGGGTTAAAGGGTTATAAGCTTTGGAACCCAGCAACAAGGAAGGTTATGTACAGCCAAGATGTGGTGTTAAGAGAGGTGAAATATGTTATTAAACATGAATTCCAACCAAAGGAACCTGAGAAGATAGAGTTTGAGCTTAAGGATAAAGAATCAAACTCTACAGCAAAAGAGGAATCAAAAGATGAAGAGCCACAAACTCCGAGTGTGAGAAGATCAGTTCGAGAAAGGAAGAAACTAGAAAGGTATGGTCCATCTACTTTTTGTTCAAGTTTTTCTTTATCTGTTACTGATGATGATCCCAGAACTGTGGAGGAAGCAGTAGATTCAGAGGATGGAAAACTCTGAAAAGAGGCCATGGTTGATAAAATGGCATCTTTGCACAAAAATGAGGCCTGGGATCTGGTGGAGTTGTTAGCTAGAAGGAAACCCATTGGCAACAAATGGGTGTTTAAGAAGAAGACAAATGCAGAAGGAAAGGTGGAGAAATAAAAAGCTCAATTGGTAGAAAAAGGTTATTCCCAGGTGCCGGGAATTGATTTTGGTGATATTTTTCTCCTGTTGCCAGGGTAACTTCTATTAGATTACTTTTATCTATTTCTGCTACTTCTGATTTTGAGGTAGAGAAGATGGATGTGAAGACATCATTTCTTCATGGGGATCTGGAAGAGGAGATCTACATGAAGCAACCTGAAGGTTTTTTGGTGAAGGGTAAGAAAGAAATGGTATGCAAGTTAAATAAGACTCTGTATGGGTTAAAATAGTCACCAAGGATGTGGTATCATAAATTTGATACATTTATACGAGGACATGGCTTCCCCAAAAGCAAAGCAGATCACTGTGTGTATTTTAAATTAATTGATGACCGTGTTATTTATCTGTTCTTGTATGTGGATGATATGTTGCTGGTTGGAAAGGACAAAGAAATTATCTAGGATTTGAAGACCCGATTTTCCTCCAAATTTGACATGAAAGAGCTTGGTGCTGCAAACTATATTTTGGGCATGGAAATTAAAAGAGATCGGGCAAAGAGGAAGCTCTGGTTAAACTAGAGGAAGTATGTGGAGACAATACTATAGAGGTTTAATATGCAAGATAGTAAACTGGTGAAGGTTCCTATTCCTGTAGGTGTGAAGTTATCTGCTAAAGACTGTCCCAAGACACAAAAAGAGGAAGAGGACATGTCCTATGTTCCATATGAAAGTGCAGCCAGTAGCCTAATGTATGCAATGGTCTGTACTAGACTAGACATTGCACATGCCATGGGAGTATTGAGCAGGTTTATGTCAAAACTAGGGAAGGAGCACTCGACAGCAGTGAAGCGAGTTTTCAGGTATTTGCGTGGCACTAGTGATTATGCTTTGTGCTATGAGGGAAGACCAAGATTGGACAGAGTGTTGGATATTCATGGCTTTGTTGATGCAAACTGGGTTGGAGATCTAGATCAGAGAATATCTACAAGTGGGTATGTGTTTAACCTATTTGGAGGTGCAGTCAGTTGGATGAGTAAGAAACAATCTATAGTGGCACTATCAACTACAGAGGCAGAATACATGGCAGCCACTCATGCAAGCAAGGAAGCAGTTTGGTTGCAGAGATTGTGTTCAAGTATGGGGTTAGTACAGGGAGCTATAAGGATAGACTGTGACATCCAAAGTGAAATTTTCTTGGCAAAGAACCCTGCATATCATTCAAAGACAAAGCACATTAATGTTTAGTATCACTTTGTGAGGGATATGATAGAAGACAAAAAGGTGTTGCTGGTAAAGGTGGACACTTTGAAGAATACTACAGATGCATTAACAAAATCTGTGAGCTCTGAGAAGTTCTCTTGGTGTAGAGAAACAATGGGCATTGTAGGGTTGGATAAATGACTAAGCTCTCTTGTGGCCCCCTGTGGAAAGAAAACAACAAGTGGGAGAATGTTGGGTTTTGTTATATTCTTTCCATGACTAGCCCACGTAGTTAACCAGGGGGTTAGAGGGGGCGTGGAGCCCCCCTTCGTTGCGCCGATTACGTAGCAGGGGGGTCACAGGGGGTTTTAGGGGTGCAAGTAACCCCCCTCTATGGGGTCTGTGGAAGAGGCCCAGAAAATTTTGTTTTTTGGACCCTATATTAGGTTGGGCAGACCTACCTATGGTTTTGGACGTGATGGTTTTCGGTCCATGGTTTTGGACACGATGGTTTTCGGTCTGTGGTATTGGATGCTTCGGCATGTATAAATATGTATTGTAACATTGAAAGGAACATAATGAAAAATAAAGCTGGTAGTCTCTGTTTTGAGATCTAGGGGAAAATCTCTGCGTATATGTGTTTTATGTGTTATGCTCTCGCATTGTTTATTTTCTGTGTTTTAGAATTCGTATGCAGGTAATTTTTGTACAGGGTTAAAACCTACAAGAGGGTCCTTGTTTCTCAAAAGTGTGGTCTAAAGGAAGCTTCTTTTTCCTGGTGCAGTTTTGGTGGGCATTGGGTCCTTGTTTTCTAGAAGTGTGCTCTACTTAAGGATGGAATCAAAATAACTAAGTGAAGGCCAACAACAGGTGTTAAGCATAGTAATCAATGAAAAAAAATAGCTACAACTATTTCTAGTTTTTGTCGTAATCATGATTGGAAGGTGAAATGTCATGGAATGCAAATAATCACAAGAAATGCCACTTACGACAACAAATTGAAACTTGTATGAGAAAGTATGGATGAAAATTCCACTTAATAAGTGAAAAAAAACTGAAATGTGACTAAGGGAAACAAAAGCGCCACTAAAAACAAAAAAATCAATAAAAAATGACATGCAAAACTTATTGAGAATATATGAACTTGTGGCCAAGATTGAATAAAAAATCCTTGTTATGATGGAATGCACTCAACCTATAATAAACAATTATTGTAAGAATGGGTGAGGAGTTGGGCTTGTTTATAAATAAAATCTACATGCAAAGCAAGTCCATGCATGATTTCCACTTGTCGATTTATGAGTGATTTAGTTACAAGAAGTGGAGTGGCCTCTTATTTTCTAGAAGTATGCTCAACATACAAACAAGAAGGGCACATCCAAGAGAAACAAAAGGGCACAATCACTAATGTTAAGGAGTGAACTAGAGTTAAGGACTAGAAGGGCACAGTCACTAGAAGGGCACGGTCATTGATAAAAAGGAGTGTGCTCTCCTTGATAACTAAGAATGTGCTCAATTGAGTGAAAGAAGTGCACTCAACTAAGAGTTTGAAGTGTGCTCATGCCTAGGAGGGCACAATTTCCTCCAAAAATGGCTTTTGTAAGTGCTAGCTTTGGCAAGTGTGCTTTTATATAAGAGAAATTTGTGCTTTCAGTTTTGTATGATGTGCATGTCAAGTGAAGAAAAGCTAACAATAATTCAAAGAGAGCTAGTGCTTTTCCTAAATTTAGAAATATGACATAGCACTTATAATAATAAGGTGACACTTAGGAAACTTTGATCTAGAAGGAAAAGTGACACTCAGGAATATGAAAGTACAATTGAAACTTAGGAAAACATGAACAAATAACAAGATGACACAAGATAGCTTGGGAGGATATTTCATGTAGGATCCAAATTTGACTAAGGAAAAAAAATTGGAGGGTTGTTGTCGTAGCGACAACATGTTCGAACTGAGATTGGGGGTCCTCTAGTGGAGAGAACAAAAGAGGTTCTCAAGGAGTCAGCAAGAGTGCAAAATCTAGAAAGGAGCAATGAGTGCTCAAGGGGTTCTAGAGGAGGGTTCTAGTGGAATACCAATATCCTAGGCCAAGGAGAAGCGAGTGAGGTATTGGGTAACTAGTGATGGAAAATACTCGTTACAATGACTTTTCTACAACTTACATTGTTTAAGTGGAAGCTCACAAGAACGGATGAAAGAAGAAGGATACCAATTGCCATAGTTAGGGTTATAAGAGAAGATATAGTAGGAGAGAGAAGTATGCCAAGGTTAATGGTGTCAGGCATTATGCATTTGATCAGGAGATGGATGAGCTAAGGGAGAGATTCAACATTGTTAAAATGTTGTTGGAAAGAGAAGACCAGAGGCAAAGATGGAACCTGAGAAAGAGGTTCAAATTGCATTTTAGGAAGAGGATTTTTAGGAGAAAAATCCCTAGAACTAGAAATATAAGGAAGATGATGAAGCACCTATTGAGTATTTAGTTGAAGGAAGAAGAGCTTAGAGAAGTTGAGCCTGAGAGGGAAGTTTACCAATGCCGAGCTGAGCAAGGAATAACCCTTGGAGATGGGAATGATGTTGACATGAGGTTGTCTAAGAGTCCCATGGACTACATGGAGAGTGCAAAGAAATAGAGGAAGCTACAATTCAAAGATGTTGGTGAGACATTGAATGGTGGTCTCATGGAAGGTCAACAAGAAAGGTTGGTAGCAGATATACCAAAAGTGGCCTTTTTTTTATTTTGGTGAGTTTTATGTGAATGGAGACCAAGGCCATGGAAAAATTGTCCTGCAAATAAAAGAGAGAGCAATAAGTACCTCTCAAAACAAAAGGAAAGCATAGAAGAATTGTTGTAAAGAGATTCCAAAGACCACTATGTTAGTATATGAGAAAAATTATGCCAAGGGAAGAGAATGGGCTTTGAAAGATGTTATACAAGACAATGAATATGATGATGAGGATGAAGCAAAGAGACTAACAAGAAGTCTCATGGATTATGGGAAACGTCAAGAACAAAGAATGATGACAAGAGCATGACCAAAGACTCAAGCAGCTCAGGTTTTTGAAACTAATGAGTTTTGTTCATGTGCAGGTCAAGAAGGCCACGAGGGAACATAATCATCACAAATTTTCATGGAAGAAGGAGCGAATATAGAATTTCCTTTGGGAGACATAAGAAATAACCAAGTTCCAAGAAGAGCATCTCTCCATGTGGATGTGATAGATGTTGGAGGAAGTCTAAGTGTGATGCTCAAAGAGTATAATGAAGGAATTAAGGTGCTGGAAGAAATGCATCCAGAATTTGAGGGAGAAGAATGGTTGATAGAGGATGAAACTGCAACTTTACTTCAAATTAGTCTTATTTATTTGTATGAGGAGTTTAATTCCCTAAAGGGGAGGATAGTTGATTTCAAGGTATGCATCTAGCATGCTAAGACAAAGTTCTAAGATAATATAGCTAAGGAATGTGACCCAAAAGCATTAGATAAAGGGTTTACAACCCTCTAGCAAAGGGAAGACCATGAGTAGAAACTAAATCTAGGAGAGAATTCAGATCGACATGGAGATTTGAGTGTATAGATCTTGAATGAGGCTAGAGAACCTTATAATTTTAAACCTGATATTACATGTATGGGTGTTGGGCCTCAAACATGACAAAAAATTATAGTTATCTATGATTATCATAAGCAACAAGGAGGATGAAGAAGAACCTTCCCAAGACATGGAAGGAAGACATGGTTTGAGATTGTCATAAGAGCGGATAAGAAAACCTTGTCTCATAAATGCCACCATAAAGAGGAACTACTAAAAAGGATAGTTGAAGAGGCTAGAAGGCCACATGTTTTTAAAACTAATATAATTTATGTGGATTCATATTTTACAGTAACCAAGGTTGGGAGAAACATGAAAAAATATGAGCAGTAGGAAAATTTATCCCAAAGAGACTGAAATTGGCTTGTTAAAGACAAAGATAACCAAGAAGTCTCAAGTTGGCTGAGGGATACTATGAATAGTGTCTTGATAAGAAAAATACAAAATTCTCTTGGTGTAACGACCTCCTCTCACATCTACCCAGGTAACTTGCCAACTGGGGTAAACATGTGACGAGGAGCTACTATGATATGATTCGACCTCCTAAGTCACCTTAAGGAAGTGAAGCTGAAATATACACACCATACAAACCTTCCACATTGGCAACAAGACTCCCAGGAACCACCCCAACCTCTCAAGTAACCAGCCCCTAGATCTCACTGAGTTTTTATAACATTAAACTCTCGGATGCTCCCTTGATATGGGAATGCATGCATCTAGGAGGCTCTAGACACTCCCATGGCATGGGTATGCATGCTTCTAGGGATGTTTCTTCCTAGTGTTGTGCTTGCCTCTCTAGGATTTGAGCCACTATTTCAGGCCCAGAGCCCAAGTCACTGCCCAAAACTCCATGACACTTTCAGAACTGAAAGATACCAATAGAATAAGGAAACAAATCCAATTGCTTAAAAAAATACTTGACTGGACCCCTAATAGACACAATAAGAATTTCTCCAAACATGGTCACAAATATGAAATCTACAGGTTTAAACAATAGATCTAAGCATAAGGGTTTCGTACTCGTTTGAGAATCACCTAGAAGCATTGACACCTAAAAACATTAGCTGCAGTTTCATCTATTAGGCCATAGATACATTTTTCATTCATTTACAAGTCAAAACATGATTAGAGCCATACATAGCCACTGTCATAATACATGCTCATAACCAGCATAATAACAATAAAAATGCCAAGGAAACAACAACCATATAATCAACATATAAACTAGTACAATACGCATGAAATAACAAGGAAAAATAACCTCAAATTAATGACGCAAAGGCCAACAAGTTGTGGGACTTCACAAACCACCCAATCGTAGAAATGGCTGAGCCAATTATCTCTTCAACTAGTCACCCTGTGCCATATTCCAAGCATGAATGTGGGATCTCATTGAACACATCAATCAAAACTATCCAAGGCTTCTAGAGGCAAAACCACCTCAACCCATCAAACAAAGATTCCACCTCACAGTCAGACATCATAAAACCATCACCAGATCGGTCTCTACCTAGGCCTTCCAAGGCTCCAAAGAATTTGTTCCAACTAAGGCTTTTAGGACTAGTAACTCAACCCACCATTGTCACAGGGATTCCAGAGAATTTTTCCAACCAGGGCATCTAGGACTAGTAAATCAACCCAGCAAGGGTTTCCAGAGCATATTTTCAACCAAGGCTTACAATACTATTAACTCTACCCACGCTGTTACAGGGCATCTAGAGCATTTTTCGAACTAGGGCTTCTAAGAACTAGTAACTCAACCTAAGATAAAGGAATCATGAGAACCAATGAGCAAAACAAATAAATAATCCCACAACACCATGGCTATCTAGGAAATGGCAAGGCTAGGCAAATCCGCTATCAATATAGGTAATCCTTCATGCCAATGACAGATGATAACCAAGAGACCACATGCATGCCAAAACTAGAAAGAAAACCATACATGCAACTCAATACCTATAAAGAAATCTAGTTGTAGTCGTTGATCCCACTCTTCCTTGCTTTATCTTTGCTTCTCTTTTCCTTCTTGCTCAAAATCCCAAGTATGCCACACTCCTCCAAAGTTGGTCCAAGAAACTCTAAGTGTCCAAGAGTATGAGAGAGAGAGAGAGAACAGAAGAGAGCTCCATCAAAAACTGTTGGGTGTGGAGCTTGATTATCTTCTTTGTTCAAAGGTATCACCGCATTAGACCCTAGTTCATAATGTGTGGCAACACCACCCATAATATTTACACTGCAGGGGGGATCTGGGGGGGCAGCTGCGACCTTTGGGAGCCCCGCCTGGTGGGGGGATCGGGGGCAGCACCCCCGAAGCTAAAAACAGATGTAAAATTGCCTTGTAAAATGTTGTAATTTCGTAGTGAATCTGGGCCATTCATTAGGCGGAGATCTGACGGTATAAGTTATGTTTAATTTAGGTTTTTTTTTCCCTAGAAGGTAACCCCTCACTATATATGAGGGAATTTTATTGCGTCTATGTAGATCTGTATTCTGAGTGAGAAAGAGAGAGGAGATTGTGTGAGAGTGAAGAGGGAATTACAGTGGATCTGTTGTAGATTGTATCTCTTCAGTTTGCTGGATAATATAAAAGGAAGGACTGGTTGTTTCTCTGTGGACGTAGCCCAAATTGGGTGAACCACGTATATATGTGTCTCTCTTGTTTTATGTGTTTTCTGTGTTTTTATTTCTACAATATATTTTATGTGTTTTGTTGCTCTGTAATATATAATTTTCTAACAAAAACTTGTCAAAATCTTGCCAACTAATCCTCATAAGCCTTTTTATCAATGAGGCCTCTATTTTCTTCATTTTCCACTATTTTCCTTCAATTTCCTCCTCACATGCAACCTGTGACCATTCACCTTCCTTTTCTCCTAATTTCCATTATTTTCATAAATAAAATGATAATAAATTCCTCATGTCTTTCCAAAGCCTTTGCCAATTTCCTTAGCTATAATAACCAAAATGAACACCTACAAGGATGTTTTTCCCAACATTAAGCTTGGAATACATGTCCCATGACCATGGTATTATATATATTTTGACATGATTTTTTAACCAAGGCTGTTACATAACCCTCCCTCTTAGGGGAACACCGTCCTCAGTGCTCAATGACACCTACAACCAACAATACTGGAGAAAACAAAACATATTTCCCATGGATCTTTATAAAAAAACATGTTGCAGTATTTACAATGACCACTACTGAAACATGACAATCATACCGTTTACTGGAGATTTATAACACAACTTATTACGATATTTAAAATAATAACCACATATACACACATACACATTTTCTTCACCCAACAAATAATCATACTGAGTATGGAGATTTATAAATCCATCTCGATACAATATTTACAATAATACACACATATTCACATTTTCTCAACCAACAAATAAAAGGATACGATGCCTGCATCCACAACAAGGGAATCCAAAGTCTCACACGTCCACCCTCAAAGTAATACCAGGATACACCTCCTTCACAGGAATTTCGTAATCCATTGCAAGGTCAAATTTGCATCCAATGTCCAACACTATAATCCTGCACCACATGTCCCTTTGGTGAACAATTATTTGCTCATTGTTCCAGGGCACACTCCCAATGTGCATTTGATTCCATCTAGAAATGCTAATGACAAAAAAATGTATATCCTTGTCCTTCCCTTCTTTGCTACACAGTCCCTCAAGAAATCTAGTCACCCCCTTCCATGCAGTCACACACCTTCCAAGTTCTGTTGGCACCCCCATCTTAGGTAGTCCATCCCTTGGCAATGTTTCCTCACATTGGAAGGTCCAAAAACTATGGCATGTCCCTGCCTTATTGTGGTGAAGTAAAATTATAAGTGCAAACATGAACGAATTCTTCTATCCTAATGATGGGTCTAGCCACAACAAATACATTCTATAGAATATTTCCTTAGGTTGATCCAAAAATGGATCCTGAATAAGCCTCTAAGTCTAAAAGACTTCATATAAGAGGTAAAAGGTGCAAAATGGCACAAAACCTTTGTAAATCGAGGAAAATGAAAATCGCAGGCTACTCTCAGAAATAGCCCCATTGCAGAGATCGTTTCCTTTTGAATCTACTACAACTTGAATGGGCTAAAATGGACTTAGGATGCAGAAGTTATCGCTTAAGGAAGATGCCCTTTTTTCCTTAGAAAAAGAGGCAAAATCCTTTAAAAAGGCAAAAAACCCTTCAAAAGGGGGAATCGCATCAAACCAGGGCAAACGAGCGGGTTAAGTGAAAAAGGGAAGCCACCCTTGATCGCTGATCCCCGACATATCGGGTCGGAGGAAGGCACATGTGATATAACATAGGGATCGGGCTGAGCGATATGCCAATCGCCGATATCAGTGGATCGCAATCAGCATCAGCATCATCCATTCCATATGGGAACCCCGGGCCCATGAAATACGCGATTGCGACATCACAATATCGTGTCGGAGTCATGCAATAGAGAGGGCAACATATATATGCGTTGATGCGATGTGATGGACCCAAAAGGGTTTTGTAAATGCCACTGCATAAATATTTTAGATCCAGCTAAAGCCATTGTTACGGGATTTTTACGATGTTTTAATGTGTTTTAAATATAAAAGGAAATCCACGAAACAAGCGGAATTTTGGGGGGACCCAAAGGCAGTAAGTGGTTTGGGCTGGGCTCTACCCAAGCCCATACAATGGCTGACACATATCCAGGCCGAGGAGAGAGAAAACCACCCTTATCAGGTGGTTAACTCCGGTACGAAAGGGCTGCCCAAAATGGAACCACAGTCGTTGGATCTAGATCTCTTAGATCAACGGTGGGGATGCGACAAGTGATTTAAAAGGTGGACCCGATGGAATATAAGGCAGAGTTGATAATTTTTGAAGTCCGATAGACGCGTTTGGGCGGATTTCTACAGGTTTTCTATGTATTTTCATGTGTAAGCTGAGAATGACCATTTGTGGGTTTCTGCCTATGAAACAGCCCTGATCCCTTCCGTAATAGCCCCTAATCATCATTCCACACTACAAGAAGGCATTTTGGCTAACGATGATGTGTTTGAAGCCACAGAGCCAGATGGCAGTCGAACAGAAAACATGCAGGGAAGCCAAAGAGCCACAGAGGGATGATTACACACAGAGAAATAGCTGGGGTAGCCAAAAAGATGGAAGCTCACCTCAAAGGAGGTAGAGATCTCAATTGAGAAAAAGTTGAATGCTGAAAGTAGCTGCAGAGCTGAAGAGCTACTGCGCAGAGGAGCTGAGGGAGCCTTTGGGCTCACTTGAAGTTCAAGTGAAAAGCCAGAGAGCTGAAGTTTGTAGAGGGCCAAGAAGCCAGAGCTGAAGAGCCCAAGCCAAAGCCAGAGCTGAAGAGCCAAAGCCACAGCCACAGCCACAGCCAAGAGCCACAGCCAAAGCTGAACAGCCAGAGTGAGAGCCGAGAGCCAGAAAACCAAGATCTTTAAGATCCAGGGATAAAATGGTGTTTAAACCTGTCGTTTCTATGTAAAACAATGGAGTTGAGCCAAGAGCTTATAGAAAGGACTTCGCTGTAATCCCAAAGAGCCTAGTTGAGTTGACTAGAGCTCATAGAGACGTAGCCCAAGAGTTTTGGGTGAACTCCTAATTAATATTGTTGTTCTATGTTTGTTTTTACTACTGCATTATTTACTGTTATATGTATTTATATATCAGTTCAAGCACATTTACATATCAACACAAACAACAGATTTTAAAGCATATAATTAGTTTAAATCAAATACCAGCATACACCTATATTTTCAAGCACTTTTAATTTCGCATTGGTTAATCATGAAGACTTGGGAATATTTAAAGCTTTGGAAGTGGGAGAGGTTCTTGTAGATTAGACAAGAAGCCTAAGAGCCCCATTTTCATATCAAGTGGTATCAAAGCCTGAGATTCATTGGCCTCACCCTCAAAGAAGGTTATATCAGCATGCTTGATTGACAGAGCAAAGATTACTTGTTTGAAAGGTTTTTGGGTAGTTAAGGATTGGTTGTCTGATTGATTGTATGCTTGTTGCAAACTGACTATTGTTTGAGTTTGCAAAGCTGAAGGCACTCTTCTATCCCAAAGGCCCTCAAGGCAATCCTTAAAGCACAAGAGGTTTGTTGCAAAAGGTTTCTTAATAAAGCCCATTTTAGTCTTGTTTTAAGTTTTTTTGTTCATTGACATAATGACAACTTCTACAAGTGGGTCCTCAAATTCTGCATTCTTCACAAGATTCTTTGATGAAGACATGAAGCAAGAATTGTCCACCATGAAGGATATGGCAAGAGAAATGTATGAGGATGGAAGGAAGAGCATCATACTTAGAGAGTAGTTGAATTCCATGAAGGAAGAGAAGCAGTTGCTTTCTGACAAATTATAGGAAATGGAGAGGCAACTTCATATTGCAAATATGAACCTGAAAAGGATACATGAGTTGGAGACACAGCTCTTTGTTGCCCAAGAAGCCTTGGTCAAGTATCAGCTTGAAGAAGAGGTAAACCATTCCAGTTTGTCTTCAAATTCATCTAAGGATGCTTATATTGGTTCTTTTGAAAAACATACTAGAAGCATAGGCTCCAAGCTAATGTCCATGATGGGCTACGAAGGAAAGGGCTTGGGAAAGCGTGCACAAGGTATTGTTGAACAAATAATGATTGAGGAGAGGTCTAAGTATTTGGGTCTTGGATATGGACAGTCTTATGGAGAAAGTTCCAAAGATTCCATGAAGGCCATTAAAATAGCTCCAAGAAGGAGTTGCATTGCAGGTCTTCAAGAGACTGAAGGTTGTATTCAGGAGGAATGCAATAGCTTGAAACATCATTTGCAGGATGCAGATGTTCAGAAGCACACACTTGAACCAGAGAGTTGTGGAAACTCTGAAAGCCCTGAAGATATTGATGATGTTCCAAAGGGAGCCACTTCTTCATTTGATTCACCTCCTCATGAAGGAAATGAAGGTGAAATAGAAAGGTATAAATCTGGTTCTAAACATTTTCCTTTTGATTGTGCAAAGCATGATAAATTTCCACATCTGTATGGAAAAAGAATTGCTTGTTCCTTTTGTGGGTTGGACAACCATAATGTTTCTAGATGTTGGAAGAGAATGGCTACATACATGAAACTTTTGAAAGAAAAGAAGCAAGAAGCCAAAGGACCATTAGACAAGGAAAATCATGTTATCAAGAGGATCCACATGCAATGCACTTACTACCATAAACAAGGACATCTTGCTGCAAAACGTTGGACTCTGAACCCAGCAATGCTTCCACAAAAGCTGAAGAAAGTGGAAAGAGAAGATGTCAGAAATGGAAAGGAAGATTCCATGACTGATGTGTCTCAAGATGATTCACATGTTAATGTTGATGTGTAGACAAAGGTAGTACCTTTGAAAGGGATTGGTAAGAAACGGGTAGAGTTCTTATGCGATTAATATTGCATGTCTATTGATGCATCTACATTATATTTCATTTCAGCTTCAAAAGTACAATGTGCTTAAGCGAAAGTTGAAGGATGAAATGCATGCATAAGCTTGATATGCATGAACACAGGGATGCTGATGATTTCCTTGTTTTTGAGCATGTATGTGTAATTAACTTACAGGGTTGATTGCTTTGACATGCATATTATGCCATGTTGACTTGGGAGAAGTTAACTTAGTCTCCAAATGGAGATAATGATGAAGTATTTCATTTTTGAAAAGGAGTCGTAATGATATTTTTCTACATGCTTGACTTGAAGGGTCACTTGATTTTAAAGGCATATTTTGTGGGCTTGTTTTCTAGTCCATCATTTGTATGTAGATACAATACATGGAGGTGTTCACAAGATGTGAAATCTGTTTCTTTTGTTAAAGCAGAAGTTTAGTCCATCCAATTGTTTTTTGTATACCTGTTGTTGTTGATAGTTGCTGATGGCAGCCTTTCAAACATGTACAAATGAAAGTTTTGTGGAGCATATGGACTTCACATTTTTTTGAGCCACCTTGGATCAATGATCAAAGCAAAGAAGTTCAAACCACCTTCTATGACCATTTCAAAAAAAGTTCTGCAGGAAGGCAAGGAGGAAGACAATTCTTCCTAGGAATACCAACCCATCCAAGAAGGGAAGTGGTCAAAAACCTTGGTTCAGAGGCACTATGCAAGGCAAGTGTAGGGGGAGGCTGAGAGAAGAGGGTGAGTCACTCTCATTTACTGTTCGGATCATTATATCAGTCTTTTGGAGACCAAAAGTTCTTTTAGTGGGAAGGCATGATCCAAAAATGGATCCTGAATAAACCTCTAAGTCTAAAAGACTTCATATAAGAGGTAAAAGGTGCTAAATGGCACAAATCCTTTGTAAATCAGAGGAAAATGAAAGTCACGGGTTGCTCTCAGAAATAGCCCCATTGCAAAGATCTTTTCCTTCTGAATCTACTGCAACTTGAATGGGATAAAATGGACTTAGGATGCAGAAGTTATCACTTAAGGAAGATGCCCATTGTTCCTTAGAAAAGGAGGCAAAATCCTTTAAAAAGGAAAAAAATCCTTCAAAATGGGAAATCGCATCGGACCAGGGAAAAAGAGTGGGTTAAGTGAAAAAGGGAAGCCACCCCAAATCGTTGATCTGCGACATATTGGGTCGAAGGAACACACATGTGATATAAGATAGGGATCAGGCTGAGCAATATACCAATCATCGTTATTGGCGGATCGCAATCAGCATCAGCATCAGTCATGCCATATTGGAACCCCGAGCCCATGCGATATGCGATTGTGATATCACAATATCACATCGGGGTCATGTGACGGAGCAAGCCACATATATATGTGCCAATGCAATGCGACGAACCCGAAAGTGTTTTGTAAACGCCACTGCATAAATATTTCAGATCTAGCTAAAGCCATTGTTACGGGATTTTTATGATGTTTCAATGTGTTTTAAATATAAAAGGAAATCCACGAAATAAGCGGGATTTCAGGAGGACCCAAAGGTGGTAAGTGGTTTAGGTCAGGCTCCGCCCGAGCCCATATAATGGCTGCCACGTTTCCAGGCTGAGGAGAGAGAAAACCACCCTTATCGAGCGGTTAACTGCCGTGCGAAAGGGCCGCCCGAAATGGAACCACAGTCATTCGATCTAGATCTCCCAAATCAATGGCGGGGATGCGGCAAGCGATTTAAAAGGAAGATCTGATCGAATATAGGGCGGAGTTCATAATTTTTGAAGTCCGATAGATGTGTTTGGGCAGATTTCTACTGGTTTTCTGTGTATTTTCCTGTGTAAGTTGAGAACGACCATTTGTGGGTTTCTACCTATGAAATGGCCCTGATCCCTTCCATAACAGCCCCTAATCATCATTCCACACTATAAGCAAGTGTTTTGGCTGATGATGATGTGTTTGAAGCCACAAAGCCACAAAGCCATATGGCAGTTGAATAAACGACACGTAGGGAAGCCAAAGAGCCACAGAAGGATGGTTGCACATAGAGAAACGGCTGGGGTAGCCAAAAAGATGAAAGCTCACCTCAAAGGAGGCAGAGAGCTCAATTGTGAAAAATTTGAATGTTGAAGGTAGCTGCAGAGCCGAGAGAGCAGAGAGAACCGAAGAGCTACTATGCAAAGCAGCTGAGGGAGCCTTTGGGGTCACTTGAAGTTCAAGTGAAAAGCCAGAGAGCTGAAGGTTGCAGAGGGCCAAGAAGCTAGAGCTGAAGATCCAAAGCCAAAGACAGAGCCGAAGAGCCAGAGCCAGAGGTAAGAGCCAGAGCCAAGAGCCAGAGCTGGAGCCAAAGAGCCAAAGCTAAAGCCGAGAGCCAGAAAGCCAAGAGCTTCAAGAGCTAGGGATAAAATGGTGTCTAAACCGATTGTTTCTATGTAAAACGGTGGAATTGAGCCAAGAGCTTGTAAAAAGGACTTTGCCATAATCCCAGAGAGCCTAGTTGAGTTGACTAGAGCTCATGGAGACGTAGCCCAAGAGTTTTGGGTGAACTACTAATTAATATTGTTGTTCTGTGTTTATTTTTACTGCTGCATTATTTACTGTTATATGTATTTATATATCAGTTCAAGCACATTTACATATCAGCACAAACAACAGATTTTAAAGCATATAATTAGTTTAAATTAAATACCAGCATACACCTATATTTTCAAGAATTTTTAATTCCGCATTGGTTAATCATGAAGACTTGGGAATATTTAAAGCTTTGGAAGTGGGAGAGGTTCTTCTAGATTAGATAAGAAGCCTAAGAGCCCCATTTTCAGATCATAGGTTAGAAGCAATTAAGAGGGCCTACCTCTTAGTCTACTTATCATGTTTGATGATGTCCTTGCTTGCTCACTCCAACTATCTCTCGCTTCCTTCTTCAAGCACCTGAAACAAGTAAACAACAACAAACAACAAACGTGATGATAGACAAATTTCAATTCAACCTACTTAACTAGTCAAGAAACATTAAGCCATGAATATTTAAGATGACAAAACATGTAGGAAATCAATCGATAGTTGCATATATTAATATCAAAAAGATATTACAACCATTTGTCTTGACATTGCAGTCCTCCTTTGACATGACCAGGTTCCCACACACTTCTACTAGCATTCCATGATGGCCTCAATCAACAATAGTTTTAAGGCTCTTCCCTTTAGGCATCACTCCAAACCTAATCACGCTTCTCCCTCACACAACTAGATAGCTACAGCTAGTAATAGCTTCTTGTCTATTTCAAACCCAAATAGCATAAGCACACCAATATCAAAACTAGCTTGTGCTTGGGAAGAAGGGAGGTTTATATAGAAAAAAATGGATGGAAAATGAACCCTCTTCTCATGGGATAAGGGATTATCCCTTCAGGTAGTTCCATCATTATAGGGGAAAGGAGCCCAAAGTAACATCCTCGACCCCATCTAGCCAAACCATTTACTAGACTTCCGTTACGAAGCTTCTAGAGCTGGAAGCTTCAACTCCTAATTTAGAAAACTTTCCAAAACATGACTAGCGTGACTGGAACAAAATTCAGTTGCTTAGGTCAGTGCGAGAGATAGTGCTAATCTCGGCACATCGACACAAGGGAGACAAAGGTCATTAGCATCGGTCCTGTAAACTGGGCAAAATAGAAGTTTCAGGGGAAATGGTGCAAAAGGGAATTCATATTCTCATGAGGAGGGACATAATGGGAGTTTCTTCATGAAGGCAAAGCATGTGGGGTTCACTATAGAGGTCCTCTAGGATCAAGGAATGGGGAGTACAAGGACAGTGACAAAATTTTGTGTAACAGATGCCCCCTAAAGCGTGAAGGTTGAGCAAGACTGAGGGATGAAATGCTTTATGAATCAGTGCGGGGAACTGGTCTACCATCGGAAAACCTGCAAGCAAGTATATATACATATACATAAACTGAAATCTCTGTCGAAAGATACATGAATCATGGCATGGATGCAACCATCTAGAGAATGATCATGTAAATGGATCCAGGTATGGCCATAGCCATCCATTAAAGAGGATCATAACGAAACCACGGTATGGTTGTAGCCATCCAATAATGAGAAGGATCACATATGATAACTCATGATCTAGTCATAGTCAACCATCTGATAGAGACATGCATATCATCATAACCATGTCACACCACTTCGCAACCTGGATTTTTGTGATCTGAGTCCAGCGTCTTGCGCTCCAACATGACCCGATCAAAGTACAAATTCTAACATGTGAATAGAGGTGTTAATGCCGAACATGTTAGAAAGTCGATTGATTACTAGTCAATGATGTAAATCGTTCACAAGCGCGAGAGAAACCACCAATAATGACAATGGTCCTTAAGGTACTATCAGCATAATGCACAAAATGTGAATAGAGGAACTAAAGTCGAACACTTGTGAAATCACTTGATCGAAAGCCAAATATGTGAACTTGTCGTTGAGTGCTAAGAACTTGCCATTAGGGCATGCAAGCTCTAAGGTACTGGAAGGGAGTCTCTTAGTCAACTTCCCGGATAATGAGTTGAAGTCGACGGAAAGAAACCATGTCGAAGGAGGGCCATAATGAATGTTGGGTTGTGTTATATTCTTTCCACAACTAGCCCACGTAGTTAACAGGGGGGTTAGAGGGGGGGTGGAGCCCCCTTTCATTGTGCCAATTGTGTAGCGAGGGGGTTCACAGGGGATTTGAGGCATACCCATAACCACACTTTATCGGGTCTGGGGCAGCACCCTAGAAAATTTTGGTTTTGGACACTATGTTAGGTTGGGCAGACGCACCTATGGTTTTGTGCATGATTTTCACACATGTTTTTGGACGCGATGGTTTTCGGTTCATGGTATTGGATGCGATGGTTTTCATTCCATGGTATTCGATGCTTTGGCATGTATAAATATGTATTATAACATTGAAAGGAACATAATGAAAAATCAAGCTGGTAGTCCCGGTTTTGGGATCCAGGGGAAATCTCTATGTATATGTGTTTTATGTGTTATGCTCTCGCATTATTTATTTTCTGTGTTTTAGAATTCATATGCAGGTAAATTTTGTATGGGGTTGAAACCTATAATGAATTCCACATCATAGACGCAAGACGAGAGGTTGAAAAATGATTTTGGATGATACAGAGAATCAAAGTGAAGTGTAACTGCAGAAGGACAACTCTTGAACATATTGGCGACACAACTGGATGTTTGGCAGCTTTTGGATCCATAGAATCAGTGGTCATGATGACATGGCAGAGATCAAATGGAAGGCAAAAATGAACGGCCCAACCAAGGAAGGTCAACAATACAAAGGAGGATATCCCAACCCGACATGAAGCAGAAAGTGTCATGTTCGAGAGTGAGCTACTGACACAACTGATAGATTTCCAAAGTTTCCCCCACCATTTCTGGCAGGTACCCCAATTATTTTTTAATCACAAGCTTGAAGGGGATAGCATATTCCTGCACTATAATTTCATCCTTCAGACAAATCCGACCTAGTAAGTTTAATGAGACCTAGGAAGGAGAAGCTTGCGTTCATCATGGTGATGAATCTGATGTCGTTTAATAGTTTAACGAGTTCAACAAAGGTATAACTCGGTATCTTTTTGATGTTTAGAGAGTTGAAAAAGACACGTAAAAGAAAACTCCACATGGTCTCTTTTCGTATGTTTGTTTCTCTCGAGCTCGAAAAGGTAGAAAACAATACTTGAGAGAACCACTTGACCATTTCAGTTAAGTACCTTTTTCATAAATAGTGCCTCCCAGCCTGAAAAGGGGTAAAATTATACTGAGCGCATGATGTTTCGCATCCATTAATGAGTTCCAAACGACAAGGGCTCAGCTATCTTTTCATTTTTAAAGGGTTAGAAAAGAGCTGAAAGCGGACCCCCCATTTTATTTTCTTTTACGAGTCTAAAGGGAAAAACACTCAGCAATCTTTTCATATGAGTTTAATGAGTCGAGAAAAGAGCTGAAACGTGACTCATCATCATCGTTGAACATCCATCATCTATCACTGCACAAGTAAGGTAAAGTGTATTATCGCGTCCTTGAGGAAAAATAGGTCAAAATATTAAAAAAAACTGAAATTTTCATGAAAAAATGAATAAAAAAGGGGAAAAGTAAATATATTTTTACTATTTACCATTTTACCTTTGTTGTGAAGACTTTTTACTCACTTTTTCCCTAATTGTTCTGGAGAATATTGCGGGAGATCCCGGAGTTCAATCGACGAGTCGCCAGTTCCAGGTAACAACCAAAGCCCTAAGCTCCATTTTCATGTTCTTTATTTCTTCTTTTAACCATTTTTTTAGATATTTAAGGAGGTTTTTGAAAAAAAAAAAATCATCCTCAGTCGACGCGATTTCTAGGCATGGAATCGTGCCAACCGAAGGTGATTAACAAAGCCATTTGTGCCGATCGGCACAACTATTTTTGAAACAGGCACGCTGACGCCGTGGATAGGGAAAAAATCTATTTTCTCAAAATTTTACCTTTTGAACTTAAATTTTATGTGCCAAGGATGATTATTGACTCAAATTAATGGCTTTTGCAGGAGAGAATCACTGAAAATGGTGGACTGGAAAGAACGAGAACATGAAGATGTTAACACCCAGGCAATGAATGACCCAAATTACCTGGAGGCTTTAAGGGCTTGTGGGCTCCTCAAATTCTTTCTCACGCCAGGGATGGGGGCCCAGTCCGAGTTGCTTCGGTATCTAATTAGACTTTGGGACATTAATCAGGAGCTTTTTGTCATTGGTGACCAGGAGCTAGATTTGGAAACTTTAGATATATACTTCATCACTAGACTATCCCGCAGAGGGGAACCAGTGAACTTGTATGGGTCATGACTTATTAGGGCAAGAATATCTTCATTGCTTGCCAAACACTGTCTTGAGGCCCTGAAATCCAAGAGTGGGAAGATAGAGATTTCGAATGTTCGGGATCTGACATTGAGGGTGCTTCTGTTGACGACCAACAGAGTGGCAAGGTCCCACGCGAAACACGAGACTAACAAGTCGAAGTTCCTTTATGCTATTGACTACACAGCTCCTATGATCTTCAACTGGGCAGGGGCCATGAAAACGAACATCAAGTGCCAGCTGTCCAAAGCTAAGGTAGGGAATCTGAAGCAATTTGGCTTCGGATCAGTGCTTGTGACCTTCTTCCTAGAACGAGTACCATTGTTCTAGTATCAGCTGACTGAGGTAGATCTTCCTATGCCACATGACCTGCGGATGGCCCGTTGGAGCCGTTTGATGCCCAGGATCACTGGGGGTCAGCACATGTCATACCGACCTGCATTCCTTTCATGGCTACGACAATAGAAGATCATTGTGGAGGACTGGCCATATAGCGGCACTGATTTCCGTGGAGATCCAAACATGCCCTTACCAGATGGAGAGGACTTTGACGACGAAGGTAAAAACCAAAACTTTTAATTTTGAGATTTTTTAATTATTTTTGGTATATATGTTCTTATAACATTTCTCTTGTTAATGCAGACATTTGGACCAGAGCAGCCTACTTGGATGTCCACAATATCCAGGCGCATCCCCTGCCCCATTGATGTTCTCGGCCCTTATCAGGAAGGGAGTGACAACGAGGAGGAGATTGCGAGGAACCTTAAGGGGTTGACTCATGGTATCCTGGAGTATGCTTGCGTAGGAGACATTCCTCGTCAGTACCAGAGACACACTGTGGGAGTCTCAGAGCGAATCCACTGATTGCTGACTCATGTTGCACGAGTCGTATTATGCTACCATGATCACCATGTTGATTAGTTCCTAGGTCGAGCATTTACATATTTTTTGAGGCCTGCGTACCATGAATATATGAGTCATGCGATCCGCCGATGTTATTTTATATAGACATGTTATTTTTGGGGTTCTGATGTATCAAACATTATCACCATATATATATATATATATATATATATATATATATATATATATATATATATATATATATATATATATATATATATATATATATATATATATCTGTTGTATTTTACTATCTACTATGGTACAAATGGTTTCTTTTATCTTTTACATGTTTCGTAAATGTCTATCCAACACATGATTAGCTAATGCATCTGTCAATGTATTCATGCCTCTAGGAATATGATGATATGTAATGTAATCAAAATGCCTTTCTAATAGACGGATACGAAGATACATTCTCAATATTTGAAGGTTCCTGACAAAATATTTCCCGTTGAGTTGAAGGAAGACAACCTGTGAATCCAGGCTGACAACCAATTCTCTGATGCCCAGAGCGATGGCTTCTAACAACAGTTCGATGACAACACTGTATTCAATAATGTCATTGGTTGTGCAACCTAGAAAGATACCTTGAAGGTCAATCAACTCATCATTAGGCTCATAAATAACCCATGCTGTGGATGATAGGTTCCGGGTACTATGGTAGGCACCATCAGCGAAACCAACGTGGGGAGTCATAGACATCTGCAAAGCAAGAAAAGAATAGTAAACAGGAAAGATGTTTGAAAACTATCACACAAAACCATGTTGCAAAAAAATGAATGACACACTAATGTACACAAGTAACCGTGCAATATGACCTAAGCATAGTACTTCTTGAGGTAAAGCCCATTTCAGGGCTTATCGAGAGGATTTCCTTCATAATCAATAAGCTCATATGCTCCTTTCTACAAAACACATTTCATGATGTAGGGCCCATGCCACATAGGTTCGAACTTTCCTACCCCCAGGTTACCGTTAGCTTAGTTGTATAGTAAGACCAAATCACTCTCAGAGAACATGCGAGGGGTGACTGATTGATTGAAATAGGATTTGACCCGTTTCTTTTGTGCTTCAATGGCCAAGGCGGCGACATGGTGAGTCTCTTCCAGTCGTTATAAATATAAGAGGCATTCCTCTTGAGGTGACATTTCTGGGAGGAGTTCAACAACTAAATTGAGTGAAGGAATCTCGAAATCGATCGGAAATGTTGCTTCCAAACCATAGACTAGCTAGAATGGAGTGAAACCAATTGCGTCTTTGGTTGAGGTTTGGTAGGCCCACAAAGTTGAAAAGAGCATGAGATGCCAATTTGACTTATGCATCCCAATCGTACGTTGAAGCATTGTGACCAAGAATTTGTTCACGGGTTCAACATGGCCATTGGCCTGAGGGTAATATGGGGTCAAGCCATCATGGCACAGGCCCAATGCAGATGTCAGCTCAACCATTATGTAATCTTTAAAATGGGAGCCATGGTCTGTGACAATGGATTAGGGTACACCGAACCTAGAAATAGCATCATTGAAAAGGAATTGAGCCGCCATCTTATCATTTGTAGAGTATGTAAGCATTGCTTCGGCCCATTTGCTGAAATAATCCACAACAACAATAATATAGCCATGCCCCCCAGCTGAATGAGGGTTACATGTCATATAATCGATGCCCCATTTGGCAAAAGGACCAATAGAAATGAAAGGATATAGGTGAGCGGGTGGGGCACGCATCTTGCGTTTGTAAATTTGGCATTCATGGCACTTGCAAACAGCAAGAATGCAGTCTTTGAAGATAGATGGCCAGAAATAACCAATGCAAACGATTTTTTGAGCTGTAGCATAACTAGACATATGACGACCATGTGCCCGAGAGTGGCAATCATTGAGAACTCTTTTAGCTTCCTCAATCATAAGGCATCAACAAAGAATTGAATCGACACCGACATAGTATAAAGTATCTCCAATAATACGGTAGGGTTGGGAGTGATGCCGAATCCTTCGGCGATCATCCTTGGTCAATGTGGACCAAAACGTGGACGTCTGGAGATACGCGATGATATCATCATACCACGGATCAAGGGTGCTAATCAGGAAAATGGTCTCATGTAGAAGTTGTTCATCTGCACCAGTAGGGAGAGACTTGGAGGGAAGGGAACAAATCAATTCGACAAAAATAAGTGACTTCTTAGATTTTTTTGTAGTGAATACCAAATCGAATTCTTGCAGGGTTATGATCCATTTAGAATACTTACTCCCCAACAACTAACGAGTCAAGATATAGGTCATGGGGTTGCATTCAAAAATCACTATAGTCATGCGCAAAAGGATATAGTGCCAAAAGTGTTGAATAGCCTGGATGGAAGCCAAATCCAACTTCTCGACATGTGCATAACGCATTTCAATGTCAAGGATATTCCAAGTAAGGTAGTAGATTATATGTTCGTTCCCTTCATCATCGTCTTGGACCAAGACCATAGCAATGGTCCTAGGAGCCGCATCTAGGTAAAGGAAGTAATCTTGATAATAATCTAGTGGGTGCAACAGAGGAGCATTTACGAGGACAGCCTTGAGATTGTCAAAAGATTTTTGGGCCACCTCGTCCCATACAAAGGGCGTTCCTTGTTTGAGCAACCGGGTAAATCCTATGGCTAGCCCAGTATACTTGGGTATAAAATGACAAAGAAAGTTGGCCTTTCCTTATAGGCTCTAGAGTTGGTGCAATGAGGATGGAGGGGGGTAAATTTACAATGGCCTCAACTTTTAGTGGATCCAAGTGAATGCCGTCCTTGGAAATGATGAATTCGAGGAGTTGTCCTAATTCTATGCAAAAAACACATTTGCACTGGTTTGACGGAATGTTATAGTGCCTACAGTGTAGAAAAATCTACCGAAGATGGTCTAGGTGCTCTTGGCACTTACAAGAATGAGCGGGAAGGTCATCCAAGTAAGGATGGACAATGTTGCAAATTTCATGAAACGCATAGGACATTTCCCGTTGAAACGTGGCTCCAGCATTTTTTAGGCCGAAAGGGAGCTTCTTGTACGTGAACGTACCCCATGGACAGATAAAGGTTGTCTTTTCTTGAACAGTCGGTGTGATGTTGATCTAGTTATAACCATAAAAACCATCCATAAAGGAAAAGATCTTGCTCCCAACACATTCATCAATGATTTGATCAATGAAGGGAGTAGCATAGTTGTCTTTAGGACAGGCACGATTAAGATCTTGATAATCCATGCAAACACAGATCGTGCCCTATTTTTTAGTCACCGGGACAATATTGGACATCCAGTCTGTAAGTGGGATGGGATAGATGGACATAGCTTTGAGAATATTTTCAACTTTACCCTTAATAGCGGCGGCCTTCCTAGGGTGCACCGGATGAAGTCGTTGGCGAACGGGTTTTGCGTGTAGATAGGTTGGTATTTCATCCACCACAATGCTAGGATCAATGCCAGGCATTTCTTCATAGGACCATGCAAACACATCACAGAATTACTGAAATAGGTGAGTATATGTCTTGATCTCATCCGTAGAACAAGATACCCCAATATGAACGTGTTCAATGATACCGGATTTGATAGAAGTGTCAATCGGCATTGTTTGGGTAATATTACCCAGATTTCCTTCCGACCATACTTCATGAGTAACAATCAGTGGTGGAAAAGGAGAAGAGGACTTTTCAAAAATGGTAGACATGGCCGCCAGGCTCGGAAGGAACGAGGAGCGATGATGAGTATCAATCCAAGGTGGTTCCTTGAGAGACATGACTTTCATGATACCTTCATTAACAAGGAAGGTCTTGGCTAAGGGATCAAGCGATTCCAAAGTTCCAAGCCACAGGGATTGAGAGTACGTATCGAAAGAAGTCTTCGACATAGAAGAATCAAAGGATGTAGAGTGCAAAGCTAAAACAATTTCCACGTAAATGAATTCATCGAGACTAAGCGGCATAACCTAGCCCCAGGTATCAATAAGATATGGTGCAGGTATGACCCAAGGATCAAATTTGATTGAGATCATGTTGACAGAGGCAACGTGAGGAGGTGGGAGTGGAAAAAATCCCATTAAGGCAAAATCTTTGAAGAGAACTACCCGCATACTCTCATAGGGAGCACCAGTGTGCTTGATGTATGAAACATTTCCATCTGAGGAGGAAGAGGCAAAGAAAGACAGTTGTTCGATGATGACAATCTTCCCTTGATGGGGAAAACAAATCACGCAAACTAAAGAGGAGGCCACGACATGCATGACATGAGTCCAACTTCGGCTGAGTAGAATATTATAATTGAGATTAGCATCAACAATTTCTACTTCGGCTTGCACTATCTTGCCTTCCACAGTGATGGCAAGGTTAGGTAAGACACCGAAGGGTCGTGAATTGCACCCATCAAAAGGTTCCAAAGTGTTCAGAGATTGGTTCAGTTCATGAGAACCAATAGCCTTCCAACATGCGGTCAACATGATGCAGTTGGAAGCACCTTCATCGATGACAGTTCGGTGGATGGTCTTCTCATTGATGATTACCTAAATAAGAAAGGAAATTTGATGAGGGAGCCGCGGAACATGGTTCTCTAGATCAAAACATATCAATTTAGAATCGATGGGATCGATGCCCCCGATAGCTGACAGCAAAGATTTCAGTCGCGATGGGCAGCTTTGGAGTACCTCGAGAGCCGACATGGCTGATGGTGCCTGAGCCAAATCCTCAACAATATCATAGTATTGAGTAGCTCAAGCATTGCGATTATATGAGGATTTCTATAGTACACCTCAAGAAGGTGGTCACATAGTGGAATTAGGATTAGGGCGCTCCATATGCAGGGGGCTAGAACTTGGGGTAGAAGAAGAAGGTGCAGCTTCTTTCTCCTTCCCAACTACTGAAGCACGAGTTTGATAGTCTTTCGATCTAGTAGCCACACTAATAGGCATACTCATCATGAACACGTGAGATCCAGAGGAAGAAGATCAGGGTTGGTCTGCCATTTGGATCTGCTGAGACAGAAACAGCTCTTTGAGGAAAGAAGGGGTCCCTTTGAGCAGGCGACTAACTTCAGATTGTCCGAGGATCCTTAGTGTAGTGATCTTCCACGCAAATGAGGTAGGGATACTTAGGTTTCCATTGTGAAGATTCGCCAGTAGAAAATTTGGGAGGACCCTATTTTGGGGCATCAGCTTTAGCTTTGCCTTTGCCTTTATTCTTTCCTTTCAATGATTTGTCCACTACAGTAGACTAGCCAGCATGGACCTCTGAGGTTTTACCAAGGCCAGGTGGATTCTAGGATGAACTATTAGGGAGAACATTTGAGACCAACTTCTGTTTGGAAGAAGTTTCTACAGGGGTCTAGGATACTGAACCAATAACTCCATCAACGGGAGGAACAACTGGTGACTTTGATGCTGCGGGATTAGATGATGGCCACAAAACATTGGGTAATAACTCATACAAAGTTCCAGACTAAGACTAAACTAGATCCAAGTACTGGGCACGATCTATGGCCTACTCTTCAGTGATGCATCCACCCATATCTATATCGTGAGCAATTGGGGCCATGAATGATTTGGTAAACCATTCAGTGAGAAACTGACCAGCAATCTCCAATTTGATCAGGTGACGTATACGTCTCCATTCATGGATGTGATGAGAGATGTGTGTCGCAGTATTTTTCTTAAGTGATGTGAGAAAGTAGGTGTTAGTTTCATAGTGAACTGGTAGTTGAAAATGCATGAGGAAAGCCATGGCTAAAGAGTTAAAGTCATGGTAAGTACATCGAGGTATCTCGATGTACCACTTCGCTGCAACACCCGTGAGGGTTCACTGGAAAAGATGGAGATGAATGGAATTGTCCATGTACGAATTCGATGAGCACCAAAGGTGATATGTCATCACATGGGTCTGAGGATCTTCTTTAGCTTTTCCATCAAATTTTGGGCAATCACTTGGTATCTTGGACAACACCAGAGGCCAATATGGCAAATGAAGGATCAAATCATTCGTAAGGCGAGATACATCTGGCAACTCGAGTGTAGCCAAGAATGGAAGTTGGGTGTTAAAAGGCATGGGAGGTCGATAAGCAGGCCCATAGGGAGGATCCCACCCCTGCTAGTAAGGATTTTGGCCCCACAGTGGGGGATTTTGGCCATATGGCATATGAGGCTACCCCCATTGCAGATTACCTTGACCATAGGGAGGATTTTGACCTTGAATACCTTGGAACTGTCCAGCCATAGGTTGCTGATAAGCAACATATGGGTTAAAAGGTTGTTGAGCCTGTTGACCTTGGACATATGGATATGTGACCTGTTGTCCTTAAACATACTATTGATGAACCTGCTGTCCCTAAACAAAACAGTTTCGGACCTACAGTCCTTAGGCATAAGGTTGATACACTTGTTGCCCTTGGACATAGGGATTTTGCACCTGATTCCCTTGGCCAGTAGGATTCTAAACCTGTTGACCTAGGAAATGAGGATTTTGACCCTGCTACTACAGGAATTGACTTTGACCCTACTCCTGTAAGGATTGACCTTGTTGATATGTATACAAGGGTTGTTGCTCCCCTGGTTGGTTTTTCTGTTGCAAGGGTTGACCTTGCGGTTGGAAAATTTGTCCCTGGGGTTGTAGAGGTTGGCCCTGCGAGGACATGTGTTGAGAGGTGTGCAGAGCATATTGCATATGCTACTACACGGTTTGTTGCAAGTGTTGCAAGGGTTGACCTTGCGATTGTTGCAGTTGACCTTGCTACAGGATCATTTTCCCTTGCTATTCCATGGAGAGCCCTTACGGTAACAAAGGTTGCCCTTGTTGTTGTAGAGGTTGTCCTTGCTACTACAAGGGTACTTGAACAGTGCCCAGGAAATTGCCGAACTGAATCTAGCCATAGCTAGGCTGGATGTACTGCCTAGATTGGAGGGTGTAAGGTTGATTAACCATTCCTTGAGAGCCATATGGAAAGTAAGGATTTTGTTATTGGACCTGAGTCCCATAGGGCTGCTAATACTGAACATTTCTCGATCCAGATGGACCAACGTGATTCCGAACCTGTTGGTACTAGACATTGCTTAATCCAATAGGATCAGTAGGATTATAAATAATACCAGAAGAAGGTTGGTTTATATGAGGCATGTGAGCTTGTGAACCGCTCACATTAGTGGCAGCTGGCACCATAGAAACATTCAGGTTCTACTCCCTAGGCGATGGCACAAACTGGCCACTGAAAAGGGGGACAGAGGAACTGACAGAGACATTCTTTGAAACTGTCAGTTGTGCCTGACGAGTAACTAGGATTGATGATTCAAGGGTATTCAGAATCATGGGTTGCACCAGGACTGAAGTAATAGCCTATTGGGAAGTCGTGTTCATAACGAACGGACCTAAATTAGGCATGGTGCCTGACGCCCAAATAGGGTTATGGTAAAGTGATGAGGCACTAGGTGTACCTGAAACCAATTGCACCAAACACACATAGATGGGTGGCAAACTGGTGAGAATACCCCATGAAAAGGGGGAACCCTCATGAGGAAATCGCAATTCTTCCCCCTCAACAGTGTGTGGAATAGAAACTTCGGACTCATCCAGAGATGTGACTAGAGCATCGCCTTCAGGTTCCATGTCTGAAAACAAATGACGACGAATTCCCGAATGAGTACGAGAGGATAGTTCAAAAGGAACACCTAGCTAGTCGTGCAGACTGTAAGGACACTATGGTGATATCACAACAGGGTCAAACAGAGGGTTCGGAGGGTAGATAACTAGTCCAAGCTGACTGTCAGTGGTTGGAAAGTTATCTAGAGTTTGAACAGGATTGTTCAGAGATTCTGAGCCAAGATCAGCAGATGACCTAGTATTGAAAATAGGCAGAGGACGAGATGACAAAGGTTGAATGCTTAGAACAATTGTGAGTTCAACATGTTGGTCCTTGAGTGACTCTAGAAACTCAGGAAATGACTCTTCAAACAATCTTTCAAGCAGAGCAGAGGAAGAGGAATTGGGTGAACCAGATGGTTCAGCTACGATGACCTTGTGTTAGTGTTGGGTAGCGGATCCCTCGCACGAGGGTTTTTGGGCCTAAAGTCTGAAATTTTGGGTAAGAGTAGGGTAAAGGCGATATGTAATGGGTCAAGTCAAAGGATTGTCCACCCAGGAATAATATAAAATAATAGAAGTTGAGTCAGCCTGACCATGAGTCGCAGACCATGGAAATGTATAAATAGAGTAAGGTTCTAAGGGTAGAGTCAGTCTTATTTTTGGATCTAAATGTATGGGTTATTGGAAGAAAGAGAAATTTTGAGTCTGTAAGTCTGAGTCTGGGGTTGGTGGTAGGAGATAGAGGCTCCGCAGCTGTGTGTGCAGAGGCCTAGTAGAGTCCGCAGTTGTGTGCACAGATCCCTGCAATTGAGTGTGTAAGGTGGAAGTGGAATGTGATAGATTGACCATATTAATAAAGCTAAGTGATTCTAGGATATTGCGATCTATGCTCATTCTGTTTTATGCATCTATTAATGGTTTCTATATTATGATTATTCATGTGAATCTATAATCTATTGGGTACGTCCACTGGTTAATATTGCTAAATGTTTGCTTAAAGACCTTAAGAAATAGATCTAATCTGTAATAAACTCATTAAGGGGTTGAAAGAGTGCTCTACTCCGAATCTGTGCAAAGGTCAAAAAGCAGTACAAAGCAGCACGAAGTCGCAGGGTTAATTACAGACCTTCCAAGTTCACATCACGACATCCCTCCGGTGTGGAAATCTAGTTCTAGCACCCCCCCTGCTACCTCAGGTGAGACCTCAATCCGCGCTCCGTGGACTGTTACCGAAAGGGTCGGTAGCATGGGTTTTGTTTAGCTAACTAACTCTTCCGAACCTGGGTCAGGCCCTAATAAGCCAACACTTTGTCAACAAAAAAATTAACTTCAAGGCTTTAAAATGTTCTTTTGAGGGAAACTCACAATTTGGTCTCAGAAAATACTAACAAGTTGTTTTTGTATTATGAGAAATCAATTATTAAGACACATAAAAGACTGGTGCTCTTTCATTTTTTAAGAGTCGAGAAAGAAACAAAGATGACTCTATTACTTTCGATTGGAAACGAGCTCGAAAGGACAAGTGCTCGAATGATATTTTATATTTAATGTGTCAAAAAGATCAAATGGCTACTTTGGATGATCTAGGTAAACAGGATTACTAGGCAATCGTGAACTACAGAATACCTCCCGGCGAACCAAGAAGTACGAGCACGCAATCTCCCCAAATGTTGTGTTCGGTGTATCATGTTTGCAAGGCGTCTGACTCGGCTTCCTAAGGATAAAAGGATTGCAGCCTAGTGGGGTCTCCTGTTATATACTCAACAGTACGGGGAGCACAAATCTGTACTAGCGTTGTCTAATGCCGAAGCTAACGACAACTACTAGGTTTAAAGACGTTGGAACACGTCTCTAGCCTAGACCTTCTAGATATGATTGTTAATGTCAAATGCACCTTAGGTTAATTGAATTCATTTTAAAGTTGATCTTGAGTTATGTTTCAGTTTTCAGGTCTTAGCGATGCGACTCAAAAAACCTTAAATGCAACTAAATGAGACAAGACCCTTTCAATTCGATGAAATGCCTACACTAGATAGGGTAGAAACTACTCAATCAAATGCAAACAATCGAGCAACTGAAAACAAAATGATCTTTCACTACCTTACTTTTTTGAAAAAATAAACTAACAAAAAATGCATTCCAACTCCTAATTTCCTGACAAGCACTTATCTATTAGTCATTTCAGAAGAAAACAAGTTATCTTCCTTTTTCAAATGCCGATGCAATCCTATTCTTTTAATGATGCAACAATCTAGAATTTCATACACTTTCATGAAACCATGAAATAAACTTTTTGCATATTAATCTTTCAGTGAAAAATTTCTTGAGATAATAATTTGTTTTAGCAAATGAACACATGAAAATAGAAACTCATTCAGACTAATGAAACACCGACTTTACCTATCACAAGACAAACAATGTGATCCATGCTAGAAAAGAAATGTTTAGGCAAGAAAACAAAAACTTTTCAAACTTTTGTAAAAGAGGTCAAAGTTGTAAAAGGACCCAAAAACAAAATACAAAGAGTAAGTACACCTACAACCTGACTTACTGAGTTTGTAAACTGCTGAATGGATAACCAGCTAGATGCCCTAGTATCGTTGGCCACTCAATGACTCAATCAATCAAGAAAAAATATGATAAGCCAACAAGCAAACAAAACCAAATGAAAAGTAGCTTTCTAATCAGGGAGAAAATGGTCCAAAAGGCTTACGGGGTCAAAACCACAAGAGCAGAACACATTGGCCAAGATTGGGGTCAGGCCCTAATCTTTAATTACAGGCATCAACGCGACTACCTAACTGACAACAAGTGCCAGAGGCTGGTTGGCATGACTGTTTCTCAGCAACTCATGCTGATCGGTGCGACTGTTAGCGAATTAAGCGCGCTGATCGAGGGAGCTAAGGAAAAAATTAAAAAAAAAAAAAATTGAAACAGGGACTAGATCTGCTACTATGAATTTTAGACTCAGACTAGTAAGCAAGGGAAAAGAAACTGAAGCAAAGGGAAAAGGTGCAACTAGAAAAGTTCTCACAAAATCATGAAATCCAAGACAAACAAAAGGATTGGGATCCCTAGTGGAGTCGCCAATTTGTGGTGAAGTAAAATTATAAGTGCGGACATGAATGAATTCCTCTATCCCAATGATGGGTCTAGCCACAACAGATACATTCTATGGAAGATTTACTTAGGTTAGAACCAATTAAGAGGGCCTACCTATTAGTCCACTTATCATGTTTGATGATGTCCTTTCTTGCTCACTCCAGCTATCTCTCGCTTCCTTCTTCAAGCACCTGAAACAAGTAAACAACAACAAACAACAAACGTGATAATAGAAAAATTGTAATTCAACCTACTTAACAAGTCAAGAAACATTAAGCCATGAATATGTAAGATGAAAAAACATGTAGGAAATCAATCACTAGTTGCATATATTAATATCAAAAAGAGATTACAACCATTTTTCTTGACAAGACCAGGTTCCCACACACTTCTGCTAGCATTCCATGATGGCCTCAATTAACAATATTTTTAAGGCTCTTCCCTTTAGGCTTCACTCCAAACCAAATCACACTTCTCCCTCACACAACTAGATAGCTACAACTAGTAATAGCTTTTTGTCTACTCCAAACCAAAATAGCATAAGCACACCAATATGAACACTATCTTGTGCTTGGGAAGAAGGGAGGTTTATATAGGAAAAATGGATGGGAAATGGATCCTCTTCTCATGGTAGAAGGGCTTATCCTTTGAGGTAGTTCCATCATTATAGGGGAAAGGAAACCAAACTGACATCCTCGACCCCATCCAGCCAAACCATTTACCAAAACTTCGTTACGAAGCTTCTAGAGCTAGAAGCTTCAACTCCTAATTTAAAAAAAAATTCAAAACAGGAACGGCATGACTGGAACATAGCTCATTCGCTCCTGTCGGCGTGAGAGATAGTGCTAATCTCTGCACATCGGCGTGGGGGAGACAAAGGTCATTAGCACCACTCTTGTAAACTGGGAAAAACAAAAGTTTCAGGGGAAATGGTGCAAAATGGAATTGATCTGCTCATGAAGAGGGACACAATGGGAGTTTCTTCGTGAAGGCAAAGCATGTGGGGTTCATTGTAGAGGTCCTCCATGATCAAGGAACGGGGAGTACGGGGACAGCGACAAAATGTTGTGTAACACTTGTAACCATAATATAGGTCATAGCATGCTTATGGAAATCAATGGACACTATTGGGTACCAGTGTCCCATAATGGCCATGCTCTTGAAGTGTTTTACCAAGAGACCACTGCATATTCCAATTCCTTTCACTGACGCTACTAATTCTTATAGTCAGTTTCAACCACCCAACCTTGGAATTTCCATGCTTTCCTATACCAAGCACATAATGTCCATTAGATTCAAAATAAATTGAAATAAATTTACATCATACCTCATTGGTAGCTCGTTAATAAGGTACACCTGCAAATCTATTTACTTCCTATAACAAGAAGTCAAACTAGCATCTTTGACCAAATCAACATGTATAAACATATCACATCAGGTTAGCTCAAAACACAATCATCATATATCACATGTAACCATCATAAACTATAATCATAAATCACATGTAATCATCATAGACCATAATTATAAATCACAAGCATAGTAAAACTGAAATAAAATATTGATCATTATCCTTTAATCAATCCTTAGCTTCTACCTTTGTCTTTATTCTTTATTCAAACCGGATTTGTTGCCACACTCGACAAACATCCAGTGCCTTCTCCTCAACCATGTGCACATACACACTGTGCATCACACACATACAACCACACACGTCATGCAACACCATGCAATATATGCACCTAGACCTAACCTACAACACAAATACCTACACCCAGTGTACACACAACACAATACATATGCCTACATCCGGTGTACACCACGACACAGTAAATACACCTACACTTGATGTATAACACCACACAACACATCTATAACCAATGTACAATGAAACACAATACATGTACCTACACTTGGCATACAACACAACATAATACATCTATATACATCTATACCTGATGTACAACACCACAAAATACATTTACCTACACTGAGTGTACAACACAACACAAATACGTACATAGGATACAACACAATGAATATATATGTCATGATACCTCAACTACACAATGCACATACATAGTATCGCATGCCCGCAACACAACATCTACAACATATGCACAATACTGCATGTACACTAGTTCCATATCTACAACATGTACACAGTACCATTTGCACACAACACCACCTACACAACATCACATGTACATGACACCAATTGCACAATGTGTACACAACTCCACATGTGCACCGCACCACCTATACAATGTGTACAAAATGACAGACGTACACAACACCACATGCACAACATGTACACAATACCACATGTACACAACACCATACGCACGACATATACACACCACCACATGAAAACAAAACCATATGTATAACATATACACGACACCACATTCTCATAGCACCACTTGTACAATCATGCACACAACACTATATGTATGTAACACCACATGTACAACATGCACAAAACACTGGCACTGCATATACAACATATACATAACACTGCACATCTAAGATGCCCACAACACCATATGCACACTATGCCGCATATCCATCATGTGCATAGTACAATATGTATACATCACTGCATATCCAACATTCGCAAAACACTATCTGTACCACCCTGTACATAACATGGCATAACCAACATGTACACACACTATATATACACAACACCGCATGCACACAACATCACAAATGCAACATGTACAACATATACAACACACGCACAACAGTAGGACCACACATCCAAAACCACATTGTCTCTACCAAGCAGCCTTGCTTCTAGTGTCTTATCCATGTTTGTCCCAACATGCCGCAGAACACACTGTTTTCATTTCATTGATGTATCCCTTAGAGTTACCTATCATAACATAAACATAGGCATAATACAACCATACAATATCAATTCATATCCACGCGATACTGACCTCATATATTTTTCATGACTACTCTCCCCACTTGATTCCCCATAAGACCAAGAACCACTTCATTCCACTCACCTGCATAAGAAATCATTCCTCCATAAAAATTATCCCTCACAACCCTGTCAGACAGTGACATTGATACATAGATACATAGATACATATACATCAACATTATCATAAAACAATCATGATCTTGTCATACAATGACACACACACACACATATATATATATAAACATTAGCATTAAACAACCATGATCCATAACGACCCTGTCATACATACATACATACATATACATATATCGACATAATCATGATCATAACATAATTACTAGATAGCATATGGTCAAGGCTAAGAGAACTCCCTCTATTTGTGCACACCATGCACACAATTGAGAATAATCGTTCCCAACATAGCCAAGGGATTTGATGCCTAAGATCCATTTACTTCACCTTTATTGTTACCTTTATCATGACTGTACTGACACTATCCATTTACACCAATGGACCAAACCAATCCAACTGATTATCATATTCTTACCTTCAACTTCCCTTACTCATGTGCCAAGCTTCATTTGGGTCTTACATTACCTGCTAGGTTTCATTCATCTCTCCCTGAGCTCCATTAACTTTCCTCTTTCCCAATCAATTCGCAAGACCCCCAAGACATAAAAGGAGAAAAAAACACAATCAAGAAGAAAACAATGAAAACCAATAACAATACAACACTGCGAACTAAGTGGTATGGCCATACACTAGACATAAAAAAAGTTGTAAATCAAGCATAAACAAAGAAAAAAGAACCAAAATCATAAGACTCTCAACAAACACCATGACTCAATCCCCATGGTTCCCAGTGCTTCCAAAGAAAAGCTCAACCTGATGCTTCTTCAGAATTTCATGGTAGTCTCTTTTCCATGCAATCCCTTGCATCATATTTCCATAAACACATAATTTTTAGTGCATAAATAAACATAACAATACACCAATTACCTTACCTTGCTATTCCAAGAATGTTGCTTGCAACTAAACACGTCCACACCATCTCTCAACGGACTCCAATCCTTTGACGAATCTAAATATAACTAGAACCAACTGTTATACCTATCAAATACATATTTATGAATATAACACATATCCTCATTATGTCATACAAATTCAAGGTCAAGAAAACTTCCTGTATGCAAAACACTCATTCGTTTGGAATTGATGTTTCCAAACATAGGCAAAGGAATTTTCACGCAATTCCTTTCTTTTACCTTTTCTTTGCTTCAATTGAGTCTTACTATGCACTATCACATCATCAAACTGTTAGTTATATAATCACGTCAACTATTACTTTGTCAAGCTAATACCAAGCATGTTTCCCTACAATTTCTCACACATGTTAGTCTCATGTTCCAAAGATCAAGATATCATGTATATTAATTTGAAATCAACCTTTACCAAGTCTAAAAACCACGTAATACTCAACAATCAAATCATATTCGTCAGTCATAATACATAATGCTACAACTATCACCTACTTACACTAAAGTACATATTAGTTGTCTCAATAAATATGTATTAGTACAACAATCTTAAAACAAGATCATTTCGGAAAGAAATCTTATAGACACATACTCATATCATTCAAGTAATCAAACATTCAGACAACATAATAGACACCAAACACTCAAACACCAAATAAACAACATAGTCAAACATGCAAACATCAATTAGATGACATAAGAAAACTCATGCCTTAATGTATCTCAGGGGAGACTATCTTTTTAGCACAATAAATCTAGATTAGCACGATATAACTTCACAACATATCGACTCAAGCATAAATAAGGTCATGATATCCATAATAGTCACTAGCTAACATGTTCACATCATAAACTCATAAACGATTATCATTCATACATAATAATCACATATGCATAGTCAGTCTAAATTAGTATGACATAATATAACAACATATTAACTCATACTTGAATCTCATAACCCTAACCATTTGCATAGACCAATCCAACTTAGTATGATACATATAACATCAAGATATTAATGTAATAACCCTAATCATCAAGCTAGCTATCACTTAACAACAACAAGTTAACATATAACATACTCATCAACAACATATAATGTAATCATCAAGGTATCTAACCTAAAACAACAATAGAAATGCATACCACCATAGGTTACTATCATTCATGACTATCTGACACATGTGCATAGGACTACACTATTAAACTAGCATATATCATGAATGTAACCATCACATCAGTAGAATAAAAGGCATACACATAACCATAATGCATATAAAAATCCTTAACCTACATACATGCATGACCAACATACAAACCTATATGATTACATGCTTTTGCCTTGAGGTCCAATGCTACAACTTCACTTTCATTATCTGCACCTCCTTCTCTATCTCAACCAACACATTAGCATCATAACATACCAATATCATCATGATGACCTAATTTCATACAATGACCTCACAATGCATGTCTGATGTACCATACATGCATAATCATAACCATGACAATGATTGCATAACAACATATAGACACCAACATGCATAATAAATGCATATAAAACCATGCACTCATGATAACACATCCCACAACAACACCATCACCCTTCACATGGCGACATTACTACAAACATGATCAACACCATGCAAATGCAACAAACACATAGACTACAAGCATAATCAACACATATGCAACCGACATTAATGCATGACCAACACACTGCCCATTCAATCTGAGTGGTGAGCCATGCTCTGATACCACTCTGTAACACCCTACTCCCACATCTACCCAAGTAACCGGCAAACCAGGGTAAACATGTGATGATAAGTTACTATGATATGATTTGACCTCCTAAGTCACCTTAGGGAAAGGGAAACTGATGGAAACACACCATAAAGACCTTCCACATCAGCAACAGAACTCCCAGTAACCACCACAACCTCTCATGTAACCAGCCCCTGGGTCCCACAGAGTTTTTATACCATTAAACTCTTGTACTCTCCCTTGATATGGGCATGCATGCATCCAGGAGGCTTTGGGTGCTCCCACATCATGGGTATGCATGGGTCTAGGGACTTTTCTATCCAGTGTTGTTCCTGCATCTCCGAGATTTGAGTAAATTTTTCAAGCCTAAATCCCAGAGCACTGCCCAAAACTCCGTGATACTTTCGGAATTGAAAGATAACAACAAAAAAGGAAATAAATGCAAATACTTGAACAAGGACTTTGCTAGAACCCTACTAGCCATGACAGACATTTTGTCAAACATGTCACAAATATGAAACCTACAGGTTTAAACAACAAATTTGAGCATAGGAGTCTCGTACTCATATGATAATCATGAAGAAGCATTGATCGCTCAACACATTAGCTCAATATCATCCATTAGGCCATAGATACATTGCTCATTCATTTACAAGTAAAAACATGATGAGATCCATACATAGCCATTGTCATAATACATGCTCATAACCAACATAATAACAACATAAATACCAAGGAAAAAACAACCATATAATCCACATATAAACTAGTACAATACTCATGAAATAACAAGGAGAAATAACCTCATATTAATGATGCAAAGGCCAACCAGTTGTGGGACTTCCATGAACCACCTGACCGTAGACATGGCTGAGCCAATTCTCTCTTCATCTAGTCACCCCCATGCCATATTCCAAGCATGAATGTGGGATCTCATAAAACACATCAATCAAAACCATCCAGGAATTCCATAGGCCAAGCCACCTTAACCCATAAAACAGTGATTCCACCACATGGTCGGACATCCAAAAAACATCACCGGATCAGTCTCTACCCAAGCCTTCCAGGGCTCCAGAGCGTTTGTTCCAACCAAGGCTTCTAGGACTAGTAACTGAACCCATAGTTGTTGTCGGGCTTCAAGAGCGTTTGTCCAACCAGGGCTTCCATGACTAGTAACTCAACCCACCAAGGGATTCTAGAGTGTTTGTCCAACCAAGGCTTCCAAGACTAGTAACTCAATCCAAGTTGTTACACGGCTTCCAGAGCATTTTTCCAATGAGGGCTTCCAGGAACTAGTAACTCAACCCAATCTAAAGGAAACATTAGAAACAACCATAAAAATAAATTAATAAACCCACAACACCATGGCTATCTAGGAAATGGCAAGGCTAGGAAAATCCACTGTCAATCCATAAAATCCTACCTGCCAATGACAAATCATAACCAAGAGACCACATGCATGTTCCATGCATGACAAAACTAGCAATAAAAATATACATGCAACTCAATATCTGCAAAGAAATCTAGTTGTAGCCACTGATCTTGCTCTTCCTTGCTTTTTCTTTTCTCCCCTTTGCCTTCTTGCTCAAAATCCCAAGTATGCCACACTCCTCCAAAAGGTGCTCCAAGAAACTCTAAGTGTCCAAGATTATGAGAGAGAGAGAGAATATAAGATCTCCACCAAAAATATGTCAAAAGCTTTCTAACTGATCATCATAAGCCTTTTTATCAATGAGGCCTCTATGTTTTTCATTTTCCATTATTTTCCTTAAATTTCCTCCTCACATGCAACCTGTGGCCTTTCTAAAGCCTTTGCCATTGCTTTTGCTAATTTCCTTAGCCATATGAACACCTACTATGATGGTTTTCCCAACAATCAGCTTAGAATACATGTCCCATGAGCATGGTCTTATATATATATATATATGAATTTTTAACCAGGGTTGTTACACTTGGTGCAAGTATAGAACTTCCTAAAGATGAAATTGTAGTTCGTGCAAGCTGCATAGAAGACCAACCACACAATGGTACCCAACTATTGTGAAGTTTTTCTGAAAAATAATATGATGGAAGCACTGTGAGGATTTTGGAAAGAAGGTAGAGAATGTTGCAAGGGGAAGAAGGAGAGGAGAAGAGGCATGAGCCCAGTCTATTTCATGGAAAATTATTTCATTTTCATGCAAAGGTTATGTGGCAGGAAACTATTCTA
Organism: Pinus tabuliformis; assembly: GCA_031772625.1. Taxonomy (NCBI): domain Eukaryota; kingdom Viridiplantae; phylum Streptophyta; class Pinopsida; order Pinales; family Pinaceae; genus Pinus; species Pinus tabuliformis. The sequence goes on from CM062808.1 coordinate 793,691,335, forward strand.
GAAAATGGCCAACAATTTGCAATGGTTGAGGGCACCAATGAAGATGAAGGGAAAATATTTTTCTTTTGTAAATGTGAAGAAGATAGAAGTCTATTTTCTATAGAGAATTTAAGGAAAGGACTATCAAACTCTTACAATAAAAAAAATAATTCATTTGAAGAAGTGGAGATTGAATCCTTGAAGATATTGATAAGGTTGACTGACACCAAAGGATTGGACGAACTATAGATATTGATGAAGGGATTACCTGAGCAATGGTACGATTATGAGGAAAAAGCAATCAATTTCAGAACTTGGCTAACTCTAAAGGATTGTATCAGTGTGGCAAGTGAGAAACAATAACAAAGCTGAATTTGGGATCATGGAAGGAGAAAGACAACCAACAACAAGATGACTATGAAATATTACATCAATAGGGTGAGTGGAGTAGTGCATAACAAGATTTGGTACCCTAGAAGATTGAATTTGGGGATGGAGTAACTGCCTAACCAAATGCATGGGTATTAACATCATTTTTTGTGAGATCTAAGAGGATTGGTGTAAGGCCAAATATCTTAATTCTAGAAAGAATCTAGAATATTAGGTTAGGATATTTTGGATAAGTTGGTGTTGTGGATAATAAGGCCCTTAGGAAGTTTCATATTATTGGGGCAGATGTCCGATTTGTAAATGTTATCGAGATACTTTGTGTTGTTTTTATTCAATATAAAGAAGTATGTAAGAGGTTATTTTCAGAGAGAAGATAACTCTTGGTAGGAAGGAGAGATGAGCTAGAGAGGGCTCGAGAAATAACTTAGGTAGTGAGAGACTACAAACCTTCTATACATATCAGTATTTTGAGCAAAAGAAATGAGTGAAAATTATCTGTGACTTAATTCCTTTGTTTAGGTGTGTATTGGGTTAGGTAGAAAGGTGCGAGACTTAGGAAATAGGAAAAGGTATCATCATTCCTAGAAACATTCTCTTGTAATATACTATGGTATTAAATCTAATGCAAAGAGCTCGTGTAAGCCTACCTTGGATCAGAAAACCTACAACCTAAACAAGTGTAGATTGCAAGGATGGAGTACTCCTGAATTGTTAAAAGCTTTGAATATTTCCCTTGATAAATATATTATGTTTTCATTTTCTTCATAAGTTTTGTGTATCAGTGGTTGTAACAAACCCGGGTTAAAAGTTCATGTAATAAAGTTAATAAATAAAAAATAAGGCCAAGGCCATGGGACACATATCCCAAGATGAATTTTCGGAAAAGTATCTTAGTGGGAAACACTTTTTGTTTATTATAGTTAAAGGAAAATTGGAAAAGTCATTGGAAAAAGTATTGAAAAGGAAAAGTGACATTATTGGCATTTTATATATGAAAATAAAGGAAAATATGAGAAAAGGGAGGTGAAAGGTCACAAGTTGCATGTGAAGAAGAAATTGAAGGAAAATAGAGGAAAAGTGAAGAAATTTGAGGCATGAATAATCAAAATGCATCAAAGGATCAATTCAAAACATTTTGTCAACCTTTTGTCAGTTTAGTTTTAGAACTAGTTTTAGAGAGGAGAAGAGAACCAAAAGGAGAAAGAAAGCAAGCAAGCAAACAAAGGACAAGGAAAACAAATATCAAGCAAGGAAAGGTTGGATCAAGAAGTTTCAGTGGAATATTTGCAAGTAACAGGTTCCATATATGATTTCCTAGCTAGGTTTGACATGCATGGTTTATGCATGTATGTATTTGGTTCATTATTTTCATTGGCATGGGTTTTGCTAGTTTTCGACATTGATTTTAGCCTTGTCTTGCCATTTCTGAATAGCCACAGTGTGATGGGATAGATTCTTGGTTGAGCTTTGGAATTGCTTGAAGATTTTGGATCTGGGTGAGGTGATTTGAGGAAAATCCCAAGGGTTGGGTGTGGAGATAGTTTTCTCCAATAAGCCCTCAACAGGTCGGTGGAGATAGGAAAATCCCTTAAGGGATGGTGAAGGAATTCTGAGTCATCCAAGCTCGATTTGGTTTTTTGATCTCGGGACGAGGTTAAGTGATATCATTGTAATGTGAGAATGGAGGTGGTTTAACCTCTATATTCCCTTGGTTATTTATGGATTGGTTCATCCCATGAGATCCCACATTCATGCTTGGAATATGGCATGAGGTTGATTGGCTGAAAGAAAGATTTGGTTCAGCCCAATCTATGGTCGGGTGGTATGTGGAAGTTCCTCACTTGGTTGACTTTTTCATGTGTGAATAAGAGCTAAGTTCCTCATTCTATCTTATGATTAAATGCATTGTTATCATGTGCCTTTAATGGTTGTTCTATCATTGTTATTTATTTGCTTATATGTTGGTTGTAAGCATGGTTTTATAACATATCCATGTTATGGCTCTTTTCATGTATGATTGATAAGGAATGATTAATGAATGCATGACCTAATAGATGTTATTGCATCTATTGTGAGAGGGCATTAGTCCTTCTTGGTAAACCCCATATAAGTTTCAAATCTCTATGTTCAGATATGCATTCATGACATGTAGGTTGCATGTTTATTATGTGTTTGACAGAACGAATGTTATGGTTAGACTAGGCTAGGTCAACTCCTTGATTAGTTTTTGAGTTAGAGGCTTTGTCCTTGTGTTATTTATCCTTTCTGGGAGTTTCATTAAGTTCTGAGTAGAGGTCTGGATCCTAGACCTGAAAAACTGGCTCAGATTTTCAGGTCGCTGGCACAAAACTGAGTGAAAAGGATTGCAGTCGTTGGGAAGTAAGCTTGTGGGAGCAATTGGAGGGTTCCATTCGCATGGAGGCCTTGTCATGGAAGCGACTGAGGATCTAGTTCAATGAAAAAGAAAGTTAATTCAAGGGTTGGGCACCTGGAGTGGTTGGTTAGCTCCTGGTGGTCCTGTAGCACTTGAGGGAAGTCAATAAAGTCCTATTTTGTCGGCTCCATTTCCTTAAGGTTATCTAAGAGGTTGAGTCATGTCATAGTGGCCCTCAACTCATGTTTACCTTGGAAAGGCCAGTGAAAGTCGGTAGATATGAGAGGTGGTTTTACAATTGCTTAAATGGTTATGTTCCTATATCATTGCTTCTAATTAAATGGTTTAATTGGGAATTAGATGTGAACCCTTCATTTGGTCATTGTCTAGTGTTAGAATCCATTTAAGTAATCGTCGTTAAGTTATGAGTTGGAAAATATGGCTAAGGCAAATAGCAGAAGAATCCACAAACGAACAATGGAGTCCCCGTGTTAAGCGGATCAAACCTAGTCTTAGTTCGAGAGAAGTGTATCCAGACCCTCATACATAAAGGGAAATGAGTGTAGAACAAAAGGGGTCGACTTCGACTACCCTGACCTCAGCGTAAGTCTTGATCCACTCCGGGTGGGCCCCTACAGCAATCGGAGCTCAGGCCTTGAAGTGGTGAGGGCTTGAGGTAGCCCAAGCCAATCGTCGAAAGCAGAAAGGAAGGTCTGTCTCGGCCTCCGACTTCGGGTTGGACGCATTCGATAGGTCGGGTCCGAGTTGTCGAAGAGGGCAATCTGGAAAGAAGAAAAAACCCCACCCTTCGACTGGTGAATTACCTCTGACCCCTCACTAAGTTGAGTACGGGTTTTGACTCCATGTGGAAGGTGGATCCTGGTTAAATACAATTGCTCTTCATTCAATAAAAATCAACAGAGGGAATTATAAGTGGAGAGTGTAGATTTCAACTGAGTTCGGGGTTTATTCATTTTTCAACGGAGCGATCAAATTAAAAGGGATTCACCATCGCCCTGATGCATCAAATTATTAGGTCTTATTGGTCTTATAGCTATAGAATGGTTTTCTTTTGTTAACCTGCTTGTCACGTCCTTAATAAGATTATCAGATTGTGAACCCTTCTTGGGTGAATATGCATTTGGGTTACAAAGAAAATTTTGAGGCAAATTTTAATGGGCATGTCAATTGGTGGTGGGGTTCCTCTCGAAAAAAAAAATCCCCCTGAAATGTAAAAGAACCCTTTGGCTCACTCTCAGAAATAAATTCCTGTCATGGGATAAGCTGTGGAAACGTGGTCTCGGCCCAATAGGTGTGTGCTCTATTTTAATGATTGTGAAAACATTTCTCATCTTTTTGTTTCTTTCCCATATGCAGTTCACGTTATAAAGCTCATCAAATATGATCAACGTGATGATTTTATTATAGATTCAACATAAATTAGTGCAGGAATTTTCGACATTCCCCTCTTACTTATTTACATTTTGTGGTGGGCAAGGAATATTAGAATTTTTCAAGATAAGCTTGTCTCGCTTGAAGTTACTGCTGGTACCATTGAAAACCAATGTCACAAATTCAAAGTGGAGCCTAAAAGAAAAAAAGCCTTGATCCCACATACACCTCCTTTGGGAAAAGAAATCCCGTAAGGTTTTTTTGATGGTGCAAGTAAAGGTGACCCTGCGAGGTTTGGAGCAGCAGGTATTATTAATCTCAGCCATAATCACTTCTATTTGTTGTGTTGTGCTGTAGGAAGGGGATCAAATTCTAAGACTGAGTTTGTAGCCTTGTCGACCGTGCTTTACACAACTCATAGTCTCATGCCCCTACACCTGCGGTAGTCTTTCAACCGCTTATAGCGAGGTGCGGCACTACCAATCATTTTCTTTTCACCAATACTTACGATTGTAGACTACGCCTAACATTCAATAGTTTTATTTTCGTTACCAAGTATTATTAATGTGTTCCTTTATACAAGTGAAAACCCATAACATTCACATAAACAGCATTATACAATTGAAATGCACAACAGTATAAAGGAAGGGGCAACTCCCTGCAATATGAGTCTGCCCGAATCAATATATTATACAATCTTCACTTTCAAAAAGTACAAGTTAAATCTTGGGAAACCCCAAATTTACACTTAGTCAATTTTCACAACTTCGGCAAACTCGGTTGCCCAGCTCGTCGACACCTCCGCACGGTCGCTACACGACTCACCAACCCTTCGTTCACCTCGCTGCACGATCGTGTTGTTTGCCCAACTCGGGCGCGCCTCCAAGTTGCCACACATAGGCGCCTCTGCCTGAGACACACCTCCGTTCACAATCTCAACACTTCACCAAGTCACCATGCACACTTGCACAACGGGCGAGCGCTCACCCGAGTCACCCAAGAACTCATGCCAAGTCATCGCACAAACCGAGTGTTCACCCTTTGTTTCATCGTCGGGCGCTCCTTCGCATAACTCGGGCGCCACACACCCGTGCACGCCCTTTTCCAACCGTCGGGCACTCCTGCCCATGCCCTCGCCCAACACTACGTTGTCACTGTGCGGCCCCGCCCAAGAACGGGTGCATCTCAAGTTCTACGCCTCTACGCCTTGCTGCACCCACGCACTAGACTGCGCCTTCCTTATGAGCGAGTTTTTTTTATCGCTGAGCAATGGTGGAAATGCCTCCATCGCACCTCCAATATATACGCAAGGCAGGGCGAGGTCGCAGCTACCTAGCCGACCTGCCCACACCTTCACACGCCATTGCAAATGCTCTAAACTTCAAGTCAGCTTCCTTCCAAATGTGTTCCAACCACCGTTGGCTCCACACATTTGTTGGTCAGCCTCCATAAGATTCAACACCATGCCACCACGCCTATAAGTAGCTCACCCAACCTCTATGCGCATAACATATCTCCATCGCATAACCAAGTCGAGCTCGCCCTGTTGTTCGTTCAGGTTCAACTACGCGCTCACTGTTCCATCGATGCGCCCTCCAACCAGTCGTGGTCGCACTCACTCGGTGGGCGAGTTAAGGACTGCAGGTCCTTACATCCTCCTCCACCTGAAATCGTTGTCGTCCTCGACAACATACCATCCTGGTAGCCATCCACCAAGATCATCAACAACTGTTTCACCCATGATGTCAACTCCTCCACATACTGCAAACATCCCTGCAACATATGTAGAACCACTGTCCCCATCATGTCTCATCCCGGCAACCATCTGTCACCAAGATCACCATACCAAGGTATACACCCCATTGGTATGTCATACATCGAAAATCATCTCAATCCATGATCATCAACCGCTCTATCGCAATCTCCACATGCTGCTCCTCATCGTGGAAGGCTGGTCCCTCCATCTCAAGCTACATGCTTCCTGCAACATCTCTTGTCGACCTCATCATGTGTCGTTTTCATGTGAACTACTGCCATGATACTCCAACAATGTTAACACATCTCTGTACACTGTCGACCCTCATGTTTGAACTAGTTGGGTAGCTAATCTAAACATCACGCCCAAACCATGAGAATGCACATCCTCATGCCACCATCAACTGTTTCTTAGAACATCCTGTCACATCCTCAACTCGATCAAGAATCCATCTCCATATAAGTAAGCCATGCTCAGGTCCATGAAGTAGTCCTCATCTTCATCTGCAACATGTTGTCCATGATGTCTGGTACTATTGTGCTACATGAAATTAGCCACATCTACCCCAACATCATCATCCATATGTGTATCTCCTCAAAGTGAAGAGATCATCTCATCAACCTGACTCTCGATGTGCCACATTCAGGTCCATGAAGCAATCTCCATCATATCTGCAATGTGCGCCATCCCTCAAGTCTGCCATAGAAACAAGTATCCACTTGTCTCATCTATCCATGTGCTGCTCATGATCATAGATCAATTAGCTCCCATGTGTCAAAAGTGGTTAAGTCTCGGCTCAACCCATGCCCAAGTGTTGCCACCAAGGTATCATCGTCGTTGTAACTCCATCACTCCAAAGTGTCTCATATCGATCCTCCACATCAAGTCACTTTTTCAAGCCATTCCCATACATGTACTTGAAAGTATGCACCCCATCTTGCATCAAAGTCTCTGACCTCAGCTCCTCAATGCATCAGATCCTCCAAGTCCACCATATATGAAGTCCCTAAAAGTTACAACCTCATGTCATCATGAGCTCCATGAGTCATCTCCAACCAACATCTAGCAAGCATACAAGTCTCGGCCCAAAGGTCTCTGCAAGATGCCTCATCTCTCCATGTAGTAGGAATGCTCCATAGTCTGCTCACAACTCCATCCAAGTCCATGGTCTTGTTGTACAAGAGTGCACAACCTCTCCATTGGCTCATAAGTAAAACATCTCCATGTCACATCAGCAAATCCACCTGCACAACATCCCTGCCTTGGCACTCCTCATTGGATGCTCATAAGTGACACCTCTATAAGTGCTCCTGCATAATGTCCCTGCATAGGACTGCCATGCTCCATGTCTCCAACCTGATGTCCATGACTAAGTTGCCCATGTAGTCCAACCAAGTAGACCCATCACAACAATCGGTCATCCTCATCCAAGTCTGCAATCTTCGGTCTAGTGAACTCGGTCACCCAACCATATCATCATCATCACGAGTCCGTTCCATCATAGCTCCCCCACTAATGGTTTCACCAAGACTTGCTCTTGGTCTCGGCCATGAGAAGTCCACCCAAGTAACATCATACCTCAAGGGTGTGCCCTTCAATCTGTCCATGAGTCATGCCGGGCACTTAGCCAATTCTCCATGTGGCTAAAGCATGACCCATTCATCTGCAACGATCATCATGTTCCTCCCTTGTCATGGGCCTTTGTACCATCTACCATAAGGTCATAAACAACCCCAACAAGTCCTGCAACAGTCAACAATCCTTGCTTCTCCATACAAGGTCTCATCATAGGCATCCATGGTAAGATCCTCCCCAGCATTGACAAACCGATTTTGTCCTTCTCTGCATACGGTCCATCCACCAAATGCTTAAATGAAACACAAGTATCAATAGTACTTACATCATTATCATCATGAGGCTCCTCCATATGAGTATCCTCATCCATCCATGTCTGCAAACTGCACGATCCTGGTCCAACTTGATCAATCTCAAGTTCATCTTCCATCGTTGTCACATCTACAACATCCTCAATCATCACAGCTTCCTCTTCCTTGTCAGCACAATCTGCAACTCCATCCTACTCCATTGTCCAACCAAGTTGAAGAAGTTTGCTTTCAACATTCTTTTCCAAGACTTCAAGTTCATTTCGAATCCGGGGGTTCTCTTCTTTCAACCGCTTCAACCTGTATAAGGTAAGCAAGAGCTTCCCTTCGCATTCTTCCAAACCTGCCATGCCTTGTCGTTCAGCTTGGCCCAAGCACAAAGCTTCACCTCTGCTAAACCTGTTTCACCATTCACCAGTTTCTCCTTGCAAGACTGAACCAGCTCTTGATTCCACCTGTTACCTACAAAACTTGAACTTCCTTTCAAGTCTTCGGTCTTTGTAGAATCAGCTTCCTTCGTTTGCACTTCACCTAAATTAGCTCTGATATTCCAACTGTCACGAAATGCAGATGTGTATTAGCTTCAATGCTTCAACACGAGCACCAACTCCTTGGCACCAGCTCTGATCCCAACTGTCACGCCCCTACACCTGTGATAGTCTTTCAACTGCTTATAGCGAGGTGCGGCACTACCAATCGTTTTCTTTTCACCAATACTTATGATTCTAGACTACGCCTAACATTCCATACTTAGTTTTATTTTTGTTACCAAGTATTATTAATGTGTTCCTTTATACAAGTGAAAGCCCATAACATTCACATAAACAACATTATACAAGAGAAATGCACAAAAGTATAAAGGGAGGGGCAACTCCCTGCAATATGAGTCTGCCCGAATCAATATATTATACAATCTTCACTTTTAGAAAGTACAGGTTAAATCTTGGGAAACCCCAAATTTACACTTAGTCAATTTTCACAACTTCAGCAAACTCGGTTGCCCAGCTCGTCGGCACCTCCGCACGGTCGCTGCACGACTCACCAACCCTTCGTTCACCTCGTCGCACGATCGTGTTGTTTGCCCAATTCAGGCGCACCTCCAAGTCACCACACATGGGCGCCTCTGCCTGAGACACACCTCCGTTCACAATCTCAACACTTCACCAAGTCACTGTGCACACTTGCACGATGGGCGAGCACTCACCCGAGTTAGCCAAGAACCCGTGCCAAGTCGTCGCACAAACGGAGTGTTCACCCTTCGTTTCATCGTCGTGCACTCCTTCGCACAACCTGGGCGCCACACACCCGTGCACACCCTTCTCCAACCGTCAGGCACTCTTGCCCGCGCTCTCGCGCAACACTACGTTGTCACCGTGCGGCCCCACCCAAGAACGGGCGCATCTCAAGTTCTGTGCCTCTACGCCTTGCTGCACCCACGCACTAGACTATGCCTTCCTTATGAGCGAGTTTGTTTGATCGTTGAGCGATGGTGGAAATGCCTCCATCGCACCTCCAATATATACGCAAGGTAGGGCGAGGTCGCAGCTACCTAGCCGACCTGCCCACGCCTTCACACGCCATCGCAAATGCTCTAAACTTCAAGTCGGATTCCTTCCAAACGCGTTCCAACCACCGTCGGCTCCACACATTTGTTGGTCGACCTCCATAAGGTTCAACACCATGCCACCACGCCTATAAGTAGCTCACCCAACCTCTATGCACATAACATATCTCCATCGCATAACCAAGTTGAGCTCGCCCTGCTGTTCATTCAGGTTCAACTGCGCGCGCACTGTTCCACCCGCGCGCCCTCCAACCGGTCACGGTCGCACTCACCCGGTGGGCGAGTCAAGGACTGCAGGTCCTTACACATAGTGTCAAGAATATCTAGCCTCTCTTCGATATTCAAAGTTAGTATAATTGATTGGGCTAATAAAAAGACACTTAAATATCCCTTTAGTAAAATCAATATAGACTTTTTTTTTGAGAGGACCACATTTGCTTATATCCATAGGGAATTGAACGGGAAAGCGGATCAACTCTCTAAAGAGGTTTTGCAACTTCCCAAACGGTCCTTTGATTAATATGAAATTCCAGAAATCAATAACATGGAGTTCACTACTAAAGCTTTTCTGATTGCTTGAAGGCATTATGAACATGTTTTTTTGTATTATTTTACTTATCTGTGTTTATTTGATATTGTGCTTATTTGAGATTTTTCTAGACAATTCTTTGAGCTAAACTTAATTAATCTATCTATAAAACAACATTATATATATTTTTTCTCTCAAAGAAATATATATATATATATATATATATGATGATGATGATGATGATGGTTAACGTTTACTAAGACCAAACTTTGGTCTCTCAGACTAAATAAACAAATTATTTAGTTTGATTTAAGATTTTATTCCTATGGTCAAAAATCTTGGAGAGAAGCCTCCCTAGTTCACTATAATTTTGACATCTAAAAGACTAGGAAAGCCAGTATTGCAACAAAGATTATGAAACTAAGATCTAATGTGGTTGTACGAGGGGCACTCTAAGAGGAAGTGATTTTCATCATTGATGTTCATATTATCTATGTCTATTTGAAATTGTGGTTATTTGAGATTTTTATAAACAACTCTTTGAGCTAAATTTAATTAATCCACCTATAAAGCAACATTATATATATTTTTTCTCTTAAAGCTATATATATATATATATATATATATATGGTGGTGGTAGTGGTGGTTAAAGTCCACTAAGACCAAACATTGGTCTATAGGACCTAAAGAAATGAATTATTTAGTTTGATTTAAGATTTTATTCCTATGATCGAAAAGCTTAGAGAGAAGCCTCCCGAGATCACTATAATTTTGACATAGTAAAGTGCTAGGAAGGTTAGTGTTGCAACAAAGATTATGAAACTGACATCTAATGTGGTTGTACCCCGAGCACTCTAAGAAGTGATTTTCATCCTCGATGTTCATATTCTCATAGAGATGGGAGATCCTTTCCATCCATGGTGTTTTAGGAACTGCCCAACTACGAGTTTCACTATAGAAATCATGAGAGTTAGTTCTAATCTTGGGTTCATAGGTGAAAAAAACTATATATTTAAGATAGCTCTTCTAAAACATAAAAATAACTATGTGAAATTAATTAATGAAGATTGTATGATAAAAAATTTAACCTTAAAGCACGAAATATCTGTACTTTGATTTTGTTCCCTAGCAATGACAATAAGAATGCCTGGTCATGTCCACGACTCTATAACATGACCAAAGGTTTAACGTTAAAGAATGAAATAACGGTACTTTGATTTTGTTCAGTAGATGGAATTTGTTGAACGCGAATAACAAAATGTGAACACGACATGGTTTTCTCATGGAATTTGTTGAACGCGAATAACAAAATGTGAACACGACCTTGTTTTCTCATGGAATTTGTTGAACATGATGTGAACAGCCATACGTTCATTCTACTTTCATAATTGAATGGAATAATAGTCCAATATGGGTCTATTTAAAGATGCCTTTTCTGAATATTTTTAGGTGTGGTGGTCGCCATGTGCACAGAATGTCATTTCATTAATAACTAGTTAAACACTCCACCAGCTTTGTTCCCTGAGCTCTATCCTCTTAAAATCCTATTTATATCTTGAAATGTCTTTCACATATCCCCACCTTTGTCTCAGAACTTTCACGGTATTTCTTTCCACGTCTAATTTATCAGAACAGATGTTTAAAAAAACTTTATTGGTTTGACAAGAAGGCCGATGACAACGACTGGTGTGGAATGAATCGATGAGTAACAGCCGTCAGTGTATTAGGTGGAGTTGTTAGTCCATTCATGTCGAGTTTCGAATTTCGTAAAAAAGAAAAAGCGAACAGGATATACTTCCCCAGCCAGTGGCCTCGGCCCGCCAGGCCACCGCTCTATTAAATTAGAGCACCTTGTCTGATCGTCTCGTGCCTGAAGCTAGACGAAGCTAGATGAGTAGCCGCCATTGCTAGCTTGCCAATTTCCCCGAATTACGCATCTCCCGATACGAGAAGTGCTTCGCTCTTCTATTTAATGTCACCATTTCTTTCACTCAATTCAAGCTTTCTGTGCTTTCTGCTTTCTCTATATCTATGCAATGGAGTTTGCTGATACCTCTGCGAATGGGAGTTGGTGGGTATATAGCATTTCTTTTCTTAACAATAATGAAGTACGTGGTTCTTTCTTTCTATCCACTGACCAAAATTCTGCATGGGAACACTGGCCTCTCTATATAGCACTACTTATCGCTATTGTTTGTTCTGCGACAGTGTCTTGGTTCGCCCCTGGAGGCTGTGCATGGGCCGGAAGACACAAGAAAGGCATCACCATTCCTGGCCCCAAAGGATGGCCGATAGTCGGAAGCGTCATGGAACTGAGCGTCGGTCTTGCTCACCGGAAGCTCGAATACCTAGCTCGTATTCACGGTGCCAAGAAGCTCATGGCCCTCAGCTTGGGCTCCACGCCAGCCGTGATTACATCGGATCCTGACGTGGCCAGAGACTTGCTCAGCTCCCCTCACTTTGCAGACAGACCCCTCAAACAATCTGCTCAGCAATTGATGTTCGGAAGGGCGATGGGATTTGCACCCAACGGGGATCATTGGCGACTTCTGCGGCGGATTTCTGCTACGCATCTCTTCGCTCCGCGGCGAATTGCGGCGCACGAAGTTGGCCGTCAAGCGTACTGCACGACAATGCTTTCTGACATACGAAATGAGTCTATTATTAACGGTGGTGCCGTCAAGCTCCGTCGACATCTGCAGAAAGCGGCCCTCAATAATATAATGGGAAACGTTTTCGGTCGAAGGTCTGTCGATGGCGACAGTGACAAAAATCTTCGCGAAATGGTGGATGAGGGATACGAACTCCTGGGAGCATTCAATTGGGCTGATTATCTGCCATGGCTCCGAGTGTTTGACCCACTCAGAATCCACAGCCGTTGCTCTCGGCTTGTCCCACGTGTCAGATCGTTTGTCAAAGACATCATCGACGAGCACCGACAGAGGAACGACACGAACGATTCAGACTTTGTCGACGTCCTCCTTTCGCTTCAAGGAGAAGATAAGCTCCACGACGACGACATGATCGCAGTTCTATGGGTAACATAATTAACCACGATACAGTTCTTTTGATAAATTACAGTTTTAGTGTTAGAATTAAAAGCTTTCACCTCTCATTTGTTTCGGAGATCGATGCAGGAATTGATATTCCGTGCCACAGACACGACCGCTTTGCTTACAGAATGGACAATGGCAGAGCTGTTGCTGAATCCACAAGTGCAAGGTAAAGTTCAGGCAGAGCTGGACGCGGTTATCGGGCGCAACAGAAGCGTAACGGAAAACGACATCGAGAAGCTGCCGTATCTACAAGCGGTGGTGAAGGAATCTCTGAGAATCCACCCTCCTGGGCCTCTCTTATCATGGGCTCGCCTCTGCACGCAGGATTGGCACATGTCAAACGGAATGTGCGTTCCGGCGGGCACGACGGCGATGGTGAACATGTGGTCCATTACTCACGATCCAGAGATCTGGGAACGGCCTCATGAATTCCGCCCGGAAAGGTTTCTCCCCGCCGAAGGCGGTGAGGTTGTGGACGTCTGCGGAAGCGACCTGCGGCTTGCGCCATTCGGGGCAGGTCGGCGAGTGTGCCCGGGCAAGGCTCTCGGCCTGCGGACCGTTCACCTATGGGTGGCTAAATTGCTTCACCATTTCACATGGCTCCCTTCCCCTAACCACCCGGTGGACCTCACAGAGATCCTTAAACTATCATGCGAAATGGCCACTCCCCTTACAGCGACCCCCCTCTGTAGGATCCCTCCTCCCATTTAACAGATACTCTCGTCTCGAGTGAGACTTCCTTGTCATGTATGCCTTTTTTTAACTCGTTCATCATTGCATTGTGTTAGTCAACCAACGTAGCCACCACCTTACATACGGTAATGCATCGTTTTCTTGACCATTAGTTTCCTTTTCATTTGAGATTTTAATTTTAAGGATAGATGTCACACTAGAATCGACCTTTTACTGGATGTCATAATATAATCGACTTTTTAATTTGTACATAAATTGTATATGAAATAATATATCTGTCTATGGAGTTTTCGGTGGTGAGCATGGTTGAGATTTGACTTATGGGTGATTGAATCTTTTTCCAAGTAATAATTTATTGGTTGAGATTTGAGTTAGGAATGATTCAATCTTTTTCAAGTATTAATTTATTTTTATTTTATTTTACAGAGAGGGTTAAATAATATAATTAGTGTTGTTACATAAAGTAAAAGGTTAGTAAATATTAATTAGGGTATAAATTTGATAGACACTTTGAGATTCTTTTATTAAGATGTTTTTTTTTTTTTTTAATTTATATATGTTTATGTTAGTTATTTAAATTATAATATTATATTTATTTTATTAAAATTTTTGGTGATATAAATTTTGTGTTTAATTTTATCAATTCTAATTTGACTATAATATAAAATGAAATCAAGTAAGTATATATATATAAAATGTTAGTTACTTTAAAATTAGTAAATGATTATGATTATAATAGTTGAATTATTTTGCTAAAATTCCCAATTACCATGCTCAAGCCATTAGTTGTAATGTATTTTGAAGGGAAACAATTCATCTCAAAGTTCAGCTTTCAGTGTGATGAATTAGAGTGAGAAAAAACCTTGTAAATAATAAAACAAATTTGAATCCATTTCTATTTTTCAATAGGGATTTGGGAATATTATAATATTTCAAACAATAATAATATATAAGGTATGTGTTTTGAAGAAATTCACAATTGTTTAACAACGATGGGTCTCTCAATCCCACATCCTAAGATTTGAAAGGCTCAAACCTGGTCATGTACGGATTAAATTATGACGTTATGGAATGCATATAAGGCATGGTAATTTTCCATTTGAGGGTTCTATTTAATAAACTAGGATCTATAATGACCATATTAACACTGGAAAAACTACATGAAATATATCAAAATCAAACAAAAAATTATTATGTCACTATTATTTTTATTGAACTATTAAAGCACCCTTCATTCTAATTACTCTATGCCCGTATGTATTTTATATAGCATGGCACATGGGTGAGTGCACGATTTTATATAGCATATAAAGGGCACATGGGTGAGTGCGTGAATTCAACCTTCTCGTTCATGGCGTTGGATTGCATGATGTGAGTCAGAATAGTGACAATATTTTTTTAGCATGCCCAAAGATTCATAGTCACGGTGAATGCACATATTGTGTTTATTTAATTTTTATAACCATGACTCATTATGTGATTATCTTGGAGTTTCTTCTTGTGCCTAAATTTTTTTATTTTCTCCATTCCAATTTGTAGTTGCTTTTTATGAATGTAATGGAATCTCTCTCTATCATGCACACATCTCTCTCTCTCTCTCTTTCAAATAGCTACATGTAAATTTTTATCTCACCAATCAAATGGATGAGTTTAAATATTAAGTAGACATGAGTGATGAAATGCAGATTTTAAAATTGCCAATAATTAAGAGTTAAAAAGATGAAATGACAATGACAGCAAATATATCTCAAATTTAGGCACTTGCTTAAAAAAAAGTCATAAAAATTACATAATTACAACTTTATTTTAAATTGTTATCATTGTTCATTATAGCAAAAAGTTAATATATGCATTATATACATTTAAAAAAATGTGTAACAAGATTCTTAACCATCTAGATTTAACTTCACTTTACCATGAAGATTTTTAATGTATGAATAGGTTATGTTTGAACACCATTGATATCACATGCCCAAAAAACCATAATTAATGTCCTATGACACTTTTTAAATTAATCAATTTATTTAGGAAGGAAAAACTCATAACTACATTGGAGATAAATATCAAACATTTATATATGAATACTATCAAATATATTCTAGAATATTCCACGGAGAGTAAATTTGTGTCATCTATTTACTAAATATTAATAATTAATTAAAATTTTGAAATCTCATTCCAAAATAAGCACACTTATAATGAAATTTATTATAATAAAAATTTAATATTTAATTTTATATAAGTATTATTATCAATTATTTGACATTGCCTATGGGACTTTGGATTGACGGTGAATGGGTGCGCTGTTAAGGCACTCCTTGCGATAGGTCACCAGTTCAAATCCCCTGTGGGCACTTAGGTTAGTTTTAAATAGAAAAAAAAAATTATTTGACGTTATAAAAATCAATGAAAAAAGTGTTTTTTTTCACTTATAAAGGAAAAAAATATGATTAGGGTCCAAAATATAAAAATAAAGGCTTATATCATAATACGTTCATATGGTTAGATTTTTTATCAATGAAATTTCTAATTATATAAATTTTTATTTAATATTATTATTATATTTAATAATAAATAATGTTTATTCAATATTTTAATTATATTAAATAATAAGCACAATTATATTAAGAAATGTGACTAATTAGCGTATATCAATCAAATTAATAATTAATAAGTGTATGGTATAAATTTATTATTAATATTAATTACAATTATAATTATAATTTTTTTTAAGCTTGGTAGGAATACATTATCATGTCCAATATATCGCCCCGATTGGGCCAAGAATTAAACCGGTGACTTCACATCAAGAAGTGCCTTAACAGAGCACCCGATCACCATCTATCCAAGACGCTATGGACAATACTAATTATAATTATAATATAATAATTATTATATCAATATTATAATATTAATATAATTCTAATAATATGACTAATAATAATTAATTATAATATTAGTATTAACTTTTAGTATTGGGTTTTAATATTAGAGTTTTAATAAAATTAAGGATAAGTTAAGTATTTAACTATGTGAGTAAGTTTCAATTAACATTGAAAGCCTATATTAAATCCAATATTAAACACAATATTAGTAACCCTAATATTAAACGCAATATTATAAATGAAATATTACACCCAATATTAAATTCCATATTGTAAAAGCTAATATTAAATCCAATAGTACATACCCAATACTATAAACCTTAATATTAAACCCTAGTTTTGTAATGTTGCAATGCAACTTTGAATAACTTGCATTGTATTTTAACATTGCAACAACGCTTGTCACATTGCGATAATGTTTGTCACAATGTGGCATTCGATAGATATATGTACTATTCAAACATTACAATATTAAACCATAATACTAATCAAAATATTATAAATCTTAATGTTATAAAATATAATATTAAACCCAATATTATAAAACTTTATATTAAACCAAATATTAAAAACCCTAATATTGAAACGATATTATAAAACCTAATATTAAATCCAATATTATAAACCCAATATTAAACCCATATTATAAATCTTAATATTAATCCCAATATTAGAAACTCTAATATCAAACCCTAATTTCTTCATGTCGTGATGCAACATTGAATAAATTGCAATGTAATATGATATTGCAACAATTATTGTCACATCAATTGTCACATTGTGACAGTGCTTGTCACAATGCAATGCTAGATAGATTTATCTACCATTCCAATATCACAATACTAAACCTAAATAATAAATCGAATATTATAAACCTTAACATTATAAAATCTAATATCCTAAACCTGAATATTAAATCCAACATTATATACCAAATAATAAACCCAATATTATAAAGACTAACATTAAACATAATATTAAACTTAATATTATAAACCCTAATATTAAACTCAACATCATAAACCAAAAATTAAACCAAATATTATAAACTCCAAATTGAACAAAATATTATAAAACCAATATAATCTCAATGCTAAACCCAATATTATAAACACTAATATTAAAATCAATATTACAAACCTAATATTCAACCAAATATTATAAATTCTAATATTAAACCCTAATTCTGTAATGACACTATGCAATGTTGAATAATTTACAATGTTATGACATTGATTGTTACATTGCAACATTGGATATATTTTTGTACAATTCCAACATCACAATATTAAACCCTAATACTAAAAAAATTAAAAAAATGCAATATTATGAACTCAATACTAAAGAAAATATTATAAACCCTAATATTAAATCCAATATTGTAAACCTAATATTAAATGCTAATATTAAACCCAATATCATATATCCAAAAATTAAACCCTAACTTTATAATGTCAAAAATGTGAAGTTGAATAATTTGCAATGTAATATAACTTTATGATAGTGATTGTCATATTGATTGTCACAATGCGACAATGTTTGTCATAGTGCAATGTTGGATAAATTTTTGTACCAATATTAAACCTAGTATTATAAACCCAATGTTATAAACCAAATATTATAAACCCTAATATTAAACACAATATTATAAACCTGATATTAAACCCTAATATAAAACCCAATCTTATAAATCCTAGTATAAAACCCTAATTTTGTAATGTCACAATGTGACGTTGAATAATTTACAATGTATTGTAACATTGCAACAATGATTGTCACATTGCGACAATGTTTGTCACAATGCAACATTGGATAGATTTTTGTACCATTCCAAATTCACAATATTAAACCCAATATTGGAAACCATAATATTAAACCATAACTTTTTAATGTCACAATGCAATGTTGAATAAATTGCAACAATCATTGTTAAATTGAGTGACACATTGCAACAATGCCAGTCACAATATGACATTGAAAATATTTTATACCATACCAACGTCACAATATTAAACCCTAATATTATAAACCCAATATTAAACCCTAATATTAAACTCAATATTATAAATCCTAATATTAAACCTTAGTTTGGTAGTGTCGCAATGTGTTGTTGAATAATTTACATGTAATGTAACATTGTGATAATGATTATCACATTGATTGTCACATTTTGAGAATGTTTGTCACAAGAAAAGTTGGATAGCTTTTTGTACCATTCCAATGTGACAATATTAAACCCTAATACTAAATGCAATATTATAAAGCCTAATATAAATCCTAATATTAAACCCTTTATTATCAACTCAATATTAAGCCCTAATATTAAACCCAATATTATAAACTCTAATATTATACCCAACATTAACTCTAATATTATAAACCTAATAGTAAACCCTAATATAAAACCCAATATTATAAAGTCTAATATTGTAAACATAATATTATAAACTCTAATATTAAACCCAATATTAAACCTTAACATTAAACCAAATTTTATAAACCCAATATTAAACCCTCATATTAAACCCAATGTTATAAAATCAATATTAAACCCAATATTACCAAGCCAATATAAAACCCTAACATTAAACCTAATATTTTAAACCCTAATATAAAACTATAATTTTATAATGTCACAATGTAATGTTGAATAAATTGTAGTGTGATGTAACATTGCAACAATGATTGTCACATTGAATGTCACATTTCGACAATGTTTGTCATAATGAGACATTGGATAGATATTTGGATCATTCCAATGTCACAATAATAAACCCCAATATTAAACACAATATCATAAACCCTAATATTATCAACCTAATATTATAAATCCTAATATCAAACAAAATTATAAAACCTAATATTAAACCCAATAATATAATATCATCATGGTAAACTATTTAAATAATAAGTGTAAAGGTTCACTTTGTGTGGCTATGTTCAATATTGTGGTTGACTATGTTTGACTATTAATATTAATCAATAACAATGACACGACATTATGTTTGACTGAAGACAAGGAGTGTTGATTGTCAACCATATTCAAATATACTGAACAACATTAGTAAATGTGGCTGACTAATTTTTCAATGTTGCAATGCAATGTTGAATCAATTGCAATGTAATGTAACATTGTGACCATAATTGTCATACTGCGTCAATGTTTTTCACATTGCGATAATATTTGCCACAATGTGACATTGGATAGATTTTTGTACCATTCTAACATCACAACACGTGATTATTAAAACCTTAATATTAAAACCCAATATTAAAATGCAATATTAAAGCCTAATATTAATTGATTGGGTTTTGAAGAAGTCAAAATCTGGTCCTCCATTGCTAACTAATTGGATCCAAAGAATCAACAAGATGATTGAGAATTTTGGTGAGATACAATTTAGTCATATATACAGAGAACAAAATGGTGTGGTGGGTGCATTATCAAAGATAGGTCTAGGATTCCATCCACAGGAGATCTATTATGAAACATTCAAAAATGACCAACACCACGAGGCTGGGAAAATTCCATTCATATAACTTGCATCTGTTTTGGGTATTTCTGAGTTTTATATATCTTCATTAGGTATTGGTGCACATATGGTGCTAAAGAAAATTAGAATAATATGAAGGATTAGATTTTTATTTGTTTTCTATCATAATATTAGATAGCATGACATGTATTTCACTTGACTATGAAGATTTATGATATGACATTTTGAAATATGTAAATAATTTTGTATATACATATAATATGAAAACTGTTATTTTTCTTACTCGAGAAAAGAAGTAATATTAAATTTCAATACTAAAACCTTAATACTAAACTTTTTCTTACTCGAGAAAAGAAGTAATATTAAATTTCAATACTAAAACCTTAATACTAAAACCCCATAGTAAAATCAAATACTAAAACCATAATATGAAAACTCAAAATTAAAACCATAATATTAAAACCCAATACTAAATATGGTAAACATATGTTTGGTCAAGTTTGATCATGGTCAACTATTTAAACAATGACTATTAAGGTTGACTTTGTTTTGTTATGTTTCTAAATATGGTAAACATAGGGGTTACCAAGTTTGATCATGGTTAGATATTTAGACAATGACTATAAAGGTTGACTTTGTTTGACTATGTTGACTAATGTGGTTGACTATGTTTGACCATTAATATTAATCAATAATAATAGGCAATTATGTTTGATTGACGTTGATGAGTGTTGGCTGGCAAACATAGTTATTCATAGTCGAATATAGTCAAGCAAATTAGTAAATCAATGAGTTTTAAACCATATTAATATTAATACTATTAAACATTTTTAAAAATTGACTATGGGTGTTCATATTTACTATATTCAATATAGTTATGTCAAGCATCATGTTTATGGTTAACTATAGACATGTTGACCATGATTAACCATAAGGACAAAGGTGAACTATATCAATGACTATATAGATGGTTAACTATATAATTGACCAAAGTTAAATTAAAATGATATAATTATATAATACTTAATATTAATATTAACGTGAATATTAATTTTAATAATAAAAAAACTGTAATTAAAATAATAACAAAAATATTTTTTGAAATAAAATTTTATTTATTTACCATTTAATTATTTTTTAAAAATATGTTAATTTTTTTAAGTCTATATTTATTTTAATAATTTAATATTTCCAAAAGATATTAAAAAATATTTTTGTGATTTTCTTATTTTCTTATTTTTTATAACCAAACAAACCAAATAACATTATTCTAGTAAAATTAATATAAACTTCAATATTAAACCTAATACAACCAATATTATCCTTCTAAATCTAATATAAAATTTAGTATTAATCTTAAAACATTTACCATTTTTAAATGATTTAAAAATATTATTATTCAATTTCTTTAATTTTTTATTTTAGGGATATTGTGTAACTTTCAATTTTTTTTCTCAAATGTGAAGAAGAATAAATCCATATAACTCAATTAATCCACATTTCATTTAAAAAAAACGACGAAATTAACATAAATTTTACTAAAAATAACTTTATTACTTACACCATATTAACATTACCTCAAAAATTCATACATAAATGTAATATACTTATCATATAACTCAAAAACCACGATATTTTTTAAATGAATATAAAATTTTGTTGAAAATATCACTAAATAACATCACCTATCAATCTACTTTTATATATATATATATATATATATAAAAGAATCACATATCAACCATAGATGTGGGCGTATAAAATAACCTATACCCCTTAATCACAAATCAAACACCAATATCTTTATATATAAAAGAATCACATGTCAACCATAGGATATGGGCGTATAAAGGGACTTATATCCCTTAATCTCAAATAATTGAAAAAATAATATAAAATTTATTGTAAAATATCAAATAATAATAATATAATAATCATTGTACAAAATGAAAAACAAAATAAACTAAACTTTCTCTATGGTATTTAATATTTCTCTATGGTGTTTAATATTTGTAAATAATTTCATGTTTATGATACCATGCAAATTTATTATTGCCATGTAAATTTATTATGGTTTAATCTTAAATATTGATTATGGTTGTTCGTATTTATTATGTTGAATTTAGTTAGGTTAAGTTTAATGTTTATTGTTAACTATAGGTATGTTAACTATGATTAATTATAGGCACAAAAATTAAGTATGTAGTTGATTATATAGTTGGTTAACTATATGGCTAAGGAATGTTGACTTATAATAATATAATTATATAATAATTAATATTAATATTAAGTTGAATATTAATATTATTAGTAAACTTTAATAAAGATAAATTTATAATTAAAAAAATAACAAAAATGTCTTTAGAATAAAATTGTATTTATAATTTACATTTTAACTAATTTCAAAAAATTGGATAAAAAATATATTTATTTTAATAATTTAATATTTTTAAATTATTTTAAAAAATATTATGTATTTTTTCTTACTTTGTTTGGATATAAAAGAAATTCAACCAAGACTATTCTTATAAAATTAATATAAACTTTACTATTAATTCCAATACAATCAAAATTATCTTTATAAAACTAAAATGAATTTTAGTATAAATCTTAATACAAATACCATGTTTAAATAATTTAAAACATTATTTATTCAATTTCGTAAATTTATTTTATTTTATGGATATTCTGTAACCTTCAATTCTTTTTCATGAAATTTGAGGAATACTAAATCCATATAATCCAATTAATCCATATTTAATGAAAAACCCATCTAATTAATATAAATTTATTAAAAATAACTTTAATACTTTCACCATATTAAAATTACCTCAACCATTCATATATAAATATAATATCTTTATCATAAAGCATAACACCAATGAAACTATTTGAATACATATAAATTGATGTCTAAATAATTTAAAAAAATTCGTTAATAAATATGTTAACTCTATCCTAAATCAGAAAGCCAATAAAATGTATTCAAATTCTTATAAAGCTAAATGTATCCCTTAAGTTCAAAATATCATTGAATAAAATCATTTATGAATTTACTTTATTAAATTATAAAATTATATATATATATATATATATATATATATATGAATTACATGAGAAGATCTTGGCATATAAAGAGACTTGTATTCCTTAATCTCAAATCAAATATCATTACTTTTTCATATTGTTAATTGAATAAAAATAATATAATAATTTATTTAAACATAAAAAAAATAAAAATATAATAACATAATAGTCATTATATAAAATAAAGAACAAAATCAATTAATAACTGACTTGTTCTGTAGTACTTAATATTTACAAATAATTCCATATATATCCCAGCATGTAAATTTATTCTTGAAATCTAAATGTGTTGTTGAGATCTTATGCAAATCTTCTAAGCATTAACATAGGATTCACTATAGAGTAACAATAAAAGTAATTAGATTTAAGCCAGCCTAATTGACATTTACTTGTATACCCTATATTAGGGGATTGTAGGATCATAAAGAAAACTCATTCAAATGGTGATTCCCCTGAAATAGTTATAGGGTGATGTTCAATCTAGAAATTTAAATAGAGCTACCATAATCTCCTAAATTATAATCACGAGGGATACGACATTATGAAGATAGCTATGATTTCCCATATATAATGACATGATAAAGGATGGGGAAAATTGTAAAGCTTTGGTGTAGCCCGTTATTTACATTTCACTCATCAGTTGTAAATTGCGAAAGGAGTTATAGTTGTAACCATTCGTTACACCTGAATGGGCCAGTTTACGATTTGTTGGGTATTGCATAGTAAAATTGGGTTGAATATATTTATATAACTGTTAGTAGTTCTTGAATTTTATTTCTGTTGGATAGCATCCATAGACAATAGAACTCATTATTCAATTGGAATTATAACCTCCCTGTAATCTAATTATTTATCACATAGAAAAATACGATGTAATCTAATTATTTATCACATAGAAAAATACGATGCACAAGTTTTGAATAATTAGGTTCTTAATACCACCATATACCGATAACGTCTACTAATCATACAGTCATGAATTGGATCGGGACAAGTGAAGAATTGAGTATGCAAAATTAAAATGAGGGCAACAACAAATTAACAAATGTTCGATGTACACCACATTAGAAAAGTGTTTATGATGAACGATACATCCACAATTACTTTTTGATTAATGTGTATTTCATAAGTCTGTTTACAAATCAAGATAACCTACATACATATCAATAAAGTGAATGAGAAATCATTGTGGCGACACCATTCAACACTATCTGTTTACATTTATTCCTTCCATTCACAATTTTATAGATAAAAGAACATTCAGTCTTAAAAAGTCATAATCTTATAACTCTTTGTTACATTCCAGTATAAGTCGTAATCTTATAACTCTTTGTTACATTATAGTATGAACATAGAAAGTTGTTGTAGGCTTAATTCATGCATGTCCAAGCTATTCAACTCGCAATATGTCTGTGTGCAAGAAAATCTGGTGTGAAAAGCAGTCCAATAATTAAGTGGGTTTCCTCTTTGCAATCGAGATACTGAGTAAAAATAGCATCGAGAAAGTGTTGTGCAAAGACCTATAAAATCCATAGATGGAGGAAAATACAGTGTAAGCAAAATGAAAATAAGACATAGTAAAGGCATAGTTAACCTGCACAATGTATCCATTAATACTATTATTATTCTGCATGCTTGACCCTGACAACGGTAGCAATAAGTCTCATCCTCTGCAACAACAATGTTGACAACGAATTCGCAACAACGATTGCAGCAGTAATCACCTACGTTAATGTGTTGCCTTCAAACCAACGACAGTAATCACCCAGAAGTATAACGAAACCTTTCATTTGAGGTGTTGCGCACACAGATGAAATTGAATTTGCTAATTGATATGTTGTTTCAATGAAATGGCAGATAGGAAAAGCAATGGAAGTACCATGATCTTTCAATGTAATGGTAGAAAGGAAGAAGAAGCACCATGATCTAACTAGCGAAAGAAAAGAAATGAAGCGATGCCTCTTCCACTTCCACTTACTGATTCACTTTTACAGTTTTATTTATTATTGAAAAAGATTTATTAAAGGTTGTAGCACACAATATAATCATCCTCATTCATACGACCAAGAATATTTGGCTGAGATGAAATCCTATCGATTTATTTAAAAATAAAAAAATGGGGTAGGGATGCTCTAAAATAATATGTTTATTGACGTGATAAGTAATTATTATTTAATATTTTAATTATAAAATTAATGTAGTGTAATATTAAACAATTTGTGATGTTAAAGTTATTGCTTCATAATTTTATGAGAAAATATTCATTTATGTTATATGTTAAAGATTGGTGTGGCCTATGCTAGGTGAAATATTCCGTGATTTTAATGACTTAGAAGTCCCAAAATCACAGTTTTTTAAGCCAAAAGTTAAGCATACAGTCATCTGAAGGCCCACAACTTAACAAACAAACAAAAAATATATTCAATAATAAATATTTTATACTCAATATTATAGTTATTTTCACAATTTTTAGTGGTTTTCTTTCATTCATATATCTAAATTATTTATTTATAAAATTTATGGCTACCCCATCTTTTATATTTAATAATACATAATTTATATTTATTATTTTAATTATATTCAATAATTATATCATTAAATATATCTATTTTAGAATAGAATGTCTAAATTTTTAATTTAATTATTTAATACTTATTAAGCAAATGATATAAATATAACATACGCAAAATACTTCTCCGATGGGATGACAAAGGTGGAAAAAGGCAGGGAAGCGTATTTCCATCACCCCACCAGCCCACAAGATTGTGGGACATGGAACCTCCCCCACCACCCGAAGAGAATATTGTCTTGTATGATATGCCGATGGCTGTCACAACGCGCCACCGAACAAGCCTGCTCCACATTCATTATGATAGCTGGTTATTTGCATGAAAAGGCGTTTTCAAATATTTGTAGAGGTTTACCATGGATGGAATTACAACTCTCATTAATTGGACTAAGTAGCTCAATCCCATCAATCCTTCGACAATCCATCAAAGACCATCTTGTCGGGATTCTACGCACTGCAAAGGGATTTGTACTACAAACATGGATATGAAGAACATTATCGATGAGTCGACCTGGAAATTTACGTTTCGATATGAAGAGCATTATCAACGAGTCACCTTGGCAATTCACGCCCCTACTTCTTCGACTAGCCTCCCCACCCTCTCACTCAATTAGCTACAACTTGTTGTAGGTACCATTCTTAGCACCAAGTTTCATGGATTTTTCAATGTCTTCGCTTTGCTGCCAACCTCACACTTAGAAGGGAAAGGTTGGCCTAGGCATGCTATTTCCTCCTCCAAGACTGAAGATGACACTCGTTTGCATGTCAATCTAACTTTTTGGGAATTCATTCTTATGTCTGGACACCCAAAACGTCAGTCCTCCTATCAGGTTGAGCCAATAGTGCAGCAATTCCCTCCAGGTGAGCCACCTCGGAAGCTTAGTGGTTTTTCTGCACCTACGTATGTTTTTATTCATTGTGTTTTTAGTTTTAAGACTAATTCTTGGCTTGGTTCTAACTACGCTTCCATAAATGGTTTCGATAGAAAATTTGTTAAACAACTAGGAGGTCCAATCAGGAAATTGGGACTCTGTTAGAACTGTTAAGCTCCATTAATTTTTTTACCAACTGCTGCTTACAATTATGGAAGCCAACTGCAGTTTTTTCTTAATTTCTGGAAACCAACTGCAGTAATTTCCTTAAATTAAGGAAATCAACTGCAGTTAATAAATTTATTGTTGGGAGCTTTTAAAGTGGTCCATTACTCCATCTGGAGTTCTCTACCTTGATCTGTGGAACACATGACACATAGCCATGAGAAGCTTGATGGAAGCTTGGCTATAAATTTATCTATTTGGTCCCCAAACTTGCATTTCAATCCTTTCAGTTTTACACCATCAAGTGAGAGAGCAGAGCTTGGAAGTGCCAAACAAGATTTAGAAAAGAAAAAATCTGCCATTCTTCATCTCCACCGCAGAGATAGATCCCAAGTGCTATCTATCTCTGGTCTCGTTGCTTGACTTTGCTATAAAGTTTAGCCCGCCATTTCGCAATCTGAATCTTTGCTTGCCCGTTGATTATCCTCCCTTCCATTCTGTCTTGACTGCGTTCGGAATTTCTAAATTTTGTTGGTTCTAGATTTAGGCCAGCCCTTTCCTTGTTTTCTGTCACGGAAGCTCGAAGACGAAGTTGGGGCAGATTGGCTACAGTTTTTTCTCGGGTAAATTGGCAGTAAGGGTGCTGCTATAAAGCTATAGTCAAACGTTCAAAGGAGTGCTTCAATTGTTTTGGGAAACTTTCTTTGTTTTCACTTGTGAGCAAGCGCTAATGGCTGGAGGTAAGTATATTTTCTTGGGGCATTAAGTTTTAATTCACATTATAGAATCGCTGTTATAAATTTTAACATTGGTATCAGAGCGTAACATTTATCTCTGCCTTGGTGTATTCTGCTCACCAAAATTATGTTGTTATGATAACGGAAATTACAGTCTTAGATTTTTCCGTGATGTTTTTTTATTATTATTATGGTTACATAATTTGGTACAAAGTCGTTATATCAACTATAAAGTTTGGTATGTAACAAACCAACGCATTAAGCTTAATGCTATATTAAGGTTTCCAAACCCGTTAAAAGATAACTGTGCGGAAGTCAAAATCGAACGCGAGTGTTGTGTGCCCAAGTGGGGTTTTAAACCAAAAGCCCAACAACAATTTAAAAAAAAAAAAAAATGTTTTATAGGGTTTTCATTAAAAGGCATTTAAGTTTTACTTATTTTGAGAGGAATTCTTGTCGTCATTTGGAGTAATACTGATATTTATCACAGTTTTTACTTGTATAGTCTTCTTGTATGAAGTTTATTTAAAATGTCTTACTAAACAATTTTTTTTTACTCTCGTTAAAGAAATGTTTATAATTTTATAAGAATTTTTTTTTTAGAGTTTGATTAGTGCGGTAATTGTTTCCGCCTTCCATATATATATATTTTTGTTTATGCAATTTATAATGGATAATGTCTAGTGATCCATATAATTTTAATTAATTAAAGAATAGCCACAGCATCTTTAATTAGATAAAATTATATATTATGATTGGTTAGATCACATAAAGATTATTTAGACATTAAATTGTAATTAATTACACTAAATATAATAAATTTTATCCCACAGGAATTTTTATTATATTTATGTAATTAATTAGGATAAAATTTCATAACCTACCCACAGGAGTTATGAATTAATAAGTTTTATCATAAAGTTCAGAATTATGAATAATTGAATCTGTTTGAATTGAAATTTTAGCCCACAGGCAATTTTTATGTCATTAGATTCAATTTTGAGCATGATTTACATTGGTAAAACATGAAATTTTATCTAAGCTTCAATTTTAACATAAGCATGTGATTTTTAATTTTGATGCAGTTGTACAACCTGCAAATTTCTCTGAAATTCGTTGTGACATTCCCGAACTTAAGGGAAATAACTATAAGGTTTGGAAGGAGAGGAATCTCCTTCATTTGGGGTGGATGGACATAGATTATGCTATTAGGAAAGATGAACCACCAGCACTCACTAATACCAGCACTGCAACGGACATCACGCTTTATGAACGATGGGAGCGATCCAATCGTCTAAGCATGATGTTCATTAAGACTAAAATTTCAGCTGGTATTCGTGGTTCCGTTGATCAGCATGAAAAGGTCCGAGACTTGTTGAAGGCCATTGATGATCAATTCGTCACTTCAGACAAAGCACTAGCAAGCACCCTAATCATGAAGTTCTCATTCCTAAGGCTCACCAGTGTGAAAGGTGTGCGCGAGCACATCATGCAGATGAGGGATACTGTGGCTCAATTGAAGAAACTCGAGGTTGATATATCGAAGTCCTTCCTAGTGCACTACATCCTGAACACCCTTCCGCACCAATATGGACCTTTCAAAATCTCATACAACACACATAAGGATAAATGGTCAATTAATGAACTCATGACCATGTGTGTTCAAGAGGAAGAGAGACTGGTGATGGAACTGGGAGAGAGTGCAATGCTGGTAACGCGTGGAAAGGGAAAATCTCAAGCCAATCAGAAAGGGAAAGGTAAAGTACCTCCCCAAGCCGATATCAAGAAGGATTCCAAGTGTTTCTTTTGTAAAAAGAAGGGACACATGAAGAAGGAATGCGTCAAATTTCAGAAATGGCTTGCGGACAAAGGTAATTTAATCTCGTTTGTTTGTTATGAATCTAATATGGTTAACGTCAATATTAACACATGGTGGATTGATTCTGGATCAACAATTCACATTTCGAATTCCTTGCAGGGTTTGCAAAACCTAAGGAAACCAGTGGGAAGTGAGCAAAGCATCTTATCAGGAAACAAGATGGGCTCGCATGTGGAAGCTATAGGAACATGTTATTTAACTTTAAGTAGTGGCTTTGTTTTAGAATTAGAAAAGACCTTTTATGTTCCAAGTTTTTCTAGAAACTTGATTTCAGTCTCAAGGCTTGTACCTTTTGGATATTCCATTAACTTTTCAGAAAAATCTTTCAGTCTATTTTATAAATCTGATTATGTTGGGAATGGTATTTTGTCTAATGGTCTTTACTGCATTAATTTACAAAACAATGTCACTTATGATTCAATGCATGTTCACACTGGCACTAAAAGATGTGTTATTAATGAAGATTCCTCTAAATTATGGCACCGGAGACTAGGTCATATCTCCATAGAAAGAATTAAAAGATTGGTAAATGAAGGGGTACTTAATACTCTGGATTTTACTGATTTTGAGACTTGTGTGGACTGCATAAAGGGAAAGTAGACCAACAAGTCAAAGAAAGGTGCCAATAGGAGTTCGGACATATTAGAGATCATACATACTGATATATGTAGTCCAGACATGGACTCACATGGTCAGAGATAATTCATCTCCTTTATAGATGATTACTCACGATATATGTATCTCTACATGCTTCATAAAAAGAGCGAAGCATTAGATGCCTTTAAGATCTTTAAGGCTGAAGTAGATAAACAATGCGGCAAGCAAATTAAGATCGTGAGATCAGATAGAGGTGGAGAATATTATGGTAGATACACAGAAGATGGACAAGCACCTGGGCCATTCGCTAAATTTCTTCAAGAGCATGGGATTGTTGCCCAATACACCATGCCTAGTTCACCCGACCAGAATGGTGTAGCAGAAAGAAGAAACCGAACTTTATTGGACATGGTGCGGAGTATGCTTAGCAGCTCCAATCTTCCTAAATCCTTGTGGAATGAAGCACTTAAGACGGCAGTGTATATATTAAACCGAGTTCCAACCAAGGCAGTTCCTAAAACACCATTTGAATTATGGAAAGGTTGGAAACCGAGTTCGCGACATATGCGCGTTTGGGGATGCCCGTCTGAAGTGAGAATTTATAATCCACAAGAGAAGAAGCTGGACCCAAGGACCATTATTGGGTATTTCATTGGATATGCTGAAAGGTCTAAAGGTTACAGATTTTATTGTCCATCTCACAGCACTAGGATTGTGGAATCAAGAAATGCAAAGTTTTTTGAAAATGACTTGATCAGTGGGAGCGATCAAACCAGAAACATAGTTTCTAAGAAGGATCATTCAGAATCTCAACCTTCCACTTCAAGTGATAGATTGGTTATTGTTCATAGTACCCCTCAAGTACAAACTGGTGTTGAACAACCAATTGTTGAAGTTCCACAAGCTGCTGACGATATTCCAGTAGATCAAGGAGTTCAAGAGTTGCCAAGAACTTTTGAACAACAAGTTGAACCACATACTTCTCAGGAAGATGATGGTACAACATTAAGAAGATCTACTAGACCAAAGAGATCAGCAATTCCTAATGATTATGTTGTGTATCTACAAGAATCTCACTACAACATTGGAGCCGAAAATGATCCCGAGTCATTTTCACAAGCCATGAGTTGGAAAGAATCAGAACTATGGTACAATGCCATGAAGGAAGAGATGAATTCCATAAAGAGTAACGAAGTCTGGGATCTTGTTGAGTTGCCTAATGGTGCAAAATCCATTGGATGTAAATGGGTCTTTAAGACAAAGAAAGACTCATTCGGCAACATTGAGAGATACAAGGCAAGACTTGTTGCTAAGGGATTCACTCAGAAAGAAGGAATCGACTACACGGAGACTTTTTCTCCTGTATCTAAGAAAGATTCCTTGCGCGTTATTATGGCATTAGTAGCCCATTTTGACTTGGAGTTGCAACAAATGGATGTGAAAATGGTTTTTCTCAATGGAGATCTAGAGGAGGAGGTTTACATGAAACAACCTGAAGGATTCCCCTCTAGTGATGATGAGCAATTGGTTTGCAAGCTCAAGAAGTCATTATATGTTTTAAAACAAGCATCCCGCCAATGGTATTTGAAATTCCATAATGTAATTTCTTCTTTTGGTTTTGTAGAAAACATTATGGATCAATGTATATACTTGAAAGTTAGTGGGAGTAAAATTTGTTTTCTTGTTTTATATGTGGATGACATTTTGCTAGCAACCAATGATAAGGGTTTGCTACATGAGGTGAAACAATTCCTCTCTAAAAATTTTGATATGAAGGATATGGGTGAGGCATCTTATGTCATTGGCATAAAGATCCATAGAGACAGATTTCGAGGCATCTTGGGTCTTTCACAAGAAACCTATATTAATAAAATTTTAGAGAGATTTCAGATGAAGGATTGTTCACC
Organism: Pinus tabuliformis; assembly: GCA_031772625.1. Taxonomy (NCBI): domain Eukaryota; kingdom Viridiplantae; phylum Streptophyta; class Pinopsida; order Pinales; family Pinaceae; genus Pinus; species Pinus tabuliformis. The sequence goes on from CM062808.1 coordinate 793,723,143, forward strand.
AAGTGTAGCTCCCATTGTGAAGGGTGATAGGTTCAATTTGAACCAATGCCCGAAGAACGACTTTGAAAGGGAACAAATGAAGAACATTCCATATGCTTCTGCTATCAGAAGCCTAATGTATGCTCAAGTTTGCACAAGACCTGACATTGTGTTTGTTGTGGGAATGTTGGGACGATATCAGAGTGATCCAGGTTTAGACCACTGGAGAGCTGCAAAGAAAGTAATGAGGTACCTTCAAGGAACCAAAGACTACATGCTTATGTATAGATGGACGGACAACTTGGAAGTAATTGGCTACTCAGATTCTGACTTTGCTGGATGTGTTGATTCACGCAAATCAACATCAGGTTACATTTTTATGATGGCCGGTGGAGCTGTATCATGGAGAAGTGCCAAGCAGACCTTGATTGCCACTTCCACTATGGAAGCCGAGTTCGTCTCCTGTTTTAAGGCTACTTTGCATGGTGTATGGCTTAAGAGTTTCATTTCTGGGCTTAGAATTATGGATTCTATCTCTAAGCCATTGAGAATATATTGTGATAATTCAGCTGCTGTTTTTATGGCTAAAAACAACAAAAGGGGGAGTCGAAATAAACACATCGACATTAAGTATTTAGCTATAAGGGAACGTGTTAAAGAAAAGAAAGTGGTCATTGAGCACGTCAGCACTGAGTTAATGATTGTTGATCCTTTGACTAAGGGCATGCCACTGTTTAAATTCAAAGATCATGTAATGAATATGGGACTTGGTTCCATTATGTAGTTTCTCATTGTATGGACAATGTTATTTTAATGAAATTCTTAATTATTGTGATGTTTTTTCTCATATTTATGTGCACCTTAAGTTGATTTGAGAAAATTCATTTAAGAAGGACCAAGAATAAACATAAGGTTTATTCATTAAGAAATTGTTGCCACATAAATTATAATAAGAATAAATACATAGTAATACATGGAAGATAATACTCGTCATTAGAGGACTTATTGCCATGATTCATGTATCTATTACTTAATATAGATTATCAATGGGTTTTAAGTTGAGACATTAAGTTAGGAAGTATGGACCAAGTGGGAGAATGTTAAGCTCCATTAATTTTTTTACCAACTACTGCCTACAATTATGGAAGCCAACTGCAGTTTTTCCTTAATTTCTAGAAACCAACTGCAGTAATTTCCTTAAATTAAGGAAATCAACTGCAGTTAATAAATTTATTGTCGGGAGCTTCTGAAGTGGTCCATTACTCCATCTGGAGTTCTCTACCTTGATCTTTGGAACACATGACACATAGCCATCAGAAGCTTGATGGAAGCTTGGCTATAAATTTATCTGTTTGGTCCCCAAGCTTGCATCTCAATCCCTTCAGTTTTACACCATCAAGTGAGAGAGCAGAGCTTGGAAGTGCCAAACAAGATTTGGAAAAAATCTGCCATTCTTCATCTCCACCGCAGAGATCGATCCCAAGTGCTATCTATCTCTGGTCTCGTTGCTTGACTTTGCTATAAAGTTTAGCCCGCCATTTCGCAATCTGAATCTTTTCTTGCCCGTTGATTATCCTCCCTTCCATTATATCTTGACTGCGTTCGAAATTTCTAAATTTGGTTGGTTCTAGATTTAGGCCAGCCCTTTCCTTGTTTTCTGTCATGGAAGCTCGAAGATGAAGTTGGGGCAGATTGGCTACAGTTTTTTCTCGGGTAAATTGGCAGTAAGGGTGCTGCTATAAAGCTATAGTCAAACGTTCAAAGGAGTGCTTCAATTGTTTTGGGAAACTTCCTTTGTTTTCACTTGTGAGCAACCGCTAATGGCTGGAGGTAAGTATATTTTCTTGGGGCATTAAGTTTTAATTCGCATTATAGAATCGATGTTATAAATTTTAACAAGAACCCACTACTTTCATCAGTTTTATTGTACCCATTTACAACCACTCATCCCTTTCATTGGCTGCCATGCCTAGGAAACGGGCCATAGTTCGAAGAAGAGTAATCTACTATAAGAGCAAGGCCACTCTAAAGCTCAAACTGAGGCCGAGAGCTCGGTTTCTCACTGATCGGAACTGATAGAAAATTCAAAAATAAATCACTTAGATGGAACAAGAGTTCTCTAGTGAGCGACGGAATATAACATTCACATGCTTGCTAAGGTAGTAGATATGGTTCTTTATGTTAGTGATACATGAGGAAGGAAAAATCAATATATGTATACATTGGATATTTACTGGCACTTCAATTTCCTCTTGAGCATCGTGCTTGTAGACCATAATGAGCTCAAGAAAATGATGTCGATCTTGTTTTGAATCACACCCGATGTATTTAAAATTTAATGGAAATGGACAATAGACATGTAAGAATTAAATGACAAATGAAACTTCTTTTTGAACTTAGTTGCTCTCCTAGAAGCAACAAGCCACACATCTATGTCAGGGCTATAGATTCTGAAAAATAAACATACATGCGTAAGAATTAAACGACAAATGAAACTTTTTTTCAACTTAGTTGCTCTCCTAGAAGCAACAAGCCACACATCTATGTCAGGGCTATAGATTCTGAAAAATAGACATACATGCATATTTTCTTCTTTACTTTTGGTTTTCTTTTATGTCCCCTTGTGTTAGCAATGTGAAAAGGAAGGCTTGCTATGGACGAATAGATTATCCAGTTGTTTTGTATTTTGGAGTCAAAAACTAATTTTTTATTTTTTTATTTTGGAAGAATTGAAGTTATCGTTATGGTCGAATAGATTCTCATGTTGTTTTGTATTTTGGAGTCAAAAACTTGTTTTTTCTTTTTACTATTTTGGAAGAGTTTAAGTTTTGTGTTTGGTCTGGTTTGTTTAGTGGTAGTCAACACATGCTTCCCATGTTTAGAATGTAAATATATATTATCATGCAACACAAATATTTTTTTTCAAAAAGAAAACCTCCATAGAATATTCTAGTTATCTATATTTTGGAATATGGCTTCCTAAATTTAAATTTAGTTTTCAATAATTATTTGATGGATGAAAGAGATTTAATCTCCATGGAATATTATAGAAATTCCTAGTAGTTTTAACAAATTAAAGATTGAGATTTATGTACAAAGTAGTTAGGTTCTTTTTTTGCTTTTAATTAAATGGATTAATTTAAAAAAATGTTGTGTCATATGAAATGAGTTATGATTTTTTGGGCATGCAGTATTTATAAGTCATGGTATTACCCCATGGTATTGTTAAAAAACATATTTACATATTAATAATATCCATAGTATTTTTATGATGTTATTTAATTTTATATGATTTGATACTTATCATGGATTCTTGTCGACATTTCCCAACCATTTGATTTATATGGCTGCTAGTTTTAGTATTTTTTATTCATCAAACATGAAGAATTATTTCAAAGTTAGTTATGCCCTTTCTATCTTAATTATATTGATTAATTAAAAAATCGTAATATGATTAAGTGTAATATAAATTGAGTTATATTTTTCTATCCTAGGAATGGTTTGCACCTCTAGAGATTTGATTCCTCTCGACTCTTTGTAGATCCAGAGGTAAGATGGATCTATGTTGATTTTAACTAACAACCTAAAACAATGTTTTAACTATGAGATTTTTTTATTTTTTTTTCACTTATTTTATGTATTATATACATAGTTGACACTGCAATATTTTATTTATAATTCATATTCTCCACGTTAATATGTCAATACATGCCCCTTCGTGTTTGGAAATAGAAAAAAATATATCCATAGTATATTATCTCTCTCTAGTGTTTGTTTATCAATGTCATTTTTCTGTTTATTATTATTATTATTATTATTATTTAAAATGTTACATATCAACTACATATTAAACATTGAAAGAACTACAAATGTACCTCGTACCTTGAATTACAAAGCATCTATTATTAGAATAAGAAATGTCTCTCTCTATATACATATGAAAATATGTTGTACTAAAATATTTGATTTACAACCAACATTAAATATTTCTTTTTGTTATTAATATTTTTAAAATGTTATATATCAACTCTATACTAAGAATGAACATATAAGAATTTTTTTAATTTAAATTACTTTTTTTTTTATATATAAGGCTGATATATAATTATATTATTTAATATGGACATTGAAATATTTTATTTATGGTTGACATAATTTTTTTTATTATTACTACTTTTTAATTTTTTAATGTAAGTATTATTTTATTAATTTCAAATGTGACACTATATGAGAATATCTCCATCATACTAGGTTCTAGTACACCTCAGCATAATGAGTTATGTTTTTTTTTTCCACATGTATTGATAACCATGGTATTTACCCATGGTATTGTAATGAAGCCTATTGATAGATTAAAAATATCTATGGTAAACTGGGGGTGAATCTTCATGGTTAAGAATTTTCTTATGTGTGTGAGAGAGAGAGAATTTACAATCCATTTAATTTATGTGGTTGAGCTAATCATAGATCAAAGGCTCAAATTTATTTCAAAAATAGTTATGTCCTTTCTACCCTATTAATTAAATTGATTAATTAAAAAATTTATCATATGAACAAATGTAATTAAAAACGAGTTATGGTTTTTTGGGATGTAATATTGGTAATCCATATTATTGGTCCATGGTATTTTAACAAATGTTATTTATAGGTTAAGAATTTCCATAGTAAAATGGGGATGAATTTTCGTGGGTAAGAATCTTATTACATGTTTTTATAAATATACATATATTATTAATTCATATATTATTCCTTTTTATAATTAATAATAATAATAATTTAGGTCAAAGAATCTTAGATCAAGTGTTTTTGTGAAAAATTTATTTAGGTTAATTCTTATGATATCTTTTAAAGAGGTCAAACATGTACCTTGGTAGGAATTGAACCTTGGTGCACATGGGAGAATAAATAGAGCTCCCAACCATTCAAACCAACTCAAGAGACTTGCAAACATTATTATTATGGAAAATTCTCTTTTAAAATATGATTATGATATATATTGCTGTCATTAAAAAAAACAAGCCAACCTTATGCATTTTCATCCATGGTTAACAAATTACACATGGATGAATATTGAATAATGCTTTATTGTTCACCACATATCTATAATGTAACACCCACAACATTAACCCCTATTTTTGCAATGTTAAAATGATGACTATGTAATGTAGCATGGAAACCATGGTTGGTTGAGACATTGTGTAATTAAAAGATAAATATAAATATGAAAATTTTATTGGCTTTCCTAAGGAGAGGCACACACAGATCCATTGTCTAAGGGAGGGTTGGACGGTGAAGAAATGGAAACTACTCATGTAATCGAACAAACCACCACCACCTAACTTGAAAGAAATGATTGGACATGAGGAAATGTCCATGATTTCTATATTTTAGGATGTGAATGTGTTGACGGTGTTGGAAATCCATCAACCAATGGGGTCTCCCCAATGTGAAGTCCCAATTAGACCTCATACCATTTGGAGTAGGAGCCCCTACTAGAAATATGGTCATTTTCCATTCTCCTTAGGGATTTTTCTTCACTTCGATTATTAAAATAAGAGCTTATACAAAAATTATTTGAAACATGCAAGTAAGTTGACACTATGAGACATACAATTGTGATGTATATAAGGTATTTTCATGATAAGGAGAAAGAGAGTGAGCTTCTAGAATAAAAGTATTAGTACTATCCTAAAAGAGACACACAAGAGAATGATAAGATTGTTAAATAACCTACCAAGTAGTTGACAAGACAACCATGATCATAAAACCAAATATAATACACCTTCAACAAGGTAAGTACCAAAGCCACTAAAATATTTCAATTTCCTTAGCATATGTGAATAAAAAACATACCACAAAAATATAAAGAATAATCTTACTATATTCACGATACATGCATGAAAATGTGTTGGCTTACCGAGATTGATATATTAAGTGGAAGTGCCAAGATATACAAGTATAATTCTACCACACTAGCCCCAATAGTGGAACATTAAGTCACCACTTTCTCCTCCAAAGAAAGATATTTTCTCCTATGCCAATGCTAGAGAAGCCAAGGTGGGAACTTCAAGTCCCAGAAGTCTTTTTTCCTGAGTTATGGGGGTGTATTTATAAAAAAATGAGGTAATTCTCCACCTCCCATGTGACTCTTGACCTCCCTCATGACTCTTGAGCTTCTACAATGACTTTTGAATTCTTGCATGACCTTTGAGTTGTTATATGACTTTAGAACTCAATAGTGACTTTTCATATTCCATGTAGGACCCTTCGTCTTCCACATATTTTACATTTTCTCATCTCGGGAAATTACATAATTACATTACACAAATGATGTGGCAAGGCATTATGACATATGTGACTCTTGAGATGACTCTTGACAATGATTATGTGGCATTGTGAAGCTGCTCCTTTTGTTGATTTCTTTGCATCTTCATGATGGATCTTGCATTTTCTTTGTCTTCATCCTCCAAGGGGATGATTTATATGGAGTGTTCATGTGATCCTGATCTTTGATCCTATGTCATAAGTTAATGTCCCTTCATGTTCTTACTTAATGACTTCTTCATGCTTCCATCTTACCGAGTGTCTTCTAGCATAATTTCCTTCTCTTCCTCTCTGAGCATCATCATGTCATGTCAAGATATAGTATCTACAAGTGAAATCAACTCATGAAAAAATGACCTTAGTCTAGAAATATCCTAGTTCAATTCTCTTCATGAAGTCCATTGATTTACCTAGAACTTGGTACTGGACTAGGATGAAAACTCGGGGGTTGTGCAATGCGCAGTTATAGAGGGTAAGACTAAGGGACTAAGACTTGCAACTACATAATGCGTAGTTCTGGAGGCCTAAGACGGTGGATTTCTCATTTGAGGGTCACAATGAGGCAGGCCTTCCCACTGTGACTGCGTAATGCATAGTTTTATAGGGAAAATGGGCACCTGGATTGCATAGTTTCGGAATTTATGGAATCAGAGAGAGATATTGTTGGCCAAAAGTGTGTAATGCACAGAAGGAGGCTAACTGGAAGGATGGATTGCATAGTTCTAGGGAGTGAGAGGATGATATTGAATACTATGTCTATGTAATATAGAGTCCTTGGTGGAACTTTTGTGCATTGCATAGTTCCAAGAGGTGGGGAAGCCTTCTTATGGCTTGATACTATGCAATATGCAGTTTAGGGAGATAGTTTCGAAGGAGGTTGACCAAATAAGGATCAGTTGAAAAAAATGACTAAGTGTGGGACTGAAGAGCAGAAAGTTGGAACCAGAATATGACTTAAACATGATCACACACTTATACATGATTAATAAATCAATAGGGAAGAAATTAATAGCCACAATCAACATGTCCTCTTAATGCAATGACAAAATAACATTCCCTTCCAAGTACGATACTTAAGATACACTTTGCGACGATAGTGACAACACTAGTACGAAAATGCATGAAACTTTGGGAATGAATCTAATATGTGTCTACATGATAAATAAGACCCATCGGCACCAAATTTGTCTCTTGTAATGAACCCAAATCTTCGCTTTCAAAATTTGCGACACTTCACATGCCAAAAGATGACACTTGCGACAACACTTGTAAAAGCTAAAAGAAAGTGGAAGCAACAAATTATATAGTGAAAGGGACACAAAAGTGTCACTTGTATAGGTGAAAGAAAGAAAAAATGACAGTCAAAAAAGTGAAAGTGACACTAATGAAAATCAAAGCACACAAAAGCGATAGTTGAGAAAACTCACCCAATAGATGATATGATTGCAACCAACAATAGTGAAATGGTCAATATTGGGATTATGTACTGACTGTCAACAAGGAATGAATAGTCTCTGTCTCCAGGGACTACACAATCATTATCCTTGGACTGCACAAGCACTGCCTCTTGGGACTGTGCAATCATTAACCACAGAGAAATGTGCAATGAGTGCTTTCAAATTTTACGCATTTACTATCAGTTAGGATTGCATAGGGTTTGACTCTCTAATATACACATAGACTGATGGGATTTCTTGCAATAAAAGCGCCTATGAATGCTTTGAAAGCTAGGTATGTGTAAATAAGTGACATTGACAATTAAGAAACATCAACCAACCATGAAGTGACTATAGGAAAGCTAATGGAAGATCATAGGATCACAAGTAGGCTCCAAAATTCAAGTGTAACTAAAATTTTGGAGGGTGTTTGTCATAGCAAAAACACTTGGCGACACACTTCTAGAACTCCATCTTCTCTGTTTAGGTATTATCTTTAAGTGAAAGTATTTAATATTTCAAGATGTATTGATTTACCATGTGGATTTACCCATGTTTTCCACTTATCCCGGTTAAAGATATAGTCACTTCTATTCCTTGCTCAACTTCAAACACATCAGCATAAGACTAGTCACACTGCAACAATTTTGATAGGGGATAAAGACGATAAGTATATCGAGCATTTAAGCACATTCCCTAGTGTTTCTCCACTTCTAAAGAGCCTGGACAATACCTCAATGAAGTCACCTCAAGGAGACACAAGAATTGCTTCGCTACTAGAAGGCTTGGTCATTACCCCAATGAAGTTGCTTGCTTCACCTCTCTATGTAGGAAGCCTTTCTCTTATTCACCCATTATTTTATTTTCTTAAAGATATACTTAAATCATTTATTGAATATTTATAGCATGGGTGGAAAGGGATCACGACTTATTGAGAGCAGGAGAGATTTCTCCTTGTTTAAGGGATTTGAAATATAATAGAAGTTAATATGCTCGTTTTAAAGTTTTTATCCTTTCCCTTCATTTAATGGTTGATTCAACATGTCAAAACACCATTCAATACAAGGCTGAGTTAGAATGAAGATCCTAATAAAGATACAATCTTCGTAGTTTTTCCAAAGAATCTCTATCTCAAACGAATCATATATTCCTTCCAAAAATCATCAAATTTTAAGAAATGTAAACCAAGACAAAGAAGAGGATTATAGATTAGCCAAGCATTGTTCATCGTCATAATTTCCCTTTTCAAGTTTTTACACATTGTATTTTGAGCCAAGTGAATGCATTTTCATGCAGAGTCTTATTAAATAAAAGAAAGAAAGAAAACACAAGGTATAATAATAAGAAAAAAGAAAAACCAGAACAGAAGAAAGCCTTAACTAGAAGGAGCACGAGAAACAAACAAAAAAAATCAAATACAAGGACTATATAAGGGAAAGAATGCAAGGCCATGCAATGAAACTAGAGATCTAAAATTCTCGTAAAACTACTACTAACCTAGTGGACTAGGAGGTTAGGGCTAAGTGTGATGGAATTTTCAATGTAACCACCATCACCGCTCCTGACCTGTAGTCGCAAAAATACAAGGAATTAAAATCATTATAACATAATGTACAGTAGAAAAGACAAAAACTTGAGAAACTTGCACAATAGATTAAAGGTCTTGCTTATCACTAGAAATATGTGTTATAATAACTACCTTTAACGAGTCTTGAGATTTACATTTTTCCTTGAAATGATGATTATACAAACATTTAAGGTTGCTCGCGGAAATACATCCATTCATGTTTTCAGTTTTTGCAAACACCAAGAAATATTAAAAAAAATATTTGCAATGGAATTTTCCAGGTAAGATTGTTATAACCATTAAGTGGTTGGATCTTCATATTTAAAACAACCAATTTGAAAACCATGAAACTCAAAATAAAATTAATTTTCAATCAATGCATTATAATCACAAACAAGATCTTGTAGGAGAGATTTGATCTGATCTTGTCTATAAATATTGTCAGGATGGTGAGGACCTGACATAACCATCAACTCATCTAGAAGTGCCTCAAATATTCAACAAGCATCTGAATAGTTAAATGATAAACCATGAACATCACTACATTCAACAAAATCAATCAATGTAAAAAAACTAGTATAAGGTATTCTAATGGAAAAACAATTAATTGAGTGATAATTGTTAGAACCGGTATTATGATAAGATTGGTGACTATAAGATCCTCGATTCTCCATTGGTTCCATTTTTATCTAACTAGACATCATGCTAGCAATATGAAATCTTAAGGTATTGAAGACAATTTCTTATAATATAAATCTAGGAAACCAATTAGGATACCAGGCTAGCGAAAGATTTGAAGCAATGGTCAAATAAAAACTAGTATCCACATCAAAATGAGGGTTTTCATTTGTTGAACGATTGAAGCATTCGCTGCCACTCAAGAAGAGAGATTGCGCCAAAAATATGATTAAACTCATGACATACATAAAAGGGGTAGGAAGGTGATCTATCTAAAAAGTGTCTGATAGTGAGGAATATTCCAACCCAAAATGACCTTGGCCTTGGCAATCAAAATGACAAGATTTCAAGTTGTATGTATCCAAATAATAAATGCTCCCCAATCCTAAGTGTGATGCAAGGGATTCACATGATGAGAAGTAAACATACAAAAATATTCTATCTGATCAAAGATTCCATCTTGAGGGTTTAGGGGTTTAAATTGGAAATGTTGAAAGCCCTTCAGGAATGAGCTCACTTCCAATGGATGAATATGAAGGAAAGAATTACGTGTGAAAATATGGATCCAACCTAGTTTAGATATCTCAACGAGGTTGCGAGAACCTGGCATAACTATCAACAGGGTCTGAAGTACCTCAACTTCTTGATGGGTCTCTAAACTTTTTGATGTTGGGACATCAAATTTCAGTGCCTTAGAAAAATCAACAAGTAGATATGCACCACTATCATTAGATATATCAATGAAAATGTTGTTAATTCCACTGGTTTGATCACACTCAAGATCATATTCTTGATGGGTAGAACATTGAGATATATCAATCAAAAAACTCCATTGATTATTGGAAATTGTAACATCTTACTCCCAACTTATGAAAGATTTGCAATTGAACAAATCATGAATAATAGATTCAATATTTTCATCCTCTAATTGTAAGACCACACCATGTTGTACCTAGTTTCAATCGCGGCTAGCCAGATAAGGATCTAAAGAATTAAGAAAAGTTGTTGGTCTAACAGACTTATCCAACATATCTAGGTATGATGAATAGTGTTCTAGAGGTGAGGAAATATGAAAAGACTTAGGAGGAGAAACAACAGTTGCAACTAAATTGGATTGAGCTTGTAAGAACAACAGACCATCGTGCACATTATGCTCCATGAGATTATATTCATAATCATCAAGATCAAAGAAAGGCATACCAATGCAATGTATAGATTGATTTTACCTTTCTTCAATATGGTATATTGAATATTCTGTTATAGACATTTTTGTGCCTTGCATCACTGAGCATGAAATGTCAATAATCTAAGGGATCCAAAGTCCCTAAACATGTTGTTCCTACCCCTAGAGGAACAAGGCCAACAAACCACAGCAATTCGCAGAAGTTCTCCACCTGAAAACACTCAAAAACAAGCCAATTCTGGATCATGTCAACTGCTCCACTGAGCATCTATGCTGAATGTCAACTGCTCCACTGTCTACCTACATTGAATGTCAACTGCAACAAAGGCTACCTGCGCTGAGCGTAACTGGACAAGTGGCAGGCTCATTTCTCAATGTGTCAATGCTCAGGAAGCTTCCAAAATGACACTTGCATCAAGGAATTCGACTGGTGATGAGTAAGAGGTTCCAAATCTCCAAGTGGAAGCAAGAACCTCCAAGTGGACTCAAGAACTGAGAGAGGGAGAGGACACTAGTCAGTTTCATACCAGCCTCAAGCTGACTCATCCTCTCTCCAAAAGATCTATATATAGATCTCTCCTCCATGGGAAGAGGGGGCTGGAATTTTGTTATTGCAAAGAATTGCTGCTGGGTTGAGACTGGAATCATTGGGTGCTTAATGCTTTGAAGGGAGGTGAAGATAGGAATTCCATTCTGCTGGGAAGGAGATGCTGGATTGGAGCCCTCTGGGTTGTATCTCTTCCTGAACCTTGTTATTTATCAATAAAGCTATCTTGGTTTTCTCCTATATACTGATGTATCTTTGATGTATGACTGCATTAGTGTATTTGATTTATTTCTAATCCTGAATCATTTATGAATATGAATATCTGCCTTTGTGTTGTGTTCTTCTCTTGTCTCAAGTAGCTGTTCTCTTGTCGCAAGTAGCTGTTCTCTTGTGATCTCGCAGGAATCAAGTAGCTGTTCTCTTGGACGAGCGAGGAGGCAAGTAGCTGTGAACACACAAAGGAGAAGAGGATCTAGATCGAGGGACAAACGGAAGGCACCGGTAAGTCCATTGATCTCTCTTATTTCCCATTTCATAAAGGAAGAAACCAGAATAGCTGTCTCTGTTTGTTGCTAAGGCACTGTCACACCTTAGGTGGATAGGATCGTCCTGCATAGGCATTTTTCCCCACAACAAATTGGCGACTCCGCTGGGGAAATTTGTTTTAGTCATTTTATTTGTGTTTACATCATTGTTTACCTCATAGACTTAACAGCAACAATCGAACTGCTTCTGCAAAGTAGACTGTTGCTGCCTTGATCCTTCACTGGATTTTGTCTATGATCTGAACAATGGACTCACAAATGACTTGATGATCCTTTGTGATAGATCTTAGTACCCTCTCAAAGCATCCCTCTGATTATACCTTGCTTGTGTTTCTGATTTGGCCTGAAACAGTTGATTTTTGAGCATTTTATGACCCAGAACCCAGAGGAAACGAGAGTTTCTTCTTCAGCGCAACTGCTGTGAAGGCAGTCTGCATTTCAACGCAGGTCTCGTGAAGGCTACCTGCGTTGAATGTCAAACCCACAGTGTTGGACTTGCGCTGAACCAGTTTAGCCTTGTGCAGCTGGGGTTCTTTGCTGTCTGTTGCCCTGTTTTGATCTCTGTTTTTTGCAGCCTTTAACCAGCATAGGTACTAGTCTGATAACTCCTTTTCTTTGCTTAGATTCCGCCTCCTTTTGTACAAAATACTGTGAGTGTTTTTATGTGTTTTTACGTCATTTACAATTTTCCTTTGCATGAGTGAAATAATCATCCTGTAGCCCTTGATTCAGATCTGATTGACTGTGATCTTAGGAGAGAGTTCATTGGTTGTTTACAGTTGATTATACATTTGCTTTTGCTTATTGGTTTGAGTTTGTCTCTTTTAAGTGTCGAAACAAGCTGTTCATTTCGAAAGTCACAAAGTGTTGTAATCTCTTCTACCCTTGTTGATTTCGAAAAAGTAAACTTGTTTGTATCTGTCATTTAAAAGCAAATTCAAAGTTGTACAAAAAGCTTTCTTTGTAGGCATCAATACTAAGAAAGCGGAAAACAAACACCTGCATTGTGCATTTGCATTTTGATAAGTTTGCATGCTTGATTTAGGAACAGTGCATTAGAGTGTGCTGATTGCTCTTTGAGAAAAGATGGTGTCTTTCTTTTCCCTTAGTAGCTAGGATTTTCAAAGTTGGAAAGATATAAAGCTTGCTTATCATCTTTAGACTGCATTTAGGAATTTGTATCATACATCTCGTGGTGAACCTTGAAAGGCAAACTTCTAAAAAGATCAACTTAAAATAAACTGAATGAACCTAACAACGCTTTGCAACATAACGCACAACATAGAGGTCTAGGCTAGAGACGTGTTCTGGCGTCGTTAAGCCTAGTGACTGTCGATCTCGTAGAAGGTGGGTGATTCCTCCTGAGGGAAGATAGCACTAGTACGGATTGTGCTCCCACGTACCGTCGCATATATATTGGGAGACCCCTATAGGCATATATCCTTTATCCTTAGGAAGCCGTGTCGGCCGCCCTACTGATCGCAATGCAGTGAACACAGCATTCACGAAGATCGACCGCCCGTACCTTAAAAAGTATTCTGTGGTTTTGCGAAAAGTTTGGCACACCCTCTGCCTAGAACTCCAGAGCAGTTTCTTTTGGCCTTTTTCAGACTCTATAACAGAAAAAGTCCATCCGAGCATTTGTCACTTCGGGCTCGTTAAAACATCGAAGGAGACTAGAGTCATCTTTAGCTTTTTCTCGACTCTTTAAAAGTGAAAAAGCAAGTTGTGTCTAAAGCGTTGTTAACAATTTATTTTAAACGGAACAATCACCCATCATTCCCGTGTTGATCTTTAGGTTGAAATGATGGAGCACACCAACCAAGGAATTCCCCTTGGTGGAAATCCTAGTCCCTTCTCCTCTTGGGGAGATGTTGGTGCGCCCCACATGGCCACTTTGTCACTTCTAGGATTGACAATTGGCCTACCAGTCTGGCTCTTTTCAACCAATGTCATTCAAAATACCACTATTCCTGAACAGTCGAGTCAACAGTTAGACCAGACCAGAGTTTCCCACCAGCCTTCTACTTCATCTTCCTCTCCTCCTTCCTCTTCGCTTGACGGAACCGGTAAATCAAAAAACCGAGTTCCTAAGGAGAAGAAGGAGAAGAAGAAGAAAGAGAAGAAGAAGAAGGAGCCAAAGGCGTCTGGGGGCAAACAAGTGTCGTCTGACAAGAATCCACACACAGCACTCGTAAGGCCTAAATCGCCATGCGTCATATGCAAGGGAGACCACTTCCACGAAGATTGTCCCTGTATCCCTCGGATACTAAGAGACTGGCCCCCCCGTTTGCACAATTCGGTAGCGTCGACCTCTGATAGCCATGTTGACTGCTCACCATCAACTAGTGGAAGTGAAGCCACAGGACAAAGAGGGAACGCTAGATTTCCCTGCAAACTGTGTGAAGGCGATCACGCCATCCACCGTTGTCCCTTCTTAGACAAGGCAAAAAGAGTTCTGGAAGACCGCCCGATTTTACGAGCGCAACTTCCTCCTGGATATCAAAAACTCCTGCCAAGTCCTTCGCTAGTTGAGAACCCAGCCGACCCGCTCAAGTGGTCAGCCGAAGCGCTAGTCATTGAAGATGAACCGTCTGAATCCATACCTGACGAAAGTCTAAAGGTTGAAACGGCAGTTGACCCGGTTTTGCCTTCAGAGGCTCTATCTTCGAATGACACCATCACAGAGGAGAATAAAGACGACACCATCCAAATTCTCTTCATCAGCACTGACTCTGATGATTAAGGGGGGCAATGCCACCATTCCTTTATTGCAGGAAGGAAGTTCGTCAGAGCGATATCCGGCCGTATACTCGGTCCCACCACCAAGCAACCTAGTTGTCTCGTTCGACTGGAACCAACTAGGCAGACCCCGCCTGCCAGCTAGCATACCATTCAGAATTATCGTCCAAATATATAGAATGGTAATGGCTGGCACCATCATCGACGAGGGGGCATCTGTGAGTATCCTTTCCTCTATTGCTTGGAAAGCGCTTGGTTCGCCAACGCTTTTGCCTGAAATGAGAAATCTATCAGGCTTTGATAAAGGAACCAGTCGACCTTTAGGGATCCTCCCCAATGTGCCCATAACATTGAAAGGGAAGACCGTTCAAATGAACGTGATGGTCGTTCAAGGACCCTTGGATTATAACCTACTCCTTGGACGAGGCTATATATATTGCATGGGAGCCGTCGTCTCCTCACTCTTTAGAGTAATGTGTTTTCCACACGAAGGAAGAATGGTCAAGCTCGTAGACCAACTTTCATTTCCGGGATCACGCATCGCAAATAGTCATATACCAACCCTAAATGATCTGTTCACGCAAGAAGTGTCTCAACCCACGGTCCGTCCTCCTGATGAGCGCGAGTAATCCGGGAGGATATGACTGGAACCCAGGGGGCATGCGTCCTGGTCTGTTTCGGCAGAGAAACTTTGGGTATAGAGTAGGTTTCCGCGGGAGAATATGACTAGTCCGTACCCCCATCCGTCTAGGAAGAGGGTTGTTCTAGAATAAGATTCTTTTGTTAAAGTTATGTGAGTTGACAGACGGAGTCTCTCACCTGTGTCTATTTCGGTAGACATTGCCGAAGAAGTGTTTTGTTTGAAAGATTAATAGAACAATATTTGGGTAACCTGAAAGAGGTAGGCCTTTCCTGGTTAAACAAATGTTTTTCCTGCAAATTGAGGGGTAACCTTGAAACTCTATTTTATGCCTGGGGGCATGCAAACCTTTTGGAGTGCAAGCAAGGGGCGGCTATTTATTTTTTAAATTTTTAGGTCCTCCCTTTAAACCTGTAGGTCTAACCCTTTAAACTCGTAGGATTAGTCGTTTCCGAACTTGCATAACGAAAGGATGCGGGGCATAGCTTTGGTAAGGCGCAAACTCCATAAAAAATGGAATCTTACATGAGACATTCTTATCATATGACTGGATAATACGAGCAGTTTTAGCACACAGTTCATGCTCGTTAAAAAATAAACGCAAGATCCGAGCAGTTTTAGCACATAGTTCATGCTCGTTAAAAAATAAACATAAGTTTGAGCAGTGTTTTGACGCATTCAAGCTCGTTAAAAAATGAACCCATCCCGGTAAATAACCATTGTGTATGTAACCTTATCTGCCATAAAAGCCTTGGTCGTGTTTACACCGTCACTTCCACTTTTCATTTGGCCGATCGTTCACCTCCATATGATTGTTTACCCATTTTGAGGAACAGCTGCGAAGAGTGATTTCACCTAGCCATCCTTGTGACACTGCTGTGATTGGAAGAATTCCAACCTGTACCTGGAATCAGCTACTAACCCTGTTTATCACTCGTTCCTCAAAAGACGAGTCTTCTTTAAGCTCTTTTCAACTGACTCGTAAAATATGAAAAGATTGCCGACTCTTGGCCTTCCAGCTCGTTAAAGCGACCGGAAGTGCTATCCCTCCTCTAGATTTTAATCTTTTTGGACCTGAGGGATTATTGCACAAAAAGATCGAGCGCTTGTTTTATTCGGCTCGTTAAAACGATCGAAAACTCATCCCTTCTGTATTGTTTTATACTTTTTCGGACTTAAGGGATTAGATGACGAAAAAGGAATTTTGGAGTTAACTTTATGTACCTTTTCAGACTCTCTAAAGATGAAAAGGACCGAGTTATCCTTGTCGTTAGACTTGTTAAAATCAGTAAATAGCGACAAACTTGTCTTTAGACGAGAACGAGTTTCACTATCGCTAGGCTCGTTAAAACATAGCGATGGGCTTGCCCGAAGGGCAGGTTATAGAACAAGCATATGTTATCCTCCTCAAGCTTGACAAAAATAAAGAGGTACTGGTCAGCAATGACTGGGGAAAAATTGGGAGAAACTAAATAAAACTTTGATGGTAGCAGGTCGCTCTTGAGCATGACACTTTTCCTCCGTACCACAATTGGGTTGGGTTGTTTCATTCACCGGTCACATCACCATGGTCTCACCATACCATCCAAACTTGGGGTAATGCTACCAATCCATCGAATCAGTGTCGCCATATGTTCAAGAGAAGTCGTTCCGAAAGAGTCAACCGGGTCCCATCCACTACCATACATTATCCTTCATCCATTCATGACCGCCACCCTGAATCATATGTCACAGATCGTTTTCACTTCCATCAAAATCATTAGCTCCGTTTCGTGTCACTGATGTGGGATTCATTAAGGCCCTCCTTTGACGGATCGCTTCTTGTCGACATCAGCTCATTATCCAAGAAGTTGATCTAGGAACA
The DNA here is from genome assembly GCA_031772625.1 of Pinus tabuliformis. Lineage (NCBI taxonomy): Eukaryota > Viridiplantae > Streptophyta > Pinopsida > Pinales > Pinaceae > Pinus > Pinus tabuliformis. The sequence goes on from CM062808.1 coordinate 793,740,648, forward strand.
ACCCCTTCAGTACTTTGAAGCTTGCATGCCTCAATGGCAAGTTTCTCACTTCCGGCGACAGGTATACATCAATGACCTTCGACCAGAAGATTTTGCGTGGTGTTCGACGCCAAGTCCTGTATTCACACCACGTGAATTGTACTGCAGTACCTTGAGGGTCATTATCATTATCAGTGATTCCTCTCGCGCTTGTTAATGGTTTACATCATTGACCGGTAATCAAGCGATGTCTTTCCATGTTCGACTTCAGCGCAATTCTCACATGGATCGACTTGTACTTAGAGTGAAGATCGAACGCGTTTGAAGACCCCGGATCTAGTTTCATCCATCCGGGCTGCCATATATATTCAGGAAAAATAAAGACATTTGACATGTACATCATTGCAGCAGATGATCATCCTACTCAAAGGATGATAATTTCACCAAAATTATCAGTCTACCATCAGACGATTGTCTGTGCTATGTACAAAAATGAATTTATAAAGCTGAGCATGGGAATGCCCGCCTCAGCCAGATCATGAAAGCAGTATGAATCATAATGTATTGTATTGTATCTTATTACAGGTCTCTTCCCAGCAAATGGATGAACTTCGGACCCTCCTGGATAAAGCATTTCACCCGATAATTGTGCCTTGCATCACTGAACATGAAATGTCAATAATCTAAGGGATCCAAAGTCCCTAAACATGTTGTTCCTACCCCTAGAGGAACAAGGCCAACAAACCACAACAATTCGCAGAAGTTCTCCACCTGAAAACACTCAAAAACAAGCCAATTCTGGATCATGTCAACTGCTCCACTGAGCATCTGCGCTGAATGTCAACTGCTCCACTGTCTACCTGCGTTGAATGTCAACTGCAACAAAGGCTACCTGCGCTGAGCGTAACTGGACAAGTGGCAGGCTCATTTCTCAATGTGTCAATGCTCAGGAAGCTTCCAAAATGACACTTGCATCAAGGAATTCGACTGGTGATGAGTAAGAGGTTCCAAATCTCCAAGTGGAAGCAAGAACCTCCAAGTGGACTCAAGAACTGAGAGAGGGAGAGGACACTAGTCAGTTTCATACCAGCCTCAAGCTGACTCATCCTCTCTCCAAAAGATCTATATATAGATCTCTCCTCCATGGGAAGAGGGGGCTGGAATTTTGTTATTGCAAAGAATTGCTGTTGGGTTGAGACTGGAATCATTGGGTGCTTAATGCTTTGAAGGGAGGTGAAGATAGGAATTCCATTCTGCTGGGAAGGAGATGCTGGATTGGAGCCCTCTGGGTTGTATCTCTTCCTGAACCTTGTTATTTATCAATAAAGCTATCTTGGTTTTCTCCTATATACTGATGTATCTTTGATGTATGACTGCATTAGTGTATTTGATTTATTTCTAATCCTGAATCATTTATGAATATGAATATCTGCCTTTGTGTTGTGTTCTTCTCTTGTCTCAAGTAGCTGTTCTCTTGTCGCAAGTAGCTGTTCTCTTGTGATCTCGCAGGAATCAAGTAGTTGTTCTCTTGGACGAGTGAGGAGGCAAGTAGCTGTGAACACACAAAGGAGAAGAGGATCTAGATCGAGGGACAAACGGAAGGCACCGGTAAGTCCATTGATCTCTCTTCTTTCCCATTTCATAAAGGAAGAAACCAGAATAGCTGTCTCTGTTTGTTGCTAAGGCACTGTCACACCTTAGGTGGATAGGATCGTCCTGCATAGGCATTTTTCTCCACAACATATTCGAAAGCCTGAAAACTTATTTCTTCAAATTTGATATCTGAATATGCATGAATCGAAGAAATTTCAAAATCATTCCAAATTGAAAAGCTATCCCATGCCATAGATGAATATTTCAAGCTATGAGAAGAAAAGTCTAGATTAATACTTCACAAATATAAGCCTTCAAAAGAAGAAAAATTATCATTCAATGTATTTGGATATCCATCACTCCATGTACTAATGGAAACAGGGATGGCATGGTGATGGTTGTCCAATGTCTCAAGTTCAATGAAGGATTTGAAATAATATGATAGGTTATCAAGATCACAAGGTCGAGGATCAACCATAAATGCACGATTGTCATATTGAAAGAGGGAAGAAAGATGGAACATATCTTCACCAATCTGCTCCTCTACAAGTAAAATGTAGTTACCTTGTATACGATCACTGCTTGAAACAACATGTTAAACATAATCAAGAGCTAAAGTGGATTGACCAAGAAGATCATGAAACAATAATTCATGAGACATAGATGGTGGAGGTTGAAGGGTACCCCTCAAGGAAATTATACTTTAAATTAAATCAAAATCAATACTTGAATAATGCATATTGATGTGACCTTGAAAAACGACACGATCAACTTTTGCCTCAGTCTCCTTACCGTTACAAAACCATTCCAATTTCTCCCCCATAGGATCTAAAGCATGAGAAGGGGATGAAGGTATACTTGGTATTCATAAAATTAGGGAGAATTCTACATTTGAAAATATTTATGAACTTCTTATTAATAGTTTGAAGGAAATTGATGGTATGGATAATTTAATGATTGCAAAAAAGTGGTATGTGTTGGAGAAAATGGAGCATCAGTAATGAAAAGACAACCAAATGGCCTTTGTGTTAGACTAAAACTACCATCTTCACCGTATATGATAAGTATTCATTATATGGCTCATAGGATGAATCTTGTGTTTATAATAGTATGTAATTTTTCATTGATTTCAAAAGTTGAATATCTTGTACAAGAAGATTATACATACTTTTGTTGTAGTCCGAAACGATTTTGAGAGTTTCAAAAATTTGTAAACGGTGTTACAAATGGAAAAAAACTATTAAAAGATGTTATGACCAGCTCAAAGACTATGCAATGAGTACCAATTATTGGTAGGGGTGATGAGTGAACATCACTTCAGTGTAGACAAAATTTAGGATCTTCTCTCTCAATTAACTAACATAGAGACATTATTAACATTAAATGGAATTATTCCTATGTTAGATGAAATGAATGTTTTTGTGAAAATGTTTCAAAGTCACACAATGTATATTGCAGAGTACAAAAACGCAATAAAACTAGCATGTATTTCATTGGAAATTTTGCATACAATGCCAGTATTTTACAGGTCCATGATTTTCAAATTGGAATACAATCATTAATATAGAAAATACTAAAATAAAATTGAAGTTTGATGAAAAAGGGATATTATGTATGGCAGTGTGTGGATATATGGTTCCCTTTCATTATATTGATAATACATGACAATTCACCAAAGAGTGGCATGTCTAAAGAGACGTATTCAATATTGTTATCATTTCAGTAAGACGCAACTTAAAATAAGTTGCACAATCAATATCATCAGAGATAAGAGAATGATTTCCTCAAGATGAATTGAAGAGACCATGTTTATGGTGTATCGTCAATATTATAATAAACAACAGTGTTGAAACACTTTAAAGGATGACTTCGTGGCTAAATTAAAAACTTTGGTACACCAGTTTTTCCATAAGGTTGAAATACATGGAAACATATTCAAGGTATTTTGGATTCATAAAAATTGTTTGAACAAGCCACACACTATACTGAAACAATGTGGAAACAATTTCATGTTTTGGAGAATCCTCTAGAATATAATGTGATAAGAATATTATGGATTATTTTATGTGCTAGCCAATACTTACAAGAAAATATATCAGAATATGTTAAATTAGTAGGTTTGTGTCAAACCATGAATTTGGGATCGGTGGAGGATGAGAGGATTTTTAGAATACTATCATTTTTGAAGTCAAAGTTGAGGAACAAGATTAATAAACATATGGATATATGTTTATGATTATATGCAACACATTATTCCGTTAACAATTTTCCATATGAAATAGCACTAGCTCTTTGGCGATCATATTGTGATAGAAGGGGTGAAACAATATAACAAACTTCTCTAATGAACTTGATATGGAACATGATATTTTGGAGGCTCAAAATTATGACTCATCTAGAAACGTTTGTGTTCAGAATGAAGAAAATGAGGACCAAATCGAGAAATGGGAAGTTGATATACCACAAGATTGTATCCAGTCCAATATATATGATGGCCCAAGGGACACCTCTTTTTGTATACATGTTCCATAGGTAGTGTAAGAAACATTGAATGAAATATTACAAATAATGTGATTCCTTTTATTTGATTAAATTTCTTGTTCCTCTATTTTTGGTGCAGGTTCTAACTTATTTATCAAGAACATTACTAATAATATATGCCAATTTGACATTGAATTTGAGGTAAGACGATGTTCTATAATTTGTATTTTTCGTTGTAACATTGAATCCACATTTCCTTGTTGCAAATTATTTTAAGATTGATGTCTTCATATTAAATATTACTTTATCCTTTTCTTGTCTATGATAGGAAATGAAGTGAGAATTTGATGAGGTTAGGATTTGTCTTTTCACAGAGGTAGTGTCCTCATATTAAAGGATAAATAAGTACTTTAACAAGGATTTTACTAAGAAAGAATGGGCTCATTTCAATTAGATGAGTTTTTTCTTTTTATAGTGTAGCTCTAATATCTTGGTCACTCTTAAGGGTTTGTTTCTTTGTTTCATTTGGATCATCTTTCCAAGTTTGAAATTTATGGGTTTATTTTGGTTAAAAATTATGATCTCATAAATGCTTCTAGTTTTCCTTTGATGTTTAATAGAACCTTTTTTAAGGCATGATTTGTTTCATCGTATTTTATTGATTTAATGGTTTTGGTTAATGTTAAAGACCTTTGTTGAGTAAAAAGGCTTTTTTTGTTTTTTTTTTGTTTTTTTTTTCATGTTCATTTGAGAATGATATGATATTAGGATTAATATATAATTTCAATTATTATGTGGGAATTCAATGTGTTTTCCATAATAATTATTATTTTCTTTATATATTTGATTATTCAATGAAAGATTTTAGTTTTTTATTTTTATTTTTATTTCCTTTCACTTTATGGTTTCACTAAAGAATCTTCATATTTTAGAATCTACTATCTTTATTTTATATTTTCTTTAAAAATACTTATTGTTTCTTAAGAAAGGAAAATGAACTCTACTTAGTTAAGTGAAGAGAAAAATGGTATATGCACTAGGATCCTATATGTTCATCATAGGAGACCTATTATCATGACACTGAGATTCATCTAATGCAATTATACTTTGACACCAATACAAAAAAAGCATCACATGAAATTAGTTTAGAACAATATACTATTTAGTGCACTACCATTCTTGAAGTGAAAACTCCCCAGATGATGATTGTTTTACGATGTATTTGTCCAAGTAATGAACACACAAAGACTATTTTTTATATTTGTGTTATATTTTTTAAGTCATTAACTATAGCTTTTAATGCGTTTGTGTTATTACCTTTTTTTTCATCATGTAGGATATTAAGTTTCAATGCATATTTATCTTCTATTCATTCTCATTTTTTATTTTGTGGGATCTGAAATAATTTTTTTCCAATCCAACATTATTATAGTTGTCAACTGTAGAATTGATCTAAAATGGGAGTTTAACAACTTGTTATGCTTACAAGAACCTCCCACTCCAAAACTTAAACAATGTTTAGGATCTATCTTATGTTGACAATTTGCAGAATTAAGAACTTGAGATAGGTGTACATCTTTGTTTGTCTTTAACTGATTAAATGATTTAAGTTCATTTTCTCAAACTGATATTAAATACATAATAGTAAATAATGCAGCAAATAAGCAACCACATAAGATAGCAAATTTAATCTAGGAGTTCACCCAACTCTCGTGGGCTACGTCTCCTTGAGCTCTTGTCAATTTGACTTGGCTCTTTGGGATTATGGCTTCAATTCTTTTACAAGTTCCACACTCAACTCCAATGGTTATTGAATGAACCAATGGGCTTAGAATACCATCTTTATCCCTAGTTGTTGCTGCAAATAGATCCAAGCTCCCTTGGACTTGATTCCTTCAATCAGTTCTCTGAGCTTCCTTGAGATTCTTGATGGCACTACTCCTTTAGATTTATTCAAATATCTCTGAAACCTCTTCTACTATCTCCAGCACACATTAGACGTTAACAATATACTATTCATTTGCTCAAAATGAGCACTGCATCCCTAATCTAGGCCTTCCTCCACAGTTTGCACTGGGCTGCCTGAAACTTCCCTGTAGCATCTCGGCCTTTAAAGTCTTCAGATGCTTCTGTAAACCCTTGAAATGGATTCAAATGGCTCATTACAGTCAGAAATGACTATTGGTTCACTGAGAACAAATACTGGTAGCTCCTGCAACTACCTCCAACCCCTAGTGGCCCTCAGCTCCAAAATCTCCCTGGATGAAAATCTCCTTGAAGATGGCTTCTTCATATACTTTGGACTATTCCATTGGCTTCAGATGGCTTCAATTAGCCTAGCTAGCCTATTTTTTCACTCCCTTAGGTCGAAAACTGTTCTTGGAGTGCCTTTAGGCAGTTTCCCCTATAGATCCTCCAATAATTTTGGCAAACTGGCACTTAACTATAACTAATTTGGAAATCTGCCTTTTTTAGCACTCCACCAAACTAACCGTTAGAGCTGGCAGTTACCATTACCATCTGGCACACATGTGACCGGTTAATCTGCCAGCGGTTAGGGATAATACTGTTAAGGCTGACGGTTTGTTGGCAAATGGTTAACATGCAGTCGCATGTGACTTCATTGCAACCAGAAACTAGGTTAGCGCTGGTGGTATAATCATTTCAGTCGGCGGTTAAGTCGGCATGTGAATAGTTTTCGGGACCACTGGCGGGTAAGACCGTTGGTGGTCCTAACCTCGAAACCTCTGATTGTTACACTTTAAATAAAACATTTGACTATTATGTGTTAAGAAACATGGTAGCGGAGGCGGTAGTGCATGGTCTTGTCTTGCCAGAGGTCACAGGTTCGATTCCGTCAGACCCCCAACAAATTTTACCATGTAATTCCAGGGCCACGTGAAGGCCTCTGGGCTTGCCACGTGTCAGCTCCTGATTAGTCAGCCAAAAGGAATATTTTAGGTAATATTCCTTGGAATATTATTTTTTTAATTATTTCCCAAAAATCATTTTATTATTGGAAATTACAGTTTAGTGGACTTTTTCAAATTGCGATAACTCCTTCATATGGTGTCTGTTTTTCGAACCATTCATGGCACCAGAATTAGGAAGATGAGATCTATCCAATCGTTCAGGTTCAACACTCTTTCAACGACTCTGAATTTTGAGCTATCATTAAAGTCCTAGATCAATATCTGATCACTCCTCCCCATTGGGAATCTTTTCGACCTGAAAAGACTGATATACTAATCTGAACAGTAGATGAGAGTACAATACCCTCTTCTTTTAACCTCCATACACTTTCTTGCATGGCTAGTGCCTTTGAACCAAAACTCGAAGGTAGTCAACACTTCCCTTCCTGGCTGTGCTTGTCTTCCAGTTAAGAACTGTCTTCCTTAATCATCGATCCAAGGTGGCTCAACAAACATGATGTAATCTCATGTTTTCAACAAAAAATTTTCCTGCAGCAGCAAATCTTCTTCAGTAGACGATGTTAGAAGAAGAAAATAACTTGATGACATAAATTCTTGCTCTATCAAAAGAACAAATTTCACATCATGTGAATCATCAACATGTCTTTACATCTTGTGTACAAATGACTGACTAAGTCACAAGCTGATTAAAATCATGCCTTTTCAAACATTTGACCCTTCAAGTCAAGCATGTACAAATTTTTTTTTAACAATTCTTTTACAAATATGAAACACTTCATCATTATCGCCCTTTTAAAATCTTAGAGACCAAATCAACTCTTTCAAGTCGACATGACATTACATGCATGTTTAAACAAAACAATATGATGGTCGATATCTTTCCATCAAGTCAATTACATACATGTTCAAATACAAGGAAATCATTAACATCCATGTATTCACACATTCCATCCTCATGCATGTATTCGATTCTTCAACTTTCTCTTAAGCACAATCATGAGTACAATATCCTTGATCACATGTACATGTTCTTTCAAACCTGAAATGAAGATAATTTTGCTGCAATAAAGTGAGTGTACATACTCAACTTCTCCATCCTGCAACTTGCATTCCATTAGCAAAGAAATGCAAATAGATGTGACACATTTCTTTTCACATCAAAATACATGTAACTTTAATTGGATAAGAACTCTAACCATTTCTTACCAATCCACACCAAAGGTGCTTCCTTTAACTACACATCAACATCAACATGTGGATCATCCTAAAACACATCAGTTATGGAAACTTCCTTTCCATTTTTTCCATACTCTTTCTCCACTTTCTTCAAATTTCGTGGAAGCATTGTTGGATTCAAAGTCCAACACCTTTCAGCAATATGTCCTTGCTTATGGCAATAAGTATAACACATGTTCATCCTCTTGACAACATAATTTTCCTTGTCCAATGGACCTTTGGCTCCTTGCCTTCTTTCCTTCAAATGTTTCTTGTATGTGGCCATTCTCTTCCAACATCTAGAAACACTATGGTTAACGAAACCACAAAAGGAACATGCAATTATTTTCCAATGCTTTAGTGAAGATTTATCATGCTTAACATAATCAAAAGCAGTGTGATTGAAATAAGTTTTATACCTTTCTCTTTCACCTTTATTACCTTCATGAGGAGGTGAATCAAATGAAGAAGTGGCTCCCTTTGGAACACCATCAATCTCTTCAATGGTTTTATAGCTTTCACCACTTTCTGGAACAAGTGTATGCTTATGTACACCTTCTTCCTGCAAATGATGTTTCAAACAATTGCATTCCCCAAGAATACAATTTTTACAAACTTGAGGTAGGGAACTTGAAATGAAACTGCTTCTAAGAACTGTTTCAATTGCCTTCATGACTACTTTGGAACTTTCTCCACAAGATTGTCCATAGCCAAGACCCAAAGACTTAGTCCTTTCCTCAACCATTATTGGCTCAACAATACCCTGTGTATGTTTTCCCAATCCTTTTTCTTCATAGCCCATTTTGGACATTAACTTGGACACTATGCCTCTGGTATGTTTTCCAAATGAACCGACATAAACATTCTTAGAGGATATTGTAGACAAACTCGAATTTTTTACCTCTTCTTCAAGCTAATACTTGACTAAGGCTTCTTTGGCAACAAGGAGCTGTGTCTCCAACTCATGCATCCTTTCCAGATCCATATTTGCAATATGAAGTTGTCTCTCCATTTCCTGCAATTTGTCAGAAATCAACTACTTCTCTTCCTTCAGGGAATTCAACTACGCTTGAAGTCTGATGCTCTTCCTTCCACCTTTGCAAACTCAAACAATAACCAGTTTACAAACAATGCAACACTAGAATTTCACTATTTGAACACATTTCAAACAAGAAATATTTTGCTTTATCAATCAAGCATCCTACTTCGATACCACCTGATCTGAAATGGGGGTTTAACAACTTGTTATGCTTCCAAGAACCTCCCACTCCAAAACTTAAACAAAGTTCAGGATCTAGCTTATGTTGACAATTTGCGGAATTAAGAACTTGAGATAGGTGTATGTCTTTGTTTGTCTTTAACTGATTAAATGCTTTAAGTTCATTTTATCAAACTGATATTAAACACATAACAGTAAATAATGCAACAAATAAGCATCCACATAAGATAGTGAATTTAATCTAGGAGTTCACCCAACTCTCGTGGGTTACGTCTCTTTGAGTTCTTGTCAATTTGACTTGCCTCTTTGGGATTATGGCTTCAATTCTTTTACAAGTTCCACACTCAACTCCAATGGTTATTGACTGAACCAATGGGCTTAGAATACCATCTTTATCCCTGGTTGTTGCTGCAAATAGATCCAAGCTCCCTTGAACTTGATTCCTTCAATCAATGCTCTGAGCTTCCTAGAGCTTCTTGATGGCACTACTCCTTCGGAATTATTCAACTATCTCTGAAACTTCTTCTACTATATCTAGCACAAATCAGACATCAATAATAGACTGTTCATTTACTCAAAATGAGCATTGCATCCTCGATCTAGGCCTTCCTCCATTGTTGGCACTAGGCTGCCTGAAACTTCCCTGTAGCATCTCAGCCTTTAGAAGTCTTCAGATGCTTCTGTAAACACTTGCAATGGATTGAGAAGTCTCATTATAGTTAGAAATGACTATTGGTTCATTGAGAGTGAATACTGGTAGCTCCTGCAACTGCCTCCAACCCTTGGTGGCCTTGAGCTCCAAAATCTCCCTAGATGAAAATCTCCTTGAAGATGGCTTCTTCAGCTTCTCTGGACTGCTCCATTAACTTCATAAGGCTTCAATTAGCTTGGCTAGCTTCTTTTTTCACTCCCTTAGGTCGAAAACCACTCCTGGAATGCCTTTAGGCAGTTTCCCCTATAAATCCTCCACTAATTCTGGCAAGCTGGCACTTAACTGTAGCTAATTTGGATAAATCCGCCTTTTTTAGCACTCTGCCAAACTAACCGTCAGAGCTGGCGGTTACCGTTACCATTTGGTGCGCATGTGACCCGCTAATCCGCCGGAAGTTAGGGATAAGACTGTTAAGGCTGGCGGTTTGTTCGAAAACAGTTAACATGCAACTGCATGTTACTTCGCTGCAACCAGCGGTTAGGTTAAAGCTGGCGATATAACCATTTCAATCAGTGGTTAAGTTGGCATGTGAACAGTTTTCACGACCATTGGTGGGTAAGAGCATTGGCGGTGCTAACCCCCAAACCTCCAACCGTTACACTTTAAATAAAACATTTGACCATTATGTGCTAAGAAACATGGTAGCGGAGGTGGTAACATGTGGTCTTGTCTTGCCGGAGGTCACGGGTTCGATTCTGTCGAACCCCCAACAAATAATACCATGCCATTCCAGGGCCACGTGGCGGCCTCCGAGCTTGCCACATGTCAGCTCCTGATTGGTCAACCAAAAGGAATATCTTGAGGAATATTCCAAAGAATATTCCTTGGAAATTCTTTTTTTAATATTTCCCGAAAATCATTTTATTCTTGGAAATTGTAGTTTAGTGGACTTTTTCAAATTGCGATAACTCCTTCATACAGTGTCAGTTTTTTGAACCGTTTATGGCACCAGAATCAGCAAGATGCGATCTGTCTAGTTGTTTAGGTTCGATACTCTTTCAAACACTTTTAATTTTGAGCTATCATTAAAGCCTTGGATCAATATCTGATCACTCCTTCCCATGGGGAACCTTTTGGACACAAAAAGGCTGATACTCTGATCTGAATAGTAGATGAGAGTACAATACCCTCTTCTTTCAGCCTCCATACACTTTCCTGCATGGCTAGTGCCTTTGAACCAAAACTTGAAAGTAGTCAACACTTCCCTTCCTCGATGCACTTGTCTTCTGGTTAAGAACTATTTTCCTTGATCATCGATCCAAGGTGGCTCAACAAACATGATGTAATCTCATGTTTTCAACAAAAATTTTTCCTGCAACAACAAATCTTCTTCAGTAGACGATGTTAGAAGAAGAAAATAACTTGATAACATAAATTCTTGCTCCATCAAAAGAACAAATTTCATATCATGTGAATCATCAACATGTCTTTACATCTTGTGTACAAATGATCAACTAAGTCACAAGCTGACTAAAATCATGCCTTTTCAAACATTTAACCCTTCAAGTCAAGCATGTACAAAAATAATTTTAACGATTCTTTTACAAAGATGAAACACTTCATCATTATCTCCCTTTTACAATATTAGAGACCAAATCAATTCTTCCAAGTCGACATGACATTACATGCATGTTTAAACAAAAAAAAATATGATGGTCGATATCTTTCCATCAAGTCAATTACATACATGTTCAAATACAAGGAAATCATTAACATCCATGTATTCATACATTCCATCCTCATGCATGTATTCAATTCTTCAACTTTCTCTTAAGCACAATCATGAGTACAAGATCCTCGATCACATGTACATGTACTTTCAAAGCTGAAATGAAGATAATTTTGCTGCAATAAAGTGAGTCTACATACTCAACTTTTCCATCCTGCAACTTGCATTCCATTAGCAAAGAAATGCAAATAGATGTGACACATTTATTTTCACATCAAAAGACATGTAACTTTAATTGGATAAGAACTCTAACCATTTCTTACCAATCCACACCAAAGGTGCTTCCTTTAACTTCACATCGATATCAACATGTGGATCATCCTGAAACACATCAATTATGGAAACTTCCTTTCCATTCTTGCCATACTCTTTTTCCACTTTCTTCAAATTTCATGGAACCATTGTTGGATTCAAGATCCAACACCTTTCAACAATATGTCATTGCTTATGGCAATAAGTACAACACATGTTCATCCTCTTGACAACATAATTTTCCTTGTCCAATGGACCTTTGGCTCCTTGCCTTCTTTCCTTCAAAAGTTTCCAGTATGTGGTCATTCTCTTCCAACATCTAGAAACACTATGGTTAACCAAACCACAAAAGGAACATGCAATTATTTTCCAATGCTTATGTGGATATTTATCAAGCTTAACATAATCAAAAGAAGTGTGATTGAAATCAGATTTATACCTTTCACTCTCACCTTTATTACCTTCATGAGGAGGTGAATCAAATGAATAAGTAGCTCCCTTTGGAACACCATCAATCTCTTCAATGGTTTTAGAGCTTTCACCACTTTCTCGTTCAAGTGTATGCTTATGTACACCTTCTTCCTGCAAATGATGTTTCAAACAATTGCATTCCCCAAGAATACAATCTTTACAAACTTGAGGGAGGGAACCTGAAATGAAACTCCTTCTAGGAACCGTTTCATTTTCCTTCATGACTACTTTGGAACTTTCTCCACAAGTTTGTCCATAGCCAAGACCCAAATACTTAGGCCTTTCCTCAACCATTATTGGCTCAACAATACCGTGTGCATGTTTTCCCAATCCTTTTCCTCATAGCCCATTTTGGACATTAACTTGGACCCTATTCCTTTGGTATGCCTTTCAAAAGAACCAACATAAACATTCTTAGAGGAAATTGAAGACAAACTAGAATTATTTACCTCTTCTTCAAGCTGATACTTGACTAAGGCTTCTTTGGCAACAAGGAGCTGTGTCTCTAACTCATGCATCCTTTCTAGATCCATATTTGCAATATGAAGTTGCCTCTCCATTTCCTGCAATTTGGCAGAAATCAACTGCTTCTCTTCCTTCATGGAATTCAACTGCTATTGAAGTCTAATGCTCTTCCTTTCACCTTTACAAACTCAAACAATAGTCAGTTTACAAACAATCAAATAGTAGAATTTGACTATTTGAACACCTTTAAAACAAGAAATCTTTTGCTCTGTCAATCAAGCATGCTGCTCCGATACCACCTGATTTGAAATGGGGGTTTAACAACTTGTTATGCCTAGAAAAACCTCCCACTCCAAAACTTAAACAAAGTTCAGGATCTAGCTTATGTTGACAATTTGCGGAATTAAGAACTTGAGATAGGTGTACGTCTTTGTTTGTCTTTAACTGATTAAATGATTTAAGTTCATTTTCTCAAATTGATATTAAACACATAACAGTAAATAATGCAGCAAATAAGCATCCACATAAGATAGAAAATTTAATCTAGGAGTTCACCCAACTCTTGTGGGCTACGTCTCCTTGAGCTCTTGTCAATTTGACTTGGCTCTTTGGGATTATGGCTTCAATTCTTTTACAAGTTCCACACTCAACTCCAATGGTTATTAGCTGAACCAATGGGCTTAGAATACCATCTTTATCCCTGGTTGTTGCTGCAAACATATTCAAGCTCCCTTGGATTTGATTCCTTCAATCAATGCTCTAAGCTTCCTTAAGCTTCTTGATGGCACTACTCCTTTGGAATTATTCAACTGTCTCTTAAACCTCTTCTACTATCTCTAACACATATCAGACATCAGCAATAGACTGTTCATTTGCTCAAAATGAGCACTGCATCCCCAATATAGGCCTTCCTCCACGGCTGGCACTAGGCTGCCTGAAACTTCCCTGTAGCATCTTGACCTTTAGAAATATTTAAAAGCTTCTGTAAACCCTTGCAATGGATTCAGAAGGCTCATTATAGTCAGAAATGAATGTTGGTTCGCTGAGAACGAATACTGGTAGCTCCTGCAACTGCCTCCAACCTGTGGTGGCCCTGAGCTCCAAAATCTCCCTGGATGAAAATCTCCTTGAAGATGGCTTCTTCAGCCTCTCTGGACTATTCCATTGGCTTCGAAAGGCTTCAATTAACCTCACTAACCTCTTGTTTCACTCCCTTAGGTCGAAAATTTCTCATGCATTACATTTATGCAGTTTCCCCTATAGGTCCTCCACTAATTTTGGCAAACTGGCACTTAACTGTTGCTAATTTGGCAAAATCCGGTGTTTCTAGCACTTCGCCAAACTGACCATCAGAGCTGGTGGTTACTGTTACCATCTGGCATGCATGTGACCGGTTAATCCCCCGGTAGTTAGGGAAAAGACCATTAAGGCTAGTGGTTTGTTGGCAAACGGTTAACATGCAACCACATGTGACTTCGTTGCAACTGGCGGTATAACCATTTCAGTCAGCAGTTAAGTCAGCATGTGAACAGTTTTCGGGACCACTAGTGGGTAAGACCGCTGGCGATCCTAACCCCAAAACGTCCGACTATTACACTTTAAATAAAACATTTGATTGTTATGTGTTAAGAAACACGGTAGCGGAGGTGGTAGCACGCGGTCCTGTCTTGCCGAAGGTCATGGGTTCGATTCCATCGGACCCCCAACAAATGTTACCATGCCATTCCAAGGCCACGTGGCGGCCTCTGATATTGCCATGTGTCAGCTCTTGATTGGTTAGCCAAAAGGAATATTCTAGGGAATATTCCAAGGAATATTTTGGAGAATATTCCTTGGAATATTCTTTTTTAAATATTTCCCAAAAATCATTTTATTCTTGGAAATTGCAGTTTACTAGACTTTTTCAGATTGCGATAAATCCTTCATACGGTGTCGGTTTTTTAAACTATTTGATGTACCAGAGTTAAGAAGACGAAATCTATCTGGTCGTTTAGGTTCGAAACTCTTTCGAACGCTTTGAGTTTTGAGCTATCATTAAAGTCCTAGATCAATATCTGATCAAGTATACAGTGCAACAACTAGTACAATAGTTATGATCCAAAAAGTAGGCGAAAAACCTACATATGATGAGGAAGCACCATACTTTAAAGTTGTTGGTTTATTTGAACCTAAGGAATTGAAGTATCTACCTTTTAGAAAAGCGATGTATAAGAAAGAAAAAGATAATGGATTGTAGATTTCTGTGGTGAGGTTTTTTAGAATTTATACTCAGATATTCCACAGTTTCCATTTTTGCTTTGTCGATGTTTCGAGTCTAGACCCAGACTCATCATTTTTATATACCTATACATAGACCTTATTTTCGTGTGAAGCCCATATAATATGAATTACATAGTATATGATTGATTTATCTAAATGTGTCAAGACCAAGGCTGAGAAAAGTAATTTCTTTAGTTCAACATCACATGCCTTTTGGGGTGTCCTTCAAACTAGTTTTCCCTTGGGATGTGATAAGACCTTTGTTGTATAACATGGTAAAAACATGCAAAATGATTTGCAATAGTGTAGAATAAGAACCTAGAGCAACACTACCCATGATTTTTATTTTCCCAAACATGGAAAATTAGTATATTATTGTTTAACTAAATATATTTCCTATTATTATATATGTTTCTATACATTATCAAGGAATCACCAATATTTTATAATGTTTTCTACTTTTTTAGAATATTAGCCAAGAATTTTCATTACTTTATAACCTAGTGAAAAATTAGCTAAAATTTAACAAAATTTTATAATTTAGTTAAAGATTCCCCAAAAAATTATATATGTATATTATATTAATGGAAAAATAATCTATAGACTTTTGTATATACCATGGGGATTTTCCTATCTGCTATACATATAAATTTCAGGGGGTTTCTTAAAATTTTTCGTGGCCCCCATTTTAAGAGGACATCCTCCTTGAGTTATAGAACAAGAGGTCGCAACGTAGACCATTGCAGGTAGGAAATCATGCACCCCAGAACTAGGGTTGAGACTACAGCCCATCAAGCGACCCTCAACTCCCGTAACTTTTTCTCTCCTCGGGTAAAAAACACACATTACTCAACTTGAGGAGTGAGTGGCAAAAATTAGGAGTAACACAAGAAATGAGGTTGTGGACGAGGAATTCAATTGGATTCTAGACCCAACCCTAACAAGAGCTCGTGCTAATATCTATAGCCACACACTTGAGCTTTCCTGGAGTATTAAGACTCTCTCGGCTCTGTTGATGCAGGGAAATAATTAGCCCACGAAAGCTTTGGAGGAAAAGATTAACCTACTAGACAGGAAGTTCACTGCCTACGTGGAGTCGATGCACCACAAGAAATTCATCAAAAAAGATTCGCCTCATTATGATAAGCTCAAATGGAGTGTAGGAAAGAAGCACGTAGGGGATGGCAACTCTCTCCCCACCTCTAACAACTTGAAGTAGGATGGTATTCAGGCGAGCGAGTCTCCAACTGAACCCATCACCATTGGAGGAGACTAGTCCTTCCTAGTTAAGTAAAATGATATAGAATTTTCTTCTCCCTTTTGTAATCGCTACCCTGACAGTGCTCGAATGCATGGTTCAAGAGTTCACACAGGGTCTGGCTACTTCCCACCCTGATTGTTAGTTTCATCACTGCTCCTTGGGAAGCTCCCCCATGGAGGTTTTTGCCCCTAATTTTGTATTTATGTCTAGTATTTGGTATGGTAGGATCTCAAATTTTAGACAACATAAATCATCAAAAAGAGGAGAAATTATGCAGATGGTCTAGCTTTCAGTCAGGCTGACCACTGAATAACATGGACGAATAACAGATACCTTATCAAAAATAAAATGGCAATTTATAAAAGATAAAAATAAGGTGGTGTAAAAGTAAATTCCAAATAATCTTAATTTTAAATTAAATTAACCCTTCGCTTGTGATCACATAGCTTTGACTAATGGTTTTTTTTTAGTTTTTAATAAGATTTCATTAAATAATATTAATGACTTATTATATATTAAGTAATAAAAAATAATAATATTAGTTAACAACAAAATTATAATAATTATCACAGTTAATAATAACAATTATTCAATAATAGATGGATATCATGGTATGTATATTGGAACAAGAAAATGGTAAATGTTTTTCAATACACATGGGATTATATCTAGAGAAAGTTACAATACAAATTGTAATTTGTTATAATATGGTTTTTGTTTTTGTTTTTGTTTTTGTTTTTTTTGTTTTAAAAAAAAAAGATATATATTGATTTATAAAATTAAACATTAAATATTGTATAAAATAACAATTAAAAAGTAAATTGATTGTTATAATTTTAGAGTAATAATAATTAGAGTAGCTATATAAATTAAATAACTTATAAAAGTAAATAGGAATCAATGCATGTTAGGCATAAAATATTTTATAATACATTCTACATTGTCAAAATTAGAAAAAAAAAAAAACCATAAAAATTCACAAATTTATAACTTTATAACAAATTATTATTAGTAATGATTATAAAAATAAAAAAAATACTTAAGTTAAACCTATAAAATCGTAAGAAATAAAGGTTTAATACAATAAAAGGAAACCAAACAAAAATGAAATATAACATGTATTGATATGACATTCTTTAATTAAAAAGAGACAAAAAAACATAACTACTCCTAAAATTATGGAAATTAAATCCCCACCTTCCACTTAATAATTAATAATTAAATTAAAATTTTAAAAATTCTATTCCAATATATATATATATATATATATATATATAACAATAAATATATCTTTAAAAGCTTAATATTTTTTATTTTATAATTTTATAGTAAAAATACATTATATAAAATACATTAATTATGTTTTCAAAACTTTTTAATTAATTGAATGAATGGATTTAAAACTAGAGAAATGATCTAAGGTGGATGTTACTATATAATATTTATAATAAATAAATAACTAATATACATTAAATTTTAATCAAATTTAATTATAAATATTTATTTATATTTATATTTTATTATTTAATTTTATATTTTTTTATGATTTGATTAATTTAAATTTAAAATGGATTTAAGTTAGTTATAAAAATATATATTTATTTAATTTTTATTTTTTAATTAATTTTAATGTAATATTAGTTTGTTCAAGTATTATTAGTATAATTGGTTTACAATAATGACCTAAAATCAAGCCTCACCTAAGTGGTTGTCTTTGTGCTAGAGAGGAGACAATCATCAACCACCTTGTCCTTGTGCTATAGGAGGAGGAGACAGTCAGCTTATGTAGCACACACCACCTCTGATAGCCAAATAACTTTAACAAATTAGATGCCCCAGATTAAATTAGGCTCCACCAATCAAACCTGAAAAATCACATAGCAAACAAAAATGTAATATTAGTTTGTAATGACATTATACTCCACTGACGGTGTCGATCCTTGCGTCTCACATTCACGCATAGCCTCCCTCCGTCGAGGCACTCACTGGCCAAACAGCATCGTACAGGAGTTGGTGCATGCAGTTAAATTCCCCACCTGATGTGAGTCATCTTATTCCCTGCGGGTGAGTACGCTCCTCCTCATAATGGCCTTCCATCCCCTATGGCCACATGCTTGAATGCATTATTAATTGGCATTATAATTTGATTATGGATATGCCTCGTCCCGCTGCCACCTTTGGCCAGATCTTAGTAATGAGCCTGTTGTTCTTCGTCTGCTTGTTTATGCATTCTCCATTCTCTAGTTGATCCCGCCGTGGGAGTCTGTTGACTCTCGAGACAATGGCAAATAGTCGTCGCTCTTCAAATGGTGCAAAGCTCCCTCGTCCCTTCCGATTTCTTGAGTTTCCTCCAGGGATCGTACTGACAGGCGAATATAATTGTATAGTTCCGGTTCACCCACATATGCTCATGTTTAATTTCGGTGCGCAATTTTTCCGAAGGACCTGTGTCTCTCTGGCTACAATGCCTTGGATCAATGTCTTCCGACTACCCAATGACCATAGTGGTTCAACAAAAGCCCACAATCCACGGCAACACCTGTGCAATTCACTTGAACTTTCCGGCTGGTCAAATTCCCTGCAGATACTCGCCAAATCTCAAGATAGCCAGGGAATCGATGCCAGCATGGCCACCAGGGATCAGAGTCTAGTTTTCAATGTATTTCAACCACGCAATAGAGGCCTCTTCACTTTTCTGAATTCGGGGTGGCAGAATAGCTCTCAGAAACATAGGTTGTCCTCACTTCACCTCAATTGCGCTCGGCCTTCCTTGTAAATATTCATACAACGATCTCAATTGGGCTTGGAGGGTCCCATTTAGACTCAATGGATACTCCGCACATTGGGTATTCGATCAATTATGCAACCACGGTGCTCTAGAAATTCGACAGAGAACTCAATTAGCTCCAGCTCACTTCAATGCTACACAGCGAGGTGTCCGCAATGGAGTAGGCAACATGTCAAATAGGGTTCGAGTTCCCGCAACAGGCAAAGTTCCATGTCAATCAGGGCTCGTGTTTGGGCTCCACATCATCGGCAACAGGTACTCAGTACTATTGGGCATCATGGACCTATTCCCAGCCCAACCCACAAATTTAGCACCCTTCGTCTCACTCAAATTCTGAATGTCGCTGTGGGATGAAAATTATCATAGTGATTTTCTCATTTTTGTTTAATGTCAAGCCTGCGCACCTGTAGACATATTTATAGTTATCATAGTCTCTCCAAGTTTGTAACTTTGTCGGATGCACTCCTCAGAAGCAAAAACAATGTAACACCAAGGTATTATAGCTATGCTACTGCTCCATTATTCCTGCATGAAGACCGGTAGCACAAAGTCAATTTCTCCTCAGAAGCAAACAATGTAACACCAAGGTATTATAACTATGCTACTGCTTCATTATTCCTGCATGAAGACCGGTAGCAAATATCTTTTAAAACTTTAATCCTTATTATTTTTAATATCTAGTGATAGAACTAAAATCAAAATAAATCTAGATTAGTAATGTATTTATGGCTTAAATTCTATTTATTGTTTGTAATGTAGTGATATAAATGTGTTATTATTAATGTAATGATGATTTATCATGTTCTGATGCTTTATGGTTTGCAATGTGGTTTTTATATTGGTTTTGATTTATGTTTTTTATTATTTTTTTGTGTTATAGCATTATTTATGTTTATAATATTGATGTCATGGATTTAGGGTTTAGGTTCTGTTTACTATTTCATATTAAATGATTAGGTTTAGTTATTCTTTAAGTTTGTAATATTAATAATTCTTTCGATTTATCATTTATTCCCTTTGTTTTATTAATCCCCAATATTAAGGTTTAAATAATAGTCCTAAGGCTTAATATTAATCCCTTACATTTACAATGTTTATCTCTTCAATTTATTAATGTGCTACTTCCATGATATTAACAATCCCTAGGGTTTGTTGATCCATTAGGTTTATAATATTCATAGTCACGTGGGTTGATCAATCTATTGGGTTTAAAAAATTAATTCTTATTAATCCCTTTTGTTTTTAATATTGATCCCTTGCCATTTTTGATCCCTTTGGTTTCTAATATTTTTCACTTAGGTTTATTAATTCCCAATGGTTTATAATATCAAATTATTGGGTTTCTTCGTTCTTCAACTTTTTAATATTAATAGTTCCTTGGGTTCATAATCCCTTGAGGTTTTAGTGTTAATCCCTTGGGTTTATTATTCCTTTGGATTTATTATATCAATCCCTTGGGTTTATATTATTAGTCCATTTTGTTTAATAATATTCTCTTAGGTTCATAATCCCTTGGGGTTTTAGTATTAATCCCTTGGGTTTATAATATCAATCACTTGGGTTTATTATTCCCGAGTCAAACATGGTTTATTATAATGTTGACCCTGGTCCAACATGGAATTGTCTCAATATGAAAATCAATGATGGTCGATCATGTTTATTTTAATGTTTATAATATTTGTCTTAGGGTTTATATACGCTGGGTTTATAATATTAGTCCCTTGGATTTAATATTATTCCCTTGGGTTCATAATCCCTTGGGGTTTTAGTATTAATCCCTTCATTTTATTATTCCTTTGGGTTTCTCATATTAATCCCTTGGGTTTATTATTCTCTTATGTTTATAATATCGATCATGGTAAACCATTCTAAATCATAGCCAATCATGGCCAACCATGCTTGAATGCCACATTGTGACAAGGATTGTCTCACCATGAAAATAAATGATGTTTATTTTAGTGTTTGTAATATTTATATTTGGGTTTACGAATGTTGGTTTTATAATATTATTCCCTTGTGTTCATAATCCCTTGGGGTTTTATATTAATCCATTGGATTTATTATTCATTTGGGTCTATAATATCAACCCCTTGCATTTATTATTACCTCATGTTTATAATATCAATCATGGTCAACCATGTTTGAATGTCACATTGTCACAAGGATTGTTTCACCATGAATAAATCATGTTTATTTTAGTCTTTGTAATATTTATATATGGGTTTACAAATGTTGGGTTTATAATATTTGTCCCTTGGGCTTAATATTATTCTCTTGAGTTCATAATCCCTTGGGGTTTTAGTATTAATCCCTTGGGCTTAATATTATTCCATTGGGTTCATAATCCCTTGGGGTTTTAGTATTAATTCCTTGGGTTTATTATTCATTTGGGTCTATAATGTAAATAAGTTGGGTTTATTATTCCCTTAGGTTTATAATATCAATCATGGTCAACCATTGTCAATCATAGCCAACCATGGTCAACAATGTTTGAATGTTGCATTGTGACAAGGATTGTCTCACCATCAAAATAAACCATGTTTATTTTAGCGTTTGTAGTATTTATGTTTAGGTTTATCAATATTGGGTTTGTAATATTAGTCCCATGGATTTACTATTCCCTTCGGTTCATAATCCCTTGGGGTTTTAGTATTAATCCCTTAGTTTTATTATTCCTTTGGGTTTATAATATCAATCCCTTGGGTTTATTATTCCCTTAGGTTTATAATATCAATCATGGTCAACCATGGTTGAATCTCGCATTGTGACAAGGATTGTCTCACCATAAAAATAAATCATGCTTATTTTAGTGTTTGTAGTATTTATATTTGGGTTTACCAAATTTGGGTTTATAATATTAGTCCCATGGTTGAATGTCGCATTGTGACAAAGATTGTCACACCATGAAAATAAACCATGTTTATTTTAGTGTTTGTAATATTTATATTTGAGTTTACCATATTAGTCCCATGGTTGAATGTCCCATTTTGACAAATATTGTCTCACCATGAAAATAAATCATGTTTATTTTGGTCTTTGTAATATTTACATTTGGGTTTACGATTGTTGGGTCTATAATATTAGGCCCTTGGGTTTAATATTATTCCCTTGGGTTCATAATTCCTTGGGGTTTTAGTATTAATCCCTTGGGTTTATTATTCATTTGGGTTTTAATATCAATCCCTTGGGTTTATTATTCCAACAAGGTTTATAATATCAATCATGGTCAACTGTGGTTGAATGTCACATTGTGACAAGGATTATCTCACCAGGAAAATAAATCATGTTTATTTTAGACTTTGTAATATTTATATTTGGTTTTACGAATGTTGGG
The DNA here is from genome assembly GCA_031772625.1 of Pinus tabuliformis. Taxonomy (NCBI): domain Eukaryota; kingdom Viridiplantae; phylum Streptophyta; class Pinopsida; order Pinales; family Pinaceae; genus Pinus; species Pinus tabuliformis. The sequence goes on from CM062808.1 coordinate 793,763,339, forward strand.
TTTATAATATTAGTCCTTTGGTTTTAATATTATTCCCTTGGGTTTATTATTCATTTGAGTTTATAATATCAATCCCTTGGGTTTATTATTCCTTTTGGTTTATAATATCAATCATTGTAAACCATTGTCAATCATAGCCAAACATGGTCAACCATGGTTGAATGTCGCATTAGGACAAGAATTGTCTCACCATCAAAATAAGCCATGAATATTTTAGTGTTTATAGTATTTATATTTGGGTTTACCAATGTTGGGTTTATAATATTAGTCTCATGTTTGAATGTCACATTTTTACAAAGATTGTCTCACCATGAAAATAAAACATGTTTATTTTAGTGTTTGTAATATTTATATTGGGTTTACAAATATTGGATTTATAATATTAGTCCCTTGGGCTTAATAATATTCCCTTCGTTTCATAATCCCTTGGGGTTTTAGTATTAATCCCTTGGGTTTATAATATCAAAACTTTGGGTTTTTTATTCCCTTAGGTTTATGATATAAATCGTAGCCAAACATGGTCAACCATATTTGAATGTCACATTGTGACAAGGATTGTCTCACCATCAAAATAAACTATGTTTATTTTAGTGTTTGTAATATTGATATTTGCCTTTACCAATGTTCGGTTTATAATATTAGTCCCATGGGTTTAATATTATTTCCTTGGGTTCATAATCCCTTGAGTTTTAGTGTTAATTCCTTAGGCTTATTTTTCATTTGGGTTTATAATATCAATCCCTTTGGTTTATAATATCAGTCATGGTAAACCATTGTCAATCATAGCCAAACATCATCAACCATGGTTGAATGTCGCATTGTGACAAGAATTGTCTCACCGTCAAAATAAAACATGTTTATTTTAGTATTTGTAGTATTTATATTTGGGTTTACCAATGTTGGGTTTATAATATTAGTCCTTTGGTTGAATGTCGCATTTTGACAAAAATTGCCTCACCATGAAAATAAACCATGTTTATTTTAGTGTTTGGAATATTTATATTTGGGTTTACGAATTTTGGGTTTATAATATTAGTCCTTTGGGCTTAATATTATTCCCTTGGGGTTTTAGTATTAATCCCTTGGGTTTATTATTCATTTGGGTTTATAATATCAAAACTTTGGGTTTTTTATTCCCTTAGGTTTATGATATAAATCGTAGCCAAACATGGTCAACCATGTTTGAATGTCGCATTGTGACAAGGATTGTCTCACCATTAAAATAAACTATGTTTATTTTAGTGTTTGTAGTATTGATATTTGGGTTTACCAATGTTGGGTTTATAATATTAGTCCCATGGGTTTAATACTATTCCCTTCGATTGATAATCCCTTGTGGTTTTAGTAGTAATCCCTTCGCTTTATTATTCCTTTGGGTTTAGAATATCAATCATGGTCAACCATTGTCAATCATAGCAAACCATGGTCAACCATATTTGAATGTCGCATTGTGACAACGATTGTGTCACTATCAAAATAAAACATGTTTATTTTAGTGTTTGTAGTGTTTATATTTGGGTTTAGCAAGGTTGGGTTTATAATATTAGTCCCATGGGTTTAATATTATTCCTTTGGGTTCATAATCCCTTGGGGTTTTCGTATTAATCACTTAGTTTTATTATTCCTTGGGGTTTATAATATCAATCCCTTGGGTTTATTATTCCCTTAGGTTTATAATATCAATCATGGTCAACCATTGTCAATCATAGACAACCATGGTAAACCATGATTGAATGTCACATTGTGACTAGGATCCTCTCACCATGAAAATAAACCATGTTTATTTTAGTTTCTCACCATTAAAATAAACTATGTTTATTTTAGTGTTTGTAGTATCGATATTTGGGTTTACCAATGTTGGGTTTATAATATTAGTCCCATGGGTTTAATATTATTCCCTTCGGTTCATAATCCCTTGGGGTTTTAATATTAATCCCTTCGTTTTATTATTCTTTTGGGTTTAGAATATCAATCATGGTCAACCATTGTCAATCATAGCAAACCATGGTCAACCATGTTTGAATGTCGCATTGTGACAACGATTGTATCACCATCAAAATAAAACATGTTTATTTTAGTGTTTGTAGTGTTTATATTTGGGTTTAACAATGTTGGGTTTATAATATTATTCCCTTGGGGTTTTTGTATTAATCCCTTAGTTTTATTATTCCGTGGGGTTTATAATATCAATCCCTTGAGTTTATTATTCCTTTAGCTTTATAATATCGATCATGGTCAACCATTGTCAATCATAGATAACCATGGTCAACCATGGTTGAATGTCAAATTGTGACAAGGATTCTCTCACCATGAAAATAAACCATGTTTATTTTAGTCTTTTTAATATTTATATTAGAGTTTATCAATGTTGGGTTTATAATATTAGTCCCTTGGGTTTAATATTATTTCCTTGGGTTCATAATCCCTTGGGGTTTTAGTATTAATCCTTTGGGTTTATTATTAACTTGGTTTTACAATATCAATCATGATCATCTTTATTAATCTCTTGTGTTTGTAATATCAATTCCTTGTGCTTCTTGATCCCTTAGGTTTTTAATATTTATCTGTTGGGTTCACTAATTCCTTAGGTTTATAATATTAAACAGTTGGGTTTATTAGTTCCTTGGGTTTATAATATTAGTCCTTCTTGTTTAATATTATTCCTGTTGGTTCATAATCCCTTAGGATTTTAGTATTAATTTGTTGAGTAATAATAAACAAAAAAGACTAATATTATAAACCCAATGTATACAAAGCCTAAGATAAGTATTAAAAATACTAAAGCCTAAGAATAATAATAATAATAATAATAATAATAATAATAAATAATACTATTATTATTATGAGTTTATATTATTATAATAATATTAATATAATAATCATAAATATATAAATATATAAGAATATAATTGTTATTATTCATATAATTATTAATTATCATAAATAATTGGTCTTTAATGTTATTATTATAATAATATATTATAATAATAATAATTATATTATTATTATAATAATAATTATATTTGTATATTATGATAAGAATATAACGATAATATAATATTATAATATCAGATATTCTTATTATTATTATTATTATTATTATTTTATATCATTATTATAATAATATAATAATTATTATATTATCATATTATTTTAATAATATAATAGTAATCTAATATTATTATGAGCTATTCTTATTATTAATTAATATATATTAGGAGTTTATAATATTTATATAATAATATATATAAATAATCCGGTTGTTAATATTTATATAGTTATTAATAATCCTATATAGTTGGTGTTCAAAAAAATATCCATAATAATTATTAATGTGGTTGATATAAGCCTATTGGCATATCAACCACATTGGAAAATGTGGTTGTATATATGTTTCATATATGCCTATAGGCATTTATCAATCACATTGATAAATATCACTGTGGTAGTTATAAGTCATCTATCTAATAAAATATATTATATTTATAATTTAAATATTATTTTATATTCTTTAAGGAAAAATATCTTTTAAAACTTTAATCCTTATTATTTTTAATACCTAGTGATAGAACTAAAATTAAAATAAATGTAGATTAGTAAATTTAAAAACAAATGTAATGAACTTTCCACTTTATTAATTATTCTAATGTCTTGGGAAAAATTGCAGCACAACGCAAACTATTTAGTTAATCGATTGCTTCACATGCACCAATACTAATAATTTAAATATGCTTCAATTCATATAAATTGTATACGCAATGCAGATGTTTGCATCGCCATTCATGCTGCGCAATGCACAAGTCATATTGTTCACTCTATTTTTAGCTATGCAGTGTCGGCACCTATGAAGATTGGAATTTGGAAAGGGTCAGTGTCAGCTGGTTTCAATTAATATTTTCAAATGTATATCACCTTCTCCTGAATTTTGATTGGCACGTTTTTGTTTTAACCACATGTCAGCTATCAAATTCCATTTATTTCGAACAAACTGGAATAAAATAAAATAAAAAAACCCTAAACTTTCATGATGGATAGGTGCCTGTTTCGAATTCCATTTGGTATTTGAGATGAAACTTCAGTCTTGTACGTTAGTTTTGTTGAACAATAAATAATATTTAACTCTTAGACGATTCTATAAAATGACAAATGGTTAATTCATCGGCTTTACGGACGCTGACAATGTAAACACGAAGAGGTTGGATCGTGAGTGAACTTGCAGTGAGGACAATTTAGCTATAACTATTTTTTTCCAAGTACGAAAAAAATATTATATTATATTATATGTTCAATATACAGGGTATGATCATTATCTCCCAAGCCATTACAACATTCAGGTTATCTCGGTGAGCATCATGCTTCCCATCCAAAGATATCAGAACTTACATAGTACAAAATTGTACAGCCCATTAGCCAACTGCTGTTCTAAGAAGAATAAAGAGTAGACATGGATATTATCAGTAGCCCAAGGTCTAAAAAAACCCATACCATCTATCCACGCTAGTGGGCAAGAAGCTTGTCCATCCATCCATCCATCTAGGTGAGAAAAACTCATAAATATTACACTAGTACATCATGCAAAATTATACAATAAAAAGGGGAAAAAAAGTTAAGGAAATGGAAATTCTCCAACCTCAAAAACATTGTGACCCCATGTAATTTTCATGTGCATATTACCAAAATTACCATGCAGTTCCTTCTTTGATAGTTCATCGGTGTCCTCTTTGATAGTTCATCAGCATCCTTGTTCTGTTCTCTGCCACTGTGATATATTGTAGAATTGCTGTGTTGTTTCCATAAAAGATCAATTCTCCCCAGTCAGCCTAGTAGCAAGGGATTGTTGATATTTGCACTTCCTTTTACATGATCGATGATAATCTTGGAATCTCCGTAAATATGAATGTCAGGGATACCAAGGAAGTTATTGAACCATAACAAGCCCCATAAGGCCATGGCTTCTGCCCTGGTATTGGTGCCCCTACCCCCATTCCAGTCAACTTGTAAGACATATCATTTGAAATGGCGATCCAAAAACCACAACCACATGTGTTCCTTTGTGCACCACCATCAAAAAATCTCATTGGATATTCCATCTGTAGTCTGCTTGTGTTGCGAGATTTTGGAGCATGAGTCTTGTGTGGTGAGCATGGAAAGATTAGTGATAGTTCTTTCAAAAACCATAGAAAAATCTTCTTTGGAATTCTGGAAAATGTACTTGTTTCTCCATTTCCATATCACCTAGAAAAGGAAAAGTGGAATGGTTTTCCATATAGTTTTCTGAACAGTATGCTGACATTGGAGAAATATGTGGTTGTTGTTTTCCTAGTCCCTTTTGCATATGGAACAGATGCCAGGCCCATGCCACTCCCTTTCTGCAAATTTTCTCATATGAGAATTTTGTTGTTGAAAACCAGTCAAGCTAAGAGGATGATTTTGTTTGCGATTTTCGCCCTCCAAACAGCATATAAGACATGATGTTCCTCCTGTCGAGCTTCCTTGTTGCATAGAGATAAATATGTATCACTAACCATGATGCTATCAGATTCCATCTTCCCAGTCCATATAAATTTGACATGTAACCTCACACCACAAATGCCAAGATGTTTCATGCCGGCCATGATCAAGTTCCATTCCAAGTCCATATGCCCAAACAGACCAATCTCCTATGCACCTTTACATATGGGGCATGGCCTTGCCAATGAGCAATGACTTAACTCCAGAAGTATATGCCTGGGCCATTTAAGGAGTATATAAACCCAGCAGAAATATTACAGTCAATACCAGCGCCCAAAATCTGATCGACGCCGATAAAGATTCTGTTATCCGATCCCATATTCCATGCAAAATGTTGAAAAAAAAATTGTATGCTTATCAACTTTCTTTTTAAAATGATTAAAATAAACACTAAAATTGTCAAACGTTCTTGTTAAAAATATCAAAATAGGCATTAGAGTTGCAGAAACGGTCACGAGTATTACAGATTTGTAATGCCTACCCTCGTGACAATGACCAACAATATCAATTATTTAAGAAGTCAATTTATGATACTGTCTGAATTTTTTCTATAGTTCTGCCGACAATATTGACGAGATCGATCTGTATTGGCATAAATTTCAACGTAGAAATCTAGATTTCGTGGAATTATGTGTTCCAATCTACGCTGAGGTGGATTAACCGTTAGCGCATTCAATGGAGGTGATATTGCATTTCGAGTTTCATGCAGAAAGCGAAGGCGGGCCGGATACTCGCGCAGGTAGTGCCCACCACCCGCCTTTCGGTGCCGCTCCGCGGGCGTGTCGAGCAAGGCTGTCGGCCTGCAGTGTCGCGAATTGAACGTCCGAAATTATATTTCAATCATGCATTCAACCTGATAATATTATTGACAAATACTTTTTTAAAGAGTTGTCTTTAATGTGATTTTTTGGAAATTTTTATGGTGGGTTTTTCTGGTCAAATTTCTCTAAAATCCAGGAGGAATATATTGAAATCACAAGTTTGATGGGTAAAATTGTGCAATGGAAGTACCCTAGGGGTTTTCCAGGGTGCTGAATCCATATATAGAGTCAAAAAACTAGCTTAAATAAGAAAATCAAGATTTCACCTCAAATTTTTCCACCTGATTCCGGCACCAGAAAGTCCAAAAAATGACACTAAAGACAACTCCCTTTTTAATTTTCATATCATTTTCATTTGAAATGTGGTTTATCTGTAAGAGAGTGGGTAACTGTTCTCCAAAATCTGCTGCACTTTTTCTGTTACAAGCTTGAAATCCGGAGTTGTACACTTTTTGACAAATAGCTTGAAACGAGGTAAGCTAAATGTATTGAACGTTTCTCTTTTCAATCCGACATCGTGACAACGAACTTCACATTGCAAGTCTACTTTTAAGAAAGACTGATTGGAAGATCCCAATGCAAAATGTGAAAAACAAATTTCATCCCACTCATCTAGTGATACATTCAATGAATTTGTAGTGGTTTTCTCATTATGCTTTTTTTTACTATAAGTGTGTGCGCCAAAATATTCAAAGTTGGATTTGAAAGAAAATTGGAAAAAAAAAACATATACCTAAAACATGACCAAATGTAAAATAGTGACATTATTTCTAATAATTTAATCATAGAAATCTATTTGTATTCTTTTAGAAGAGAAATTATAATATTTCTCAACCTAGAAGTGAGAGTGAATATTTTTTCAACTTCTTTATATGATATGTATTCTTTTAGAATGGAAATTATAATATTTCTCAACCTAGAAGTGAGAGCGAATATTTTTCCATGGGAACAACATTATATCTCCTATGAGGAATATAGAGAAGAATTGAACTTAGGTGGGGAGGATTCCATTCCCTCAGCCCAACTACCCATGATAACTTTAATTCAATGCTCTTATTATTGTTATTAGAATGTACTATATTTTTTATTTTATTTTTAAATTTTCAATTATTTTTTTTCTCTGAACATTAAATATTTTACTATAAAAACATTAAAAATATTTTCTTTTAATAAAATTGATATATAGAATTAACATATATCTTCAAATAATTTATTTAAATCTAATGTTGAAATATGTTTTAAAATTACCTTGTTTAAATATCTTATTTTTTTACTTCTAATTACTTTATCTCTTTTTAAAATTTATATAAATTATATTAAAACATGTACCAATATAAATATTTTAGTTATAAATAAGAGTGACTGAATATTTTTACAACATTAACAGGATTCTTGATGATCATAGAATGCGCCTCTCATTATAATAACGGTACCATCAATCTTTGCAGTTATGGTTCTTATTCTTTTAAAATTGTGGTGATTATACCAATAGAGCCAAAGAATTTGAATGTAAGGTTTTATGCTTAAAGCTCCCATCAAATATATGGAATTATTTGATTCTAAAAAAATTCCCATAAAATTTTGAGGGAATTTCCATGGAAGAAGAGTTATGTTTGTTTAATTATCTTATTTAATTTGGTTCGAAAGGATTTGATAGAGTTTGATTTTGAGGGACAAGTTAGCATCTTTTTATTTCAAAATAAGCTGTGTTTTTTGGTTAGTTTATTTTCTATTTAATATAACGAAAATGTGTAATTGTTTCCATATTCAATATGGAGTTGGCATGTGTTGAGAGTAAAACTTAGAGAAAGGTTTACACATCTAGAAATTTGATTTTATCATTAAACTCCAATGGATATTCCATTTGATAGTTCGTCATAGTTAAAAATTCTAAAATCTGCACTATGAATGTTTATTTCTCTTTAGATTTTGGATATGTAATTTTTTATTATTATTATTGTATATGCATGTAAATTATAATTATGTAGGAAATAGAAAGCAACCAAATAAATACTCACAAACAAACCATGATTGCGACGAGATATATTTTGAGAAATTCTTTCGAAAGATAAAATCGTCTAGAAGGTGAAGTTGTTATGTTCTCTTTCTTTGAATAGAAAATGGATGCAAATGCAAAATATAATGGCTTGTGGCTTGTGGGCTACTATAGTACACAAATCTTCTCTATGTGTTCTCTCCTTGTCCCCCTTGACTACTCTGTTCATCTATGGAAAAAGATACACTAAAACTGAATGGAGCCATTTTTCCTCCTAGTGGCCTAATTATACCTTTGCGTGATAGTCTACTAGTGGTTAGGTTTAACTCCCTCAACTCTTAAAAATAATTACAATATGGACCCTTCTAGTGTTGTCTTCATCTTGGTAATGTGGGTATCCCATTCTACATGAGTAAGGGGGTTGACTTGGCATCATCTCAAATTATGGTGGAAAAAATAGGAAGATCAACTCTCAAGTGGCATAACTTATTCATATGGAAACCGAAAGGAGATGTTATTGCACCATTAGAAAGGCATTTATGTGTAAACTAGGAAAAAATGTTGTTGCACTAAAGAGGTAAAGGTTTATCCCAATAAAATCATCATTTGATGCTTCAAAATGCTCAAGAAGCTTTTAGACCCAACTTGTCAAACTAAGTCCCATTGCTAAAAAAATGTTTTGTGAGCTGATTCCTCCACTCTTTCCACTATGAAAACATCGATATAGATGACAAACAATACAATGATTTAATCTAGATTATGATTCCACAATTAATTTGGATTCACAGCTAATATAAATCTATGCTAATTCTTAATAATATTATTTATATTAATTATAAATTTAACATTTTAATATATAAAAATATTGACTTTTTAAATTTTATTAAAACACTAATTTAAATACATATAATTACATAAATATTTCCTTGGAATTATTCTTTAACATATTTTAGATTTTTAATTTAGTATTTAAGATGAGATGTATAACATTGATTTTATGTGTTTGTGTGTTAATGAAATTTAAATATTAAATTATAATATGATATGCATATATAATTTTATAAATGGAAACAAAACTATAATATAACAAATTGTTTAAGTAAATTTTTTAGTGCATTAATAGTTACTTTTTACTTTTGAGATGAGGAAAATATATTTATTATCAAGTTAACACATCACATTTAAAAAAAAATATTAATAACAAAAGTGAATTTAATGTGGCTAGAAATAAAATATTTTAACTAAAATAATATATATATATATGTAATATTATATATTCCAATCATTTTTTCTACCCATTGTATTATAAAAGTTAATTTAGATTGACATTGGTTATGAGACACAATTTTGCCACATTTTCTTATCACAATAATAATGCAAGATGTAAAAACTATAAAAATTTCACAATTTTATTTTTGTATATATAAGATGAATATATTAAATAGTCTGGATTTGTAAGTGCTTTAAAAAAAAAATGAAAATAAAAAATAAGTGAAACAAAAGTCTTTTTACAGTACGAAACACCATAATTTATAATGTCTTAAAGATATATGAGAACACGTTTAGTTGACTCTCAATAATTTTCATAAGGGTTCTGGATGAAACTCAAATCCATACTAATAACAAAATATATATTATGCATGTTTTGAGTTAATAAATCAAATTATAAGTTGTCAATAGAGTGTGGTGTCGAAAAGAGACTATTCATAAGAATATTCTAATTAGACTCATAATTGAAATGGGGTTGGAAGCATTAAAATCATTCTTAGGAAACTAAATATGTGGATCCAAAGCATAATTACATTGGGAAATAAAAATTTCATTCCATATGGGAGACATAAGAACTCATAAACTAATGCAAAAGGTTTTAGGTTTTCATTTCAAAGTTTTCTTTTAGATCATTCTTTAATGAACATTGAATAATGAAATTATATTTTTTTTATGAGAATTAAACTAGGTTTTCATTTCAAAGTTTTCTTTTAGATCATTCTTTAATGAACATAGAATAATGGAATTATACTTTCTATGAGAATTAAACTACCCATATAAAGAAAAATATGAGGACATCCTGTTTAAAGAACTAAATATACATATTTGTACTAAATCACACCACATGAAATGACTCTTTGTGAAATGAATGTCAATTTTATCACCCGAGGCCTAAGGTGTAAGGTGAATGTTTAAAACCATATAACAACTTGATCTTGATCTGCTTGCATATCAAACTTGAATTTTTTAAACTGATGAAATTATGTGGTTGTTGCATGTATTTTTTTCATGAGCTTCACTCTTTAAGAAAACACTTTTGATTTCCATTTGGTAAGTTACCCATTGAAATGATGTAAAAAAATATATAAATGTAGAAGGTCTTCAATTTTTTAATCGAGGAATTCTTTTGGTGTAACTAGTACTTTGTTTATACCTTTGGTTACCAATTGAGCTTTATGCTATGCTTTTCTATTTTCTATAGTGAATTTCCCATTATAGACCCATTTGCGTATAAAAAAAATATTCTCTATAGGAAGTGGAACTAAATACTCAATATGATTCTTCATTAAACAATCATATTCAACAAAAACAAAATTCTCCCTTTATGGCCCCCGAGCGTTTCCATAAGTCGAATTATCATCCATGTATAACACTTTTTCCTTAAGAGAATATTCTGTTCGAGTCCTATGACTGTTACATGGATCATAAACATCATAACTTGTAGATTCAAGTGTTTTTTTGTGTCTAAATGGCAAGAGAGATAATAGTACAAGGATGAAGACTAGCATATTTCGAGGATTCAAGTGAATCGGTAGAATCAAAAGTAGAAGCTCAATATTGAACCTATTCATCACTTAAAGAAGCATAAATAAATGAATTCTCAATTGAATATTTAACAGTAAGAATTTTAGGGACAGCATGAGGTTCCGCAGAGTTAGGTGGTGTAGATATTTTGCAGAATTATACGTCTCTATAATAGATGGCATCTTAGATAGATAGATCAAATGACATCTCTTATTGAGAATCATCTACTCATCTAACTAATATAATATTTGCTCATGAGTTTCTTTATTAGTCCTTGCCTCTGGCATAGCAGGGACTATAGCGTTCGATAGGACATTGACCACCTATTAATTTAGGTTGACTAAGCGCGTTACTCAAATTTAAGCAAACTTTTTGGGTGGCCATATCGTCTCAGTAAAATTTAACCAAACTTTTCCAATGGACCTCTTATTGCAGAAGTCACAGGCCTCCAGGCAACATTACAATGGCTAATGTGACTTTATCCAAAGTTTTTTTTAATCCAACAAAAACGAAGTTCTCCGTCCATAACATATCCAAAGTTTTTAGTTGGCGCCTCTATATCCAAAGTTTTTTTGTTGCCCCTAATTATGCTGCGGCCTATCGTGTCACCACAAAACCTGTCTCGCCACCTACAGCCTCAACACCTGCCTCCTCCACATGTCATCACAATCTTGAATGTGGCTTGGGCTGAGCCAAATACCATGATTGATCTATTCCGGGAGAGCTTCATTGCCAAATACCACGATTGATCTATTCCGGGAGAGCTTCATTGTGGGTGAAGGGACACAAGAATTGCTGAAATTTTTTCTCATTATCACCATGGATGCAAAGGCCTACAACCATTGTCTCCAAATTCATTCATACTGCTACTCTATGAAGACAAGGGGTGTTGATTTCTCTACAGAGAAGTTGTTCATGTCTGAAGGTTACTTAAAGATTATGTGGAGGCGGTTTCGCTTCTTCGGAGAAATTTTGGAGCGTTGTTATAAGATTGCTTTTTCGGTAAGTATTTAAAGAATCCCTAGAATTTTGTATCCCTGCAATTTTGTATGCCTGGAAATTAAAGGATAGGAAGAGAGGCAAGACCATCTATGAAATTTTATTTTTGAAAGGCATTGTCTTTGTCTAATTCCAGGGATAACATTGAAGAATATAAAACTTTGTTATTCATTTTGATTGTAGATTTGGGAAGTATTTTGAAATCAAATATTAGCAAAGTCAAATAATTCCAGGGATAACATTGAAGAATTTAAAACTTTGTTATTCATTTTGATGGTAGATTTGGGAAGTATTTTGAAATCAAATATTACCAAAGTCAAATAATTCACTTCATTCATATTAGTCTAATTTCACAATATTCCCAAAAATCTACAAACAAATAAATTCAAATTCAACTACAAAAGGTCTGATTGGCAAGTTGCTAAATGGTCCTTTTTTTTCCCTTCCATTCTGGCAAACAACTGATGCAAATAATTGAATCTACAATGACAATTAAGTTTATGTAGCTCAAAATAAAAACAATTTGATTCTTGAACCTTTACACAAAATAATTCTTGAACATATTCTTTTTAGTTTTACTCAAATGATACCTGAAACTTAGGTTCCATTGTAACAGATCAAGTTGGATTCCTCTGATTCCTTTTAGGAGGCCCGACAGTCATACTTTCCCAAACAGCCCAGATCATAGGGACTGAAATATATTCTACCAAGTTGTCAAGTTGCCACTCGAATCGTTGTCTGTTGTTCCATGAAAAAATCTAATCTACCTGATTCTCTAGCTTAAATTTAGCCCTTCTTTCCTATAATATCTCATCATGCAAAACCCACTTATTTTCGGTGATGGCCTGAGATCATTTTTATACTCGCGCAGGCTAGTCAGTGCAATGCGTCTGTGTTTGTTGTTCGCGCCCATTGGGCATGCGCTTTCCACACCATGAGCTTACTGGACCCAAACTTCTGGCACCATGATCAAAAGCAATGACAACATAGCAATATATGTCCTTGTACTAGCTTATGGAAATCGTTTTTTCATAGCACACATAGGAGAAGGCATAGCACTCTGAGGCTAATGAAAGTGAAAGTAGCCAAAGAATAGGTGTGGACAAGCTAAATCTCAACATGCTTGACTGCCATTACTGTTGGCGGGAACAACCACCTTGCTTCCCTTTCCAATCAACAAGTTGATTAGGCCAAAGAAATAATGCACATCACCTAGATAAATAACAGGGATCAGAGAATCAGATGTAGTTGTATGTTTCCTCTGGTTTGTGAGAAATGCTACAAATTTCCTTAGGTAGCGAGCCACTCACACAATAGTCTTATTGACTGACGACACTATTTTCATGGCTCTCTTTGATAGCTTGCAGTTAGGGTTAAAGAATAACAGAGCAAAACCTAGGCCCATATCTTTGATTCGCTCATCAAAGCCTTCTAGTACGAAACGTGAACACGTGGTTTAATAAATAGACGCGTGGTTTATCTTTTTAAATCAATAATGGCTCTGGTCTAGATATGTGCCAGCCAACAAGTTGATGTGGACAACCTTTCACATTGTGAGTTGGCCAGGTGGCCAGAATATGTTTCCGTGAATGATGCGCATATTAAAAAAATGAAAAAACAAAACCCAAAAAACATTAAACTTTGATATCGTGCATATAATTCGAGTTTTGTAAACAAATGGTCCCGTAAAACAATCAGCCACGCTAAAGTGAAGTAATTTTTAATAATTAGCGATCAAGAACAAAACCTACGATGAGGAACTTAATATCTCAACATATGTAAGATTTGCTTGAATACTGTTGTAACTGTATTATCAATAGATTTTATAATTAGCTAGGTCGATAAAATAATTAGATTTTATAATTAGCTATGTCGACAGAATAATTCATATTGAGTAATGGCAACAACCGAACATACGTTGCTAGGCTAGATAATACTTATATTAACATATTGAAACTCATATAAATTTATAATATATGTTATATATATGGCATGTAGCACATGTAACTTCGGCTCTCTCTGGGAAAATATCACTTTCCTTGATTTATGATACGAAACATATTTTCTCATTTCTGGGTTTCTTGAGTCTTTCCACAGTGATGCAGGCTTATTAGAAAGGTGCTGGCAGCAAAACTTGCAGACTTATTAGAAAGGTGTTGGCAGCAAGACCTGACACAGTAAAAAAAAATTCTGAAGTGACAAAGATTCTTCAACAAACTCTCAAAGTGGTTGACACTAAATTTAGGGTTTGGCATACTTATATAAAGATTTCAGTTTTGAAGTTGTATTTTCGTATTACAAATTTAGGCTTTGGCACACTTATATAAGGATTTCAGTTTTGAAGTTGTATTTTCGTATTAAAAAGTTAGGCTTTGGTACACTTATATAAGGATTTCAGTCCCAGCAGGGACTACTGCTGCTCGCAGCCCTTGTTTTCTCTTGTGAATGAGTATAACACTCATAGCTAAAGAATTTGAAATTATCAATATGTGTCCTTCGTCCACTCCAATTTTCTTCTAAAATAACCAAAAAAAAAATTCTCAATATGAATTCTCTTCAAAATATGATTTTCATAACATATTACCTCTCTTCTATTTTTTCAAGATTCCATCTGAGTGCATCACACAACTATCCATTTTAACTAAAGCTCTATTTTTCCTTCTAGCAAACCCGTTTTGTTGGTCGCGTGTAAGGAATAACATTAAAGATCTTTGATGTTTATTGTTGTGCTTAGATAGATATGTTAAAAATGCATGTTTAGTTTACTCCCTTATATCTTTAGTATGAATAATATTAGTGTCTTTCCTAGATTCTTTATCAACTAGGTATTTAAATATTATAATATAATAAAAATTTCATGTTTATGTTTCAATAAAAATCCCATGTTTTTTTACTGTAATAATTAAGGAAAGAGATGAGGTAGAGTGTACCTAATAAAGAGGAAGCCTTAAAGGTGAAATGTATGTCACTATTAACCAATTGCAACCATCTTTTTATTATGCTATGATTTATCCTTAGTCACATATCACTTTAGATAATAGTTTCATTTTAATAAAGTTAAAGTGAGTTGAACTTTGATGCCATATATTAATTTTGTCATCATAATGTGTAGCATATGAATAGAACATTTCTTTCCTATGTAAAGAGAAACTAGCAAATTCATACAAACTATAATCATGATTAACATGACCTTTTAATTTTGCGCCCTTGATAAATTACTTTGGATACATATTTATTAGAGAGCGCTTAAAATTTGTACCATTCATGACCAGAATAATAAATATAAATAAAGTAGATTGGTATGCTTTGAACATGAAAACTATCTGCCAAAAAATTATTACCATCATTGTTAGATTTTTTTTTTGTTTTTTGGGTTTTTCTTTGTTCATAAGGGGTGAACAAAGTGTTACTAGTCATGTGATTAGAGGCCCTAATGTTGAGCACACTTCCAGTTGTCATCATTGATGTCAATTCTAAGTTAATAATGTCAAAACATTATTTGTGTCAAGTTGAAGGTGAGCTTTGTAAATGTGTTATCATTGATATGTTAATGTTTGTTGATGCCTAGCTTGAGGTCATGAATGAAGGTGATATATTTGAACGCATTCATTCTTCACTTCCCTATCTAAAATGAAGAAACCAAGGGTATGGTAGTGTTGTAGATTTTACTATCTCCTCTCACACAAGTGCTTCAGAAGATATCGAAGCCTCCTAGAGAAAACCTCAGGGGTGATAGGAGACCAGTGCTTAGGGCATCCAAGAGGAGTGCTCTTGAAGATTATCTCAGGGATTTCTGCTGCTATGTCACTTAATTTGAAATGGATAATTCATAGATTGGTTCAATAGCCCTTCGCCAAGGTAATATCAAGAAAACACATAGAGCTAAATACTCAAAGGGTAAATATGGCTAATCTTAAAGAGAAATGTCTTGGTTCTGGTGCCCGACACACAAAAATAGGAAACTTAACATTTTTGTTGTAGTATCGATAAACAAGAGGAAGGAAAGGATGAGAATTGATGCAGAGGGCTCGACAGAACACAAAATCCTAAGCAACAATATCAAACAAAATATGGAAGGGTGAGGAGATGAAAATACATAAATAGTGGAGAGCGAATTAAGGTCTCAAAATCTATGCCTCATGAATATATTTGTCACCAAACAACAATACATAAATCTATGCACATACAAGTATTATAGGATATTAAATAACCTAGTTAAATCTGTAGTTAACATAGGCACTTTTTACTAATTGGCACCAAACATACAACCATAAGGAGAGTGATACCAGCAACTTCATTACATTATTTCAAAAGAGGAAAGACATGTATGAAGTGATAAAAAAAGGGGAAACATACTACCATTTCTCTAATTGGAATCAACAAAACAATTTCATTAATCCTTGAAGATGGAGTCCAAATCGCCAGTCCATTACATTTAGCAATTGTATTAGCCCAAGGACTTCATGAATAAGAAAATTGAACGAAAGTGGAACCACAAAATTTGGGCTTCTTAGGACCAGAATTCTGGAATCTTTGTTAAGTGTTTCTTCCCTCTTTTTATAAGGATAGGGGGAGCTTTGAAAGCAGTTACAAAATATCTCACCCAAGCTCTAGTTATTCGATTAACTAGTTGTCTCAGTGTGTGAAGGTATACTGCCCAAATCATTACAATCAAATTTGATTCCCTTCTTTAAAATGTTGAAACTACAGAATAAAATACAAAAGGAAAACTAAATGATGGTTGAGGAAAATATCTCCCTGTCATTCTTGTGATTTCCTTTGATCAGGCCACATCTCTTGCATGATCCTCTTCTTCAGCTACTCGACCGATTCACCTGTCGCTTTCCTCTTAATCGCTTGAACTCGGAGCAATAATTGCGGTGGCCTTAGTGGTGTTGTGAAATCACAGTTTTCGACTCATCCATCTCTTACCTCTTTATGTCATGCTATCGAAGCCCAATATGCCATGTAATATTGTCATAGTGCTATGTCAAAGCTTTGACTTATCAGAACTTTTTTATTAAAAGACATTACAAAAACAACGAGTTTCAATGCCCTTGGCCCCTTTTGATTAGCCCCTTTCTATTTTCCTCCATCGGACCGAGGGTCGTGACCTGTCGCTTGGAATTGAGGTGCAAAAGAATTTAGACTCCTTTCGAGGGCCATTCTTCCTTTGGTAGGTGCTTAGTGCCCAAGGTTCTTTAAGTTCCTCTTGACCATGCACTAGCCAAATATCAGAGTCCCTCTCATCGACGATTTCTAATCAGAGAAATAACTTTGGAGTCGCGACATTCTAATTCTCTGATATGCCAACATCTAATATGATGTCATCAATCCACATGGCACTTCCTCAGTGGTGACATGTGTCACCCAGATTTACACCCTAGGCCCCTTAAAACTCCAAAACTTCCTGCCACGTGTCTTGTCATACTGCTGCATCATGCTTTTGTCATATGCCACTGTAGTTTATCAGAACCAATCATATGTTGCCACGTGTCTTTATAGAGTCGAGAGAAAAGGGCTCGTCCACCTTTGGTTTGGTGAAGCAATCCTTTGTTAATCCTTATTGACACTCCACGACGATTTTTAACGTTATCAGAACTTTTAACAATATCGCAAATTTTTAAAGGTTTTCACTTTCATAATTTTCGATCCTCCAATTGACGATGTTTCAATCTCCTTCGAGCTCTGAATTTGTGACGCGCTAATACCTAACCTCCAATATGTGTTCATTGATATGTTTGGTGTTATGATGTTGTGATTACCAATATGGCTGATGCTTCGACATGTGATCATTGATATGCCTGATGCTCTGATGTGTGATCGTCAATATGTCTAATGTCTCTAGACCTCCAATATTTTGATATTCGACATACTGATATTCCTTCCCAAGGCTTCAATCCTTGAAACTTCAGAAGACCATATATTTTGATCCAATAGTCCATTTTTTTACTTCCTCATATCGTTGGAAATATTGTTTCGAACACTTTCAAATGGAGAGGGTCTAATGTAGGCTTTGAGTCCTTATGCTGCTTGGAAAATGACTACAAAATTATATGCTCATTTACACTGTGGAAAATTGAAAACACATTTTGGAGTAAGTAACAACATTGGCTCCAATTGGGGACATTGCCTTGCTGGCAAGGTGTTGAGAACCTACAGACTAGTAGCCTTCACCATTGGGCATGGAGTCAAAAAATACATTGAACGTGTAAAACTAGAAAATATCCTTGAAACTTTATTTGTTGTGAGTCCTTTCCTCATAATACTAATGCAGAACTATCACTTCTAGAAACTGGAAATTAAATGCTCACCCGGTGAGCTTATTTATGTACAACCTCTACTTATGTACGAGGCTCAATTCACCCAAGTGAAGTCAACCTTCCAATGATACCATCTCAACATCATAGTACTAGACCTTAGGTCATCGTTCTCTAGAAATTCAACAATTAAAACAAGAATTTTTGATATGTGCCCCCAACTTGATAGTTGATGCTCAAATCTTTTAATATCCTCCATGAACCTTCTAACTGGGCTTGGAATTGATGTATACTATTGCGGGCCAAAGAAATATGCCATGTATTCAGCTACTAAATCATGGAATTCATGAGAAAAATTTATAATTGTCTCCCTTCCTCGAACATTTTCTAGGGAGGAATATTTTTGCAACAAATAGCCACAGATATTGTTGGGCTATTCAACTTTAGGATCCTCTTGAAGGAGTTGTTGGTGGTAATATTCTCACCACTTGTTTTTAAGAATATCCCTTTGACGTTCTGCAACAATATCATCCTCCTCTGAATCATCTGAATCATAGATCGAAGAATATTTTTTGTCTTTAATATCAACTTCTTGAACTTGTTCTCCATTTGAAGGATGTGGATCATAAACTGGATCCTCTTTATTAACCTCCTGGTGGGCCTCCTATTTTTGTGCATCTTCCCATGACTAGGACTATTGTAGTCCTACATTTCTCAACATCCCATCAGAGTCATACAAATCATAAGAAGGAGAATCATACAATTCAGTAGAATAAGATCTCTGAGGGTTTCTTTGTAGCTTGATGATGTCTCCTTCTTCTCTTTCTTGATCATTGGGTGATGCTTTTTGATGTGAGTAGATATATTCTTGGAGTGGAGTCCCACAAACATCTTCAACGAGATCATTAACCTCATAAATATTTTCAACATTAAAATGTGCACAACAATCTTCAAACATAGCACCCAGTGGATATAATCTTTTAAAAGAATGATTGAATGCTATGTGAAAGATCTTTAAGGAAGATATGATGCCATGAGGTATTATTTTGTACCAAAGTCTAGCATATCCCCCTAAAGAATGCATGAAAAAATTCATTTTCACATCTTCAAAAATAATACCCAATTGTTCCATGCATTCATGAAAATCCTTGAGGTGTTGGTCCAACCTTCAATCTGTGTTTCCAATGGAACTAGGAAAATAGTTATACCATTCATGAACTGAAGGGACATGAAGGGGATATCAAACAACAAAAGAAAAATCGAGTGGGGCAAATTTGTTGGCCAATAATGTAGGAATGGCCATTTTTAAAACCCCTTTAGGTGAGTGATCTCAAGTTCAAATGTAGGGGAAATTTTCTGTTGTTTAGCATCTGAGTGAGTATGAGGCCTCTTGAAAGCTGGGATGAAAAAATAAGGATATAGACAGTGGAGTCACCAGGGTGTTTATAATAATATTCAACCAGTGGAGTCACCAAGGTGAGATATCTTCAATCCACACTTCCCTTTCTCACTCAACAGAGGGAATGTAAAAATTGTCGTACCTGAGGAAAAATATTCTGATTCATTCCCCGCCAATGACGTGAGAAAGATGTTGTAGTGTTTTCTATCTCTTGTCACACAAGTGCTTCAGAATATATAGAAGCCTCCTAGAGACAACCTCTGGGTTGATAGGAGACCAATACATAGGGCATCCGAGAGGAGTGTTTTTGAAGATTATCTAGGGAATTTTTTTAACACTCCATATGTCACGTAATTTGAAAGGGACAATTCAGGGATTGGTTCAATAACCCTTCGCTAAGGTAAACTTAAGAAAACACATAGCTATAAATACTCATGGGGTAAATATGGCTAATATCAAAGAGGAATGTCTTGGTTCAGGTGGCCCACACATAACAATAGGCAGCTTAACATTGTTGTTGTAGTATAGATGAACAAGATGAAGGAAAGGAGGGGAATTGATGTAGAGGGTTGGACAAAACACAAAACCCTAAGAAAACAATATCAAGAAGAAATATGGAAGAGTGAGGAGATGAGAATGTAGAAAGAGTGGAGCGTGAATAAAGGTCTTAAACTCTATGCCTCATGAATACATTTGTTAATAAACAACAATAAATAAATATGTGCACATACAGGTACTGTAGGATATTAAATAACACAAGTAAGTTTGTAGTTAACACAGGTACTTTTTACTACTTAGAAACAAACATGAAATCATAAGGAGAGTGATACCATCAGCTTCATTACACTATTTCAGAGGAGGAAAGACATACATGAAGTGATAAACAAAGGGGAAACATATTGAGAATTTCTCTGATTGGAATCAATAAAACAATTTCATTAATCCTTGAAGATGGAGTCCAAATCACCAGTCCATTACATTTAGCAATTGTGTCGGCCCAAGGACCTCATGAACAAGCAAATTGAACCAAAGTGGAACCACATAATTTGGGCCTCTTGGGAATAAAATTCCAGAACCTGTGTTAAATGTTTCTTCCCTCTTTTTATTAGGAGAAGGGGAGATTTGAAAGTAGTTATAAAATATCTCACCCAAGCTCTAGCTGTCTAATCAATAAGTTGTCTCGCCGTGCAAAGGTTTGTTTCCCAAATAATTATAATTATATTTGATTCCTTTCTTTAAAATGTAGAAATTACAGAACAAAATACAAAAGGAAAACTAAACAATGATTGAGGAAAATATCTCCCTACCATTCTTGTGACTGCCTATGATTAGGCCAGGTCTCTGCCACAGTGCTCTTCTTTAGCTACTTAGTCGGTCCGTCTGTCGCTTTCCTGTTAACCGCTTGAACTTCCCACTTTCTAGAGTTGGGAATGATCAGTTGTGGTTGCCTTAGTGCTGTCGCGGAATCATAGCTATTGACTCATCCATCTCTTGCCTCTCTGCATCACACTATCGGAGCCTAATATGCCCTGTAATATTGCCATAGTGTTATATCGGAGCTTTGACTTATCATAACTTTTTTATTAAAAGACATTACGAAAATACCAAGTTTTGATGCCCTTGGACCCTTTTGATTAGCCCCTTTCTATTTTTCTCCATGGGACCAAGGGTTGTGACCTACCGCTTAACACTGAGGTACTAGAGCGTTTAAATTCCTATTGGGGGCCATTCTTCCTTTGTTAAGTTATTATCGCCCAAGGTTCTTTAAGTTCCCATTGACCATGCGCTAGCCAAATATCGGAGCCCCTCTCATCGATGGTTTCCAATCGTAGAAATAACTTTGGAGTTTTGAAATTCTAATTATTTGAGATGATGACTTTTGATATGACATCATCACTCCACAGGGCACTTCCTAAGTGGTGACATGTGTCACCCAAAATTTCCCCCTAACGCCCCTCAAAACACCAAAACTTCCTGCCATGTGTCCTGTTCTACTTTTATGTCATGCTGATGTGAGTTGCCACTATAGTTTATCAGAACCAATCATATGTTGCCATGTGTCTTTATAGAGGAGAGAGAAAAGGGCTTGTCCACCTTTGGTTTTGTGAGGAAATCCTTTGTTAATCCTTATCGGCTCTCCCTGATGATTTTTAACGCTATCAGAACTTTTAACAATAACACAACCTTTTGAAGTTTTTCACTTTCAGAAGTTCCAATCCTTTGATTGTCGATGTTATGATCACCTCTAGGTTCTAATGCTGTGATGTGTTGATTCGTGACCTCCGATATAAGATTTTCAATATACTTAGTTCTTTGATGTTGCGATCGTTCGATATGCCTGATGCTCCATTATGCGATCACTGATATGCATGATGCTTCAATGTGGGATCGCTAAGATACCTGATGTCTCTGGACCTTCGATATTGCGATCTTCGATATTTGATATGTCTTTCCAAGGCTTCAATCCTTGAAACTTAAAAAGACCATTTTTTTTTTTATCCAGGAGTCTATTTTTGGACTTCAACATACCATTAGAAATCTTGTTCGGAGAACTTTCCAATGGAGAGGGTATGATGTACACTATGAGTCTTTTTTCTCCTTGGAAAATGTCTGCAAATGTCTCTAATCATTTACTTCTTGGACAACTGAAGATACATTTTGCAGTAAGTAACAACAGGTAGATAGCATTCTCAGAAATATTTTGGATGATACATGGAAATTTTCCTAACTCCCAAGGGATGAGAATAAATCTCTAGTTGAAGATCAATCATTGTTTCTAAAGGCTCTTGGTTCCAAAAGGAGCACCACACTACAACAAAACAATATATTTGCACTAGATTTAGCATCATATTTTAGTGCATTTATTTTCCAATTGAAAAGATGAGCCTTGCGCTAAATATGCCTCTATTGTACATATTTTAAAGTGTCTTTTTTTTCTTCAGAATTATCATCCTTTCTTACGCAAAATTTTGCATCCTTTTTAGCATTAGATTTTGCATCCAGTTTTGCATGATGTTTTGCGTTCAATTTTGCACCACTTTTTGCATCTTATTTTGCACTAGGATTTCCATCTAGTGTGAGAACCTAACCTATGCCTTCTAGCTAAAACAAATTTATCATTTTATTTAAACACATTAAGATAGAAAATATCCTATTTATAACTCAACATTTATTTAATGATAATATACAGGTAAAATTTATTTAAAACATATTAAATAAGTAAGAAATTTCATTTCAACAATTTAAATAAGTAATCAAAAAATCAAAGAATACATGTAACGGTAGCTTGATTGGGATGCTCTCGACTTTGTTGAGATGCTCCTATTGGGCGACCTGACTGAATTTACCTCACATCCAACTAGGAATGATTTCCTATCCCAGGGAACCTCCACAGGTTCCCTAGCCCTTAAAGCCTAAGTCCAATCAATTGTAGTGTCTCCAAGTTAAAACCAAAATTGTCCAATAGATCCAAGTTTTAGATCTTCATTTTTCTATCCATTATCTCCATTCTTCTCTCATCATTTTCCTCCTCCCAAAATAAAATCCTCAAATGCAAAAATAAAGAACAAGGATCTCCCCCTTCCCCACCCTTCTCCACTCATCCTCCTTCCCTTTATGTGTCTTCCTCTCATCCACCTCAACAACTTACCATTAATGCCATGACTACCCCCTCATCGTTTAAATTTAATAATCTTGACCTTATCCAAAAGTAGATTTTAGGAGACACCTTGGGAATATAAATATGTATATTTAATTTAGAAATAAATTGAAGAATGCCATATCTTATCTAAAATTATATTTGAGAATACATAATGAGAATATAAATATAGATAATTGATTTAGAAATAAACTAGAGAAGACCATATCTTATCCAAATGTAGATTTGAGAAGAAACCTTGGGAATAGAAATATAGATATTTGATTTAGAAATAAATTGGAGAAGACCATATCTTATCCAAAAGTATATTTGAGAAGACACCTTGGGAATAGAATAATAACAAATAATAAAAGCGATCTTAGTAAAATAAAATATCAGATACACAAGTGTAGGCATATACCAATATTGCTTAATAATTATAAGCCAATATTTGCAAGTCAATTAAACATTAATCAAAATTAGCCTGATAGGGTCAAGTAGGGAATTACATGCACCCCTCCTTTAGAAAAATTTGTCTCAAAGTTAAAGTGAAAAGGACACAAGGAGTTCGAAATAAGTTTCACAATAACGCATAACAAAATAGAGAGAGATAATAGTCAAATTAAGTAAATCAAGAAAAGATACCACTTCCCTTCAAGAGTCTTCCAACTAAGATATTTCCTCCTATCCTTCCTAACCTACTTCTCCTACCATCATATCCATCCTCTGCTGCAATATATTATGGAATCAACTATACCTATCTAGCCACTAATAAAACCAATATGGCAGAACCATCGACTATATCAACCTAACTTCTCCAACAGGAAACTAGAAATCATCATCACATGTCTAGTGACGCATGTCCATCACTTCCCTACCATGATTCCATGCTTGGAGGTTACATGGTGGGAAATGCCTCCACCCCTCCTCAAAACTAGGGTCAACAACCTAATATGGACCACACTATGGCAATGGTTGGATACTTGTCAACAAATAATTCAGTCACCAAGTGATGTCACCTATCATTTACACTTTCCCCATGTCATAATAGTGCATATCAAGTAGATACAAAATGTAATAGAACAATTTAGATCATTCCATTCCACATTGGATGTCTTGACATCCCCCAATCAATAACACCGATCTTGGTTATCACATAATCCTTTCCAGTATGTAGGTTAGCTCTCATCCATGCATATACATAACAAAAAAGTATATATATATATATATATATATATATATATATATATATATATATATATATATAGACAAGTAATCATAATTATCATGTTATTAAGTCTGGTATCCACATACCCAATTTTTTTTCATTTAATATCAACATGTTGGAAGTAAATCTTACATCACATCAATCATAAGTTTGATATCATTCATTAGATAAATCATATCCAAATGAGCCATAAATCAGAAACATCACATAACATATAAGTCATATATCAAATACTTTAATCAACAAAACATAATTCATCAAGTGTTTTATATAAGTTCATCTATCCAATTGAAATGCATCAATATTACCTAGTGTTCATAAATAAACACATAAAAATACAAATAGAGCCTCAACACAGGTAGCTATCTTGGTAAAAAATGGGCATCACAAATGGTCAAAATAAATTAGAGGTATGTAAATGGAGGCCCAAATTCTTAACTTGTTACTCGTTAAGAATGTTAAGTGTACTAGGAGGATTAAACATAACATGAACCCCATTTTTTATATATATGGCATAAAATGTGAAATTATATAGTGTGCATGGGTGCATAATATGTAAAGGCATCTAATGTACCGAATTTAATCAATATAGCAAAGGATGTTATGGGTTCTCTTATCTCTACTAGCAGAGGGGGTTTGTCTTCTGGACTAGAGTCATTATTTGGTTTTTAAGGAACGAAATTGCTTGTGTGATTATATTATAGTTAGACAAATGTAGGTATTTGGCCAATAATAAAAAAATGAGTGTTATAGGCATGACTCTTAAACAAGGGTTTAGAGAATTTGCAACAAATGTTTGATGGTAAGTGATTAGGGTTTAGAGTGCACTAATAGCCAAGGAATTTGATTTGTGGAATTCTACGCTTCCTTGGCATTCTTATCATATTTATAACCCCTTTTAGTGGAACCAAGTTTTTTTTATTTTTTATTGTCTTCAATAGGGATCTCTCTTCTTCTAGCAATAATAATGGATTTTTCAAATAAGTTAAGTTCAAATAGTCTAACCTATTTCTATTTGCATATTTGAAACCTAAATGTCACACACTAGGATTGTTTGCCTTAGACTTGAGGACTTGAATTTTCTTACTATATTCTTCAATGATCAACTCCTTTTGAAAGTAGTGCATAAAATGAATATTATAAAGCTTATCCTAAGTATTGTCTATTTTCTAAGTTAATGCATATGAAAAATGTCTAAAATCCCCTCTAAGGATTATGGCAGTCCACCTCTCACCCCAATCATGGACTACCCCATCCAAATATTGTAGTTTCACATTCAACTTGTCCTCCTAGTCATACATATGTTGCACCTTGAATGATAACTTGACATTACTTTTACAACAAAGCCATTTTGTGAGTTCTTCATCAAAAGTTGAAGTTGGGTTTGTGATAGTTATTTTTTTTCATCAATGATCTTGGTGGGGTATTATATTTCATTCAAATAATTTTTTTCCTACTTTCCCCACTTAGAGACCTTATGATTGTGCAATGAAGATTCTATACCATGTTCCATCGTCATTTTCCTAGGACTTGTAGCCATATCATCTCTTTGATTTCTTCTATGAATCCTTCAAGACTTTTTTTTTTAACTTGATTATATAAAGATTTTCCAGAGATAAAATTAATGGTCAGCTAAAGAATAATTTGTACTTGGACGAAATATTAATGTGTATATTTTTAAATAATTTGAAGTACAAAATAAGTAATTATATGAAGGTCAAAGTCGACTCTTTTGCAAATGCAAGGATGCAATTTTGATTTAGGATCAATCACATTTTATTTTAAGACCACGACTATTTGCCTTACATTAAAGAGAAAAAAAATAAAAATAAAATTTTGATTAAATGTGATGCTTTTATTGAAAGTGTTCGAAATATCACATTTAAGCTATAATGCAAATTATTGGAAGCCAAATGTCACCAATGCTAGAGATTATAAACAAAAAATTGTTATCTCAATGTTTAAAAATAATTTTCATTGAAATTGGCATAAATAAATTAGAAGAAAACACCATTTTATAATACAAATAATGTGTTATTAGATAAAGGACCTTGAAACATTATTAGATTTAAATAAAAGAATAATCATTCCTAAGTAATAAGGGGTATGGGGTATGTTTTGGACACAATCAAAGTAAAAGTTTTTGCATTTGCCAAAAGAGATTTAGGGATTCAAAATTTTTAAGTAAGGAATTTTGATCACATAAAGAGTTAGAGTTAGAGTTGCAATAAATATAATTTTAATTGTTTATTGATATTGAAATATAGGTGCATAAATTTTATTGATGCAATAAAGGAGAAAGGATGAAATGGTATTATTCTTCAAAACTGGTTGAAGTTGTTATATAGCTAACAACATCTTTAACAAGTATTTGACTATGTTTGCCTTAGCTATTTTGTAATAATGTTATATAATACATTTGTAAAAATGTTATTTTTGTATGATAATAGATATAATCTCTTGATTAGTTACTTAAGGTTTGTGCTAGAGCTATGTTCCCTTATTATATCTCTTAGCATTTATCCAATATAATCAACTAATTACAAGTGTGTGTTTATGGGAGTTTTTTGCATCCATTTTTCATATTTTTAGCAATGATCCACCAATGAGTGTGTGCCAACACTCTTTGCCTTGAATTTTTGTCTTCCATTATGTTTTTGTTTGGTTTATTTCTATTTTTGCAACAAAGTATTACATGTTCAGTATTGGGACATTACAAGTTGGTAATTTTTTTGCACTCTAGATGTTTGTTTTCTTATTTTAAATCTCATTTTCTTCATTTTCATTTTACCTTCCATTATAAACATTTATTTAGATAGATATGAATAACCCATTTTTACACTATATATATATATATATATATATATATATATATATATATATATATATATATATATATATATATATATATATATATATATATATATCTTCTCAGTAGATTTTGTACTATCCTTGACATAAATATAATCTACCTGAACACGTAATAACTAATTTTTTTTAATCATGAAGCCATAAAATACAAATTTGGAAAATCAAGAAAGTTAGTGTAAATGCCTTGAGTATAGGTAGATCTTATTTCAAGTTTCTTTTCTTTTTTAATAGGGACTTAACCTTATAAGAGATTACAACCTTCTTAGACATACAATTGTGTTCTCTTTGATTTACAATATCAATAATTCTTCTATCTGAAGTTTCTCCCACAACTTACATACATTTTGATCAGCGCTTACCTCAATAAATCTGCATACTTCCATATTTACTCCTATCTAAATTTATACAAAATATTACATAAAATAAATGGCCTAATGAATCTTGGTAAACATATTTATTTAAGAGTAACGAATGTTCCAAGAAACTCTTACATTAATTCATAAGGCGTTTAAACTATTTAATTATTATGGGAGGACTGGTTTAACATTAAGAACATCAAAAATTTTTTTATTTTT
Source organism: Pinus tabuliformis (assembly GCA_031772625.1). NCBI lineage: Eukaryota > Viridiplantae > Streptophyta > Pinopsida > Pinales > Pinaceae > Pinus > Pinus tabuliformis. The sequence goes on from CM062808.1 coordinate 793,791,429, forward strand.
TATTTTTCAAGCTAATAATACTTATTATGAAATTTTTTATTAATAATTTATTCAGTTACGTACATAGTTATATATAAAATCCAATGGCATGAAATTGCACGGAAACACTTCCCTCGATAATAACACTCGAGGCGATTTCAGGTAAGAGTGACTTCTAACCCTTTACGACCACCTTGAACAGGTTCATAAAACAAGTATATTGGGTATGTAAACTGTACTATTAAGTATCGTAAAATATCTCACATGGAGCGTGAATAACATTTGGAATTTAATCATTGTTAATTCAGCTCTACTGCTCATAGAATCTCTTAGTATCCTCACTCAAATAAGTACAACGAAGACATAAAGATTCTATCCTCACTCAAATAAGTACAACGAAGACATAAAATCAGTGAAGGTGATTTGTTGTTGGCAGGCATGTTGCATTAAGTATAATATTCAATTTTTCCATATTTTAACTAAACTCAATAAAGAAAATGTGAAGTTAAATAAAACTGTCCAAATAGATTTTTTGAAATCTCTTGACACTTAAAAATACGTGTTAACATTGTTTTCAAAGCTTCTTTACCTTCAATTTATCTGGGCGGAAAATATTATCGCAATCTATTCAACATATAAGTCAGCCCAAAGTGAATCCCAATTTAACAATTAAGAAAATATTAACTTGTTAGAATCACTGAATTGCCTTTGTTGAAATTCCTTCCACATTTAACATAAATATTGAACGAAGTCATCTCTGTAGGATAATATAGGAATTATAAATAAATAAAAATAAAAATAAATTGCAAATAAACAAACAAAGCTATAAATAAATAAAAAGAATCATAGCAAACTGATTTATTATTATTATTATTATTATTATTTTAAGTATGTCAAAAACATGTAATTTATTGGATGATACTTAGACATAACTATATGTTTTAGTGTTGAAAGCTCCATGGAAATCAAACTCAATCTTTAACTAGAAAACCATGCTCATTCAAGTCAATCCAATAATGGACAAACCAAATCCGTATCCAAAATCATGAAATGGAAGAAACCCAAACGCATCATTGGGCATTGAATTGGAAGATGTTGCTTTCAGTAATTTGACACTAACACGTATAAATAAATGGAGAAAACCCATGCCAAAAAACAAAACAAAACAAAAGTAATGAAACCAAAATCCATCGATAGGGATATCACATGTGAGGACTCAAAGTCCAGGTTAAAATTTTTTTCAAGACTTTGACAGTGAGTTCCTACAAATTCCATAGCTCTATTAATTATCCTTGCACATGTTGAAATTCCGAGGCCTTTTGGTGTCTTCACACCTCCAATTGCTATTGTTGTCACACCTCTGTCTGTCAACCCTCATAAAACCAAAGATTCAAATCCTCAAGTTGTTTTCATTGTTCTCCTATAACGTAAGAATTTGATGACTTATATAGCAATCCTGTAACTTTAAGGCCTTAATTTGTCTTGCATCATGTTTGGTTGTTATTGTCGGGGATAATATTATCAGTATTAAGTGGATTTCGGCTGATAAATAGTCATAAATATTTGAGTTTGTTGAAGTATGACTGCTGAATAAAGTTTTGATTAAAGTCTTGGATGTTATTTAGAAGGATGTTTATTGAATTGGGAGGTAGAATATTATTGTAGGATATACATCATATTTGGATTTAGACATATTATCAAATCAAAAGTTGTTGTTGTCCAATTATATGTCTTGGGAGCGGTTTTTTAGTTGTATTTTAATGTATTTGTATAATTATGTGAACTTAAACCATAGTTACCAAGTTCGAATTCGAATTCGATACGATACGATAAAAATTCGAATAAGAAATTTTTAATTCGAAAAAAAATCGATACTATACATCTTAAAAACTATCATTTTAAAAAATTTCTTATTGTGTTGGGGATATTTTCAGCCCATTTTTTTTTAAATTTATTTTGAATTTTGAATAACATCCAATAAACTAGATAATATAAAAACTTCACTTCCCTTCAATAATTTCTAAATTTAAATCTAACATATTTTTCTAATTTTAAAACTAATTTATCTAAAATCTTTCATAATAAATATAAACATTTTTAAAAATATCTAAAATTCCATAAAATCAGTCATGGCAAAATTAACATGTATTACAAATTAACAAACTGTTGTGTAACAGATTCTTCCTTTTCCTATTTTGCTGGCTTTTTAACCCATAAAAACAGTGATTGCAAAATTAACATGTATTACAAATTAACAAACTATTGTGTAACAGATTCTTCCTTTTCCTATTTTGCTGGCTTTTTAACCCATAACAACAATAATAAAGTTGGAAAATTATAAACTTTCTTATTCCACTCTGATTTTCCAGTTTCTCCAGTTTCTTTCCTTCTGCGCGGATGCCATCCTACCACTTTTTGTTTCACCATTAACATTCTCTCGTAGTGAATGAACAATCTGTACCGTTTACCGAAACAACCAACGGCCGATTTTGAGGCATTTAATTTTTCATTTAATCGCTTATCCAACAACTTATCCTTGAAAACCGAATCGAATCTCATCGAATAATACGGTATTCGTATCAAATTGGTGAATTTTCGAATTTTTTAGCCCGATTCGGACGAATTTGGTAACTATGACTTAAACAGTGTTATGTAATTCAAGTTCTCCGTCAGGGTTCTTTTGTTTCCTACTATTTTTTGGTATATTTGATCAAAAAATTTATGCAATAAAATTATTTTGTTGCTTTTTTTAACATTATTTATTTGGGGTAGCTCAATTGGCAAAGGTCTTGGAAATAAAGTTTCACCAAACCAAAAGTATTGGGTTCAAATCTTGTGCTATCCTTGCTCTCCCTCCCCACGATGAAGTTGGACATAACTAAAATATAGTCCTACCAAGCTTAAGAAAAAACATTCAACATAACAAAGGAACATAAGAAAAACCCTTATTGAATAGAAATAAACCCTACATGTATTATGGTGTTGAATGTATAATCCCTGGTTAAAATATTATATTAAAAAAATCTCTAATATTATTAAAACAATATCCAATATTAAAACATTATATATATAAAATAAATAAATAATAAAAGGATTTCATGCAAGTTAACCTGACATGAAGTCCACATGCCTCTTATCTCTGGAGAGTCACTTACACAATCCTCGGATTCAATAAGCTTGCAGGCGTTGAAAAATTGGTTTAATTGAATAAAAAAAGGGGAAAGGAGAAGTAATTTCAGAGCATTGTAGCTTGGGTTCGAGTTCCCAACACATTTAGATGCAGATCAAGCCAATGTCCTCCATGTCAGATCTACACCAACACGAAGGCGATCTACACCAACACGAAGGCGAGCAGATTTTGGAGGAATACATATTTTAATGTTGCAGTACAATTATGTAAAGGTTTTCAAGGCATACATATTCTAAGACATACATTTTTTAGCATTGCAATACAATTATGTAAAACGTTTATTGAATTTCTAAGATTGGGCTAGAACCCCTCACAATTTTCATGTATATGTAGAAAGCGTGGGGAATCTTTATAGATAGTTTTATTTTTTGAAGTATGGAATATTTCTTTAAATATTAAAATATATAGAAAAATGTGTGTTGTTTAATAAAAAAATAATTTTAATTTATATAAAATTTGGACCATATTTATTTGAATTGATGAATTCCCTATGGAAAATTTTGGAAAAATAGTCAAATGACTAAGTTTAGTGGATCAAAGTTCCTTTTCAAGAATTATGTTGTGACTCAGACTTGGATTAGGTTTTCATCTATGTGTTCAACGAAAATACAAATTTCCAATAGATCGGATGTAAGCGTTTTTGTCCCACAGGATCCATAGGCCAATTAGATTTGTAGATTGTTTCAATAAGACAAGCTATTCTATTCTCTGGCATGCCCTCTTTCACCTATTTTTTAAAAAATCAATTAAAACTTAATTGGTTTGGCCTTAAAGGTTGGCTTTGGTGACAAGATGACATGCCCTCTTTCACCTATTTTTAAAAAAATCAATTAAAACTTAATTGGTTTGGCCTTAAAGGTTGGCTTTGGTGACAAGATGACATGCCCTCGAGGTTGTCTTTTATGAGCAACTCTTTTCTATTTTTGGCCACTTTTGGCCTCAAATTTAATTAATATTTCATTTGTGTGTTGAAAGAGCATCTTTTTAATGGATTTGATATTTAAATAGGAATACAACATGGTTGGAAAACACAACTAACATTAGGCTTGCATTTCACTATTATATTTGGATCAAAATTGTTAACAGTCTTTGAGCAAACTAGGTTAAGGATGACTAGCAAGACCTTGTTCCCAACCACAATCAATTTATGAAACATGGATTTTTCCCAAGTAGTAATCGTTGAAAAGTGTAATTGGTGATATACTGACAGTAGCATGGCAGGAACTTGATGCAACAAATATTATTTTTTGTAAATACACAAGGCACCTAATGGTCTATTATTTTCTCACTCCTAAATAAATCACGTTGTATTATGCCCATCAAGAAAAATAGCTTGATGATAAAGGGAATACATAAGGTATAGTTTATTTAGTTCTCCTAGCTATTTATTATTCAACTTTCAAAGGAGCTAACTAAGATTGTTTGAGAAACTCATGTTATCAAATTGATCTTAGCTACATCATCTCACCTTGATGAAGAGGGCTTCTTACAAAAGTAAGTATATTTGGAGATCAAAATCATAGTAAAACCAAATTTAATAGATTTAGAACAATGTAATGGAATGCAAGCTCATAAAATTTTAATCAAATATTGGTATAAATGTAATTTTTCCTTCAAGATAGAACTCAGCATAACAATCAGGAATCCTCATAGAATGACTCTTCATAGGATTCGTTCTCTAATATATGTTAAATATAGATTTATTTGTTTGGTTTCCCCTCATTTGTGTAAACCCCTACCATATCCACTGAGATATGGGCATAAAAATCATGGAGTGAAGTGTCAGGCTCAACTCAAAATCATTTCTTTGGAAATAAAAGTAGCTGAATTTAACTCTAACTCAAAATCAATCTTTTAGAAATAAAAGTAATTGAATTCTACTCTAATTGTTTCATGCGATATCAAATTCTTAGATATCAAAGAAACTGACTTAATTCAATTTCACTTTAAGCCAGGTGATAGTCCAAAGCAATGTCCTAGTTGAATGTAACTTCCTATAATTTAATTTTTTGCACGCATGTTTTTATTTTGACACAATTGACAGTAAAAATGTAGTTGTGTTATAGAAATTCTCCTGTGTGTTATAACATTTTCCCCCTAAATACGATAGCTCAAACTAAGAGCTCTAGGACAACAAAGGGTTTTTTCAAAAATTCCAATTTCTTGTATCTGAAATTGACCTTTTCAATAAAAATGTCTGAAGTTGCTAACAAAGTTGGAGGTTGTTACACTAGGGAAGATACCAATGTAGAGCATTATGTGAACCATTGTATTTTTTCATCATGCCCTTTGAGCACCAACAATGTTGAAAATAATGGGTATGCAGTCATGGCTAAGCTGTGAATAAGTCAATACTTCTTCATGTCAGAAGACTGAGAGAAATGCTCGAGTAATTGTTATTATGATAGGTGGGGGAAATGGAGGTCAAAAGGAGAGAGGTTTTACTCCTACATGCTTTCATGAAATTCAAACACATTTCTTTTAAATCAAGAAGATTATGGTTGAATTCCTTCAAAATATGCAACAAGATTTTCTCGGTATACTTGGTATCCTCTCTTCATTGCAAAGTAAGTATTTTCTTTTAGCCCTCCAGTTCTCAATTCAACATTTTGGAGGCACATGCTCCAAACTATTCTTTTTTGTTTATTATTTTGTGTTTCTTTTGTTGCAAACATTTTATAGGTGGATTAAAGGAAATATTGTGGGTTTTAGGGCCATATTTTGAATTTGGGTTCTGAGAACCTAGGTTATGTCTTCTAAGTAAACCAAATTTATCATTTAATTTAAAAACAATAAGAAGGAAAATAGCCTATTTATAGCTCAACATTAATTTTATGATAATATACAAGTAAAATTTATTTACAACATATTAAATAACTAAAAAATTTCATTTAAGAAATTTATATAAGTAATCAACAAATGGAAGAATATTTGTATCAATAGCTTGGATGGGATTCTCTTGACTCTACTGAGATGCTCCTGTTGGGCTACCCAACTAAATTTACCTCTCAACCAACTATGAATGATTTGCCAGCCCATGGAACCTCCACAAGTTCCCTGACCCTCCAATCCCAAGTCCAACCAGTTTAGCGTGTCCAAGTTGTTGGAAATAATACTGAGAGGGAGGGTGAATGAGTATTTATAGTTCAATAATTTTTCATTTCCCAAACAGATTTATATATGCTACTTCTGTGAAGTGAATTTGCGTGTACACGCTGCTGTGATTAGAGAAAACAACATATACTGAGAGAACTTATGATTTAGTGAATTTATCATGTGTTGAACTTTAATCAGTGCATCAGTAACTTGTGAAACATTGTAGTAAAAACATAATAAACCATCACACATAAGCAACACACATGAACACCAAGATTTAAGGTGGAAACCCAATATGGGAGAAAAACCACCTTCTATTGTCGTCTCTGTCTTCTTTTAATATTAAGAAAATATGTTTACAATCTTATACTAGTGCAGAATCATACTAGTACGCAAGCAACTACCTGATCCCATCACACTTGATACCAAGCATGCGATCAATGAAAAATCAAGCTCAAACTGCGAGGCTAAGGCCTCTCCCGCTGCAGATCCAGCAGCTTGCTTGTTCTTCTTCTTCTGCGGACAATTTGTGGCATAGTGTCTGTGCTGGTGACAGTGAAAGCACTTCACCTTGGACATGTCCTGCTTCTTGCCTTTCGCACCGGAATGAGAAGATTTCTTGTTCTTCCCCTTCTTTGCTTTGGCAGCCAAAGCGCAATTTTCTTCATCAGGTACCTTTGATGAAGATCCATCCCTCGTATTCCGCCTGATCTCCTCCTGCACAAGATCTGACCAAAGTCTCTCCCATCCTGGCAATTTCTCCCAGCCATTGACAGAGTCCTTATAGGAATTCCAACTCTTTGGAAGACCAAGGAGAGCCAAGCTCACCATGTCCTCATCATCGACAGTCACCCCCACACTTCCCAGCTCATCCCTGCACTGAGTGAAATTTGTGAGATACTTGGGCATACTATCTCCCTTCTCACATTTAATGTTTCTGAGTTTATCCTTGAGTGCCAGCTTCCTCTAATCCCTCTTGCTTTGGAATAGATCTGTCAACGCTTTCCATATCAAGTATGGAGAAGCCTTTCCATGCAGGCTGGACACAATGTGATCCTTCACACCCTCCAATAGAATCCTTTGACACTTTACTATCTTCTTTTGCCAAACCTCAGCTTTGACAGCATCAGTAGGCTTTGGGACCTCAGCCTCTATGAACTCCTTCAGCCCATTATCATCTAACACCGCCTCCATCCTGTCCTTCCATGCAATATAGTTCGAGCTGCCCTCAACAGCATACTCCAATCGCAATCCATTGAAAGACATTGCAATGTTGACACCAAGAAAACACTGCTGCAAATTCGAATTCCACCAGCTCAAAACTCAATCGCCTCTGATCTAAAATTCGTGAGAACAAAGTATTTCTCGTACAGAGATTGACTGTATGGGCTTTTACCGGATATCTCACCTTCCAAAGGAAGGATGGATCCAGAGGCTACCTAGCCCGATTACAGACTCTGCCTGAAGAAATAAAATGTAAACACTTTCTGAATAATAGATTTGATGATCAACTACTTTGATACCATGTAGAAATTTTTGAATAATATGACACTTATTCATAGAGATTATCCTGATTACACACTATTGCGGAATACATGCATAATACATAACCTCCTCTACGTTGATCATCAATTTAGTAGCATTAAAATCAATGAAACATCAATCACATGCACACATTAACACAGTATGTAACCAGGGAAAGCACACAGCTGAAAACCCCACACTATCTGTATATTATATTGATTGAGAACATGTAACAATACATAGTACAATACTCCTCGCAAGCACTCAGTACTATCTCCACCTGTTACACACAAACTAGCTCAGATTTGATGCCTCAAATCTCCTCCACTGTTTGCCTGCATCCACTACGCAATCCTGCAAGAGAATAATGATCAATGGTTGAAGCAAACTAATATTTCCTTGGCTGAACCACGCAATCCTCATTGGCATTACTCAATCCCACTGATTGTGCAAGATCTCATGCACAACTATAGTCACAAATGATAGCAATCTCAACCTCTAACACCTGTCTCCACTAAACTGTCCATGCACTGAGTTAACTGATGTATTCTTTAGTTGCTTTATGAGTTAATAATTAGTGAATTAATTTAACAATTAATTCAGATCACTCATCACTAGTGTATTTGCAGTTAGAATAAATACAACTAGTTTAACCAAGTCAAACTGAACACAACTCCATCAACTCCATAATCAACTCCACCAAACTCAACCACATGAGTTCTAACTGAAGTCCTGTATGCAATAGCTCAACTGACCCACAAGAAAAGCGTATTTCCTTCTGACAGCTGCATGTGCCACATCTGTAGCTCAAAATGAAGTGCTCCAAGAGGATAAGATAATGTTTATAGTCCAGATATTATTATGAGCTAATAATATTCGACTGTTCTATTTTTAGCCTGGCAGTCTAAAAAAATAGAAACAGCCCATATGTCTAAAAATAGAAGTCCATCTATTTTTACCAACATGACCAATCATCCACAAATAGAATCCTACAACTAATAGACCATGATCCATATGTCTAAAAATAGACATAGTCTAAAAATAGACTTTGTGCCAAAAATAGCCTGCGGGCCCACTTAGTGAAGGCAACTTCTTTCCACTAAGCTCCATCATCTTGTTGCATTCTCAACACTGATCAGAAGCCCTTAGTTCCATCTTCTTGTTCTTCTGTACCAATGTCCTGTTATCCCTTAATAGACTTGTTACACTGAGAGTTGCATTTTATTAAAACTGAACTGATGTATGAGTGAGTTGCCATCAAGGACAACATTTGTATCATAATGCCAACACAAGTTAAAACCAACACTGTCAAATATATCTAAGTTTGAGCTCTCTCATTTTTCTCTCCATTTTCTCCCTTCTTCTCCCATCACATTCCTCCTCCCAAACTAAAATCCTCCAATTCCAAAATAAATAACAAGGAACACCCCCCCCCCCTCGCCCTTCTCCTCTCATCCTCCTTCCATTTTTGTCTCTTCCTCTCATCTACCTCAACCACTTACCATGAATAGCCCCTCATCCTTTTAATTTAATAGCCTTGACTTTCCTCACCATATCTTATCCAAAACTACATTTGAGAAGACACCTTAGGAATAGAAATATGGATATTTAATTTAGAAATAAATTGAAGAAGACCATATATTATCCAAAAGTAGATTTCAAAACACATCTTGGAAATAGAAAAATAGATATCTTATCCAAAAGTAGATTTGATAAGACACTATGGGAATATAAATATGAATATTTAATCTAGAAATAAATTGGAAAAGACCATATCTTATCCAAAAATAGATTTGAGAAGACACCTTTGGAATAGAATAATAACAAATAATAAAAGTCATATTAGTAAAATAAAATTACAAATTCACAAGTGTATGTATATACCAATATTACTTAATTATTATAAGTCAATATTTTCATATTAATTAAACATCAATCACAATTAGCTTAATAGGATCAAGCAGGGCCTTACATCTAGTTTTGTGTTATTTTTCACATTTTTTTGTGCCATTTTTTGTTTCTTATTTTGCGTCATCATTTGCATCGAGTTTTACACCATCCTTTGTATTCGATTTAGCACCATTTTTGGCATCCAATTTGTGCCAATTTTTGCATCTAGTTTGCACAATTCTTTTCTTCTAATTTTATACCTATTTTTGCATTTGGTTTTTCATTTCTTTTTGTACATATTTTTGCACCATTATTTGAATCCAATTTTGGACCATATATTGAATCTGATTTAGTGTCAAATTTTGCATCCATTTTTGTGCCCATTTTTGCATCTTGCTTTGCACCACTTTTTGCATCCACTTTTTTATTTTACTTGTATTTGTTTTTTGCCCCACATTTGGCATCATTTGTTGCATCCAATTTTGCATTGTCTTTAACACCATTTCTTGCATCCAATTTTTCATCCTTTTGAGAATCCATATTTTCATCTAGATTTACATCCTATTTTGAGCCATGTGTTACCTCCACCTTTGCATCTCATTTTGTGTCTAATGCTACATTCAATTTTGGTCCATTTTTATATCTACTTTTGCATTTGTTTTTTCTCCAAGTTTAGCATCATTTTTTTCACGTCATTTTGCATCTCAATTTGCATCCAAAATTGAGCCATTTTTATGTGCATTTTTTTGTGATTTTATGTGTCTACTTATGTGTCCCATTTTGCACCATTTTTTACATTCATTTTTGCATTTGATTCTACATACATTCTGGTGTCTAGTTTTTCATCTTTTTTGGCATCCAACATTCCATCATTTTTTCCTAGCTCATTTTATGTCCACATTAACATCACATTTTGCACCTAGGTTCACTAGTACAAAATGGCTAATTAGTTACTAAAAAAAACGAAAAATTTGCATATAAATGACCATTTTTTAATCCATGATCATAGTAGCTAGTTTATAGTATCTTATAACATGACCAACTTTTAGTCATATTTAGCTTAATCATTAATTGGTTGTCTCAATTTTATTGTCTAGTAGTATATTTAATGATAAATTTGGTCATTAATTTAGTCATTGATTTAATCATTAATTTCCACAATTAACGATCAAATGGACAACAAAATATACTACTACATGATCATCTAAAAAACCAATTAATGACCAAAGAAATATGGCCAAAATTTTAGTCGTAGTATAAGGTACTATAAATTAGCTACTAATAGTCATATATATATGCAAGTTTTAGTCATCATTTGAAACGAATTAATGACCAATGAAATATGACTAAATTTTGGTCATGTTATAAGATATTATAAATTAACTACTAATAGTCATATATATGAAAAATTTAGTCATCATTTGTAATAAAATAATTATCATTTATAGTAGTCAATTATCTTTTTTTGGTTATTTCATCCTCATTATACAAATGATTGATTAGTTATTTATATTCATTTCATTTAATTTCATTAATATCCATTATAAATGGCTAATTTACTTCTTGTATATTCATTTTATTTGTGTTCATCATTAATCAATAAAACTACTAATTTAATAGCTCAAGATTGATTTTGTGTGTTCTTTATTAATCAGTATAAATTAATTAGTATGATTTTGTGACTAAATTAAAAAAATCTCATACAATGTGCATGTTCATCTAATATGAAAATGCAAAGTTACATATGTTAGTTACAATACTAAATAATATCAAGTACAACTATAAATAATTTCAAACACATAAATTATATTATATTAAATGTCAAGTATTGCAATATGAGTTTCCAACTTAATATTGGTTGAGCTACAATTTACACATGAAATATTGTTTCATCACTTCAAATCATTATCATTCTGTTGCCAAGGAATTGCAGGTGAATTCACCAACTCTGAAGAGTTGACCATCAACATGTGTGTGTGTGTGTGTGTCATGCAGGATAATTAGCTTGAAGGGTATGAGTAGACTGGTTCTCTTCTCTCCCTCTTTCTTCATTTTTTTCTCCAGTGTTATTGTTCTCCTCTTTCTTCAATTCATGTTTCTTACCATCAATAATGATTTCTTCTTCTGAAAATGAAAGAAGATACAATGCAGAGTATAAGACATAAAAGACAATGAACACTGGAATATAAACTAAAGTAAACTATAAGGGATTTATATGACATATACTTCAACATCAACATTCAATGCCATTTTTGTCGAGAAAGGCAAGAAACTTGAACATTTTTTCTTCAGTTGGGCAATAGTGGCTTTTATGTGGCTGAATGACTTGTATAAACAAAGAAAATAAAATGTCACCATAGAAAATAACACCTTAGGGACATAGTATTCAACCTCCAATAAAATATTAGGCACACTCATGCCAACTAAGTTACATGCTAAAAATATTAGGCTATAGATAACTTGAGAAAACAAATGAAAATAATAAGACTACGCATAATAAATAATGTATGACAGTTTCGTGAAAAATTGCAGCATAGAGGAAAACAAAATTCATGTGGTTACTCATACATGTGGGTGGGTAACATGCCCCAGTATTCCATAATCCTTAGGTTCCAGAGAAAGTAAAACTCCTACTAAAATAATGATAAATCTTGGCAACATTACATGGTACATAGGGCCTTTTAGTCCCCTTGAGAAAGACAATGTTCTCCCAAAAAACTTACCAATACTACCAAAATAGGTAGGGGCTTGTAGCCCACTCAAGGAACAATAACATGAAACGCAATCTCGATAAATAGATGCCAAGATCAATTCCTATCACATTGTTAAAAATATTACATAATTTATGAGTTCGTAGATAGAACTAACCAACAAATTGATCATTAGTTAATAATTAAATGAAATTGATTTTCCATCTAACCATACACGACAACAGTAAAATTTCAACACAATAGCATATTTATTGGCTTGAAATGTAATCATTTTAACAATTTGATCCAATGGGACTACAATAAAGAAAATAATAGAACACAATTCTCATTCAATGAATATACCACAAGGGAATAAGTAGTTGAAAAAGAACAATTCACAAAATGCCTACAAAGAATAACAATGCAACTAGTTGCATGATCCCAAATATTTTCATGATAGCCTGGACGAGGAAAGCAAAGATATATTGCTCCATCACCCCTTTCAATTGCTTCATATTTTTCTGACTATCTATTGTAATTGGTGGTTTTTTTACGTGCAAGATCTATTAAGTATATTTTCACAGGATTCTCACGGTTTATCTAGTAAATAAATTGTTAAACTATATATTAAAAAAAATTGAAGTGAACTGCTCAAAATCCTCTCAAGTGGGTTGTGGTCAAGTGGTTAAATCAAATCACTTCTATTGCAAGAACCAGGTTCAAAACCACTCGAAGTCATGTTACTAAATTAATGTGGCCAACAGAGTTATTTACCCCATTCAAAAGTGGGTGGAAACCTTAGCAACCTTGAAGGCCCATGGTTGTGGCCTATCTAAAAAGACAAGGAAATATGTAAGTATTGGATGAATTTAATGGAAAAGATACCCCTTTATTATGGCCTATAAGAAATGGTAATGCCCAATTCATTAACAAAGGGCCATTTGCTTACTGCCAAAAATAATATCATAGGATCCTAACTGGATGGAAAAATACCTTCGCTATTGTAGTCATCAAGTCATTCATGGAATGTTATATCTCATATGATTCAAAGAAATATGTTTCTTCAGACTTTTCTATGGAACTTACATACACCTATGCAAAAGTGAATTCAATCAACTTTGAATATCAGATGGAAATAAAGTAGAAATATCAACTATGGTGTTAATATCAGTCCCAACAAAAGATTGTGCTTGGCTAAAAATGAATGTGTTACGCACCCTTTTAGGTTGTATAGAACCATCCAATAATTGCACAATAGTTTTAGCTCCTTTTATTGTAGGAAAAAAAGACAACCAATTGGATCATTTGAAGGGTGGACATTGATGCTAACTAATGTCCAGGGAAAATTTGTGCAGGCCAACACACCCAAAATAACTTATCCTTCATCCAATAATCAAGTGGCTATAATATATTGTTGTGTGATTTAATTGCAAGTTAAATCTTGATCATTAATTGTCAACCCGAGGTTTGTAGAACTGACGAGGTATAGCTGTACTATATATACTAGATGGTTATTTATGAGAATAGAATAATTTAATGCAATTAAAACTAATTACAAAGCAAATTAAATCAATCTAATCCAAACCAAACCAGACAAAAAAATAAATTGAAATCATACATGCTTTAAAATGTAATCACACTTACGTAAATGAAATCACATCGCACTTTCATAAATGAAATCACACTTGCAGAATTGAAATCACACCACACTTGCATAATTGAAATCACACTTGCAATGTTGAAATCACACTTGCTGAATTGAAATCACACCACACTTGCATAATTGAAATCACGCTTGCTAAATTGAAATCACACTCACATGTCCTGAAATGAAATCACACTTGCTAAATGGAAAAACATACTTTCGTAAAATGAAAACACACTTGCTAAAAATAAATGAAATAAAACAACTACACTATGTTACCAATATGTACAAAGGTGTGCAAACTGTGGTTGATGGGGGCCCTCCATTCCTCAACAAGCACCCTAAACAAACTATCATATCTTGGAGATCAAAGTAGTAGTAAGCATTTCATAAAATGAGTTACAATATATTACAAGAATTCTCTATCCTCACTTTAAAAATCACATATTGGATGGAACTTTGAACCTCCAACTAACAACTAGAAACTAGCTACTAATGACTAATTAATTAACAACTAATCCTTAACAACCCTTTGTATGAAGGTTGCACTCCTATTTATACAAAAAATGAGGATAACTATTCAATAGATATAGTTCTTTAGATCTCTCCTAAATCCACATTTATCTCTTGTGGTTACAACCAATCTCCTAAAAATATAAGATACAAATCCTCTCAAAAGTCTCTCATCCATGATTCTTCTCCTTTGAAAGTGCATAGTTAATGATCCACATCTTCTACAACTATTCCACAAATATTTATGAGTTGGAATTTGAAATTCGAATTTGTCATTGGGTGGCCAAGTAAGACCCTTTGTAGAATCTCAAGTAGGCCTACAATATGACAAAACTCATAACACTTTTAGATATTTATGAAAACATTTTAATTTCCTAATATTTAATCACAAATTCACTTATAATACTTAAAATCAATGACTTGGAAAATAATAATAATAAAATCATATGATTATGAAAATGGTTACTAAATGTAGGGTTATGGAGTTACAAAGTTACGGAATGAGGGTAAAATGATGGAAATGAAGGTGAAAGTGGATGACATTTTGGAGACCCAACATACCCCCTAACTGAAGATGTTACATGCCCTCATGCAACTATTTCATTGATTCTCTTAATCATAAGTTGATCTTCTTGAAATGTTTTTCTTCCTTATGAGCTTTGGTTGTATATTGATTCTATTTTAACTTTGCATAATCATATCAATTGACACTTTTATTTTTTTTGCAAAGTGTACTTTGAAATATATTTGATTACAACATATAATTTTTTATGGTTGGTTCTTGTGTGACAACCAAACTTTATGAGTATTTGTTCTTGTGTAACAATACTTTTGTTATTTTTATTGCATCAAAATACTTGAAAACATTGAAAATTCCTTTTTAAGTACCATAGCGACTATTAGCCATTTATTGTGCTCATCAATTGATCATTACAAAACATATAAACTTTTGGAATCAAAATGCAATAATAGTTGATTAGGAAAAATATGTTGGTTAGGATGAAATGAAATGTGACATGTGACATGAAATGTGAATATGAATTGATATCCCTTCCCCCCAATTAAAGGTATTTTCAGTTTTTGGAAAATGAGAAAGGGAATATAAATGAAGCGAGTTATTTTCCAAAATAACAATATTAGTATTTAAGGAACTACATGATTAAAGATTAGAAAATAGCATACCTTCAATTACCTAAAAAGTGGACAAGCTACATATATAGAAGAGTGTGGTTTCTACTACTGGATCATGGAATATGAATTAAAAGAATATGATATGGCTTCTTCTTTCTCTTGGTTGTATGAATAGAGGACGAGATTGGAATCTTTATTGCTATGGTTGTTGAATTATGAATTGAGTCTTACTGTGAACTCCTGAAATCATATAGCCTTCATTTGTTCCACTTAGTGACATAATTCTTATCTATTTGAATAAATATGTCAATGTTGAACATAGAAAAGAAATTTTTGGATTACTGACCATTAATGAATTCCATTAACCAACACGATACTACTCACCATTGATGTCAATGAGAGTCAAGATGGCTAAGTAAATCTTACTAGGTATGAATAAATCTATCGTAGTCGAATAACCTAGAAGATCTAACAAACATGGGACATTGATGTATTCCCACTGTTTATTAGCGAGAGAAATTTCCATTAAGGCATGTAAGCTTCAAGGTACTTGAAAGATCTCTAGTTTTGATCCCAGATGATGTGTCAGAGTCGATGGGTCAAAACTTGTTAGAAGGGAGGCCTTAGTGAATCCTCCATCATCTAACACGAGTATGAAATAACAATTTGAAGGGCTATAGATGGAATTTTTTTTATTGAAGTAAGGTTTATTTAAAAAAAAGGAAAAGGAAAAATGGGGTGACTCAACTTTGTAAGGGAGTTGAATGGCTTTATCTTTGGGTTAAGGGTGACTGAAAATGAGGTAGGAAAATATGAAGATTGCAAAGGGAAATGAGCTTTTGATAGTAGGGAGATGAAAATTTATCGATTGACTACAGGCTTAAAATGAGAAGCAATGGTAAAATTGGTATGTCTTTAGTAGAAATGGTGTAGTGTATCTAACTTTACATTGAATGATCATGCTCTTTTGAAAGAAACTTGGTCTTAAAAAAGGTACTCGTGCATATAATGATCTTCTTTCATCATCCTGGAACTAGAAAATACTTAGCAATTTCTATAATAAAATGTAAGACTACCAAAAAGGATAGATGATTAGTCCATATTCATTTGATATATACACACAAAACATAGAAATAATACTAAGAAAACAAGTTCAAGGATGAAAATTAAATGCACTTTTACCTAATCAGTACCAAAGATCACCTATTATTGTTTTGTTGGTGACTTCCTTATTGTGTTTCTAACCAATTTTTAGCTTGAAACCTCTTCTCCATACCAGGGAAAATTTTAGGGGCTAATATTCGCAATTGGGCTAATTTTCCATGTTTTTTCATAAAAAAAGATTCACCAATTTCATTTTTTTCTAAAAGTCATTTGCCCAAATTTTATAGTATAAAATTATTTCACCTTAAATGTTGCCAAACTTTTATATGGAGACTACATAAAATGATTAGAAATTTGAATATTTTTACAAAAATATTGACAAACATTTTACAGATTGCATATTATGGACTAGTTAGATTCGCCAAGGTTTCTAAACTTTAAAATAAATTTCCATCCTTAAAATGTTCCCTCCTCCATAGAATTTAATACTTTATCAAAAGACCATAAAACAATTTTTCATAAGCTACTAAATTGTGTCGATTATGTAGCTACCAAAAATCTAGATCGTTGCATTGTCTTGTCGCTTTACAACTTGCAATTTGACTCAAATGGTGATTTGTCAATTATCGCGGTTGGATTTTTAATGTTTGCGGGTTTTTATGGAAGTCTAAGTCTGTAACTACATTTTTTATTTTTCTCTAGTGCTCCACCCTTGCCCATGATCTTGTGGATCAAGAAAATGCTCAAAATTGAAAATTATTGGATTAGCTTGAAACAAACACCAAAGCGTAGGTCTCGTCGCCCTAAATCCAACTTAATTCATTTCACCGAAATCATACTTTGGATGCTCCTAGAATAGCGCTTTGTTCATTTTGGGAAATAACCAAAAACATGAAATTTGAGTTGCAGGAATGCCTAGTCATCAGTTTGTATGCTGACTAGGTCATGAAGTGGCAAGTTTGACTATTTCTCATCAGCCAATGTATGGTTGAAACTTGGCATTTTTTTACTAGTTGACATGTGGATGTTTTTTATTGGCTACAGTTTTGTTGTGGAGGGACAACGAGAGAGTCCCATGTGGGCCAACCATTGGTTTCCACATGGCCTCCTCATGGTGGACCAAAATTTACTAAGGGTCGAACTTCCCTCCATAAGAATCTAAACCGAGACCTCATGCCAATCAACAAAGTACTTTACCAATCTTCCTACCACATGTTTCTTATTTAATATAGTTTCGAACACCCATTTAATTTTTATGCGTGCGTTATTAAGGAAAGGGGTTGGGGCTAAGCCCTAACCCCTAGCCACACCAACACCATAGAACCATAGGCGAGGAACAAGGGTTAGGCTTTAACCTGGCCCACGGTCGCATGCAATTCACCATGTAACCAATGCAAAAGGATAAAGAGTGCAGTGAAGGAATGAGGATTAGCCCTTGATTTTCGACACCCAACACAGTCGTATGGTCCTTAAGTGACCAAGATTTTTGGAACTGGGGCCAAATGCAGATTTTAACCATTCTACAATTTCAACCGTAGATCAGGAATATAAGCCAGGTTTCCATTAAGTTTGCGCGTTCAGGGCACATAGGCCAGGTTTGGGTCGAATTGTAGGATTATTAACAACAAAATTAGGTAGAAACTTAAAACAATGATATCTTACTGAACTTTTTGCCAAATGAGGTGAGAAAAGAACCCAAAAAGGGGTTTTCAATAGAGTTGGATCCATTTAAGACATTATTTTTTCTATTTGAGATTTCTAAAAGCCTGTAATTATACTTTTGATTATGAATTTAGATCTCTTATCCAATTTTTATTGCAAAATTTTAAAACTAATTTGGTTCAATTTTATTTTTTAATCTTCCAGTTGTAGAGAGCAGAAGAAGACAGCATACTCAGCAATATTGAAACCCTTTATTCATTTGGAATGTGAAATTTAAAAATACAAAGTGAAATGATTTGATCTCTAACTTCAAATTGTGGCTCTCAATACTCTATTTGTTCTCCTTCTTCTCAAATATTCCTTCTCTTTCTACATCTTCTTGCAAATGATTAGCGAGCTAGGTGGCTCTTAGTGCACCACCAAAAATAAAATTGTAAATGAAATATAACTTAAAAACTAAAAAAAACACCATCAAACTTGGTTTTATTCATTAATTCTATCCTACTCTACTCTACTAGAAATAGAAAAATTGTGTCAAGTGTATACATATTTCCAGTGTAACCATGTGCATAATAGAAGTAAAAATATATTCATTCTTAGTTTTGAAATATATGCACTAAAATACATGAAAGAATGAAAAACCAACTATTTTGATAATTCAATTAAGAAGTAAAGAAGAATTGAAGATTGATGTGACTTGATCCTTGATTGGAACCATCTTTCAATAAGGCCATGAAATTTCTAATTCCTTTCTTGGTTTAGATCACATTGAATATCCTCCTTTATTATACATTCCTCAATCTTAGATTCTAGTGGTTTCTCCTCATCAAAAGTATTGCATGATTTTTTAATATCTTCAACAGATTGATAAGAGGAATCAAAAGAAACTTGAAGATCTTCTTGTGGAGGTGGACAGATAGACAAGTTTCTCTATGCAGTTAAAATAAACTCTTCCTAAGAGGCATATATCCTAGCTATTGCTAATATTGGAGAATTTTCTTTGAAGGAAATTCTTCAAACGCTTAATTGTTTGTGAATTACTCCAACTCGTTGATAATTCCTATCGTGCACACAAATTAGTACAAAGTATTGAAAAATTATTGAAATCCAATATGCAAAATGATTTTAATATGATTTTAACCATGCATATAAGAATGAATGAAACTATTATGAGTTCTCTAAACTTTCAAAATAAACACCTATGTCTACCTCCCTAGCAACGACGCCAAAATGTTGGGTGATTTAATTACGAGTTAAATCCCTGTCATTAATTGTCAACCCAGGGTTCGTAGAATTGATGAGGTATACTTGTATTATATGTACTAGATGGTTATTTACCAGAATAAATTAATATAATGCAATTAAAACTAATTACAAAACAAATCAAATCAATCTAATCGAAACAAAACCAAACATAAAGAAATTGAAATCAAACTTACATAAAGGAAATCACACCACACTTGCATAAATGAAATCACACTTGTAGAATTGAAATCACTCCACACTTGCATAAATGAAATCAGACTTGTAGAATTGAAATCACAGTTTCTGAATTAAAATCACACCACACTTGCATAATTAAATCACGCTTGTTGAATTGAAATCACACTCACACCTGCTGAAATGAAATCACACTTGCTGAAAGGAAAAGCACACTTGCATAAAATGAAAACGCACTTGCTGAAAATAAATGAAATAAAACAACTATACTATGTTACCAATATGTACAAAGTTTTGTAAATTGTGGTTGATGGGGGGCCTCCATTCCTCCACAAGCACACTAAACAAACTATCACATATTGGATATCAAAGTGGTAGTATGTATGTCATAAAATGAGTTACAATATATTACAAGAATTCTATATCGTCACTTTACAAATCACATCTAGGATGGAACTTGGAACCTCCAACTAATAACTAGCAACTAGCTACTAATGACTAATTAGTTAAAAATTAATTCTTAAGAACCATTTGTATCAAGGGTTTACTCCTATTTATACAAAAAATGAGGATAAATATTCAATAAATATAGATCCTTGGATCTCTCCTAAATATACATTTATATATTGTGGTTACAACCAATCTCCTAAAAATATAACATACAAATCCTCTCAAAATCCTCTCATCCATGATTCTTCTCCTTTGAATGCACATAGTTAATGATCCACATATTCTACAATTATTCCATAAATCTTTATGAGTTAGAATTTTAAATTGGAATTTGTGGTTGGGTGGCCATGTAGGACCCTTATAGGATCTCCAAGTAGGCCTACAATATGACAAAACTCATAACACTTTTATATATGTATGAAAACATGTTAATTTCCTAGTATTTAATCACAAATTCACTTATAATACTTAAAATCAATGACTTGGAAAATAATAATAATAAACCCATATGATTATGAAAAGGGTTACTAAATGTAGGTTTATGGAGTTACAGAGTTATGAAATGAGGGTAAAATGATGGAAATGAAGGTGAAATTGGATGAAATTTTGGAGACCCAACACATATTGATCTCCTCTAAGAAATCTATAATATAATATAATCTCCTCAATCAAAATAGAAAAAGACTATAACATGAAAAACTATTTTAAATGTGCAATGGCTGACATATTATAGTACACTAAAAAATGGAATAAGAAATGTACACCAATTGTAAAACCCTCATTAGAAATTAATTACAACACTAAGAGAAGTGAAGTGCATTCTATAACCTGGTGCATATGAGATTATAACATCCATTGGTAACACTTGTCAATTAAAATGGAAAAGAAAAATAAAATTCATAAAGTAAAAAAGAAAATTTAGAATAAAATACCAAAATATATTTATGTGTGTGTGTGTTTGTGTGTGTATACATATTTTTTTCAAACTCAAAATCGATAAAGTGTCAACTAGGACACCAACTTAGACTCAAACTTGGAATCAATCAAGGGTCAACTTGAACTCCCACTCAGACTCAAATTGTCTTAAACAGATTTGATTTCAATGACTTTGTTTACTAAGAAAATACTTAAAATACTTAGGTATTAATTAAAAATCATTTTTAAAGATTCGAAGCCATTAGAGAAAAAATATATAAAGTTTTCTCATGCACATAACACGTAAAGTTTGAGTATCTCAAAAAAAATTTAAAATGGCAATGAGTAAAATACATGTCAACAACAAAATACATCATTACTGATTGATGATTCTCTAAATGGCCTCTATATTCTTAAGTATGAAAAAATTACTACAACCATCTCTTTTTTCCTAGCCTTTTCTTCTTCAAATTTCACAAGTTGATTTTGCAGTTCCAGTCTAACTTATCAAGTCTCCTCTAATGGGGAAATGCATGGGTGAACATGGCCTCCTATACCAACTAAGTGTTCTTGTAACCTACTCTCCCCCAACGCAGAGCGCCCCCCCCCCCCCCCCCCCCCCCCTCCGCCCCCCTCCCAATGCATTTATTGCAATAATTTTCTCATCAACAAGATCAATATGGATCCATGCAAGATGATTAAATCATGGGGCCATGGAAAATTTCCAATATGAAAATTCAAATATGTAACATTTAAAACCCTATCTTAACTTCTAATTATGAAAATCTCATACTAGAAACTTGCAATTTCAAACTAGTAATGGGTTGAAAGTGTTATGCTTCTATATCAATAGGTGTCATATTTCATGATTGACTTGATTAGCTCTGCAATATGTACATACCTTTTCTTGCTGCAAAGGTTTTCCATATTCTCAAAAAATCAAAAAAATTTAAAAAATGAAAAAAGGGTATACCCTAAAGGAAAAATCAAAGGGTGAAAAGATAAATGGTCAAAAGAAAAAATGAAAAGAAATGAACCTCAAATAAAAAGGACCAGGAAAGTGTGCAAGTTCAAATGCCACTACTATTTTATTATGCTGTCAATAAAGCATCATGAACAGCTTGTTGAACTTTTTACCACAATTAATGAATGGCCAAATAGCTTAATCTTGGCTAGTTCATGTTTGAATTTCCTGTTTTAGAGATAGAAAATAAAAATCTGTCCAAACTGTTTAAACTTGGCAGATAAGTAGATAGGTAGAGAAGCAAAGGTGCTCAACTATTTAATCTGAGCCCTTGGAAGAAATAAGTGCAGATTTAGATAGGCTTATCATGTAAATAAAAGAAAATTGAAAAGGGTTTGCCAGTCTAAGTGCACCTGAGAAAGAAGAAAAATGTTAGGCAAAGTAGGCTGGGTAGGCAATTTTGATGTTGCAGAAAGAAACTTGTGATTGATTTTTGTCTCTCAAGTTGTTCATCTTATTATTATCACAAGTATCATCGCAGGTGTTTGGATCTAGGTCAAGCAAAGCATGATTGACTCCCCTCCATCCTTTTCCCAAATCACTTACTAATCTCCCCCCAGAGATATTGAGATTTGCTCAATATCCCCAACTCACTCCATCTCATTTCATAAAAAGCCTAAGTAAAACCTTTTTTCTTAGGAAATTGTACAAAATCACATAGAAACCTTTTTTTTTCTTAAGCCTAAGTTGTTAAACTTTATAACTTAGCGCTTATTTTTATATCATTTCTCATATTAACTGTTAACATTATTATATTAAATCCCTTGTAAATGTTGCCCTACCCATATTATGTATATATAACATAAAAATCCCACAATATTTAATATCCTGCCCCGGTCGAAATATGACCATAGTCTTAAAAGAATGAGGGATTAATAGTTCATTCGGAACCGGTTAATAACCTCCCCACACAGTTTTGAAATTAATTAACCCCGCGTTAATTAATTAACAAATCACCCCGCCAACCAATAAACATAGCACCAATATGATTTATTAACGTTTATTATATTGGGCCACTGCGCATTAACCCTCCACTATCTTCGCAGAGCGCCAACCGTCCAATCGGCGCCCTCCCATCGGACGGCCAATATACATATCGCCAGCCTTCCATCTGCTGCACTTTAACGTCCGGGGAATTGGTGGTATCGCCACCCATACCAGGATGCGTGTCGACTATCCATGCTGCTCGCGGCCCTCCCAACCAAAACCACTTAAGCCCATAAGCGGTGCGGGCCAAAACCACTTACTGCTCTCCCGATAACCCCTCGCTGACGCCACTGCCACGTCACCGTCCCGTACCCCCCGCTAAACAACAAAGTGTCCCATCATGCTAACATCATCTGCTCAATAAATGCCAAAAATTACCCGCCGAACCAAATTTCGTTAAAAAGCGATGAAAATATCATTTTCGCTGTAATCTGTTTGTTCACACTCCCATGCAAAAAGTGATTGGAGCCACTGTACCAGCTTTTTCAACCACCACCCGGCTGAGCAAACCACAACAACATCCTCTGCCCTCCGTCATTCGAGCTACAATTACTCAGTTTGCCTCCATAGTCCAGGTATTTATCCATTTCACAGGTAACCCTGTAAATTCCACTTTTTCACTGAAATTTCTACTTGTGAAAACCAAATTCGAGTCAAGAACAGTCTGTTCAGCCCATCAAAAGACTCCCAGACCTGCTGTTCAGTCCAATTTTCCACAACCATCCTAAATTCCAGTTTGAAAACACAAGAACCAAACATGGAATCCCCTGCAGCCCTGAACGTCGCACCTGTAAATGCACCTCACAAAGACTTTCAGATAAAGGACTTAACCACTGATTATAATCATCTTCAGTCCTCTGCCAAGTTAGGGATAGTTATTTGAGCAATTTTGATATTTTTGGACTGTGGGAATCAAACCTTCCCATGTACTTCCTACCCTCAGTCCATGTTTTCCTAGACCTCATACACCAATGTTGTGCCAGCTATGACCCTGTCCACAGAGAAGTTATGTCACCTTCACAAACTGTCCTTTTTTCCATAACTGCTGAATCCATCAATGAGATGATACACTTCCATTCCACTGAGCCTCTTTGTGATGCAGGAAAGTGTTCCCTCTGTGGACAGAGGCAACCCCTCTAGCCCTAGAGTAGGTCTAGTCACAAACAAGGACAGATCAACAATAGCTTTCATTAAAAAGTCATAGTTGGAGGCCTACCTCAACCAGTGGTCGATGGAGTTCCGTTGTGCTGCTCCAGCTTCCGCGTCCTTCTCCTAATGAGTAATCAACCTGAAACAATGCAAAGGACATACAAAAAAACATGTAACCGGAACAACAATGATCTATTTACTCACAAAGTCAAGAAGTCATGAGTTATCAAGTACATTACATACGAGACATAGGAAAACATCATTGATTGCATTAATAATGAAATAAGAGTAAGCTTACAACCAAAGTCTTGACGTCACAAGCCTTCTCAGAAGGGTCCAGCCAGCATGTTCCTCAAGCATTCACTCTTTGAAGATGGATCTCCCAACATACAAGTCTCTCTCACTCACATGTTTTACACAAGATTAAGGGCACTTCACAACCTTCCTCAAGCTATCAACAATTCCACACTTGTCACACTCACACCAGCTATCTAGCAGACTCACAAACACTAAAAGCACTATCAACAACCATTCCAAAGACAAAGAAGTACCAAACTAGCAGCACATAGCAATGGTGAGAGTTTAAATAGGAGAAGGAGTCTCCTTGAAAGGTGGGAGAGTGAGCTTATCTCCAAGGAAGGTAGCACAAATGACGGAATAGCCACGCCAGAGAAATGAGGGTGACATAAACTAGGCCAACAACCAGGTTTGAGTCAACTGGAAGGTCGATTGTTGGACGAAATCTGCCCAATCTGGATCATCGCGGGCACATAACTAATCTTTTGTACTGACATCACTATTGAATAACGTAGCTAGTCAAGTCATCACTGAAGAGTACAAGCAACCGTTGCGCTAGCACATAAAATTGGACCATCACGAGAATCATGTGTACTTCTATGATGGCAGCGCTTCTGGGTTGTTTTGGAGCACCCTTCAGCACATTTATTTAGCCAACAGACGCGATGAGGCAAAAACCTTTGGAAAAGTAGGTCATTTGGCAACATCAGAGAGCATATGTCTAACATGAGCATGAATGACTTTGGACACATTACACAGTAGGAAGACTGGAGTGAAGACAGTGACAAATTACTGTGTAACAGATGCCCCCTAAAGTATGAAGCTCGAGAGAGTGGGAGGGGTGAAATGCTTTACGAAACTGACTGAGCTGGAATACCATCTGGAATAACCTGCATGCAAGTAAAAATGATATCTCTGATAACGAAGTACATGTAGTCTAGGCATGGGCGTAGCCATCCAAAAGACATACGAAATAGGTCTGTGGTATGGACACAGCCATCTAGCTAATGAGACCATGATGATGATAAAGGTATGGTTGCAGCCATCCATGAAGACTCAGGTATGGCCGCAGCCATCCATCAATGAGTCATGTAATCATAAACCAATCCACGTAGCCTGAACATGTGTAATCTGAGTTCGGGGTCTTGAACCCATCCAATCATAGTACAAATCCTAACATGTGAATAGATGTGCTGAGGTCGAGCATGATAGAACATCGCTTGATTACCGGTCAATGATGAAAACCATTAACAAGCGCGAGAGAAACCACCAATAACGCTAATGGCTCTCAAGGTACCGTCCAGCACAATCCACGAAGTGTGAAAAAGGAGATGAAGTCGAACACTCGTGGAATCACCCAATTGATGACCAATGATGAAAGTCGATCATCAGGTGCGAAGAACTTGCCATTGAGGCATGCAAGCTCTAAGATACCAAAGGGGATCTCTAGATCAATCTCTTGGATAGTGAGCTGATGTCGACAGGAGACGACCCATCGCAAGAGGGCCATAATGTTTCCCCCATCAACGACACGAGATAAGGAACAAGTGGTAGATGGTGAAACAGAGTATCAGAGGAGAAGACGAGTGTGTAAACTGTAGAAGGATTATACACTTGAACATGTCGGTGACACAACTCCGGAGGGTGGTAGCATTCCGATACCAAGGGATCAGAGGCACAATGGAGATGTCATGAATTGTATGGAATGAGGCTAAATGACAACCCAAACCCGCGGAAGGCCAAATGACGATGTATGGATGTCCCAACCCGACAAGAAGCAAAAGTGTCGATGTTCAAGAGTGACTAGTTGCCATAGACAATCAATGATAAACCTGTTGTTGAGCCCAACCTAGTAATAGTTTAACGAGCCCTAGGAAGGAGAAGCTCGAGTCTCATCATGGTGACGAGTCCAATGTCATCAGGGTTTAACGAGTCTGACATAGGTAAAACTCAGAGTCTTTTTCATATTTAGAGAGTTTGAAAAAGACACGGAAAAGAAAACTCCAGGGGGATCCTTTTTCGTAGATTTGTGTCTCTCGAGCCCGAAAAAGTATAAAACGATACTCGAAAGAACCGCTCGACCATTACGATCGAGGAGTACTTTTCGTAACTAGTGACTTCGACCCAAAAAAGTAGAAAAGTGGTCGGAAGCACGTCGTTTCGTAACCGATAACGAGCTTGAAATGACAAAAGCCCGGCAATCTTTTTGTGTTTAAACGGTTAGAAAAGAGCTTTAAAGCAGACCGCCTCTTATTATGTTTAACGAGTCAAAAAGGGATAACTCGACAATCTTTTCATATTTTATGAGTCAGAAAAGAGCTCAAAGGTGACTCATCCTAGAGGAAGGAGTGGCATCAAGGGTAGCAACGGGTTCCGGCAATGGTGGAACTACTCAAAACATGTAATGGTCAAAAGGCTGGCTAACAAAACCACTCATTCCTACGGTTCCTCAGGAAAGGAAAAATCAGCCAAGTGAAAGCATATGATTAGCCAAAGATATGGTGGTGATGGAATGAAACAACCAAGGCTCATATAGCAGACTTTAGCGGATAACAACAGCAATCACGAGGTGTAAATCATGTATGGGTTCATTTTTACACAAGCTTGAACCATGAAGAACTCTGATTGGATTCGGTTTCATATTTACACAAGCTTGAAATGAAAAACTATGCTTGTTATAAGTTCGCATGCCCCTAGCATAATGATGCAAATCAAGGTACATGTCCCCCAAGCTTCATTGCATTCAACGAGGTGGATGGAATGAAGGTTCACATTCGAGATCTTGGAAGGACTCGAATTGGATTTTAAGAGATCTTAATCAAAGACTCGATTTGGAAAAGGAGGAGTTGTTTCATTTTTTAATGAGGTTGACACAGTGAAAAAGAACTATCCTCATAACTCTTGTTTCATTTTTTAACGAGGTTGACATAAGATCAAAAACTTTCCTCAAGACTCCTTGTTTCATTTTTTAACAAGGTTGAGGTCGACACAAGATCAGAACTATCCTCAGGACTCTTTGTTTCATTTTTTAACGAGCTTGACACAAGATAAGGAACTGTGCTCCAGAGTCCTGTTCATGGGCCATATGAGAACATGGCTCCCAAGAGGTCTTCACAGAATGGAAGAAACGCACTCTGGGAGGAACACGTGTCAGTATGCACCAATGACATATCGGGTTCCAATTCCCCCAGTACATCTTGTACCAGACCATCTGCATGATCATCAGCAGAGGCGGAGATGGAATGGGTAGCCACATAATTGACCTATGGCAAGGAAGGCACTACTTGTGAGCAAGAAATGAGAAGGGAGGACAACTACGCAGGAGGCACCGGGGACTAAAGAATGATAATTGATCTATGGTCACCATTCTTCCATCGTGTGGAAAACAAACCACATGGAAAAGCGAAGAGATGAGGGCCCCCATGGCATAAACATAGTCACGACCAAGGAGAAGACTAAATCTAAAACACCTTGGATAACCATTACGTCGATATAGATGGTTTTGTCTCCCAAAGTAACAGGGAACTTTGGAAGGATCCCTAAGGGTTGACTAGTTCCTCCGTAAAACGCTAACAGATTCTGCGTGACTGGCACAAGCTGTGGGGAGCCCAAAGCTTTCCATGTAGTGGAAGGCATAAGTCTGACAGATGCACCCTCATCCAAGATAGTGCCGGGTACTGCCTTATCATAGGCATGTACTGTAATCTGGAAAGTCACATGGGATGGAAGGCGAAATGTAGTCAAATGACTCCAGTCGAAGGAAATGACTAAACTACTTGGTGGGGGAATCGTATGATTGCCCCCCTACTCTATAGGAACCGAAGGAATCTCATGATCAGCAGGGATAGGAGGGTCATTCTCAGACTCAGGAGAATCTGACGAGACGAGAAGAACATGAGCATGACACTCTTCCGAAACAGAGTGATCAACAGGTGGTGAACCTAAGTTGACACTCTCCCCGACCAATGGTTGGTCTGGAACAGGCTTAGCACAGCCAGGCTCGGAAGGAGGAGGATGGACAAGAGAACAATATAAGTCAATCTCTTTGTCAACAGGGAGAGGGTCTGAAGAGAGCCTCTGATAGCCAACAGGAAGTTGGGGGGGAGAAGCTGTAAGACTTTCCAAAATGGCAGGAGCTTTATCCATGAGTAGACAAAGGTGAAGGGGATGGTTGCCTTCACATAGCCTATAGGGGAATCGAGTCTTCCCTTTCTTCTTACCACTACCAGTTGATAGGGTAGCATCGCCATGAGCTTCAGAGGACAATGAGGGATGAGCCGGGTCATGAGACCATACTTCTAGGATCCTAGGAATACTAGGACAATCACGAAGAAGATGGTCACCCTTGCACAATTTACAAGGAAACTTAACCTACCGTGGAGGAGCGGAAGGTGGCCCAACCTGGGATGGACTTAGAGTAGTAACTGCACAGGTGGCCTTGGATTTATCAGACTTCTTCTTCCTCTTTGTCTTCTTCTTCTTCTTCTTAGTCTCCTGGTTACTAGATGTGAAACTTCCACTAGGCGAAGGAGGAGAGGAGGAGGAAGAAACAGGGGAAGAAGGCGTAGGATCAACCTTGGAATCATCGCGTCGTGGTTCGGATGAAGGAGACAGTGGAACAGGAGTCATGACACTCAGGACCACCGAAGTTGAAAACAACCATACGAGCAAACCGATGGTTAACCCAGACAAAGATAATGTTGCCATCTACGGAGCTCCGACATTTCCAAATGGTGGAAACGGACCAGGATTTCGTTCTGGGGGAAAACCTTGGCCGATAGACTCAGGGGATGCTGCCATCGAGAACGAGCCTAAAAACACTCTAACTATAATGAAGAACTCTAACTGTTACCAAGAATATTTCGTGGGCAGTAAATTTATGACACAGGAACAAATCTTGACCTTTTCATACTTCAAGAGTTGAGAAAAGGATGAAAAGGTGACTCTATCTCTTTCGAGGTTTAATGAGCATAAAAGGACAAGTGCTCAGATGGACCTTTTCTTTTAGGGAGTCTGAAAAGGAACGAAAGTGACTGCTCTGGAGAACTAGGCAAAAGGTTTACCAAACAAATCCGTCAAACTGCATATACACCTTGGCAGTCATATGAAAACCAAGGACTTTCTGTACGACAGTCAATTTTCCCGAATGTTGTGTTCAGTGCGTTACGGCTTGTAAGGTGGCATACACGGCTTCTTATGGATAAAGGATGATAACCTAGTGGGGTCTCCCAGCATATACTCGATGGTACATGGGAGCACAAATCCGTGCTAGACCACTATTGAGTCACAGAAGGAGGAATCACCCAACCTTGAGTGGAAACAAAATTGACTAGGTTTAACAATGCCAGAGCACGTCTCTAGCCTAGACCTCTAAATGTGTGCGTTATGTTCCAATGCGTTGTTAGATTTATTCAATTCATTTTAGATTTGATCTTGGATTATGTTTCAGTTTTCAGGCCTTACCGTATGTATATAGCAAAACCTAGGATGCAGCTAGAATGAGTAAAGCATCTTTCATTTCGATGAACACCTAATTACAGAAAGGTAGAGAGTTCACTCCCAAACTAACAAAGCGAATTAAAACACTAAGAAACACAATGCATCAATACACTAATCTCACGACGCATCGATACTACTAATGAAAGATTTAAAATTTGTTTTCCAATTTCTCAAACATGAAAATTTGTAATGCAAATGTACTTTCACTTTCGTATGCTAAATGAATGCAAACTTTTAATTTTCTTTTTGTAAACAAGAAAGTGTGAATTGATCGATCCAAACAATTGTGATCTATGCTTGATAGTGAAGAAATCAAATCCACATAAAAAATTGGTTCAATAATCGACACTAAAAATCAACCAGAAACAAGCAGTGAAAAAGCCTCAAGCAAATCAATAAGACAGTTGTGGATGAACCTTGAACAGACAAGTAACCCAAGCAAACGGTTTCTCGATGAAACTTCTAAAGGGCTAGGTCACATGGTCTAAAAACACAAGACTCACTCAATGAAATCAAAGAGACAGTGCCCCTAACCAAAAGCAATTAAAACAAGCTAATGAGAGACAAGAAACAATAGGGGATAAGCAAGATTGATGAATTCAGGAGGTAAAGTTATAAAAACAACTTTTCAGGAATCATCGCAAGTTGTACACTGACAACTAGAGATGTCATCACTAGTTTAGATACCATCGCCAGTGATGGACAGACAACTAGAGATGTCAGTACAAATTTTACACAGACAACCCGAGATGATCGCGGAAAAACACCTATTTTCTGCGATGATGTGATTTCAAGAGTCGTCGCGGGAATTAAGCTAGCAACCCAAGATCATCGTGGGTAAAAAGTGATGACATCATGACTGTTAGGCTTTTTCCTGCGATCATGTTCAAAAACAATGACAAATGAACAAAAACTCCTGAACCAAAACTAGTCAACCCTTCAATCAAATAGAGGTATTTCCCAGATCAACCCAGGAAACTCAAAAGACTGATAATTAATCCCCAAACTTCAAAAGAGACCAAATCAAAAATCAAAACAAGAGCAAACAAAGGAAGAACAAAGGCCAAGCTCCCCAGTGGAGTCACCAATTTGTGATGCAAGAAAGTGTTCCCTCTATGGACATAGGAAACCCCTCTAGCCCTAGAGTGGGTCTAGTCACAAACAAGGAAAGATCAACAATAGCTTTCCTTAAACAGTCATAGTTGGAGGCCTACCTCAACTGGTGTTTGATGGAGTTCCGTTGCGCTGCTCCAGCTTCCGCTTCCTTCTCCTAATGAGTAATCAACCTGAAACAATGCAAAGGAAATACAACAAAGCACGTAATCGGAACAACAATGATCTATTTACTCACAAAGTCAAGAAGTCATGAGCTATCAAGTACATTACATACGAGACATAGGAAAACATCATTGATTGCATTAATAATGAAATAAGAGTAAGCTTACAACCAGAGTCTTGATGTCATAAGCCTTCTCAGAAGGGTCCAGCCAGCATGTTCCTCAAGCATTCACTCTTTGAAGATGGATTTCCCAACATACAAGTCTCTCTCACTCACAAGTTTTACACAAGATTAAGGGCACTTCACAACCTTCCTCAAGCTATCAACAATCCCACACTTATCACACTCACACCAGCTATCTAGCAAACTCACAAACACTAACAGCACTATCAGCAACCATTCCAAAGACTAAGAACTACCAAACTAGCAGCACATAGCAATTGTGAGAGTTTAAATAGGAGAAGGAGTCTCCTTGAAAGGTGGGAGAGTGAGCTTATCCCCAAGGAAGGTAGAATAAATGACGGAACAGCCACACCAGAGAAAGGAGGGTGACATAAACTAGGCCAACAACCAGGTCTGGAGTCATCTGGAAGGCCAACTGTTGGAACAAATTCGCCCAATCTAGATCATCGTGGGCACATAATTGATCTTCTGCGCTGACATCGCTATTGAATAACGTAGTTAATCAGGTCATCATTGAAGAGTACAAGCAACCGTTGCGCTGGCACATAAAATCGGATCATCGCGGGAATCAGGTGTACTTCTGCGATGGCAACGCTTCTGGGCTGTTTTGGAGCGCCCTTCAGCGCGTTTATTTAGCCAACAGATGCGATGAGACAGAAACCTTTGGAAAAGTGGGTAATTTGGCAACATCAGAGAGCATATGTCTAACATGAGCGTGAATGACTTTGGACACATGACACAGTAGGAAGACTGTAGTGAAGACAGTGACAAATTACTGTGTAACACTCTTGCTCCTCTTTCCATGGGATTTTTACTGGAAAAAGCTTCTCAATTACTTAGCTTAGAGATAACCCGCATTGCTCAGATGTTCATGTCACCAAAGCACCAACCTAAAGGCCCTCCTCCTTATCTGCATGCTTTTTTCACTGAAACTGGTAAACTCATTCTTGACATGATATCCTCTGTCTTGGGATTTAGGTCCAGTGAATATGTGGATGATATCACCCTAGTTCTATTATCAATATTTACTCTAGGACAGCCCCCTGCTGTCAAGTATGACTATGCCACTTTCATTGCCAACAAGATCCATGCTCAATTTATGAATTTGGAGAGGGAAGGAGTCTTCAAATACACATCTTTTATATACCATCTGTTGTTATATTATCAGCTAGATAGCTTTCCATTTCCCATCAGGAAATTAGATTCAAAAGGAAATTGGAGGTCTGTGATCTTTTGGAGCTCAGTCTTCCATGATACTTATGAGTGCCCTTATACTTATAGTGAATTCATTGACTTGTTTGTACACCCAGCCTCCACTCTGTTGATAGGAGCCCCTCCTCCTAGGATCACTGGTGACATGAGGAAGATTTTGCAGCTATCCAAGAACTACAGAATAGGTGACTGGTACCTCTACCAGAATCACACAGAGATCAGAATGTATGGGTGTGAACTTTGCCCTTTTAAGTTGCCCAAATATGTGCCCATGGGGTTATTTGCATTAGAATATTTCAAGCAAATCATCCATGAAGATTTAACCCACTTTTGAGATGTAAAGAAGAAAGCTCAGCTGAGAATAAAAAACCAGTTAGGCCCTTATGTCATCCATGATAGGGATGCATGGAAGGATGTTGAGAAGACCTTACAAGACCACCTTAGATTTAACAAGAGTTTTAGGTGGGTGCCATATGATCCCTGTAGTTTCATAAGTGACAGAAGGGTAAGGTACAGGCTATCAGTGTATGTACATCATAGGATCCCAGAAATTGAACAGTATGCAAATCAAGAAGAATGGGTAGAAGGGACCTTAATAGAAGAAATTAGTGAGCAAGAAAAGATGGAAAAGGCTATGAAAGATCTTGAAAAAACCCTTGACCTGGACTCTTTTGGACAGGTATCTTTCAAGTTGCCTCATAAGTCAGGAGTTGGAACATCCTCTGCTGGAACTTCTCAGTAGCCTACACAAAGAACCAGTGCATCAGTCACAGGGACCTCAAAGGGCAAAGAGGTGGAAACAACAGAATAGCCAATCATGACTGATTAGCCAGGGGGGTCCAAAGAACAGGAACAAGTACAAATTCCTCCTACACAATCTAAAGCAATAGAAATCCTAGCGTTACAAACTCCTCTAAATGAGGAGAAAAGCAAGAAAAGAGATAGAGAAGAGGCCACACCTATTAGCAGACCTGTAGAACAACCTAGTGCAAAGAGGCAAAGATTGGATCCTCTGTCAGAGGAGGAAATCATTGAAGAAACAATAGACAGCCTAAGAGGTGAGAGGTTAGTAAGCCAGTAGACTTCCCCAGTGGTAGATACATCAACTAGTTCACATAGGCAGGAGCTAGAAAGGCAGCACAATGTTGAAGTATCATCTACCAAGCCACAAAGTAAATAGCCCTCTGACATCAAACGAACTTTTACAGAAATTAAGGCAAAAAAATATCCTGTGAGAATTCAAATGTACAATCAATACTTGAAGATGGCCCCCTCCAACCAGCAAAGGTTAATGTCTGCCTATGACATTAAAGAAGGCAAAATGATCATGAGTTATTTTAAGCCAAAAGTACAACAACCCCAGTCTGTAGCAGATTACATCAGTAGGAGCAGCACCAAGCAGCAGTACGGGTATGACCACAGAGGAATTGAAAATCCAAGTGTCAGAGCTGAAGCAAGTAAAGGAAAAATTGGCAAAAGTAGAACAGAGTTATGATAAATCCAAAATAAATGTGGCAGATAAAATAAGAGAGGTTAAAGCATTACAGAACAAAGTCAGAACATTAGAGAAGGATCTCACTATGGACAAGCCTCTAGCAGAAATCAAAGGAATCCTCTGGACCAACATCACTCAATCCCTGAGTAATGTTTGGCCATCTATCCAAGCTATTTATGAGCAGATTGATTTGGTGAATGCAACACATGGTGAAATTTAAAAAGCAAGAGCTTTACTAGGACAAATGCCTGATCAAGCCAACTGGCTCATACACCTTTTGAATAGCAGAAACAGGGAACAACTAGAACAACTTGGCATCCCAGATAGGACAGGCACCATTTTTCATATTAAAAGAGTTTCAACCAAGAGAACTTTAATGCAGAATTTGGAAAAAAGATGCCAGGATATGCAAGTGGAAATTAATTCTTTCATGCAAAGATTTACAGTTTTGCAGGATAAATGGCTACCAAGTCTATTAGGAAATAATGACTGGCTTATGAAACACACAGATTATGTACATAAGTTGAACATATACGCTGTTGATTAGATTAATTCATCAACAAGTGCTTCAGGAGAAAAAGTACTCTCCATAGGCCAAACTCTCTATGATAAATTGGAGAATTTATTTTATATTGAGCACAATGTAAAACATCTGTTTTAGCTCCAGCCTAATTTCTTTAGGTATACAGAAACTGATGAAACACTGAGGAAACTTTAGAGGCATAAGTTGCTAGATCAACAATGGTGGGAAGATATGTTGGGGATTTTGTAAATTTCTCTCGGATAAAGCGAAGATTTCAGGCTATTTTTCCACAATAAAGTAAATAGAGATGAACGAGAATCAAGCGGGTCAAAGTGTATTGAAATAGGACTGAAGACATCTGACCAAAGATAGAGCATCTGGCACAGAGTACCAGGGTAAAACAGCTATAAACCGACTCACAGAACCTACCTCCGGTACATCCCATAAAGATGGAACAGCCAGCGCAACATCAATTTATTGTTTCCCTGTTTACGAGGTTGTTTGTCTCTATCTTTTGTAAAAAACGTGTTAGTCATCACCATATATTATTTCTATCAGATATTTTGTAAGATATTTTTGATATTTTTGTATAAATACCCCCCCCAGACAAAGTATTTGGGGTTGGTGAATGTTCTCAGACTTTGCTGTAATACAGAATTTTTGGAATAAAAAAGATTGTTGGAACCATCTATTATGTGGCCTACTGGATGAGGAATTGATGCTAAGGACTTGTTACAGAATTCTTTAATCAACTTATGGATCAATAAGTCTCTTTTAACTTGTGTTTTATAGTTTTCTACGTTTATTATATCATCTATGTTTCATGATTTCAATAATAAAGAAAAAGAATAATCCAGAATTTGCTTGACTACACTCTGTTTTCAGTCTCTATTATTTTATGTGTTTTCCTCAGGATTAGAATAAACAATGAATTCTTGATTGCTCATGTTTCCCCTAATTCTTTCCTTTTGACTAGTTGCTAAGGAATTCTTAATTGCTCCTTAACAGTAATC
Organism: Pinus tabuliformis; assembly: GCA_031772625.1. Classification (NCBI taxonomy): domain Eukaryota; kingdom Viridiplantae; phylum Streptophyta; class Pinopsida; order Pinales; family Pinaceae; genus Pinus; species Pinus tabuliformis. The sequence continues at coordinate 793,827,319 of CM062808.1, forward strand.
ATCCATTTTCCCTCTGTCAAATATGATGAAGGATTCTTAACTACCCTTCACCCATTTGATTCCATTCCATCTAATTCTAGCCTTTAAATTGTTCCATGCTTGATTACCTTGCTCTGTGATACCATCCTTTGTAAAGAAACCTAATCCAGGAAGCTACTTCCTTTGACTCCCTCATGCCCAATAGACTTAACTATTCAGTATGTCTCACTGTTCTATGAATCTCACCATCCACAACCAAAACAAAACCCTTGAACTTCATAACTAGTCTAACACCTTTGAAAGCAAAGCTAAATCATAAAGAGAGAGCCCTCTCTGGATGCAAATTAGCTAGAATCTGTATCTGAAAGATTGGCCTATGGTTACCTCGGTCGTATTCCCTTTCTTACAACTTTGGGGAACAACCTGAGTGTTAACATCATTGGCGACTCCACTGGGGAACTGAATAATTTGTTTATTATAGCTGTCTGTTTCAAACATGTTTTAAATTCTTGATCAGTTCCCTATTTCAATAGATCTTTAGGAAAGCTCATAAGTCCCCTCATCTAAAATTTCCTAGAAGAAACTGTCAAAGTTGTATTGTTAGAGTTATTCCAAGAAAGAACCAAATATAACCTAGAAACTGGCTCCAAATAAGAAGATCCGTTACACTAGATCAAATCAGGATCCTAAATCCCCACCCGTCTTTGCAAATCATAATCTGATCCCTAGGGTCCTTAGAAGCCAAGAGAGCCATGAACATTCTGCCTGTTCACACCTTGACAAACATTTGCAGAACCCTGTCCAATCTAAGCTTACTGCTAGAAAAACACCAATCTTTTTTTCCATTACTACAGCCTCTCCAAGTTCACCATTAGCACCTCAAACCATCATTCCCACTCTTTCATCTACAGCATACGTTTCCACTGTTACCCCTGCTCTTCCAATTGTAAACTTATCTTTGCAATTATGGCAAACCGATATGATCCCCTGCAATTACCTACAAACCTAGGGGCTATGCCTCAAGATTATCAAAGCAAAATCACCTATTTTTATGGTACTAGGACTTACACAACTCAACAACACACTAAGAAAATGACAGACTACTTTGAAAATTATGAGATTCGTGATGATGATGTCAGAATGAAAGTTTTTGTTCAAAGTTTAACTGGAGATGTTAGAACTTGGTTTAGAGCACTCCCAGCAAACACTATCAACGACCCAGAAGCTCTTTATTAGACCTTCTTGAACAGATGGGAAAAGAAGAAAGATCCTCTCCACATTTTATCAGAAAATGAAAATTTGAAGAGAGGCCCACAAGAAACTATCCAAGATTACTGTACCCGATTTAATAATGTATACAATGTTATTCCTCAGAATCTCAGACCTCCTCCAGATTTGACCTTGATAAAATTCCATGATGCATTTGACTCGGATATGGCATACCAGCTTAGGGAAAGAGCTCCTTGTAATTTAGAAGAGATGCAGAGCATAGCTGTCAGCGTTGAGGCCAACCTGATTTCTAAAAGAGCCCGTGCCAGAGCTGAAAGGAGGACACCTTTCAAGGAAGAACCTTCTGCCTTTGAATAGAAATTAGATGCTATCATCAAAGGAATGGATAGACTTGGTGACAGAGTAGAAACAATTGAGAGGAAATCCCCTTGGGATGGTCAACCGAGCAATACTGGGAGAAATCCAAATTTCAGAAAAAATCAAAACCCTAATACTGGAAAGGTTGGGCCTGACCAAAACATTAGGCCCCCATTCCAGGAAAATTATGCTGAAGCTTCAACTTCTCGTGAACCAACATAAGATACTCAAATTAACTTAATGGGCCTCAATAGTGAACAACAAATTTTCTTGACCCAAGAAGACCAAGAAGCTCATACTCTCAATCAGTTCCAGACTTAACCAGGTGAATCATTTGACTTTAGGGAGGGATATGATACAACCATCTATGAAGTCCACAAGCAATACAATCTGAGGAGCAGAAGGATAGTTGTCCCTAAAACCAATAAACAGAAAGATACCAAGCAATCTAACAAAGCTAAGATCAAGAACCCCCTTGTACAAGGTTTTCCTAGAACAAGTCCTAACCCAAATAATCCAATAGTTGAAGATGTATCAGACAATCAACAATCTAACGAACAACCTTCCACTTCCATTCCTCCCAAAGAAAATGTGAAAGAACCTCTAGAAATTGACCTGGAACCAACTTTAGCCCATAGCACCACTCCTTAAGAAGAAAAAGGCACTGAAAACACAACAGAAAAAGACAATCTCATGGTCCCAACTATAAAACTTCAAATTGAAAAACCTTTTAATCTTAAGACTGAAATAGGAAAATTAAAGATAGCCATTCCATTGATAGAATTGGCTAAACATGATGTATACAGAGATCAAATTATCAAATCTCTTCAAATTTCAGAGAACAAAGATTCAGTAAATCTCTTTGATGACCAGCCTGAGTTAATTTTTGGCCCTGAGGTAAACGGAAAGTCAGTAGCTGGAGGGGTTCCTCCTTTTTATGTAAGTCTGAACATTCATGATTAAATACTTCATAATGCCATGTTTGATTCTGGTGCTTCTCATAACTTAATGCCCAAATCTGTAATGGAGAAGTTGGACCTAGATATTACTTGCCATACAAAGACTTATTCTCTTTTGATTCAAGCCAGGTCAGATGTCTAGGATTGATCAAAGATTTATGTGTATCATTAGTTCAATACCCTGCCAAGATTATTTAATGGACGTAGTGGTAGCTGATATTCCACCAAAATATGGCATGTTATTGTCTAGATCTTGGGGTGCAAAGCTCCAAGGATCTTTACAATTGGACATGTCCTATGCTACTATTTCAGTATTTGGTCAACCAAAGAGACTGTATTGAGAAACTCTAATGAAATACGTGGTAAGCAGTTAGGAGAAACCCCAGAATTTTCCCATCTACTCCATGCATTCGGACATGGACTCCTTCATTCTATATAATGCTGAAGTTAAACCTCCAACTGATGTCAAGGTTTTGGCATTTGAACAAGAAGAAATTAGAAACCAAAATGTTAATCTTCAAATGCCAGAAAGTTCTGAGAACAACGATATATCAGACACTCAAGAGAAACCAGATGAGATTCAAAATCCAGATTTCCCTAGTAAACAAATTCCTGAGACTCCTAATACTAACTATGAACATGAGATGCATTGGTACTTAGAATTTTATGGTTCAGTCAATAAATTAGGGGCAGGAACAGGAATTTGGGTACATAGTCTAGAAAATGATCATGCTGAAGGGCACGCTTACAAATTAAACTTCAAATGTACCAATAATATGGCTGAATATGAAGCCCTCTTGCTAGGACTTAAATTGATCAAAAGTTTAGGGGCAATCAGGGTATCAGTTTTTGGAGATTTTGATTTAGTCATTCAACAGATGAAAGGGAAATTCCTCACTAATGATCCCAGATTAAGATCTTACAGAGGGGCAGCAATTGAGATCCTCAATACGTTTCTGGAAACACAACTTGCAAAAATTCCAAGAAAACATAATTTGCATGCTCACAGTTTGGCAGCATTTGCCAGCACTTGTAAATTGCCATTTCAACCCAATCATCAGTTTACAGCTGAAATTAAACACAGGCCAACCATACCTGACAATGTAAAGAATTGGCAAGTGTTTGACAATGATATTTAGATTAACAATTTCTTGACCCTTGCAGAAGAGTTTTCTAGCACTTATATAGACATGGACACTGCTAGTGAGATGGATCAAATGGATAAAATTCAAACAGATATTCCAGCAGAAACTGCAACTCAAATACTTCACCCAACAAAATTTGCCAAGGAAAAGTTGCAAGACCTAAAAGAAATAGACATTGATGAGGTTATTGAAGGGGAATCTGAAGTCATTAATTTAAAAGACAATTATTTGCCCACAGGATTAACTCTTTTGGAAGATTTCTTTGATTCTAATGATATCCCAAAGAAACCCAAGATGCAGCCTCTAAACGCAGACATTGAAGACCGTAACATAGGAACATAAGAAAATCTGAAAATGATAAAATTATCCAAAACTTTACCCCCTGATCAAAAACTTAAATATGTTGAAATCCTCAAAGAATTCCAGGATGTTTTTGCCTGGAGCTATGAAGATCTGAAATCGTATGACACCTCTGTAATTCAACATACAATATCCCTCAAGGAAAATCAAAATCCATTCAAGCAAAAGCTCAGAAGGGTCAACCCTGTACTACTCCCTTTAATTGAAAAAGAAATCAAAAGAATGTATGAAGCTGGGATAATTGCTCCTATCAAGTTTTCAGAATGGGTGTCTAATTTAGTGCCCACTAGGAAGAAAATAGGAGAAATCAAATTGTGTGTTGACTTAAGGAATGTAAATAAGGTTTCTTTGAAAGACCACTACCCGTTACCCAAGATGGACCACATTTTACAAAGGCTACTAGGTGCCTCTAGGATCTCACTTTTGGATGGGTTCTCAGGCTTTAACCAGATTTTAGTCCATCCTGATGACCAGGAAAAGACTACTTTTACAACACCGTGGGGAACTTTCAAATATGTTAAAATGCCATTTGGGCTTAAAAATGCAGGGGTAACCTTCCAATGAGTAATGGACATAGCTTTTGCAAAAGAAATTCATGATTTTCTAGTCATATATCTAGATGATCTTACTGTGTTTCCGAAATCAGATCAGCAACATTTAGATCATTTGAGACAAGTATTTTTAAAATGCAGATAGTATGGTGTTTCCTTAAATCCTAGGAAGTCATTGTTTGGTCTAGAGGAGGGCAAACTACTAGGCCACATAATCTCCAAAGATGGCATCAAAATTGATCCTGACAGAATACAAGCCATTTTACAAATACCCCATCCCAGAAATATCAAAGAACTTCAAGCTTTCCTAGGAAAAATTAACTTTCTAAGAAGATTCATACCTAATTTGGCTAAATTAATCAGATTGCTGAATAATATGTTGCAAAAAGATTCCAAGGTCAAATGGACATTAGAAGCTACACAAGCATTCTAAGAAATTAAAATAGCTTTGACTAGAACACCAGTCCTTACAAGCCCAAAATTTGACAGAGACTTCATAATATTTTCATTTGCATCAGAACACACTATTGCTGCTATTTTACTACAGAAAGATGATCAAGGATGTGAAAAACCCATAGCCTTCTTTAGTAAAGCACTCAGAGATGCACCACTAAAATACCCAATCATGGAAAAACAGGCTTATGCACTTGTGAAAGCTATCAACGACTTCAGGGTCAACATATTATACTCCCATATAATAGCCTATGTACCAAATGTTGTTATCAAAGATATCCTGACCCAAGAGGGGATTGAAGGAAAGAGAGGTAAATGGATTGCTACTATATTGGAGTATGACATTGAAATAAAACCTACAAATCTTATAAAAGGACAGGGATTGGCTAAACTCATGACCAAAACCAATTGCCAAGCCCTGGACATTAATGAACTGGATAATGAACAGGAGTTGGCGACTCCACAAATCAGCCAAGCCTTCTTAGAATCACCTTGGTATGCTGATATAACTCATGTATTATTAAACCTGCAGGCTCCTCCAGGCTTATCCAGAACAAAGAAAAGGTTTTTAAAGATGAAAACTTCAAAATTTTGTATTCTAGATGGTGCTCTTTTTTGGAAAAATCATGAAGGTATTCTATTAAACTGTTTAATAAAAGAGGAAGATGATAAGGTACTCAAAGAATTTCATGCAGGGGACTATGGTGGACATCTGTACTGGAAATCAACTGCTGACAAAATCCTAAGGGCTGGATTTTACTGCCCAACTTTGTTTGCTGATGTCAAGAAGTTTGTAACTGCCTGCCATAAATGTCAGATCTTTGAAGGCAAGAAGAAACTTCTACCTCTACCCCTTAAACCAATTTCCACTGAAAGACCATTTCAACAATGGGGGTTTGACTTCATTGGGGAAATCCATCCTCCCTCTTCTGGCCAACATAAATGGATCCTCACCGCCACAGATTATTTCACCAAATGGATAGAAGCCATCCCTTGTAGACAAGCCAATGATACAGTCATCATAGGATTCCTAGAAACTAATATCTTGTCTAGATTTGACTATCCTGAAAAAATCATAACTGACAATGCTGCCGCTTTCAAATCCAAGAAAATGATAAGTTTCTGTCACAAGTATCACATCACTTTAGGCCATTACACAGCCTATTACCCTCAAGGTAATGGTCTAGCTGAGTCCTCCAATAAGAGCCTCATCAATATTATCAAGAAAGTATTGGAAGAAAACAAGAAAAATTGGCATAAGAAACTTATCAATGCACTATAGGCAGATAGATTAACTACCAAGACATCCATTGGGACTAGCCCTTATGAATTAGTCTATGGTATGGAGGCTATATTTCCTTCATCTTTAGGAGTCCCTGTAATGAAATTGCTGCAAGAAGGTCAAGTACAACCCAATGACATTCAAAGAAGAATAAATCAGACCATCCACTTGCAGCAGACCAGAGAAGAGGTGTACCAAAGATCCCAAGTGTTACAAGAAAAACTCAAGAAGACATTTGACAAGAGGACCAAGGCAGAAGATTTTTACTTAGGAGACAAGGTTTTAAAATGGGATTCCGGGAGAGAAGATAAAGGAAACATGGAAAGTTTGACTTCCTATGGAAGGGACCTTTTATTATTCAGGCTTCACAAGGCAACAATACTTACTTTCTAAAAAGCCTAGATGGTACAGAAGCAGAAGATGGACCAGTGAATGGTCAAATGTTGAAACACTATTTTGATCCAGTTTGTTGATATATCCTGACTCTAACTTGTACATAAGGAAGTTCAATTTCTGCAGCTTTTTATAGCAATACGAATAGGAAGGAATGTACAAAAAAATTTGAGAAACAGGCAATGAATTTTACCATTTTGGTTTTTCTCAAGAAAAATGTGTATATTTTACATGATCCTTTGTACAGTCTTCTACTTTCAGCAAAGGAAGTTTTCAGACCACAACAAGAGTTGTTCATAAGGCCATCTGACTTGCTGTTCTTGACTTTTCACCAGGAAAAACCATCCCCAAGTGGAACCAGTGTTATGCTCCTATATCAATAGGTGTCATATTTCATGATTGACTTGATTAGCTCTGCAATATGTACATACCTTTTCTTGCTACAAAGGTTTTCCATATTCTCAAAAAATAAAAAAACTTAAAAAATGAAAAAAGGGTATACCCTAAAGGAAAAATCAAAGGGTGAAAAGATAAATGGTCAAAAGAAAAAATGAAAAGAAATGAACCTCAAATAAAAAGGACCAGGAAAGTGTGCAAGTCCAAATGCCACTACTATTTTATTATGCTGTCAATAAAGCATCATGAACAGCTTGTTGAAATTTTTACCACAATTAATGAATGGCCAAATAGCTTAATCTTGTCCAGTTCATGTTTGAATTTCCTGTTTTAGAGATAGAAAATAAAAATCTGTCCAAACTGTTTAAACTTGGCAGATAGGTAGATAGGTAGAGAAGCAAAGGTGCTCAACTGTTTAACCTGAGCCCTTGGAAGAAATACGTGCAGATTTAGATAGGCTTATCATGTAAAGAAAAGAAAATTGAAAAGGGTTTGCCAGTCTAAGTGCACCTAAGAAAGAAGAAAAATGTTAGGCAAAGTAGGCTGGGTAGGCAGTTTTGATTTTGCAGAAAGATACTTGTGACTGATTTTTGTCTCTCAAGTTGTTCATCTTATTATGATCACAAGTATCATCGCAGGTGTCTGGATCTAGGTCAAGAAAAGCATGATTAACTCCCCTCCATCCTTTTCCAAAATCACTTACTAATCTCCCCCAGAGATATTGAGATCTGCTCAATATCCCCAACTCACTCCATCTCATTTCATAAAAAGCCTAAGTAAAACCTTTTTACTTAGGAAATTGTACAAAATCACATAGAAACCTTTTTTTTTTCTTAAGCCTAAGTTGTTAAACTTTATAACTTAGCGCTTGTTTTTATATCATTTCTCATATTAACTGTTAACATTATTATATTAAATCCCTTGTAAATGTTGCCCTACCCATATTATGTATATATAACATAAAAACCCCGCAATATTTAATATCCTGCCCTGGTCGAAATACGACCATAGTCTTAACAGAATGAGGGATTAATAGTTCATTCGGAACCGGTTAATAACCTCCCCACACAGTTTTGAAATTAATTAACCCCACGTTAATTAATTAACAAATCACCCCGCCAACCAATAAACACAGCCCCGATATGATTTATTAACGTTTATTATATCGGGCCCCCGCGCATTAACCCTCCACTATCTTCGCAGAGTGCCAATCGTCTGATCGGCGCCCTCCCATCGGATAGCCAATATACATATCACCAGCCCTCCATCCGCTGCACTTTAACGTCTAGGGAATTAGTGGTATCACCACCCATACCAGGACGCGTGTCGATTGTCCACGCTGCTCGCAGCCCTCCCGACCAAAACCACTTAAGCCCATAAGCGGTGCGGGCCAAAACCACTTACCGCTCTCGCCCTGACCCCTTGCTAACACCACTGCCACGTCACTGTCCTGTACCCCCTGCTAAACGACAAAGTGTCCCATCATGCTGACATCATCTGCTCAATAAATGCCAGAAATTACCCGCCAAACTGAATTTCGTTAAAAAGCAACGAAAATATCATTTTCGTTGTAATCTGTTTGTTCACACTCCCATGCAAAAAGCGACTGGAGCCACTATACCTGCTCTTTCAACTGCCACGTGGCCGAGCAAACCATAGTAGCATCCTCTGCCCTCCGTCATTCGACCTACAATTACTTAGGTTGCCTCCGTAGTCTAGGTATTTATCCATTTCACCGGTAACCCTGTAAATTCCTCTTTTTCACTGAAAATTCTACCTGTGAAAACCAAATTCGAGTCAAGAACAATCTGTTCAGCCCATAAAAAGACTCCCAAACCTGTTGTTCAGTCCAATTTTCCACAACAATCCTAAATTCTAGTTTGAAAACATAAGAACCAAACATGGAATCCCCCGCAGCCTTGAATGTTGCGCTTGTAAATGCACCTCACAAAGACTTGAATTATTTGCCTCTTGTAGACAAAGAATTTTAAATAAAGGACTTAACCACTGATTATAATCATCTTCAAGCCTTCTGCCAAGTTAGGTATAGTTATTTGAGAAATTCTGATATTTTTGGACAGTGGGAATCAAACCTTCCCATGTACTTCCTACCCTCAGTCCATGTTTTCCCAGACCTCATACACCAATGTTGTGCCAGCTATGACCCTGTCCACAGAGCAGTTATGTCACCTTCACAAACTGTCCTTTTTTCCATAACTTCTGAATCCATCAATGAGATGATACACTTCCATTCCACTGAGCCTCTTGCTACTCTTTCTATGGGATTTTTACTGGAAAAAGCTTCTCAATTACCTAGTTTAGAGATAACCCGCATTGCTCAGATGTTCATGTCACCAAAGCACAAACCTAAAGGCCCTCCTCCTCATCTGCATGCTTTTTTCACTAAAACTGGTAAACTCATTCTTGACATGATATCCTCCGTCTTGGGATTTAGGTCCAGTGAATATGTGGATGACATCACACTGGTTCTATTATCAATATTTACTCCAGGACAACCCCCTGCTATCAAGTATGACTATGCCACTTTCATTGCCAACAAGATCCATGCTCAATTTATGAATTTTGAGAGCGAAGGAGTCTTCAAATACACATCTTTTATATATCATCTGTTGTTATATTATTAGCCAGACAACTTTCCATTTCCCATCAGGAAATTAGATTCAAAAGGAAATCAGAGATCTGTGATCTTTTGGAGCTCAGTCTTCCATGATACTTATGAGTGCCCTTATACTTATAGTGAATTGATTGACTTGTTTGTACACCCAGCCTCTACTCTATTGATAGGAGCCCCTCCTCCTAGGATCACTGGTGACATGAGGAAGATTTTTCAGCTATCCAAGAACTACAAAATAGGTGACTAGTACCTCTACCAGCATCACACAGAGATCAAAATGTATGGGTGTGAACTTTTCCCTTTTAAGTTGCCCAAATATGTGCCCATGGGGTTATTTGCATTAGACTATTTCAGGCAAATCATCCATGCAGATTTAACCCACTTTTGTAATGTAAAGAAGAAAGCTCAACTGAGAATAAAAAACCAGTTAGGCCCTTATGTTATCCATTATAGGGATGCATGGAAAGAAGTTGAGAAGATCTTACAAGACCACCTTAGATTGAAGAAGAGTTTTAGGTGGGTGCCATATGACCCCTGTAGTTTCATAAGTGACAGAAGGGTAAGGTACAGGCTATCAGTGTATGTACATCATAGGATCCCAGAAATTGAACAGTATGCAAATCAAGAAGAATGGGTAGAAGGGACCTTAATAGAAGAAATTAGTGAACAAGAAAAGATGGAAAAAACTATGAAAGATCTTGAAAAAACCCTTGACCTGGACTCTTTTGGACAGGTATCTTTCAAGCTACCTCATAAGTTAGGAGTTGGAACATCCTCTGTTGGAACTTCTCAATAGCCTGCACAAAGAACTAGCGCATCAGTCACAGGGACCTCAAAGAGCAAAGAGGTGGAAACAACAGAACAACCAATCATGACTGATCAGCCAAGGGGGTCCAAAGAATAGAAACAAGTACAAATTCCTCCTTCACAATCTAAAGTAGCAGAAATCACAGCGTTACAAACTCCTCTAAATGAGGAAAAAAGCAAAAAAAGAGACAGAGAAGAGGCCACACCTATTAGCGGACCTGCAGAACAACCGGTGCAAAGAGGCAAAGATTGGATCCTCTGTCAGAGGAGGAAATCATTGAAGAAACAATAGATAGCCTAAGAGGTGAGAGGTTAGTCAGCCAGCAGACTTCCCCAGTGGTAGATACATCAACTAGTTCACACAAGCAGGAGCTAGAAAGGCAGCACAGTGTTGAAGTATCATCTACTAGGCCACAAAGTAAACAGCCCTCTGACATCAAACAAACTTTTACAGAAATTAAGGCAAAAAATGACCCTGTGAGAATTCAAATGTAAAATCAATACTTGAAGATGGCGCCTCCAACCAGCAAAGGTTAATGTCTGCCTATGACATTAAAGAAGGCAAAATGATCATGAGTTATTTTAAGCCAAAAGTACAACAACCCCGATCTGCAGCAGATTACATCAGGACAAAATTAGAGGTCCTAGCTAAAGACATTCAACCCATGGACCAGATTGAGCTCCACAAGCAGACTGGAGAAATGGTTTATTCTACACCGGCTGACAAGGCAATGTTGGCCCACCAGTTGCAAAGTTCCTTAGACAACACAACAGCTCAGTTAGATTGGGAAAAAGTTTCTTCTCTGGCCAAAGATAATAGAATCAAATCATTGGAAGATATCATTATGGAACTGGGACATGACCCCAAAGATGCTAAAGGCATAAAGGTACTAATCAAGAAAAAGGAAGAAGACATTGCTGCCTTGAGGAAACAGTTGAAGCTACCTCCTTCAAGGCACCCTCAGACTGTAGAAATTATAGAGCAGAAATCAGAGGAAGACATGATGGACCTGCTCATGAAATTCAATGAAAGATTAACTGATACAGAGCAGGCACTTGAAAAAGCATTAAAGGAGAAGTAGGGAGAGTCGACCTCCCAACCACCTGAGGTAATCCCTACAGTTATAACTGCAGTCCCCTCAACAACTAGATCAGCATTGGCCCCAAATGTCCCACCAGCCACAGCAGCAATAATCACAGGTACAACATCAGCAAGAGCAGCACCAGGCAGCAGTACAGGTATGACCACAGAAGAATTGATAAAATCCATGGAAGAATTGAAACTCCAAGTGTCAGAGCTGAAGCAAGTAAAGGAAAAATTGGCAAAAGTAGAACAGAGTTATGATAAATCCAAAATAAATGTGGCAGAGAAAATAAGAGAGGTTAAAGCATTACAGAACAAAGTTAGAACATTAGAGAAGGATCTCACTATGGACAAGCCTCTAGCAGAAATCAAAGGAATCCTTTGGACCAACATCACTCAATCCCTGAGTAATGTTTGGCCATCTATCCAAGCTATTTATGAGTAGATTGATTTGGTGAATGCAACACATGGTGAAATTCAAAAAGCAAGAGCTTTACTAGGACAAATGCCTGATCAAGCCAACAGGGTCATACACTTTTTGAATAGCAGAAACAGGGAATAGTTGATGCAGCTCGGCATCCCAGATAGGATAGGCACCATTTTGGATATTAAAAGAGTTTCAACCAAGAGAACTTTAATGCAGAATTTGGAAAAAAGATGCCAGGATATGCAAGTGGAAATTAATTCTTTCATGCAAAGATTTACAGTTTTGCAGGATAAAGGGCTACCAAGTCTATTAAAACACACAGATTATGTACATAAGTTGAACACATACGCTATTGATCAGATTAATTCATCAACAAGTGCTTCAGGAGAAAAAGCACTCCCCACAGGCCAAACTCTCTATGATAAATTGGAGAATTTATTTTATATTGAGCACGAGGTAAAACATCTGTTTTAGCTCCAGCCTAATTTCTTTAGGTATACAGAAACTGATGAAACACTGAGGAAACTTCAAAGGCATAAGTTGCCAGATCAACAATGGTGGGAAGATATGTTGGGGATTTTGTAAATTTCTCTTGGATAAAGCAGAGATTTCAGGCTATTTTTCCACAATAAAGTAAACAGAGATGAACGAGGATCAAGCGGGTCAAAGTGTATTGAAACAGGACTAAAGACATCTGACCAAAGACAGATCAACCAACACAGAGTACCAGGGGAAAACAGCTGTAAACTAACTCGCAAAACCTACCTCCGGTACATACCATAAAGATGGAACAACCAGCACAACATCAATTTATTGTTTCCCTGTTTACAAGGCTGTTTGTCTCTATCTTTTGTAAAAAGGGCGTTAGTCATCACCAGATATTATTTCTATCAGATATTTTGTAAGATATTTTTGATATTTTTGTATAAATACCCCCCCAATCGAAGTATTTGGGGTTGGTAAATGTTCTGAGACTTTGCTGTAATACATAATTTTTGGAATAAAAAAGGCTGTTGGAACCATCTGTTATGTGGCCTATCGGATGAGGAATTGATGCTAAGGACTTGTTACAGAATTCTTGAATCAACTTATGGATCAATAAGTCTCTTTTAACTTGTGTTTTACAGTTTTCTACGTTTATTATATCATCTATGTTTCATGATCTCAATGATAAAGAAAAAGAATAATCCAGAATTTGCTTGACTGCACTCTGTTTTCAGTCTCTATTTTTTTATGTGTTTTCCTTAGGATTAGAATAAACAGTGAATTCTTGATTGCTCCTGTTTCCCCTAATTCTTTCCTGTTGACTAGTTGCTAAGGAATTCTTAATTGCTCCTTAACAGTAATCACCCATTTTCCCTCTGTCAAATATGATGAAGGATTCTTAACTACCCTTCACCCATTTGATTCCATTCCATCTAATTCCAGCGTTTAAATTGTTCCATGCTTGATTACCTTGCTCTGTGATACCATCCTTTGTAAAGAAACCTAATCCAGGAAGCTACTTCCTTTGACTCCATCATGCCCAATAGACTGAACTATTTAGTATGTCTCACTGTTCTATGAATCTCACCATCCACAACTGAAACAAAACCCTTGAACTTCATAACTAGTCTAACACCTTTCAAAACAAAGCTAAATCCTAAAGAGAGGGCCCTCTCTGGATTCAGATTGGCCTGTGGTTACCTCGGCCATATTCCCTTTCTTACAACTTTGGGGAACACCCTGAGTGTTAACAGAAAGTATGAAATTTTAAAGATATAGGGTATACATAGTCGGGACAAATCACTCCTCTTCAACACTGCTCCAGAACTCGACATGCTCACAAATTCTTAATAAGAGAGATCCAATGCAAATCGAGGGGTGGGGCAAGTCTATTTACTTAGCTGAGTAGGGTCGGTTTGGTACCAAATTGTATGCATCATGCATCGACTAAGATGGTTCAATATAAACTAGTCCTCCAAACTAAATAGATGGCCAAGTCAATATGGCCAACAGTTAACTCAGCCAAGTTAACCAAGTTTGAATTGAAGTGGAATAGTTTTAAGAACTGACATGTCTTGTGATAGATAGATAGATTCTAGAACAAATCCATTTTAACTCTAGATCTTTGAAGGATAGAGAGATTTGCATCTTAAATTCTTTTTGGTCCCACCTAGTCCTTAACAATTCAGAGTTAAGATAGATCTATGTCGGTTGATTAGCTTATGCAAGTAGGCAGCATATATTAGACATTTATTCACATGAAATTAGTGCAAATTGAATAATAACAACTAACAAAGGTATGAACATTTCATATAGTGACTACAATATTTCTCCCTACAACATAAAAAACAAAGATAGGAAGGGAAGAGAGAGCAAACAGGAAGACAAAAGAGAAGAGAAAAGGAAGAGAGGAGACACATCATAGGGGAAAAAATCATTCAAGAACAACATCCTTTTTACTACTCATACTTTGAAAAAATGTTTTTGGAAAGGTCTTGTGATGAAGCTAATTATCAAGTCAGAGCCTAGAGGTAGCAAGTCATTGTGACCACATGATTACAATATCTTCTGGTGACCCACTCAATACTATGGATCAATATTATACCAACTATAGTATACATAGTTGTATATTATGTGTCTTTTCTAAACAACTCAAAGATATATTGACACCAATTTTACATACAAATAGATCTTCCAAAAATCTTGTGCGGGAATCCAAAAAGAAGAAAAGTCATTATATGAATGTAGCAAAATCAATCTAGGAATAAAGTCCCCACACATATGACATTTTATAAGCTTTATTTTGTACCCTTCATTAAGTACATATAAATGCATGTCGCTGGTTATGAATTTCTTTGACCAATTAAGAAGTAGTACAAAGCTAGAAAAAGAATAAACCTCTAATGCACTAGAAAGTTTATTTTGTGCCACGATGGCACAGTCCTATTCTTCTCTAACCATTATATCTTGATCTTCTTCAACATTCTGTAAATCCTTAGCATTCCTTTCATTCTCAACAATCAATTTATTAATATAAATCTTGTGTCTTCTACAAAATATTTTGTAATCGAATTCCTCATTGACCTTTGCCATGATCTCAACTTTCATTTCCTGCAACAATGACAATTGAGATTATAGTTTTCAACTGAAAACTGTTTATGTCAAGCGAAAAGCTAATCCATAAATACATTTTTAATAATAAACTCTTTCAAAATAAAATAAAATCATGCACCCAGTAGCCCTTGCTTCAACTTTTGTGGAGGCCTATTTCATCTATTTGGAAAATATTTTATACTATAAAACTCATTAATATCATGATACTTTATAATTTTGATACACAAACTACAAATGCATATAAAAGTGAGGTACAAAGTGAACCTAGTTGGAACAAAATAAATAGACTGCACCAAAATCTAAGAGGGGCTAGAATCATCAATGACCATGAAGAGGTTACAATACAATGCTTGAAAATGTCTTCTAAGGAATGGAAAGGTTTGAATAGGCAAGGTTGAATTATCCTTTAAGGATGAGGTGTGAGTTTACCTTATTCTTCCAACCATGCTCTATGTTCATCTTCAAAATGTTCATTTTTTTATTTCTTGACCAACATCAGTGGGTGAGAGTCTAATGAATCCATTTTTCCTCATAGACCCTATTTCATCTATTTTGTCACCTAGACTAGGAAGGTACATTTGTCGCATAAAAATATGTGTGCGGGGCATGTTGGCAGTTATGAGTGCCTAAAATATGTTGTTGCATAAGATTAAGTGGTGAATTGACACTTGTGGGATGTACCTACCTACTTGGCACATTAAGAATGCTCCACTTATGGATACATTATCCTTTTCTGGACCTAATCTAGGGGTAGGGTTTAACCTTATTTGTAACTCACTCCTCCTGCACTCTAAAAATAAGGAGGATCACATCACTTGATTATTATTAACAAGTTAAACGAGAAATAATAGACATAATGTAATCTTGTTAATTCTACATTTTTTTTTTTTGTAAACTTAGGCATTCCTCTTTCTATATTACAATAACAGAAACTTTCAACATACTAATGATCAGGTGGCAAATCTTCCCGTAGGAAACCAGACTGCCACCTATCAGCCTTAAAACTAGACCAAAATTTAAATATGTCTTTCTCCTTCATACTGTCATAACCAAAATGCTAAGTATTGCTATCTAAACTAACTACGCAACCATTACATAGTAATTAGGCACAGTTCATTCCTAAAATCATTTTTAAACAAAACCAGAGACTCATCTCTATCATTCCTCATCTGACGAGGTGACCGGGGCAAGCGCCGTGGCACTGCACCCAAGTTTCAGCTGCTTCTGTTACATTGCCCATTTGATTTCCTACAACATTTGTTCCATCTTCATCAGCATCAAGTGGTTTCACGTTGTCCGGACTTGGACAACCGCAAGCTCTTTCAGGAGGGTTGCCTTTAGCTTATATGCTTCCTCCCTTGTCTGGTTTTTTTCCTGTTCCTCTCTCTACTTCCTGTCTTCTTCCTCTTCTTCGCTGACAGCCTGGTTCATTTCCATAGCTCGGGCAACCACATGTTTCATTATCCAATACTACTGCAACGTCTTATTAAACAGAGATTTTCTACTCCTAGTATTTCCAGGGTCGGGGATCAACTCCTCCCATTCCCCTCTGGGAATTTCCTTATTCTCGCTAATGGCTCTCAACTCCCATTTCCACTCATGGATTTGAGCTCGTGTTTCCAGGGAGTTCCCAGCCATATACGAATTAATCAGGAACATGCTCTTCTCTGAGTCTGGCTGCCTTCCTCTCCGCTTCGACTTGCTGCTGGTACCTTCTTCCCTGGTTCGAGCTTGTTTTGCCTTCTTCAGAGCCATCTTGCGGTCCTGAAACCTTGATTTTATTGATTCTTGCCTACCTAGCAAGACAACAAACCACAAGTCAGTGCCTTTGAATTGAGTTTCTGTAGACATCCATTCACTTACCTTCCCAACCTTGGCCTGAGGGGCCTACCAGTGCTTCTTGCTGGAAATCCTAAGCCACCCCACAACTTCGCTAGCTTTACGGCCCAAAACCCTTCCCCCCCTCTCCACTTCTCTGAAATCCTCGCATTGACCAACATGGCTGGTCTCGGCAAACAGAGCCATCCTCCATCGGCTTCCACTCTGGATGGGAAGGCTTATTACCTCCCAGAGGCTCAAAAAGCTTCTGCACGAAGCCTGCTAGGGGTTAACCAGGTAGCCGACACAATTGAGGAACCAGAGCCCATCATGGAGCTCAGCGAGACCTGGCAAAGCCACCCTCCCCTCCCAGCTCTCCTTTCTGAGCAAGAAAGTGCCCCGACTACGGGGACTTCTGGTTTCTCCACCAGAAATCTCCTCCTCTCTGATGGGCCATCGGCTATTCGGCTCGATGCCAGGATAATCTCCTCCTATCCATCAACAGGTTACAGGCTCCCTTTTGCTGAACATTCACTTTAAAAAATGGGCGTTTCTACCTCTAATTAACACAAGGTCATAAATACGGGGGCTCAAGGAAACATACCACCTTTCTTCACCATGACTTGAGATGAGGGCTGAATGTTGAGCCTTGCTGCCACCTTTCGCCGATCCTTCATTCTTCGTGCTGTCCTACATGAATGTTCTAATGGCCACCTCAGGCTTTTGCTTATACCCTCTCCTTTGTCTTTTCAATCTACCCTCCACTTGGCCACTTGATTGCCCGGCTCTCATCCCCGCATCCCTTCCTCGGGATTTGGTGATACCTGTCTGTCCTCCTTTATTCTTCATTAATCCTGCATTCTCCTGGCTGCTCCTGCCGTACCCTTTCTGTACCCCCGCTGCCACCTGTCGTCCTTCCTCTGCCATTTATCTCGTCTTCCCACACTCCCTCCAGATCATTCCTTAATGATTCCTCGGTTCTCTCTACTTCCCTGTTAGGTGGCCCTTGCCCCGTCATCTGCCCTGTTTCATTGCTTATGTCTCTTCTGTCCTTTCTTACGGATATGATGTCCATTACTGCCCGCAGTGATCTTTCCCCGCATCTGTTACATCCTATCTAGTTTTGGCTGTTTGCCTCGGTATTTCCATTACCACCCTTATCATTGTCCAGTAATTGTTGTAGTCTGTCACACTCCTCCTGAAGCAGCATGTCCATTCCTTCATTGTCGATCAACTTTCCTCTATTCTGACTACCCCAATTCGCCAACCAGTTAGTTGGTTTGTTGCCCGAGCGCCTCACATGGGAGGGGATGAGATAGTCTATTTTGGTCAGGAGTTTCCCTATTTCGCCGATGAGCCACACCGTGCGCCAGCTCTTACTGATTTTTTCCACTAGTTTTTGCTGTTGTAGTTGCCTTACCATGTCCACCACCAATTTAGAGTCTCCCTCAATTTGGAGATTCTTAATTTTTACCTGTATTGAAATTTCCAGGCCCCGCTTCAGAGCATGCAGTTCCGCTTCATTATTTTTCGCCTCCTCGCAGTCCATTGCAAATATTCTCATGGTGTTGCCACAGTCATTTCTAAAGACTCCCCCGATACCTGCTTCTCCCAGGTTATGTTTGGAAGCCCCGTCGAAATTTAGTTTTGTGAATCCCTGTGGGGGCTGTCTGAACTTTGTTATTTCTGCCACCTCTCTGACTTGGGCTTTTCTTTGGACACTCCTGCTTATCATACTCTGGTTTACCTCTAATCTCTTCAAGATTTTCTCCTCCAGTGGCGACACCTGCCAGTCCTCGTCTTTCCAACTCTCCATTAAAATTGTTTCTCTCATATTTCTGAGGGTTTGCTCCCATATGTCTGCTGGAGCTCGGTTTTCTGCCTTGAAAATGACACTATTCTGTGCCTTCCATATGTTCCAGATCAAGAACCCAGCGGAGAGCAGCCATGCACGATTAATCACCGGATTTTGGTAAGGTTTCCTCGGCCAGTTTTCTATGGAATTAATAATGTTTTGATAATTTCTATGACAGCGCTCAAACAGTTTGCCACGACTTTCCCATAGGATGTTGTTGACTATGCACCAGTTCATCAGGTGCTTCATAGTCTCCTCTTACGAATTACAGAGCGCGCATTGAGATGGTCCTTGCCGCCCCTTCCTCTGTATCTGGTCCTAGGTAAGCGCCCTTCCATGTAGCATAGTCCAGACAAAGAATGACACTTTCGGCCAATGTTTAATTTTCCATAGATTTATCCATTTTTTTGTCTTTGCCTGTTGATTCTGGTTAACTATGTGAAAATATCCTTCTGATATTGAGGAAGTGCCTTCAATTTGGGTACCCCATCTTAGAATATCTGACCCAATTTTCCTCACCGGTTTTCGAGATGCCATCTGTTTGTAATAATCTTGCCATCTGTCTGTGTCCGGGGCCCTTTCCCAGTCTTCTTTCTGCTTCCAGTTACGCCAATATCCTCCTACCCCTGGTTTCCAGAATTTGCCTACCACCCTCCCCTCTGTCTGGGATGTGAATTCATGGATGGCTTGGAGGTTTTCTTTGAGGATGAGCCTTTCACTCTGCTGCCAAGATTCCTCCCAAAACCTGGCTTTATCTCCACCTCTTATCTCCCAAAAACTATAATCTCTTATCAATTCCTTGTTACTCCTTGCCAAGTTCCAAATTGTGGAGCCTCTAACCTCTGTTTGGCTTCTCACTTTGTCTTCAGGTTCCCCTATTTCCTCATATTTCCTTTCCCATATCACTTTCCACAAATCTTGGCCGCCCTGGGACCACCTCCACCAAAGCTTTGCCCCCATCACTTGGTTAAGAATGAAGGGGTCCCTTAATCCTAAACCTCCGTCTTTGGTTAGCCTGCTAAGCCAAGTCCACGAGATTAGGGCCCATTTCCTAGACTTACTAGTTCCCTGCCAAAGAAATTTCTTGAACATGGCGACCATATTTTGACTAATGGACTTGGGGATAGCTTGACACAAAATCTGGTAGATTGGGATAGCCTGCCGAACAACTTTTAATAGAATTAACCGGCTAGGGGCATTCAGCGAGTGAAAGGTCCGATTTTCCATCTTGTTCCTAATTTTTTTAATTAAGGGTTCCCAGATAACAGCCCTGTGTTGGTGCTCATTCAACATAATGCCCAGATATTTTGTCGGGAAGGTTCCAATTCTGAACCCCATGGTGCACGCGAAGAATCTTTAGACCGCAGGCGGGGTGGTAAAGAAGAAAACCTCAGTTTTCTCCTCATTAATCTCTATCCAGGAAGATTGATTAAATTTAGATAATGTTTTAACAATCTTCTGGGCCTCCTTGAGCATGGCCTGTCCATATAACATGACATCGTCCACGAATTGCTGGTGCGAAACAGGGAGATCATTCCCACATATTCGTAGCCCCTTTATCTGATCCCTGGCGACTTGGGCTTTTACCAGCCTACCCAAACCTTCGGCAGCCAAGATAAAAAGAAAAGGAGATAGGGGATCTCCCTGCCTTAATCCACGCAAGGGGTTGAAGGCTTCAGAGGGGGAGCCGTTCAACAAGACTAACATTATGGGCGTACTTACCATTGACAGGATCTAATTTACCCATCTTTGATCAAATCCGTGGGCCTTGAGAATTCTCTCCAAGAATCTCTAGCTAATGCGGTCATACGCCTTCAACAAGTCTAATTTGATAAGCATACCTGGGTTTCTAGAATTTTTCAGGGAGTGAATCACTTCCTAGGCCACTATGATTCCGTCTGTTATCTGCCTCCCTTTGACGAAACCTGTTTGTTCTTGCGCTATGAGCTCTGGCAGAATCGGCTTGAGTCTGTTAACCATAATTGAAGCTAAGATTTTATATACCACGTTACATAGAGATATGGGCCTAAATCCCTGCGGTTCGTCCGAACTGCCATTCTTAGGGATCAATGCCAAGAGAGTGGCATTCAGTCCCTGGTGCATTCTTTTAGAACACCTTGATTCCTCCACCAAGTCCAGCAAGTCGTTTCCTATAAAACTCCAGGCTGCTTGGTAAAATTCTATGGTAAAGCCATCGGGGCCTGGCGCCTTATTCTTAGCCATTTTATTTACTACTTCCTCTAAATCATCCTTAGAGATTACCCTGAGCAGAGCCATGTTTTGTTCTCTGGTAACTTTCTTAGGGATAAGTTGACAGACCCTTTCTATGTCCTCTGTTCTGTTTATGTTTGGTTCTGTTAGGACTCCTTTAAAATGCTCCACCAGGAGCCTTTCCATATCTTTCTACTTCATCACTCTGTTTCCTTGACTGTCTTTCAAGGAAAAGATTCTGTTGTGATGCCGGTGATTCAGCATCGCTTTGTGGAAGAATTTGGAATTCTTTTCTCCCTCTCTTAGCCATTGGACACGGGATTTCTGTTTCCACAGAATTTCTTCCTGTTTTCATCTTTCCTCCAGTTGATTGATTACCCTACCTTCCTCCTCAACTACCTCCTCATTCCTTCCCTCTGTAATGATTTGTTGTTGTATTTCCTCCAGTCTAGTCTGGAGTTTACCTTTCTCCTGCTGTATATTGCCGAATTCTTCCCTATTCCATTTTTTGATTTTTCTCTTTATTTCCTTAAGTCTGAGCTGGAACAAATGCATTTTGTTCCGGCCTTCCGTTCCCTTCTTACTCTCCTGCCACCAGTTCTTTACTTTGTCCAGGAAATCTGGGGCTCTAAGCCAAAAGGATTCAAAACGAAAGGGTCTCTTTTTATTCTGATCATTCAAAGCTATTTCCAGCTTGATTGGCCAGTGATCGGACCCTATAGAGGGTAGGATAGAGGCTTCGTAGAAGATATCTAACCCTATTATGTACTCCGAGACTAGAAATCTATCTAGTCTTGACGCGATTTGTTTGGACCCCCCTCTTCTATTGTTCCAGGTGAATTTCCCATTTATAGTAGGGATATCAACCAACCTTAATTATGTTTGGACATCTCTGAATCTTTCCATCTCTAGATCTTCTCTACTTATTCCTCCTTTTTTCTCTTCTCTTGATGTTATCAAGTTAAAGTCCCCTGTGATAATCCATCTCTGCTCCTGGTGCATGTTTTTCATTTTTTCTAAATGCGTCAGGAATAGGCCTCTCTCAGCCTGGGTATGGGGTCCATAGACGGCCGACACCACCACCCATTCACTGTGCCCAATGAATCTAAATCTTCCAATCAGGATTCTTGGCATTCCTATCCACCAATCTGATAGGACTTCTGCTGGATTCCAAATAACTGCTATCCCACCTGTACTTCCTTTGGCATCAATGGTAACTTGTTCATATCAAGGTGTTATTTTGTTAAGAATTTCCTCCATCTTCTGACCTGAAATTTTAGTTTCTTGAATAAGCATGATTTTAGGTTTGTCCTTCCTCAGTCTTGCTGCTAAATGTCTTTGTTTCCCTCTGCTGTTTAGGCCTCTGATAATCCATGATGTCAAAATCATTGATTAATTTGGGATAGGTTTTGGAACATCACTGCTAGTGGTACGACTCTCCCTATATTCACCAGCATTTCTCCCATTAGTTGGATGGAATCCTTAAGGTTTTTCCTTCCTCTCTTTTTCCCCCCCTTTCCTTGGCTTGGCTGATTTCTTCTACTTTCCTTCTAGCTCTCTTGATATTCTTCTAGCGTAGCTTTACCTTTTTCCAATTTAGCCTTATATTGTTGAAAGGTTTCCGCGTACAACCTCTTCTGATCTTCCGGGATAAACCTCTCATCCAAGTTCCTCCACTCATTCAGTAGTTTTCTTAGGACTTCTTCCTCTTGGCTTAAATCTTCCCTATTTGTTTCCAAATCCATCTCCATCTGTTCTGTTGGTTCTTCCTGTTCCTTACCTTTGTCCATGGTCTCGCTTGGGGCTTTCCTTTTTGTATGTATTCTTTCACTACTTGCGCTATTGTCTGACTCCTTATCCTCTTGATTTTCCATAGTTTGGTCCTCCTCTTCGCCCTCCTCCTGTAATATTTCAAAACTGTTTGATTTCTCTGGTGTTGATTGTTTTTCCTTCCTATCTTCCCTGGGGATTTCTTTGTTCATTTTCCGTTTACTTTTCACCTCTTGGAATCCTTCTTGGTCAACTGGCCCTCTCTTTTGCAGGTTACTTTTCCTTTCTTCTTCATCCCGTGTAATCAGACATTCCTTAGCCAAATGGCCATGTTCATGGCACCTACGGCATCTAAATGGTATGTGCTCATAGTCTAAGTTTTGCTGCCAGACTTCTTCATGATACTCTATTTCCACAGAGTCTGGGATGGGATTTGCTAAGTTCATATAGACACATATCCTAGCGAACGAGGTGTACCTTCCTTTCTTCGTGGATTCTACTATTTTCACAAAACTTCCTATTGAGTTTCCTATCCCCTCCAATATTTCTGGATCCCAGAAATCTATAGGTAGCCCAAATAATCGAACCCAGACTGGCGCTGCTAGAAATTTTTCCCTATCAGGGTTGTAGCATTCCTCCCAATAACGCATAAACAGACTAGCATTATAATAGAAATAGGGGCCATTTTCAAAAAAAAATTCCTTATCTTTTAGGTTTGAGAAGATTACCGTGAAAAAGCCCTTCGCTCCCAGCTTGAGCTCAATGTGGCCTTGGGGCTGCCATTTTTGCTGAATCCACTTGGTAAGTTCTTTTTCTGACGGCCAAACTCCCATGAACTTGCAGATAATGGCATGATACTTCATATAACTTCTATACCCTTCCAGTTTATTCGATGGAATCACGAACCTGGGTCTCTCCTCTACACATGGCAGGCATCTGCCCCTTCGGCCGGCCTGCCATGTTGCTCCCAACACCAGACCAGCGCTCTGCTTTTCCTTGGTTCCTGACTATTCTGACCGTCTCCTGTCACAGTATCCCTATAGGAGGGTATCTCTCCCCTCTTGACGTCTTCTGTCATACCTTTTGTCTATCAGATGTCATCCTTTTCTTCTGCTAAATCCCTCTGGTGTCTGCACCTTGGCCAAACCTTCTCTCCTCCCTAGGGTTTTACCACCTTGCCGCCATTAGGTTTTTGGTTGCAGAGCACTCTAATAAAGCTTGTTAATTCTACATTTGGATTGATGTAGGATTTTGAATAATGAAGATAAGCTACAATTTTCTAATGATTAGCATGTAGTGCCCTAAGTTTGTGAGATGATTTTCTTGAGATACACAGTAAGGGTTTCACAGTTCCAACATGGGATGAGTCGAATTGTTTTGATATAGAGCTTTGCTTGGGATGAGTTGAAAGGATTTTGATTTTACAACTTGGGATGAGTTTATTTATTGTAATATAATCATCTTTCATGTGAAATAGAAAGAGATGTGTTTGTTATAAATTATGTTGCAAACCTTAATTTTGTGTGAACTTGCTACTGATTTATTATGTTGATTTAATGAACAACCTAGCCAGGTTGATGCAGGTCTCATATCTAATTTTATTTCTTTTTTACCTAGTCTAACATAAATTACAGATCTTATTTGAGGGTTAGATCTTGCCCAAAAGGTTGTTGAAATGATCCGACTTTGTTGTCTACACTTTATATGTTTCCTATAATGATTTGTTGTTTAAAATTTGGAAGATTGAATAGGGTTTCTAAATAAATTAGATACCCCCTAGCAGTGAAACGTTTTCAAATCTGATTTGAGAATGAGATCTTGCCCTAAATGTTGTTAAAATTATCTAAAAATTATACATTTGAAGTTTTCTACACTCTGTATATTTTTCCTATGATGAGTTGTTGTTGCAAATTTGGAAGCTTGAATATTTTTTCTGGAGAAATTAGATCTAGGCTAGGGATGAAACAATTTTGTGTGTAGATCTATGGCATTTTATGAGGTGAAATGTTTCATTCGGACACAAAATTTTAACAGGGGATAGTCAGGTGTAACACAATGAAACTCTCCTAAAATTTGAGGCCAATATATCCCTAGAAGAGGAGATAAACCTGGTGATGGACAACAAACTACTAGACCTGAGCTGGAAAATGGAATACCAAGCAATATATTTGGGTGGTCCCCCAAATCCTAGGTATGCATTTTGACCCTCTCTAAATTAGATACTTTGGTACAGTTTCAATTATTCCAGTAATGCTAAAATCATAACTTAATAAACAGCGACCCTTAACAAAGAGTTAATGCTTGCATATAGATTTGGGACATACTAATTTCATAGTCCAAGCACGTATTAGACTTTAAATAAATGTAACAAGTTGAGTACATTTGTTGTAGCACATAAAAAACATAAAACTTCTAATTGTCTTAAATCTAAAAGGTAAAATGAAAAGATTGTCACATTGTTGATCATGCTAATAATATATTTACATGAGCCTTGAACTATGAACAAAATCATTGACCATCATTTCTAGGACTTGCATGTAGACACACATTGTGAAGCTATAGTCAAACCTTCACACCACATAGCCAAAATAGAAATGACACCTCAACAACATATTCAAGGACACTTAGCCTTTGTCAAAAACTTATGGTATTTGTCATCTCTCCTCGATGACGTGTTGAAAGCCCAACTATCACAACCAATGAATTCTTTGTTGTTCCTGACATAGAAAGAAACATGCTAATATATTTGTATTTATAATGCATTCAACACAAAAAGTGAGTAGCAAGGTCAGGTTTAGGCATAACATGCATTCATTAAAGAAAAAAATAATAATAGGCTTTTCAGAGATGCTGCTTGCTACTAGGGGAGGATAACTTACTAAGGTATGACAAAAAAGGTCACTTATTTCCATACAACTAGGCCTAAATGAATGAAAGATAAATTTTATTCAGCATTGTTGGCATTGATGTTGTGATGATGGTTTCCATTGATGTCAACTGAGTATTCATTGTGTGTTGATGGTTGGCATTGCTGTCAAGTGGCTAGAATGAGTTGCAGATATTTGATTAGTGTAGGAGTTTGATGATTGGTTGTATATTGTCTGGTTATTATGGAAGATCTTTGTGTTGCAGGTGGCAACTTGCCTTGTGACAGATGATTGTGTTTCACTTATGTCAGATGTTCTAGGGTTTTTTGTTTGGTTTCTTATGTGAAGATGCTTGTGTATATGGTTTCTTTGGAAGATGTACAACTTCCCATGGTATTGGCATTTCCATGGTACTGGTATGTGTGAGGAGTAGGTTGGCATGTGGTATTGGCATTACCTTAGTACATGTGGTCTTGGTATTGGTATTACCATAGTATTGGTATTACCATGGTACATGTTCCCTTCATATTCGCATAACCATGGTATTTTCCCATGGTACTCGTTTGGAGATCATTGAAGATATGTTGGGCAGCAGATCCCCCCATAGCATGTTTTTGGGGCTTGAAGCCCGAAGTTTGGTCAAGTGTAATGTAAAGACCCCGCGAAATGTAGGCACGAAGCACGAGAGTCTAGGGTTTTCTGCGCTAAGATAATGTAATTTAATGTTAAGTGTGTCGGCCTACCCATGGTTTGCAGACCATGGGATTGTATAAATAGAGTAGGGCTCTAAGTGTAAAGTCTTAGTTTTTGAAGTTTTTGACAAGTAATAGATAGATGCAAAGGCTTGGTTAGAGGTGAGAAGTGGATCTGAAGTGTAGTGGGTCATATTAGTAGGAAGAGGGTCTGCAACTGAGTGCGCAGAGGCCTAGTAGAGTTGACAGCTGAGTGCGCAAACCCCTGCAGCTGAGTGCGCAGGGTGGAGTCGGGTCTATAAGTGGAATTGTACTTGAAAGAGAATACTAATAAAGATAATTTTGATTCGGAATATTGTGCATCTATGTTTTTTTTTTATTGTTATGCATTTGTATTCTGTATGATTACGCGTACTTACCTGAATGTTGAATAAAGTAAAAAGAATATTGGGCCCTCATAAGTTAAGTTAAGCACTAATATAATAGCACAGTAAGAATAGAGACCAGGGTAGTACTTTCTTCATGCCTTATAGAGGTACGCGAAGGTAGTGGCATCGGTTGCGAAGGATAGACAACTATGCGAAATAACGCAAACACGCAGGTTTGAACCCTGAACCTCCAGAACCTTCATCAAGACATTCCTAGGTTGCAGAAACCTGGTTCCAGCACCCTCCCATACTACTTTAGGTGAGACCTCAGTCCTCATTCCATGGACTATTGCTAAAAGGGCCAGTAGTACCGGGATTTACTTGGCTAAACTTAATGTTGAACCTGGGTCAAGCCCGATGTAGCCAACAAATGGTTCCGTTGTCAGGACCAGGATCTTCCTAAGGGATGTTTGATGTCGTGCCATTCAAACCCAACAAAGAAAGAAATTGAAGAGTGGTTGGACAGGAAAATTCACGAGTTCGTGACACAGGAAAACAGAACTCCATAGGTATCTGAGAAGAGGTGGTTGGATCGCTACGTGTATATGGAAATCCATGAGATCTTCTTTGCATCCTTTACTTCTGAACTATATGAGTGGATCATGAGGTTAGTCGACAGCCAGGGAAGGTGTAAGCTCGACCAACCGATAGTGTGGACTCCAGAATTAGTGCGCATACTAGAGGTATCAGAGGATAAGATTGCATGAGCTGTGGACCATTGGCTCGACCGAATAATAGGGAGATTTATCACTGAGTTTGTGATAGACACGACTGTGAGCTACCATGAAGCAGAACGACGCTTTCTCAAGGGATCGAGAGGTAAGTACATTAAATCTTTGAATACCTGGATTAAGATGTTGTTATGTGAAAAGCGGGTTATGCGAATACATTAATGTTTGGAACGACGTGGAGCAGAAAGGTATACAAAGGTAGCAAGGAATTAAGAAACAGTCCCTTAATTTCACCTTCGCGAGAGAGTGAGGAAGAGCTCTCTTGGGTATCTCCAAGAAGTGCAATCAGTTTGATAAGGCAACGTATTCCGCAGTTACCACCTCCACCCATGCCACCACCCGCTTCACCTCCTTCACCTCCATCTCCACCCACTCCACCTCCACTAAACTTGCAGTTCAACATGGTGAGAGAAATCAAGCTACCCATATTCAGAGGAGTAGGGAGTGAGGATCTGGACCAGTTCTGGTTCATGGTAAGAGCAGTGTGGGAAGCGCAAGGGGTCACGGACGACAACATTAAGAAGGCTACATTGGTGAGAGCGCTGCAAGATCGTGCGTTGACACGATATATCAAGCACCCTAATGATCACCCAAATGCAGGAATAGCAGAGATCCAAAATGCGCTAAACAGAGAATTTAGCCAGTCGAAATCAGAGACACAGTCAATCATTGGATTTAAAGAGATCGCGATGCTTCCAGGTGAGACCCCATGGGATTCGAACCAGTGACTAAAAAGTATGTTCCACGAGGCTAATATGACACTCACAGATGCACAACATCACGCATGGTTTGTGGCATCTCTAACATCGCACCTGAGGACGGCGTTGTCGCAACAGAAACTTTCTACCTAGGTCGAAGCGTTGGAAATGGCGATGAGGTTGCATGAGACACCGATACAAGATCCGGGGCTGGGAGTTCAACAAATCCATGCACAACTATAGAATCTCTACCTAGAAATGTAGAGCTTGAAGCAGGGTAGGGCACTGCGGCCAAAGGCACGCAAGGAAGTATGGTGCATAAAATGCAAGGGCTAGGGCCATGACAAGGATCACTGCCTAGTATTCGTGAACTACTTGGCAGGAGGGGCGCCAATGCCATTGAGACTGGAGGCACAAGCAGGGCTGAGTGCGACACCCCCATTATGGTGCACGATCTATCAAATAGGAGGAAAGCACATGATGGATAATTGTCATTTGTTGCAGAACTATACACCGACACCCCAACAATTTTTTTCTAATTTCTATATGTCAGTGGGCCACAATGAGCGTACTTGTCATATCTACAAGTTAATGATGGATCAGATCCCAGCCTATCGGATGTAGACATAAATGTGAGCCCTCGACCCAACGATGGGGATGCCGCGCTATATTTCAGGGGCGAGGTCGAGGCCAAGGAGGAATGCGACCAGCAAGGGGCTGCAGACAATTAATTTGTTACAATTGCGGAGGACCAGGGAACTACACCCACAATTGTACCAACCAGATGAGAGTATCTTGTTCATACTATGCGTAGTTTGATCATGAAATGGTAGATTGTCCTACGTTGATCATACAGATGTGTTAGAACGGGGTACTCCAGCCTCCTCCGACTCAAAATATTCAAATGATGAGGACTGAACTGCGTGAAGAAGACCCAAATGTGAACATGTTGCTCAGAAGCAGCGCGACCATAGGGGAGGATAAGGGGAAGCAGCCTAAGGAAGATACATGGGTTCGCAAGGCTCCTACAAAGGAACCTGAGTTTGACTTAGAATACGCGAAGGAGACATTCATGGAAGCTAAGAAGAGCTTCATGGAGGCCTCCACTTCAGGTAGTAAGGATCAACCAGAGCTAGGAATGGATCCTTCTATGCTTACTACCTTTTTGGAGACATGCATGAAACTACTGCGCGACAATAAGGAAGTTAAGGGACTATAGGAGTTGATCACTAGGTGCACAGGGTCAGGAGAACTGCACGTAGTTTGGAAACTAGGAAAGCATGCATTGTGCACCGGGAAGGAAATGACGTTGACGGCGTAGATTGGCAAGTATGAAATGGATCAAGTAATCCTAGACCTAGGTTCGTATGTGAATGTGTTACCAAAGCAGACATGGGAACACATGGGAAGGCCCGCGTTACAGTGGTCCCCAATTCAATTACAAATGGTAAACCAATAGAAGATTTTGCCCATGGGGAGGTTGAAAAGGGTAACAGTTGATATCGAAGGTGCGAGCACACAAACAGACTTTGAAGTAATAGAGATTGTCAATGACAGAATTGCTATCCCGCATTGCTAGGAATAGACTGGGCTACTGATATGAATGGAGTCATCAACCTGAAGAAGCGGAAGATGATATTTGAGAAAAAAACCCTACGCGTAGTAGTTCCGCTAGATCTAGCCGAAGGAGCGTGCTACACCGAGCCAGTGTGCAACGATGGAAGCGATGATGAGCTAGATTATATCTACAAGATAACTGTGTGAGATCAAAATTGGGTTAATCTGACTGTAGATGGAAGGATCGAGTGGGAGAGCGCAAGTTCGTGCACCTCAGATTCAGATGAAGAAGATGAACACTGGTACAATTAGTTGAATGAAGTGACAATGCTGAATTGCAACATGATGATTAGATCATTGCGTTGCGTAACAACCCAGACTTGAGATCTGCCAACATATGATGGATTGACAGCAGTGGATGAATTCTTGAGCAAGTTTGAAAGTGCAATACTGGAACAACAACAGTTCGATGCATTGAAGTGGGCACTATGCGTGACACCTAAGCACTGGTGGGGAACACATCAAGGAAATTTTGAAAAATGGGGCAGATGTAGAAGGATGATGCGCCTACGATTTGGGAAACCGCGAATATGAATAGAGGATAAATATTATATATGATATGACCCACGCACGCACCTCGCGAAATGGACCAAGGCCTATGGGGAAGAACCTTAGCCTGAATGGGTACACTTATTCTACCATACCTTGGATGTCATAATGATGAATTAGTATACTGAAATGGAACTCTGACATGGTACGGGCGAATGGGATGTCTTGTGCAAGGGATTTTTGTTAACATTCACATTTGAAGGCTGATGGTTGGATATTTTTGACAACACGCTGCAAGCCGTAAAAGCCGCCATCTTCAAAATACCACAGGAACCACAACAAGTAGTTCAACCAGCATGGGCAACCTAGTTAAGCAGTGCCCTAGAATGTTATAACGTACAAGTAGAGGAGGATGATGACGACCCCTGAAATATTAATATTCCAGAAACTGAAGGGTGTCGCGAAGTTAGAGGACCATCAATTGAGGATCCCGACATCACAGTGCCGCTAAAAAGAAAGTAGGTAAACATTGGCATAGATGTGGAGCCAAAGTACGTGACGCTTGGGGACTACTGGGACAACGCTACAGTAGATAAGGTCGTCGAGTTACTCTGCGAATATCAAGATTTGTTTCCAACCAAAATCATGGACTTACAGGGGATCATTGGCGACTTAGGGATGATGAAGATCACTCTGAAATTGGACATGAAGCCAGTTAAGCAGTTACCTTACCATTTGAATCCAAAGTACAAAGAAAAGGTTTGCGACGAATTGGACAAAATTCTCATAGTTGGAATTTTTGAACCAGTGGAAGAATCTGACTGGGTGAGTCCTATGGTAGTACAGGAGAAAAATAGAAGGGTGAAATTAGAATATGTGTGGACCTCAGGAAGCTTAACGACGCCTGTGTTCACGATCCATTCCCTACACCATTTACATATGAAGTATTGGAGAATGTTGGTGGTAAGGAAGCTTACTCATTTACGAATGGCTTCTCAAGGTACCATCAGATCAAGATCGTGCTGGAAGATAAGAGCAAGACAACCTTCACAGCTGAATGGGGCTGTTTTCAATACACCATTATGCCCTTTGGCCTGAAGAACGTACCAGCGATATTTTCGCGCGTAGTGGTGGCCACGTTCAAGGAATACATCCACAAGTTTTTGGAGGTCTATCTGGACGATTGGGCTATATTTGGGTTAGTTAAACACCATATAGCGAGCTTACGTTTGATGCTAGATACTTACTGATGACACCAGATTGCATTGAATCTTAAAAAGTGCACCTTCCTTGTCCCCTTTGGAAACCTACTCGACCATGTGGTCTGCAAACAAGGCCTGATGGTGGACCCTACGAAGATTTTCTTTATTCTCAATCTAGAAGCACCACGAAGTGTTAGACAACTATGCGCTACTTTGGGGCACACTGGTTACCATAGAAATTTTATCAAGAGCTATGCACAAATAATGGCACCAATGGAAAAACTATTGAAAAAGGATGCGACATATTATTGGAATGATGATTGTATGAAAATTTGGATGTTCTCAAGGAGAAAATGGCATCCGCTCCCATCTTGGTCTTCCCAAAATGGGACGTAGAATTTCATGTACCTGTTGATGTGTTGTGTATTGCGCTGGGAGTTGTACTTACGCAGGAAGGCATGGAAGGTGTGGATCACCCAATCATGTTCGTGAGTTGGCGGCTGTCCAAAGCCAAAAAGAACTACTCTACTACTACGTACAAAGGGTTTGCAATGGTATACGTGCTCCAGAAATACCAACACTATTTACTTGGCAGACACGTCAAAATCTATACCGATCATTTTGCATTGAAATACCTGGTGAATAAGCATATGCTTGGGGGCCGCATATGCAGATGGCTGTTACCATTTCAAGAATATGAATTTGAGGTCAACGTAAAGTCGAGACGCCTAAATGTAGGACCAGATCACTTATCACGAATTGAGACAAGTGAGGAGCGAACAAATTTGGAAGAGGGACTATCTGATTCACAAATCTTTGCAGTGTGCATCACGGACGACCACTTTGAAGATATAATCCTTTTTTTAACCACAGGGACTGCACCGAAGAAATATTTAGTCCAGTAGAAGAAGGAATTGGTGGTGCGAGTGGCGGACTTTTTTGTCATCGCGTGGCACCTCTACAAAATGGGAAACGATGAGATATTGCGAAGATATGTACCTGAATTTGAATGAGGATAGATCCTCGCGGAAGCACATGGGGGGCTGCTGGAGGACACTATGCAGGACACGCGACGACAAAGAAGATTTTTCACACTGGGCTATGGTTGCCAACCCAACAGCAAGATTTGAAATCACACTGTTGAGCCTGTGACATATGTCAAAGGACTAGGAAACCATCACGAAGGGATGAGATGCCACTCAATACACAGATGACACTGCAGCCATTCGAAAAATGGGTAATCGACTTTGTGGGACCAATCAAACATTAGGGGAAGATGGGTGCGCACTACATCATCACCGCGACAGAATACCTGACTCGATGGGCGGAAGCATAGCCGGTTAAGGACTGCACTGCCGCTACAACTGGAAAATTTTTGTTTGACAACGTGTTGACATGGTTTGGTTGCCCTAAAAATTTAATGAGTGACCGCGAGACACACTTCATGAATGAAACCATCAGTGCACTCACCAAGAAATTCCAGGTGTATCAGCAACAAAGTACACCATACCATCCACAAGCTAATGGGATAGTAGAAGCATTCAACAAAATCCTGTAGACTACGCTAACCAAAGTATGTAACATGCAACAAAACAACTAGAACGTGCGCATACCTGCCGTATTATGGGCATACAGAACCATGTGCAAAAAATTGACGGGTCAGACGCCTTTCAGGTTATTCTATGGCACGGAAGCAGTCATGCCAATGGAATACATCATACCCAGTTTGCAAATAGTAGCAATTACAAGCATGTCGAACCGCGAAGCCTTGGAAGAGAGACTCGCGCAATTAGAAGAACTCAAGGAGGAATGGTTTCTGGCGGGATTGCATCGCTAGGTATAGAAACACCATGAGAAACCTTGGCATGATCATCGTATCAAGTTGCGCACATTCAAGGTAAACGATTTAGTGTTGCTGTATGACAGCAAGTTCAAAAAATTTCCTAGAAAATTCAGAATGCATTGGTTAGGACCCTATGTGGTAAAAGAAATCACAGACAGAGGCGCAGTCCAGCTAGTCAAACTTAATGGAGAACCCTTACCAGGAAGAGTAAATGGAAGTCACCTAAATCCCTACACGGGCAGGCTGGTTGTCTAACTAACCGACTAAAGCACAGTCTTCATGACCAGACAAGCCAGACAAAGGTGCGGGACTATAAACACAGGTACTAAAAGATGACATCAAAGTAGAGAATAAAGTCAAACATAGATGATTCAAAAGCAGAAATGGAGCAGATCCAGATGACAGCAGCATGGTGCATTGTAGACCTTCACGCCGCATAGGCACAGTTGGATGGACTTCACGCAGAGATCACCACACTAGCAGAGTGACTCGGGACGAGTCACGACGATTGTGTTGGGGGCTTGTTGGGCGGTGGATCCCCCCATAACATGTTTTTGGGGCTTGAAGTCTGAAGTTTGGTCAAGTGTAATGTAGAGACCCAATGAAATGTGAGCACGAAGTGCGAGAGTCTAGGGTTGTTCACCCAAAGGTAATGTAATTTAATGTAAAGTATGTCGGCCTACCCATGGTCCACGAACCATGGGATTGTATAAATAGAGCGAGGCTCTAAGTGTAAAGTCTTAGTTTTTGAAGTTTTTGACAAGTAATAGATAGATACGAAGGCCTGGTTAGAGGTGACAAGTGGATCTGAAGAGTAGTGGGTTGTAGTAGTTGGAAGAGGCTCTGCAGTTGAGTGTGGAGAGGCCTAGAAGAGTCCGCAGCTGAGTGCGTGGACCCCTGCAACTGAGTGCAGAGGGTAGAGTCGGGTCTATAAGTGGAATTGTACTTGAAAGAGAATACTAATAAAGATAAGTTTGATTCAGAATATTGTGCATCTATGTTTTTATTTATTGTTATGCATTTTTACTGTTTATGATTACGCGCACTTACCTAAATGTTGAATAAAGTAAGAAGAATATTGGGCCCTCACAAGTTAAGTTCAGCACTATTATAATAGCGCAGTAAGAATAGAGACAGGGGTAGTACTTTCTTCGTGCCCTTACAGAGGTACGCGGAGGTAGTGGCACCAGTCGTGAAGGATAGATAGCTGCAAAAAATAGCGTAAGCACACAAGTTCGAACCCTGAACCTCCAGAACCTTCATCAAAACATCCCTAGGGTGCAGAAACCTGGTTCCAACACCCTCCCATACTACTTCGGGTGAGACCTTAGTCCATGTTCCGTGGACTGTTGCCGAAAGGGCCAATAGTATCGGGATTTTCTTGGCTAAACTCACTACTAAACTTGGGTCAAGCCCCACGTAGCTAACAAGATAATTTAGCATATACTTGTGTGAAAGTACTGAGTTGTGGGATTGATGGAGTGAGAGTATGGATGGAGTGTATGAAGGTAAAAATATCAATGATTTAATTGTGAGATATGATTTAAATAGATCTAATGATTTTCATAGTAAAGAAAAGAAATATTACATGCTCCCTAAGGGAGAATATGAACCATAAATGGTAGTAATTGAGAAATTAGCTATTGAGGCGAGTATGCTAACCACTTCATGTAGGGATCCTAAATAGCTCTTACAGTTTCTTCGAAGAAAATGAGAATGAACTTAGAGAGGATATCCTTAGCCTAAAGATTCAATTGCAAGAGGCCAAAACAATAGAGGATGTATTGACCAATCAAGAAAATAAGAAAGAGGGTCGAATTGTAGACTTGGAAGGTGAAGTGCTCTCCATGAGAAAACAATTAGGGAAGAACAATGATTAGCTGAAGCAAGATAGGAGTACCATTCTCTTGGATAGTATGCGTCATAGCCAGAGATATCCTATGATCAAATCCAGTCTTGGCTTTGGAGAGTCTAGCTCGTGACCAAGCAAAAGCAACAATGAAGAACCAAAGAAGCCTAAAACAGAGAATGGGACCAACCATAACAACTAGAAAGGAAAGATAAAACATATCCACCATCAAAATTAGAAGAGAACTTATTGGAGCATTTACATCCAGAATATCATTTTCTCTTAGAGTTGATAGTGGAAAAATTAAGAGGACAAGTCAAAACTTCTTCCCCCCCTTAATGGATGAGATTGAGTGCTTCATCTATCACAGTTTTGGTCATGTGGAAGCTACTTGTAGAAGTAGACCGCACACGTCTATGTAGAAGTTTGAATAGCCAAGAATAGGTCCTGCCTTCTGGTATGTAAGTTCATTCAATGGTTATTATTATTCTTGTCACCAATTTTTCTATAAGTCCATTGATTGCAGATCTAGAGCAAGGAGATGGAGATCCAACATGAGCAACATAAGATTATATCCCTTTGTGATAGACATTTTTGTGCCTTACAGCATTAAGCATGAAATGTCCATAATCCAAGGGATCCAAAGTCCCTAAATGAGTTGTTCCTACCCCTAAAGGAACAAGGTCAACAAAAGACAGCTTCTCCCAGAAGTTCTCCACCAAAAACAACTCAGAAATGGTCAAATCAGGATCAATTCAGTAGCTCCACTAGCTGTCTGCGCTGAAATGCAAAGTCTGCACTGGCTACTTGCACTGCAACGCAGGTAGAAGCACTACCAGGGTGCGCTGAGCGGGAAATGACAAATGGCAAGTTCAGTCAACGAGGTGGAAAGACCCTGGAAGCTTCCAGAATCTTCCTCAATGACACTTGCCTCAATGAATTCGACCAAGTGATGAGTAAGAGGTTCTCAACCTCCAAGTGGAAGCAAGAACTGACAGAGAGAAGCCACAAGTCAAAACATAAGCTGACTCATCCTCTCTTCTTACATCTATATATGGATCTCTCACCCAGAGGTTCAGGAGGCTGGAATTTGGTATTTTGCAGAGAATTGTTGTTGGTTTGAGATTGAGATTAGTACATTGGGTGATTTATGCTTTGTTGGAGGAGAGGAAGGGATTCTTTTGCTGGGAGGTAGATGCTGCATCGGGACTCATTTGGTTGTATCTCCTCTTGAACCTTGTTATCATATCAATAAAGATACTTGTTATATTTGCATATTTAGTTTATATCTGATCCTAAACTAGTTATGAATGTGAATCTATATCTTTGGTGTAGTTTTCCTCTCTTGTGATTTTGCAGGAACTGGGTGAAGCTGGACCAGTGAAAGAGCAGGCAGTAGGAAGCGAACAAAAGAGAGAGTGATTGGATCGACAAACTAGCGGAAGACACCGGTTAGTTACATCCTTCTTTCTCTATTTGCATCTCATAAAGAAGAATACTCAGATAGCTTTCCTTGTTTGTTGCTAAGGCACTATCACCTCTTAGAGTGGGATAGGGGCATTCTGAATTGGATACTTTTCCCAACAACAAATTGGCGACTCCACTGGGGAGAGTATCTTGTTAGTTTATTTGTGTTTCTACTGTTGTTCTTCTCATAAACTCAGAAGTGCTGAATCGAAATGCATTTGCCATTTTCAAATGCAAAGTAGAGATCTGCCACTCTAGTCCACTCACTGGGCCTGTTTTTATGATCTGAACAAACTGATCCACAAGTGCTCTAACAACCCTTTGTGATAGATCTTAGTCCTCCTATAAATCATCCTCCTAATTGTACCTAATTGATAGCTTTTATCCGGCCAAAAACTGTAGATCAAACTGCAAACCGTAACCCAGAACCCAGAAACAACTCTCGTTTCTGCTTCAGCGCAGACTATGTGAAGAGGTTCTGCATTTCAACGCAGGTCCCGTGAAGGCTACCTGCGCTGAATGTCAAATCCTCTGTGTTGGGAGTGTGCTGATCAGTCTTTGCCTTGTGCAGCTGTGGTTCCCTGCTTCCTTTTGCTCAGTTTTATCTCTGTTTTTTGCCGCCTGTTATCAGTCAGTGTACCTATCTGAAACCCCTTTTCTTTGCCTCAATTCCACCTCGGTTGTATAAAGAAACTGTATTTGTTCTTTGTGTATTTGTTACGTCATTTGCAGTTTCCCACTACAAAAGTAAACTAGTCATACTGTCGCCCCTGGATCTAGACCTGTCGTAAGTGTCGTTTTGATCTTAGGAGTGAGTTTGTTTGCTGTTCACAGTTGATTTAGCTTTTATTTTTGTCTTTTGGTTTGAATTTATGCATTTCAAGTGTCGAAACAAGTAAATCATAAAGTGTCATAATCGTCTTTTTGATTTCGAAAAAGGAACTTGTTTATGTTTTCACTTGAAATCGAATTCAAATTTGTACAACAGCTTTCTTTTTAGGCATCAATATTAAGAAACCGAAAAACAAATACATGCATATGTGCATTTGCATTTTGGCAGTTTGTATGTGTTGATTTAGGAAAAGTGCATTACAGTGTGCTCTATGCTCTTTGAGAAAAGATTGTGTCTTTATTTTCCCCTTGTAGCTAGGATTTTCATTGTTGAAAAGATATAAAAGCTTGCTTATCATCTTTAGACTGCATTTAGGAATTGTATCATA
The DNA here is from genome assembly GCA_031772625.1 of Pinus tabuliformis. NCBI lineage: Eukaryota > Viridiplantae > Streptophyta > Pinopsida > Pinales > Pinaceae > Pinus > Pinus tabuliformis. The sequence continues at coordinate 793,865,233 of CM062808.1, forward strand.
CATCTCGTGGTGATCCAAAAAGGCAAACTTCTAAGAAAGATCAACCTAAAATAAATTGAATGAACTTAACAACGCTTTGTAACTTAACGCACAACATAGAGGTCTAGGCTAGAGACGTGTTCCGGCGTCGTAAAACCTGGTGACTGTCGATCTCGCTGATGGTTGGGTGATTCCTCCTGAGGGACGATAGCGCCAGTACGGATTGTGCTCCCACGTACCGTCGAGTATATATTGGGAGACCCCTATAGGCATAAAACCTTTATCCTTAGGAAGCCGTGTCGGCCGCCCTACTAATCGCAATGCACTGAACACAGCATTCGGGAAGATTGACCGCCCGTACCTTAAAAAGTATTCTGTGGTTTTGCGAAAAATTTGGCACACCCTCTACCTAGAACTCCAGATCAGTTCCTTTTGGCCTTTTTCAAACTTTATAACGGAAAAAGTCCATCCGAGCATTTGTCACTTCGGGCTCGTTAAAACATCAAAGGCGACTAGAGTCATCTTTAGCTTTTTCTCGACTCTTTAAAATTGAAAAAGCAAGTTGTGTCTAAAGCGTCGTTAAAATTTATTTTAAACGGAACAATCACCTTTTTTTTTCCTGCGTTGATCTTTAGGTTGAGAAAATGGAGCCCACCAACCAAGGAATTCCCCTTGGTGGAAATCCTAGTCCCTTCTCCTCTTGGGGAGATGTTGGTGCGCCCCATATGGCCACATTGTCGCTTCCAGGACTGACAATTGGCTTGCCGATCTGGCTCTTCTCAACCAATGTCATTCAGAACACCACTATTCCTGAATAGTCGAATCAACAGTTAGACCAGTCCAGAATTTCCCACCAGCCTTCTACTTCCTCTAATTCTTCCTCTCCTCCTTCCTCTTCGCTTGACGGAACTGGTAAAACAACAAACCAAGTTCCTAAGGAGAAGAAGGAAAAGAAGAAGAAAGAGAAGAAGAAGAAGGAGCCAAAAGCGACTGGGGGCAAACAAGTGTCGTCTAACAAAAATCCACACATAGCACTGACTAGGCCTAAATCGCCATGTGTCATATGCAAGGGAGAACACTTCCACAGAGATTGTCCCTACATCCCTCGGATACTAAGGGACTGGTCCCCCCGTTTGCACAATCCGGTGGCATCAACCTCTGATAGCCATGTTGAATGCATATCGTCAACTAGCGAAAGTGAAGTCCTTGGACAAAAAGGGACAGCTAGATCTCCCTGTAGACTGTGCGAAGGCAACCACGCCATCCACCGTTGTCCCTTCTTAGACGAAGCGAAAAGAGTTTTGGATGATCGTCCGATTTCACCGTTACGACTCCCTCCTGGATATAAAAAACTCTTGCCGAGTCCTTCGTTAGTTGAAAATCCAGCTGGCCCGCTCAAGTGGTCAGCTGAAGCACCGGTCATTGAAGATGAACCAGCTGAATCCATACCCGACGAAAGTCAAAAGGTCGAGGCGGCAGTTGACCCGGTCTTGCCTTCAGAGGATTTATCTTCGAATGATACAGTCACTGAAGAGGATAAAGATGACACCATCCAAATTCTCTTCATCAACACAGACTCCGACGAACATGGGGGCAATGCACCCATTCCTTTATCGCAGGAAGGAAGTTCGTCAGAGCGATATCCGGCCGTCTATTCGGTCCCACCACCAAGCAACCTAGTTGTATCCTTCGACTGGAACCAACTAGGCAGACCCCGTTTGCCAGCCAGCATACCATTCAGAATTATCGTTCAAATATACAGAATGGTCATGGCTGGCACCATCATTGATGAGGGGGCATCTGTGAGTATCCTTTCCTCTATTGCTTGGAAAGCGCTTGGTTCGCCAGCGTTTTTGCCTGAAATGAGAAATCTAACAGGCTTTGATAAAGGAACCAGTCGACCTTTAGGAATCCTCCCCAATGTGCCCATAACATTGAAAGGGAAGACCGTTCAAATGAACGTGATGGTCGTTCAAGGACCCTTGGATTATAACCTACTCCTTGGACGAGACTATATATATTGCATGGGAGCCATCGTCTCCTCACTCTTTAGAGTAATGTGTTTTCCGCATGAAGGAAGAGTGGTCAAGCTCGTGGACCAGCTTTCATTTCCCGGATCACACATCGCAAATAGTCATATACCATCCCTAAATGGTCTCTTCACGCAAGAAATGTCTCAACCCATGGTCCATCCTCCCGATGAGCGTGAGTAATTCGGAGGGATATGGCTGGAACCCAGGGGGCATGCATCCTGGTCTGCTTCGGCAGGAAAACTTTGGGTATAGGGTAGGTTTCCGCGGGAGAATATGACTAGTCTGTACCCCGTCCATCTTGGAAGAGGGGTTATTCTAGAATAAGATTCTTTTGTCAAAGTTATGTGTTTGGCGCTCGTTGTCACTCACCTTTGTCTATCTCGGTAGACACCGCCGAAGAAATGTTTTGTTTGAAAGATTAATAGAACAATCTTTGGGTAACCTGAAAGAGGTAGGCCTTTCCTGGTAGAACAAATGTTTTATCTGCAAATTGAGGGGTAATCTTGAAATCGTACTTTATACCTGGGGGCATGCAAACCTTTTGGAGTGCAAGCAAAGAGCGATTATTTATCTGTTTTTTGGATTAGTCGTTTCCTACCTTGCATAAAGAAAGGATCCGGAGCAAAGCTTTGTAAGGCGCAAGCTACATAAAAAATGGAATCTTAAATGAGACATTCTTATCATATGACTGGAATCGAGCAGTTTTAACACATAGTTCATGCTCGTTAAAAAATAAACATAAGATCGAGCAGTTTTAGCACATAGTTCATGCTCGTTAAAAAAAAAACATAAGATCGAGCAGTGTTTTTCCGCATTTAAGCTCGTTAAAAAATGAACTACCCTCCGGTAAATAACCACAGTGAATGTAACATTATCAGCCATTAAAGCCTTGGTCGTGTTTGCACCGTCACCTCCACTTTTCATTGGCCGATCATTCACCTCCATTTGATTGTTTACCCATTTTGAGGAACAGCTGCGAAGAGTGATCTCACTTAGCCATCCTTGTGACACTGCCGTGATGGGAAAATTCCAACCATTACCTGGAATCAGCTGCTAACACGTTTTATCACTCGTTCCTCAAAAGATGAGTCTTCTTTAAGCTCTTTTCATCTGACTCGTAAAATATGAAAAGATTGCCGAGTTTTGGCCTTCCAGCTCGTTAAAGTGACCGGAAGTGCTATCCCTCCTCTAGATTTTAATCTTTTTGGACCTGAGGGATTATTGCACAAAACGATCGAGCGCTTGTTTTGTTCGGCTCGTTAAAACTATCGAAAATCCATCCCTTCTGTATTGTTTTATACTTTTTCGGACTTAAGGGATTAGATGACGAAAAAGGAACTTTGGAGTTATATTTACGTACCTTTTTAGACTCTCTAAAAATGAAAAGGGACCGAGTTATCTTTGTCGTTAAACTCGTTAAAAAACATTAATAGCGACAAACTTGTCTTTAGACGAGAACGAGTTTCACTATCGCTAGGCTCGTTAAAACATAGCGATGGGTTTGCCTGAAGGGCAAATTATAGAACAAGCATATGTTATCCTCCTCAAGCTTGACAAAAATAAAGAGGTACTGGTCAGAAATGACTGGGGAAAAATTGGGAGAAACTCAAAGAACTTTATTGGTAGCAAGTCGCTCTTGAACATGACACTTCCACTCCGTGCCTGAGTCGGGTTGGGTTATTTCATTCACCGGTCACATCGCCATGGTCTCGCCATACCATCCATCTTTGGGGTAAATGCTACCAATCCATCACACAAGTGTCGCCGATATGTTCAAGAGAAGTCATCCAGAGAAGTCAACCGTGTCCCATCCACTACCATACATTATCCTTCATTCTTTCATGACCACCACCCTGAACCATATATCATCAGATCGTTTTCACCTCCATCAAAATCATTTGCTCCGTTCCGTGTCACTGATGTGGGATACATTAAGGCCCTCCTTTGACGGATCGCTTCTTGTCGACATCAGCTCATTATCCAAGAAGTTGATCTAGGAACAACCCCTTCAGTACTTTGAAGCTTGCATGCCTCAATGGCAAGTTTCTCACTTCCGGCGACAGGTATACATCAATGACCTTCGACCGAAAGATTTTGCGTGGTGTTAGATGCCAAGTCCTTTATTCACACCACGTGAATTGTACTGCAGTACCTTGAGGGTCATTATCATTATCGGTGATTCCTCTCGCGCTTGTTAACAGTTTACATCATTGACTGGTAATCAAGCGATGTCTTTCCATGTTCGACTTCAGAACATTTCTCACATGGATCGACTTGTACTTAGAGTGAAGATCGAACGAGATTGAAGACCCCGGATCTAGTTTCATCCATCCGAGCTGCGATATATATTCAGGAAAAATAAAGACATTGACATGTACATCATTGCAGCAGATAATCATCCTACCAAAAGGATGATGATTTCATCAAAATCATCAGTCTACCATCAGACGATTGTCTGTTCTATGTACAGAAAAATGAATTTATAAAGCTGAGCATGGGAATGCCCGCCTCAGCTAGATCATGAAAGCAGTATGAAAAATAATGTATTGTATTGTATCTTATTACAGGTCTCCTCCCAGCATCAGAAGAACTTCGGATCCTCCTAATAAAGCATTTCACCCGATAAACGGCCTCATACTTTAGGGGGCAACTGTTATAGACATTTTTGTGCCTTACAACATTAAGCATGAAATGTCCATAATCCAAGGGATCCAAAGTCCCTAAATGAGTTGTTCCTACCCCTAAAGGAACAAGGTCAACAAAAGACAGCTTCTCCTAGAAGTTCTCCACCAAAAACAACTCAGAAATGGTCAAATCAGGATCAATTCAGTAGCTCCACTAGCTGTCTGCGCTGAAATGCAAAGTCTGCACTGGCTACTTGCACTGCAACGCAGGTAGAAGCACTACCAGGGTGCGCTGAGCGGGAAATGACAAATGGAAAGTTCAGTCAACGAGGTGGAAAGACCCTGGAAGCTTCCAGAATCTTCCTCAATGACACTTGCCTCAATGAATTCGACCAAGTGATGAGTAAGAGGTTCTCAACCTCCAAGTGGAAGCAAGAACTGACAGAGAGAAGCCACAAGTCAAAACATAAGTTGACTCATCCTCTCTGCTTACATCTATATATGGATCTCTCACCCAGAGGTTCAGGAGGCTGGAATTTGGTATTTTGCAGAGAATTGCTGTTGGTTTGAGATTGAGATTAGTACATTGGGTGATTTATGCTTTGTTGGAGGAGAGGAAGGGATTCTTTTGCTGGGAGGTAGATGCTGGATTGGGACTCATTTGGTTGTATCTCCTCTTGAACCTTGTTATCATATCAATAAAGCTACTTGAGTTTCTCCTATATGCTTGTATTTCAATGATGTTTTGTTATATTTGCATATTTAGTTTATATCTGATCCTAAACTAGTTATGAATGTGAATCTATATCTTTGGTGTAGTTTTCCTCTCTTGTGATTTTGCAGGAACTGGGTGAAGCTGGACCAGTGAAAGAGCAGGCAGCAGGAAGCGAACAAAAGAGAGAGTGATTGGATCGACAAACTAGTGGAAGACACCGGTTAGTTACATCCTTCTTTCTCTATTTGCATCTCATAAAGAAGAATACTCAGATAGCTTTCCTTGTTTTTTGCTAAGGCACTATCACCTCTTAGAGTGGGATAGGGGCATTCCGAATTGGATACTTTTCCCAACAACACCCTTGGCCTCATATCTTTGTCATGTGGAGTGTTATGTGTGCCAAAATTTCGTGCACATGGCCAAATATTGTAAATTTTCTGAATTTTTCATGTCATCCAGTCAAAGGGAGAAGATAAAGGAGAGTTCTCAAACAAATAAGTAGTGAAGGACTGTGTGGTAGAAAAAGGACTAGCTAAGAAAATGTTGTATTTCCATTTTCTCACGTGATGATGATGATAGGTGGTACATTGATAGTGGATTTTCCCATCATATGTGTGGAGATAGGAGAAAATTTCTCTTTCTAAGGAAAACCGAGAGTGGTTATGTTGTCTTTTAAGGTATTGAACCAACAAGAGTGTTGAGGAGAGGAAATGCCAACCTTGGTGAAAATAATACCAATGAAAATGATGTATGGCCCAATGAAGGTCTAAAGAACAATATCTTAGTGTGAGCCAGATGGTTAATGGAAGCAAGGAAGTTCTTTTTAAATCTAAAGGTTGTTTCATCCAAAAATAAGGATCAAAGAGAATGATCACCAAAGGAGTCAAGACACTAGACGATGTATATGTGTTGAAGGGAAGAGTGAGCAGAAATAATATATTGAAGAAAAACTCTTCCTCTTTAAATTCTAAGTAGGAGAGATAACCGCTATTGTAATCTGTTATTGCATGATAGATCACTTAGACTAAAAAATACATGTGAGGCCTTCATAGCCTCAGGGGGAGCGCATGGGAGAGTGTCACAGCATGAGGTAGCATGATGAGTAGCAATATGGAAGCATAATGGATATGTGTACAAGTTGTAGCAACAACAACATGTTTGATCATGAGCATACTTGCACATTCAAGTATGTAGTATAAACATGTCCATTTGTGGTATAATGAGCTCAAAGGGAGATAGGGAAGTTTTACTTATATTTTCCCTCATTTTTTTATAATAGATTTATCTCTTTGTTATCATGAGATGGAAGTTGTGAAACGGCCCTGTATGTAATCATTTATGTTCATCATTGTCATTGGTTGAATTGCTCTAGTGTTGGTCATGCATAGGAGTGAAAATCTTGTTTTTGGCATCCATCGTAGTGAAAATTTGAATCATCCATGTATGAAATGTTAGGTGCAAGTTTTAGCCTCATATTTTCATTGCTTTTATCTTTTGGCTAATGATGGAGTGGTCCTATAGTTAACCATGCATAGATATATAGTTAAATTGAGTCGTATTCCAACCATATATGCTCATTTATTATTGTGGATTCGTAGTCTATAATTGGGCCATGACTGAGAGTAATGCTTTATCCATGGAGTCATCTCGATGTATAGATTGCATTCAAGAGAGTCTTGAGAGTTGACATATATGTATGGGCTATTCGCATTGTTGCTAGAACCATGTATTATCATGTTTAAGTCTTGTATCTCATGTATTATCCATTTACCTTCATTATGTATCATTTTTCCATGAGGTGTTTCGTGTCTTGGTGTGGATGTTGGCATATTTCTTTCTTCTAGAAGGTATTTGCAACAATTAATGTTGATGTATAATAGTATGGAGAATATTATTGCAACATCATTACATGTTGAGGGGTATTTTCAGTTTGCAATCAACATGGTGTTGAGTATTTCAAGGGGAGTACTTATCTCACTCCCTAACATTGTTGGTATTGTTTTTCAGTGTTGATAGTTCCCTTTTCCATTGATGTCAAAGCGGGAGAGAAAATGGAGAGAGTATGGAGAGAGTTTGTAGATCATCCTCAGAGTTATGGAGATCAAGTTTATATTGACATCAATGCCAACGTGGAAGAATGTTGGCATTGATGTGTACATGGAATTAGCACTATTTGTGTTATAATTGATGTGAACCTGTTGATGGTGGCCATCATGATTTGTGGTTAGATAGAGTAGAATTATCATTTCTAATGTAGAGTTGTTTACTTGATGCAAAGACATTGATCCATGTAGAAGTCACTAGTAGAAAATGACTAATTAATTACTAAAAAAATGACTGAAATTTGCATATAAATGACTAATTTTTGGTCGATGACCAATAGTAGCTAATTTACAATATCTTATAACGTGACCAACTCTTAGTCGTTTTTAGCTTAGTCATTAATTGGTTCTATCAATTTTATTGTCTAGTAGTATATTTAGTCATTAATTTAGACATTAATTTAGTCATTAATTTGGTCATTAATTTAGTCATTATGTGGTCATTAATTTAGTCATTGATTTGGTCATTGATTTAATCATTGATTTGGTCATTAATTGTCACAATTAATGACCAAATATACAACAAATATATTACTAAAAGATCACCCGAGAAAACCAATTAATGACCAAAATGTTGGTTGTGTTATAAGATACTGTAAATTAGATACTAATAGTCATATATATGCAAATTTTAGTCATCGTTTGAAACCAATTAATGACCAAAGATATATGACTAAATTTTAGTCATGTTATAAGATACTGTAAATTAGCTACTAATAGTCATATATATGAAAAATTTAGTCGTCATTTGTAATCACAAATTTATCATTTGCATTAGTCATTTATATTTTTTGGTAGTATCATATTCATTATATAAATTACTACTTTAGTAGTTTATATTCATTTCATTATTTTCATTAACAATTGTTATAAGAAAATAATCTAGTCATATATTCATTTTATGTGTTCATCATTAATAAACATAAACTACTAATTTAGTAGTTTTATATTGATTTTATGTTTTCATTATTAATAAGCATAAATTAATTAGTATGATTTTGCAACTAATTTAAAAAAAAAAGGCATACAATGTACATGTTCATATAATATAAAAACACAAAGTTACATATGTTAATTACAATACTAAGTAATATCAAGTGCAACTATAAATAATTCCAACCACATAAAATATATTATATAAAATGTCAAGTATTATAATATGATTTTCCAACTTAATATTGGTTGGAGTAGAATTTACACATGAAATCTTGTTTCATCGCTTCAAAACATTATCATTGTGTTGCCAAGGCATTGCAGGTGAATTCACCAACTCTGAAGATTTGACCATTAGTCTTTATGTGTGTCTTATGCGGGATATTGGCTTTATGGGTACCACTAGACCAATTCTCTTCTCTTTCTCATTAATTTGCATTTTGTCGCTCTAGTGTTATTGTTCTCCTCTTCAATTCTTGTTTCTTGCATAAATATTGAGTTCCTTTCCTGAAAAAAGAGATACAATGCAAAATATAAGACATGAAAGTCAATGAACACTGGAATATAAACTAAAGTAGACTATAAAATATTTATATGATATATACCTCAACATCAGCAATATTGTTAATGTCATTTTTCCCCATAAAAGCAAGAAACTTGAGCAATTTTTCTTTAGTTGGGAAATAGTGACCATTATGTGGCCAAATGACCTATATAAACAACGCAAATAAAACGTCACCATAAAATAAATTTTGTACCTGCTTTGTTCTCAGTGTACAAATTTGTTCATGAAATGTTATCTTCAGCTAAAGTAATAAATGCAAATAGGCACACACATTTCTATCCCTATATTTTGAATTCCCATTCTTAAGGTACATTGCAATTTTGATTTTATCCAACATAATCAAACACATCGGAGTTATAAATTTCTGTTAAGAATGTTTCATGCTTCACTTTTGTAGTTGTATCATTTCCTCTAGTTATCTTTAAGAAGCAGTGACACTTCAACAATAAAATTAGTCAGTAGAAATCTAATGGGTGGAGCAAAGTATTGCTGACACAAGATTACAACAATAAACTAGAAAATAATAAGACAAAACTTTGTAAATTGTGATACTAACCAGGAATATAGCTTCAACATAGTAATCTTCAATTGTCAGTGTACCATTCCAGGAGAAAAGAAATCCAATTCCCAGAAGCCAACAAATTATGTATGCCCCTTGTTTTCCCTGTAATTAATTGAGAAAGATTAGCACATGAAAATTCCATTTAGAATCTCTGAAATGATTCTATAAATATTCAAATCAAACTTAATGTTACTCATTCATTTTTCTCTAATGCAGACAAAATTGAATATGCTTACATGTTTTTGAGCTAGAGAGTTATGTGATTCATTGTGTCCAAAATCATTGCTTATTGTCATCACTGTTTTTTTTAATGATCATGCAATGGGCCTATATAATATTTGATAAAAAAACATATTTTTCAAAATATATTCCATTTTTCTAATTCAAAACTAAATTTCCTTCCAGTTTATGGCGTTCAAACAAAACAAAATCTTTTTCCTTTAACAATTTAGTGCTATAATATATTACTAAACGAGCAGTTACATAATGAAGTTATTAGTGGTTGAATACTAATAAATCACAAATACATGCAAGAAATAACACCACTATATACTAGGCATGCGAAGTCTTTATCCTCTTGGTTGGAAATATTACTTCATGAAAACAACATATTTGACAGAGAACTTTTCTGAAACTAACCAATTCTAGTGTATCCAACAACAATGAAATTTCTATTGGCATGCCCTCAAAATGTGTGGAAGTATCAAACGTGTGTCTTGCACTTCCCTATACACACTCCTCTTTGTTCATGTCTTCATAGGAAGCCCTCAAGTTCGTTACTCTTGCAAGTAGTGCTACAAAGTTCTAGCTCTAAAGGCACTTAGATTTCAAATAGATGAATGTATTCTATCTTGGTTCTAAATGATAGACAAAGTGATGGAAACATAATGGAAAAATGGATGCAATTTATGGTCATCAATTGGAAAAATGAATTAATTACTCTCAATCCTAGTAATTTTGATACTACTTAAGGTTTCATTTCCATGTTCTATCTCTCTGGCCTCAATTTAAAGATTGTAAAATTGAGAAAAGTGATGAACAACTCATTTTGGCAGTGCTCTCTAAGTTAGGCAAGTTTTATTTAGTGTTTGTTTCCACATTTATATTGAACTCAAGATGCCTTGGGCCAAGCTTTTGTGAGTCTGCCTTATTTTGATGTTTTTATTGAACAACTACTTGCGATCAGGACAAACTCATTGAAATGGGTGCTCTTGTCTGTGGAATTTTTATAGCTATCTCACCTTCAAATTCAACGATACAACATAAAAATGCATCTAAGGGAAACAAATGAAAAGTACAAAGGAGTCTTAACTTTTCAAATCCCTCACTGAAACAAGATTTTGAAGGAAAGAATAGACCTCTTAAATGTGCTTTTTATGGAATGGTAATTCAAAATCTTTTTTGTAGAAATTGGCTGCCTTCATTTCAGAAATGAAGAAACACAATTTAATTGTCAATCTATCTTCATTTGGTAATCATACAAGAAATTATAAACCTATCTCTGCTATTGCAAGTTTCTTCTTACCTAAATGGATAATTGATTATGGAGTAACCCATCACATGGCTGCAACTAAGAATTATTTTGCTTCCATTAATTCATGCAATACAGAGCATATATTTATGGGCAATGCACCTATATAATATTTTATCAAAAAACATATTTTTCAAAATATATTCCATTTTTCTAATTCAAAGCTAAATTTCCTTCCAATTTATGGCATTCAAACAAACTGAAATCTTTTTCCTTTAACAAGTCATTGTTGTAATATATTACTAAATGAGAAGCTACGTAATGAAGTCTTTAGTGATGGAATACTAATAAATCACAAATACATGAAATAAATAACACCACTATGTCCTAGGCATGCCAAGTCTTTATCCTCTTGGTTGGAAATATTACTTCATGAAAACAACATATTTGACAAAGAACTTTTTTGAAACTAACCAACACCAGTGTATCCAACAACAACGACATTTCTATTGGCATGCCCTCAAAATGTGTGGAAGTATCAACCACATGTCTTGCACTTCCCTATACACTCTCCTCTTTCTTCCTATCTTCATAGGTAGCCCTCAAGTTCGACACTCTTGCAAGTATTGCTACAAAGTTCTACCTCTAAAGGAACTTAGATTTCAAATAGAAGAATGTATTGTATCTTGGTTCTAAATGATAGACACAGTGATGGAAGCATCATGGAAAAATGGATGCAATTTGTGGTCATCAATTGGAAAATGAATTAATTACTCTCAATCCTAGTAATTCTGATACTACTTATGATTTCATTTCCAAGTTCTATCTCTCTAGCCTCAATTAAAAGATTGTAAAATTAAGAAAAGTGATGAACAACTCATTTTGGCAGTTCTCTCTATGTTAGGTGAGTTTTATTCAGTGTTTGTTTCCACATTTATATTGAACTCAAGATGCCTTGGGCCAATCTTTGTGAGTCGACGTGTTTTTGATGCTTTTATTGAACAAATACTTGCGAGCAGGATAAACTCATCGAAATGGGTTCTCTTGGCTGTGGAATTTTTATAGCTATCTCACCTTCAAATTGAAGGATACAACATAAAAGGGCATCTAAGGGAAACAAATGAAAAGTACAAAGGAGTCTTAACTTTTCAAATCCCTCACTGAAACAAGATTATAAAGGAAATAATAGACCTCTTAAATGTGCCTTTTATGGAAAGGTAATTCAAAATCTTATTTGTAGAAATTAGTTGCCTTCGCTTCAAAAATGAAGAAACACAATTTAATTGTCAATCTATCTTCTTTTGGCAATCATACAAGAAATGCTAAACCGATCTCTGCTATTGCAAGTTTCTTCTTACCTAAATGGATAATTGATTATGGAGCAAACCATCACATGGCTACACCTAAGAATTTGTTTGCTTCCATTAATTCATGCAATACAAAGCATATCTTTATGTGAAACTATTCACCTTTAATTCTTCGGGGGAAATGTTCCATTGAGATGATAGATGACATGATCAACAATGTTCTATATGTTTCTAATCTTTCAACTAATTTTCTCTCAATTTATCAGATTACAAATTTTGTTTCAAGGAAAATAATCTTGTTTACTCTTTATTTTTGTTTCATGAAATTGAGGACCCTTCACAAATTGTTGCCATAGGGAAACTGGATCATCATGCACACTTGAACTTATTTTCTCATTTTGTAGTGGAGCTTCCTATCAATGTATTACTTGGTCACTCAAATGAGTTAACTAACTTATGAAATGAGATTTGGTCACTTAAACTCTTGCTATGTTTATCAACTAAGTAAACTTTGGTCACTAATCTAATGTTTATTTCTCTTTTTGATGGTGTTTGTACTGGGTTTGTTCTTGGAAAGAATCCTCAATGTACTTCTGTTAAGGAAAAATCTTGGAGAGCTTCTACAGGTCTTGAACTTGTTTACAATGATGTTGCAGGTCTTATTCCTACCTCGTCATTTCAAAAGGCCCATTATCTCCTTACATCCATTGATGACAACTCCAAACAAACTTGGGTCTACTTTTTAAAGAAAAAAAGTGAGGCTTTTGACACTTTTCTTGAAGCAATATAGAAATGTTTATTGAATGTTTGCAGAGAGTTAGAGACATAATGGTATTGAATATGTCAACCTCAAATTTGAAGACTATTATGCACTGATTGTATTCAGTTGCAACATATGGTGCTCTACTGTCCACAAAAAAATGATCCTCCCTCTCTTTTTCAATTGTTATAAGCATTTTGTACGTGGGTACCTATCATGGCCATGCAGCCAAAACCCATTTTTGGAATTTAGCCTCCTATTTAATACTCACGTAAGTTTCACTTAATGCGCTTGTTAGTGTAAAAACAGTTGTAAGTTAACTTGGGTAAATCATTAAATACTTGTATACTTGCCAACTATCCTTCTTAAATGCTGGACTCCTCCCAGGTTGCTATAAATAGAGGGCTTCCCCTTGTATTTCTCAGCAGCAGATCTAATAGATGCAGTAATTATCTTGTTCCTTCTATTGGCTTTGAGTCTATGTTAATATTTTTCTGTTCTGTTGTCTGTATCGAGTTTGACCATGTTATGATCTTGTTGTATCTAGTTTGATTCCACATTAGTGGAGGCTACTACACTTTCAGGTTTTCAGATTTCTCTATTTGTCTGACATTACTTTTTTCATATATTCTGGAAATATTTGGAGTAGGTTAGCAGGTGCTAACCTGAGCCCTCTGAGACAATTCAACATTTCTCTTGTATTTGGGCTGAAGTCGTTCCATTTTTCAAACTCTTTGTTAGGCTTTCCATTGTAGATTCACCAACCGATACATGAAATTCAAGGAAAATTACAGAGAATATTGATAATGAAGTGGGTGTTATACAGGGAAAAAATGGAAGGAATCTGATATTCAGTTTTCAGTACTTCCACTCTACCTGCATTGGCAGCAGCAATGCTTATCATCAACTTTATTGATTGGTTACTCGAATTGGTTATATTTTAGATCATGCATCCGTCTTCCTCTTTTCTGGCTTTCGATCCCCATTCATATTTTATTCTCTTCGAATTTATGAGCTTTAGACTCATGCCTTTGAATCTTGAGACCCTAAATATGTAGGTCAATATTTGAGTTTTTGTTTGCAGTCAGAACTTACAGGTTTTCTTAAAACTCATGTTCCTGATGTTCGTGTCTAAAATTTAATATTCAAGCACAGAAGCCTTGTCTTTTAGAGCTAAGACTTGCTCAGGCAGAATTACCAATTGGATTCTCTCCTATTTTGCAACCATTACTCTAAGCGAAGTATTTGAGTGGTGGAAATGAGCAATAGTACTTTTTTCAATTTCAATGCTTTCAAATCCTTGCCATATCAGCTTATAAAGAGGGGAGTCATATCAGACTATCTTTACTTTCAATGAATTTGAAGCCAGATCAGCCCCCTTATTTTCAAAAATGCTAGTCACCTTAAACAAATGCCTAGTGGGTGAGAATACAATCCTGTCAAAAAAATTGTTTTCCCATCAAGCAGTGCCTTTAGATTCCTAATGTTGATGGACTATGTGCTACTACTAACAACATTGTCTATGAGCCTAGGGTGAGCTTGTAATCCCCATAGCATTTTTCCATGACTAAGTCCAACATTTTTTTTTTTAATTAATTTCTAAAGATAACATATAGTGGATTTAATGGAAAATTTTGGTCATTGACAGTTAATTATTGTCCAAGCACCCCACTTAAAGATTATTTTATTAATTTGGTTAAATTGGTCCATCATTAGTTTCGAAATGCCATCAAAAAATCTAGGGTATTTTCCCATGGTAATCAACAAATCGACTTGGTTAAATATGCAAGGTGATTAGATAATTGGGATTGCACTTTAGGGTGATCAATCTAAGCATTTTGAAGACTACCTTTTCTATGGATCGGTCTAGCTCTAAAGATGGATCATTCTAACTTATGATTGCTTTGACATAGGCACATATATTTTATGTTTTGGGTTATTTTGAATTTTTCTTACTCAGGTATAAAGGATCAAAGGCATGATTGTCAAAGCATATTATGATGGTGTGTATGCAGTCTCTGAGACACTTGTGTGTATGGAATCTGGTCAGAATGCAGTATGAGAACATTATTTGAATTTGGAGTGGAATTAGCAAGATATGGACTTGAGCCAAAAGGAACCTGTGTGCATGGAAAAATTAAATCTTCCTATGATGGCAAAGTGATCATACAAAGTATTTTCCATTGAATGGAGTATGGCACCTATAGCACGATATTGTTAGAGAATATGAGGTAAGTGTAACTATGTGCATGATCATGTGTGTTGGAATTAGTTGTTGGTGTGAATGAAGCTACATTATTCCAGAACTAATGACTAAGAAAAGTACCAGTGTGCATGACAAAGATTAAAGACATCTTAAGCAAATATAATAAGTAGAGCATAGATTCATATGATTGCTGCTATTGTGTATTCCTTGTGCTAACAATATGCTTGCAGGGATCATGCTACCATAGATGATCTTGTAACTCTCATTTTATTGATATATTGCTATGTTGTGTCCTTTTGCCAGTATGGTAGAATTGTGTTTTAGCTAAGTGTGAACCATATTGAGATATACGCTGCTAAGGGCAAAGTATAAGTCTATTAATGTGTATGGCTGAGGGATGAGGTGTTTGGATGAGTTTTCTTGAGGGCGGAATAAAACTTGTTTGATGGAAAGACATTATTCATGGTACTAACTGATGTGGTTATAGGGACAGAGTGTTGTATGATAGTTTGATATAGTTCGTATATATGTTGTTGACCTAAGAGAGGATGTAATGTATGAGTTGAATACCTTGATGAGTTGTTGGATTCCTTATGGTTTATAATAATATTGTTCTGTAGTTATTGAATTGTGCAACTATCTATTTTATGGTATTAATACAAAGAGTTTGTCAAAGAACATGGGTATGGCTGAGTAAATTTATAACATCTTACTACCTACGTATTTCAGTGTATGTTGATGGTTGACATCACAATTAGGTGCATGGAAAGCGTATGATTGCTGCTAGGGTTTTATGAATGTATGTTGCTAGGGCTTGTCATAATCGATAGGTAGAAATGTTTTATGATGCAAAGATATTTAGTATTATTGTGAGCAGAGGTTGTGCTATTGCTGTTGGGGTAATGAGCTAGGGTTTGCAGCAGAAATGATGATGATCTAGGGTTTTTTCATTGTATGAATGCTAGTAATTGCTGCTTATATGGTTAAATTTTTTATTGCTAGGGTATTGAGCAATTTGTATTGAGTTGTTGTAATTGAGGTTGAGATCATTGTGTTGGTGATTGTATATGCCAAAGTTTGTGATATGCTAATCTTCATAGTTGTTGTGTTATTGTCATGGTGGTATGCTACTAGATAAGTCTTGTATTAATGCCATTATGGTTTGACATTCTATTGATGTTCTAGCCGAGTGACATTGGTGATGCGATAGTTTGTTGAATCTATTGAGTCACAAATTTTATCAGCCCTTAAGCCGGTAGTGATGGAAATCATCCAGCACATAGGGAAAGAGGCTACAATACAGGTATTGGTTGTCGAGAGAAAGGCTACTATTTTTGAATAGGAATTGATTAATACCAAGCAAGAGGCATTAGCTATGCTTTTGCGGTTGAAACACAACATGGATTCTCATTGTGTTATTAGTGTTTATTAGAAGTTCTGTAATTTTGAGGTGATAACAAGGCCTCTCTATCTCTGTTCTACTAGGGTTAGTTCTAACTACTCCATATTCATCATGCCTCATTACAACATTTTTAAAAATATTTTTTGTATGATTTAAGATTTGTGTTATCAGATTCCCCAATACATTCATTAGATTCTTAAAAGGCGTTCCTTGTTATTTCATTCCTATCTTCTGACAGAAATTAGCTTCTCTGTAAGAGATAAAATGAATAAATGTCTCGCAGTGATTTAATTGAAAAACATAGGATGATTTAACAAGTCCACAAACTTCAGGGGAATCATATTTCTTGTGTGGCTCCAAATGATGAGAACCATTGAATGGAAGATGTGAAAAAACATTTTTAGGCCAATCTCTAGGAAATTTTTTCCTCCCTGGAAACATATGAAGCCCCAAGAAGCCCAGTTGTTGAACCACTTTCTTAGCAGATCTTGCATTTCCACTATCAACCATCAGAAAAAAGGAACTTGAAGAAGAAATAGCCTTGGTAAAATTTTCCCACACTCCAAGTAGATGCTTATCCACTTGGGAAATGATGGAATTATCATATCTTCCTCCCCTTACATACTTCATTTCTAAAATCCTAGAAATTTCAGCAAGTTCATTTCCTAGATCTTCTGTAAATATCTTTCTCTGAGAAACACAGTGAGCAAGAACCAAATCATCCAAACCTACACTAAAACCATCTAAGGATAAAAAAATGTTCAACTGAATTCAAGCACTTCACTGCTGCTCATAGACCTTTACACTTAACAATTGCATTAAAATTTTTAGTCAAAGAACTTAGCAATTGGGTTTTATCACCATTGAATAATATTATTTCACTATTGCTTATGAGAAGCCCATTCTTCTCATAGTTCAATTCCAGAGGTAAACCCATATGAAGAAGTTGGCTAGCTGTCCAAAAAGGCCCTCCATCATGCACTTTAGTGACTGCTGGTTCAGGAAATTTTTTAGAAGTCTACATTCATAGTTGATTCAGTGTGGTTTTATCTAGCATAGATTTTCTGGATAGAAGCTTGGAAGCCAAAAATGTATCTACTATCAACACTTAGTGTTGTTTGCCTCTCCACAATGGGAACTAAACATTTTTTGATCCACACTTAGAAGCTGAGAAAGCTCAGCTTGAGATTTTAAAGATTGGGGATAAAAAACATGAATTCCATCCCCATCAAAATCTGCACCAAGTGGCCAACATATGAGAGGGTTAATAATCATTGTAGAGCCCGGATGTATGTATGCTTTTAATGCTTCCAATGAATGTTTGTGGACACTTGGAGGATGATTAATCAAAACAAAATCCCCATCATGAAGTCCACGGTTAATCACTTCACCAATTTCAACTTTCTTCATTGTTTTTCCAAATGCATTTGAACAAAACTTACCTCCTTAATCAACATAGGTTCTACACTGTCCCTTTTGTACAATTTTCTGCAATTTTTCCCTGTTGTAAACATTTACACGCTCCACAAATGTTCCTCTATTGGCTATTTCTATAGATATACCAATTTCAATTATCCTTCTATATCCATTTCCAATGACAACACATCGAGATCATATATTACAACTCTTAAACACTAAACCGTTAACACTAAATCTCAAAGGGACTCACCTATAATAGTTGTTGAGCAACAAGGACAATAATCAAAACATTGTAGCTTGCTAACATTATAAAACTTCCACCTTGTCCATGCATGTTTTTCAAGCCATGAAAGGAATATAATGCATATAGAGGAATGAATAATCTAATTTACATAGAAGGCAACCCATATTACCTAAATGTTTCGAGAAGCCTCAATGGTATCTTGGAGGTACATCCTTGAAGAATATAACATCCTCTTGAATCCAATACTTTCTCACTATAGCATAAAGGAACTCACCTGAAACAGTTGCAGCGGCACTATAAGGAATATCATTGAAAAGCAGTTCCTTGCTACCACTACCAAAAGAATTGCCATCCACGTACTTTCATATAACCATGAACATGATGCAAATGGACAATTGACTGAAACTAACATAAAATGGTATTGCATATTACTTGAATGTTTCAATAAGCCTCAAAGTTATTATGGAAGTATTCTTATCCAAAGAGAGATGTTCCAACATCGTAACAGATTCTTGTTGTAGCATCAAAGGAATCATGATTATCAAAATCTATCATGATCTTAAATTGATTTCCACCTAACCTCATAATTGAAATCAAACTAGATTTATGCTGACAATAGATTCTTGCACTAAACTTCTGAAAACAAAAATCAATTTGCAGTCTTGTACATAAAACGCAAAGGTACTTGTAACTTAAAGGAATATGTGGTTGAGAAAATCAATTTCTTATTCATGAAACATTCTCAATAGGTAGAAGGTAAAATGATTATTTCTTATACCAGTGAATGCTATGTGAAAGAAGTCCATGTCTACCATGAATAAATATTCCTTTTGCTTATAGAAGATGAAAAATAGTTTATCACATATGCATTTTCTATTGTGTTTTCTTTAAAATTTAAAATATAAAAGAACAGAGAGAATCAAAACAAAAAATAATGCATTTTTTTATCAATTATCATGGATTTGGTATTGGGATTTTCAAATTGGGTTCAGACTGACAATAGATTCTTGCACTAAACATCCAAAAATAATAATATATTTGCAGCCTTGTACTTCAGATGCAAAGGTGTTTGTGACTTGAAGAGGGATGTGGTTGAGCAACTCAATTTCTTAATGAAACATTCTCAAAAGGTCGAAGGTGAAATGATTGTTTCTTATACCAGTGTGAATGTTGTGTGAAGGAAACTCATGTCTACCATGAATAAATCTTTTTTTTGCATGTAGAAGATCAAAACTAGTTTATAATGCATGCATTTTCTATTTCATTTGCATTAAAAGATAAAAGATATAAGAACAAATAGAATCAAAACATAAATTACTACATTTTGTGTCAACTATCATGGATTTAATATTCATATTTAGTTTGAAATTTCGAACTGCACAATTTTGATAGAGATCTCATTAAACATGAGAACATTGCATATCAAAGATTCTAAGGTGTATTTTTCTTTAATATTAATGTTGAAGACAATTATCAACTAGAAACTTTGAAACAACTAAAAGTTCATTCATAATTTTTTATTTGGGTCAACCTTCAAATAAAAAAATGAATTCTGAATCAGATTGGTTAGATGATTCACCTAAAGAGTAAGACACCTTTATGATTATGTGTAACATTACTATTGTCCTCTGGTTCCCAACTAGGTGTAGGGGACATTCATACAAATAAAGTGGGTAAAAAGCATAAAGTTTCTTAGAATGATGATGGTACTGCAAAGGCCTTGGAAAATATCAATGGGATTCTCAGAAATTTTGTTAAGTTCGAGGAAGAAATGGAGTTTGATCTTCAGAAAACTATGTCAACTATTGATCTTTATTTGGTAGAAAAAAATTTCTATATGCATGTGAGCAATTGAAAATTTTCATATGGTTTCTTTGTTTGGGTTGTGTTAGTGTCAGTATCTTCATCCCTCCGTCAGAGATCAAATTCTCTTGTTGCATTGCATATTAGGTGTCTCGCTCAGTTAGCTACATTCCATTAGGAGCATGGATCATCTGACAGTAGTGGCTTGTTGTACATTTTCCTTCTTGTCCTTTACCTACTGGCCCATTTCCATCATCAAGATCATCTGCAGTCACCTTTTGCCTTTAAATTTGCAAGAGTCATTTATAGGGTTTCAGTTTCATTAGGTCTAGGGTTTCATCAATAAGGTCTTCAAAATGTCCAATAATGGTCAGCAAGCACATGAGGAGGTTGAATAAAGTTCCAGTACCAATAAAATTCATAATCTCATGCTCAGAAATGTGTTTTTCCTTAAAACAGAGTTTTGAGGAAAAATACAGTATTTTAGGTTTTATTTGTATAAATTCATGTATTTTCAGTTCTTTCATATGTACATCACTTCAGTGGCAACCCTGGTCACCTTGCCAAGCTTCAGTAGCTCCATCCCCTGCAAGGCAAACAAAGATCAAGTCATTCAGTTCATCAAAAGGCTCAAATGAAGCAAACTGCTCAAAAAACAGAGGTGAAAAACAAAGTCACATTGCAAACATTATAAAAGTGGGTTTTTATGAATCAAAAATTAAAAAGCTCCTTGTATATAAATCATTTTCTCAATTCAAAAGCTCATTTTCATTCAAAGAACAAGGTTGAGCAAAGTGAAGGCCGTGTTTGAGCAAAGGAAGTGGAACTGGAGAAAAACTGTCCAAATTTGTGGGCGTGGCGCACTGGGTGAGTGGCGTGGCGCATACAAGAGGCGCGGTGCATAGAGTCACTTTCCTCAGTGTTAATTTGAACTGGCACGATGCACATAGGAGGCGCAACGCGTTGGGTTTGAGGCACGGCGCATAGAGCTGCCAAGCCCGTTTCTCTCAAAAACTCCCTCAAATTGCTAAAATCGCTCAAAACGTCCAGTGTGCAAGTAAGTTAAGCCCTCTTCCTTGCTAGTGAAGGAGTTTTTCATACAATTTATGGTGGTTGTGTAAAAGAAAAATCAAACCCTACTTCCTTGTCATTTCTCAAAAAATATTGCCTAGGGTTTGTACTTGTCATTTTGCTGCCAAGTCTATTCTACCACTCCCTCACTTTTTCATTCCTTCATTCATTTTCTCAGCTTATCCACCCATTCCCTAACTCCCCTATTCAGTCATCCCTATCCCCAATTCCCATTTTCCCAAATCCTAACTACAAATCCCTAAACCCTAATTGTTGTCCCTAAACTTACATATTTTCCCTAATCCCCTATTTCCCAAACAAAATCCTGTCCTATCATTCCCAAAACCCCTCATACTCTCTTCCCCCCACAGTCCCTCATATATTTCTTCCCTTGGTGGCAGAAAATCAAACAACACCATAAATCTCCTACTACTCATCAAGAAAACACACCCACTAGCAAAAATGGAGTCTGATCCTTCATATGACCATGAGGAAGAGACACACAGTGACTCTCCTATAGAGGTACATGCACCAAGGAGACCTCATAAGGGTGGCAAACATATACGAGAGGAACCTACCACACTTGCTGAGCTGCAGGCCTGCCCTCTTGCTATTACATGCTTCCAACACCAATCTTGCTATGAGTTCTATGAGATGGTTGCTAGAGTCCAGTATCATCATGAGTTGGCCCGGTTGTTTGTGCTTCATTTACATAATGGTCAAGCCACTCTAGCTGGTGTAACATTCACTTTAACACCAAAGTCTATTTCTCTAGCAACCGACATTCCTAATATTGGAGAGTAATGGAATAAGAGGTAGCAAATTGACAGGGAACATTATGAACCATACATCAAGCCCAGTTATTTGAGACAACTCAATAGAGTTTTTCCCTTTCGGTACCTGAAAGATTCATATGCTCCTTTAATGAAACTGATAATGAAGTATTTCAGCTGCGAGGGCTGGTTTTCTCGCCTATATGCCTATCATATCAGGTTGTTGATGCACTTTACCAGGGTGAGGATGATGAATCTCCCCTACTTCATGTGCCGAAACATTGAAAAGATGACCACCCTAGTACAACAAAAGACTCCTCAGCAGCAGTTCAACAGTATATATCATTTTGCTCTCATTAAGATTGTGGTCATGCATCAGCTTGGTTTGCAGGGCATCACATGGGAAGATTTCATTTCTCATGAGTTCTTCACAGCTCCTCAGGTACCTCCAGAGACTTTTCATGAGACAGGTGGACCTTCTCATCAGCAAGAGGGTCATGAGACACAGACCGCTAGTGTGCCGGTATTTGTCACATATCAAAAGGGCACTAGGCGGTTATTTGCAGCAGCAAAGCGAGTATTATCTCCACCCGGGGTGGAAGGGGTCTCACTTCCTTCATCAGCACAACAGGTTTAGGACAAGGGAAAGAGGCCATTACATGATGAGGGGCCTTCAGGTGAGCAGGAGACCAATTTCATTCTCATTGAGGGTGATGATACTGATTTGGGCCCACAAAGCTCAAATCTCAAAGAAGTCATCCAAGAGCAACAGGCGGACATCAATGCTTTGTCCCTCAACTTAGAAAGAGCTAAGTGGATAATAAAGTACCTGGAGCAAAGAAACAAGTAGCTTGAGGATCAGCAAGTGATTATGGAGTTGCAAAACATACGAGAAAACCACCAAACTACCAAAAGAAGGAAGGTGAATCTCACATCACTTGAGAAAGAAATTAATGCCGATCAAGAATCATGGCTTGAAAGAGCTAATATCCTCTTAGAGAGGAGGTCAGAGAAAGCCATCAATGAGAAGAATATGTTTACAAACATGGCATATCATTATTTGTCAAGGAATGTGGTGTGCCAAGCTAAAATTAAGAGCTTGAAGGCAAAATTGAAGAAGAGATCGAGGAGGCAAAAGGTGCAAGATAAACTTCAGATCTTGGCTGAGGCTTCCTTGGTCCAACACAGCACTTGATGGAGAGCACTCAGCCCAAATTTCAAAAAATTTGGGACACTTTTTTCATTTTTCAAATTTTTGGGCTAAAACACAGAATTTTCTGCCCTATGCACTGCACCACCTGGCGCTCGCTTTTCATGGGAGCCTCCAAATGAAAAAAACTTAGAATTTTTGGATTTGGAATGAAAAAATGTGCTTTCCTACAAATGGCTAGGAAAGTTTGACAGGTTTTGAGCCCTCAAAAGGTCAAAAACACTCAAAAAATGACCTTACTACCCCTATTTTGACACACAGGAAGCAGTGTTGGGAGAACTCAGTTTTGGAGGGGCAAATGGAGGCCAAATTCAAACATTCTACTTGATATAGAAAGTAGACAGGTAGACCTTTCCAACAGGCACACTTGAAGCAAATTTGGACACCGGCAAGGCCTCCAAACGTGGCTACAAACAGGCGCTACGCATAGAGAAATCAGCGCGGCACATAGGGGAAATTTTTCTTAGTTTGACCAAGTATACTCTGTTTTTCACCTAGTTCCCTGACAATTTGACTTTTCTCTTTCTTAATGTCAAAATCATGATGTAATTTAATTTAAATTTATGTATCTTGATGTAATTATGTCAAATTTTCACTCATGGAGGTAGATTCATCTATCAAAAAGTAGTTTGCAACTGAATGAACCAATTCCCTAGTTTCTAGAGGCAAGCTATTCCACTGCCTAATTTGTAGTTCTCAGTTTAGAATTAGTTGGAACAGCTCCTAAACTCATGAGCTCGACCCCTAAAGGTTAGGATGAGTTGTTGTTTAACTATATCTTATGTTTTTTCAGTCATTAGCATGGTTGGACTTTTGGGAAATCTTGGAGCTTATTGTATACTCATTTCAACAGTTTTGGCTAAGGAATAGACCAGTGGTTTGTAGCACTCTATGGGATTCATGTGGCATGTTTATTTGATATTTTGTTTCCTTTTGTAAAATTAAGTTTATATGTGTTTTATGTATGCCATTATCTCTCTTGTTTCTTCTTAACTAAAACAAACAAGGATAAAGGTAGAATCCATTGAAATTGCAGTGCTCTACCTAGGGTTTGCTTAGTTATTGATGTTTTCAGATATTTGAAGAGGATCCCTGAGGTTTTCTTGCCCTCTTCAACATCCTCACCTGTCTAAATCTCTCCATTTCATTCAATTTGAAGTATCAAATCACTTGACTACCTTGCCCCATTGAGACCTCTGCAAAACTGAGCCTCATTCCCAAGACCCAAAAACTGCCTTTCCATTTGAGCCAACAAAACCTCATCAAATTCAATCAAACCCTTTTGCACAAATACCTAGCCTAAAATCAGTCTTCATTCAAGTTATCTCAAGCCTCATTGATCATTTTTGCTGAGATTGACAGGAGAGAGCCCTCTCCCAACCTGGTAGGGCTAGCTACCAGGTTAAACTTGGTTTGATGTTACCCTAGATCCTACCTTTCTCAGCCTGAGGTAGATTTAGGCCCTAACAGGTTAGGAGGCAACCTGGATATCAACATACCACAGAGGTGTGAAATTCCATGGTAAACATACTCAGTAAAGTTAAACAATTTGATATAGCTTCGGAAGTGATTGAACATATGAGTAAAGGAGAAAACGAAGGCTCTTTGGTTACTGCAGAAAAATTTGGAATCATGTTCAAGAGGTACGCTGTGGCCCATATGGTGAAGGAAGCTGTGGGGAGATTTCATAGGATGGGAGATTTTAATCTTGAACTAGATAGGACTGCTTTTCATAGTCTTATCAATTTTTTGTATGAGCACAATCATGTTGAAGAAGAAGAACACATGGCTATATGGAAGGATTCGAGATTCTCTCCAGACACGAAGACCTTCAACATTCTACTTACGGGATGGTGTAAGAGAAAAGCCTGGCAATAATGTAAAAGGTTCTAAAAAGAAGAAAATGAAATTGATTTTCTTATTCAATATTTATGGATGTACTGTCCAAGTCTGGGAATCCGAAGAAGGCACTCAGGTTATTTTAGGAAATGGAGGAAAGAGGGATTCAGCCAGATGTCATAGTCTATAATATTCTGATTCATGTTCTTGGCCAAGTAGACCATGTTAACGAATCATTACAGGTCATGCATAAGATGTTGGAGATAGGATGTCGTCCCAATGTTATGACATACAATTCATTAATCAGGAATCTCTACATAGCTGGCAGAATGCATAAAGCTTACTGGCTATTGGAACAGATGGTTCATCAGCGGTGCATTCCCAATGCCACCACTTATCACTTTTTCTTCAGTAAACTGAGAAGGCCGAAGGAGACACTAGAACTTTTTGATAGAATGGTTAGTAGTGGATGCATTCTAGTGATTGACACTTATGTCTTGTTGATGAGAAAATTTGGAAGATGGGGTTTGTTGAGGGTAGTTTTTATAATTTGAAATCAAATGCAACAAAAAGTCTGCAGTCCAGATAAGTGTGCTTATGAGGCTCTAGTCTATGTGCTCAATAATCGGGGTAGATTCTCTTTAGCTCACAAGTACAGAGAAGAGATTGTAGCAAGAGGGCTCTCATTAAAGCCTAGGAGGGACGTTTTTCCAGATATAAGTTTGGTAGAATAGGGAAATGAAGATAGCTTAAGTTGTAAAATATCAAAAGAGGTTACTCCTCAACCATAATATGGAAATGATTCACAGTAATCTCATATTAGTAAGATCTGATACATATGATTTATTACCATCATGTTATTGGAATGATAACAATACATGCTTCTTAATAAAAATGATAATACAAAGGAATGTTCTTTGAAAGTAAATATTCTAATTCTTGCTTCTGTTTAGGTATTTGATGTAACTCTAACGTTATTCAATACCATTAATATTATTTTTCCTTATTCTAGTAAAGTACATTTTACTAGATTTTGTCCACCTTCTATTTGAGATTAACCAAATATCATGTCAAGGAATTTGCATGTGGATTACCTAACACTTGTGAAATCCGCCAAAAACTTTGAACTTATCTTTGGTAAAGGTTGTATAGGTACTTTTTGGATGTTCACTTCATTCATCTCAGCAATCCAGCGGAAGAGCTTGTTCTTACTAGTTTGTCCGTAAAGGTTTGAATGGTTGAACTTATATATGTTATATTTACATTATTTAGTTCCTATTTTCAAGGTTTGTGCTAGTACATGGATTAATACAAATGCATTAGTTTTTTTTCAACCCATTTCTACCTAGTTTTCATTAGAGCAATTGTGAGATTTGAAGGATACTTCGTGGAATTATTTTAGGATTCATCCAAGTGAACCTTGGAGACTTCTCTTTGGAACTAAAGGAATCTGAACCCAAACTCATTGAAAATCGTTGAAGTAGACAAACAAGGACTTAAAGTTTTCCCATCCTTGCAGCAATGACAATAAACTTTTAGGCTTCCAATCAAGCCAAAGCTTTTGGTGAAATGGAGACACAATTGGATCTGTTTATCATTGCTTCAAGCTCTTGTTTGGTCATGGACAACAATTTGTTCTTTTCCAGTCCTATTTTCAAATTATTTGTATTATTATCACCTTTGGCAAGGAGAAGTTTTGAAACTAACCACTTTTACCAGGCCACACTTTGTGAAAACTCTGTAACTTATGCCTGTTACAGTTCCCTATAATTGGCGACTAGCCATTCCAAGAATCATACTAGAATTCTACTTGTTTCTTGTGGCCTATATTCTAGGTTAGTTGATTCCTTAACATCTTCTTGTGCTTGTATTTTGTGTTTGCATTGAACTGGTTCTTCTGAGAGTTGCAAGAAATAGTGAGAGAATCAAATGGAACCAACACAAACCCAAATTTTTCTATAAAGAGAAGAAAAAATTGGCTCTAGGGAAGCACAACACTTGAAGAGAAATCAATGAAGAAGGAGGGTTATTCCGATGTTTTGGGGACTTTGGAACTTCTTGGAAACATTTCAAAATGCTTGCATGGAGAATTCTTGGTAAGAGGAAGACTCCTGATTCCCTTCATTCCTTGATTTGGAATGGATGACTTCTAAGAGGGGGATTTCGATGCTCCTTGCCCCTCGGTTCTAAGAGATAATGTTTCATTGTCATTTTCCTCTTGTGACTCCTATTGCTCTTCTTCACTGTACAAAGGTCCAAATTTGTTTCCCTGGGTAGAATTTATCCTATCGTTGTTTAAATATGATGATTGCTCTTCTTCTGGCAGCGGGGTTACACAACTGAAACAAAAGGTGCAACATATAGATCCACTTACTCAACAACAAATTGGAGAGAAAAATATTTCAAAGGAATCCTCTTCAAAGATTCTTGAATTCTTGCAGCTTTCTCCTCAAAATGTGTTTCATCAGCACAACATCTTCTCATGTGAATAATTACCCATCTATCATCTGGTTGTAAGGTATAATTATATCTACTCATTAACATTTCTTGTTGTCATCGACTTCAAATTCAGCCCTCCCACTGTACAAAAGGAAATTATACTGAAATAGAACATTAATAACAGGTAAGGAATGTGATCTCAACTACCTTAAGGATGTCCAAAGGGGAAATAGGAATCAAAAAGTTCTTTGTAAGTTGAGTTTGCAATTGTTGTAGTAGCCAGAGTCCCTACCTATTCTCCTGGAGATGAATGATCCAAGCTACTACCAAACTCCATCTTGTTTGAGGAATTACATGCTACTGAAGAGTTTATGTTCCCATATTCAAACTGAATGAGAAATTTTCCACAAGCATCTTTGACCATCCCATCATAGAAAATCGTCAGATCAAGTAGAAATGCCATTAGATTCTTAAAGAATTCCTAGTTCTTTCATTCCCATCATCTGACAGAGTCTTTCTGGAAGAGATAGAATGAATAAATGCCTCACAGTCATTTAATCCACAAACATAGGATGATTTAACGAGTCCACAAACTTATAGGTGAATCATCTTTCTTGTGTGGATCCAAAGGATGAGAACCATTGAATGGAAGATGTGAAAAAATATTTTTAAGCCAATCTCTAGGAAACATTTTCCTCGAAACATTTGAAGCCCTAAGAAGCCAAGCTATTGAATCACTTTCTCAGTAGATCTTGCACTTCCACTGTCAACCATAAAAATAAAAATTAACTTGAAGAATAAATAGCCTTGGTAACATTTTCCCGCACTCCAAGTAGATGCTTCTCCACTTGGGAAATGATGGAATTATCATATCTTCCTCACCTCACATGCTTCATAAGCCTAGAAATTTCAGTAAGTTCATTTCCTAGCTCTTCCATAGATATCTTTCTCCCAAAAACACAGTGAGCAAGAACCAAATCATCCAAACCTGCACTAAAACCATTTAAGGTTAAAAATTCAATAAAAAAACTTTGAACTGAATTCAAACAATTCATTATCACTCCTGGACCTTTTCATTTAACAATTGCATTAAAAATTTGAGTCAGAGAACTTAGCAATTGTGTTTTATCACCATTGAATAATATTATTTCACTATTGCTTATGAGAAGCCCATTCTCCTCATAGTTCAATTCTAAGGTAAATCCATCTGAAGAAGTTGGCTAGCTATCCAAAATGGCCCTCCATCATGCACTTTAGTGACTACTGGTTCAGGCAAGGTTCCAAAAGTCCATAATGATAGCTGATTCAGTGTGGTTTTATCCAACATAGATTTTCTGGATAGAAGCTTGGCAACCAACAATGTATCTTTTTTCTTTCAACTGAAGAAATAACGTTTAGAGTAGCTCTGGGGTGTACATAGTCCTGCCTAGGATTGCTAACAACCGTGGGAACCTAACCTCCCCACCTAACTATTGGATCATATCCTCATGACTAACCAACCAACAATGTATCTACTATCAACACTCAGTGCTATGTTTGCCTCTCCACAATGGGAACTAAACATTTGTTGATCCACACTTAGAAGCTGCAAAATCTCAGCTTGATATTCTAAAGATTGGGGATAAAAAACATGAATGCAATCCCCATCAAAATCTGCACCAAGTGGCCAACTTATGAGAGGATTAATAATCACTGTAGATCCTAGATGTATGTATGTTTTTAATGCCTACAATGAATTTTTTTGGACACTTGGAGGACAATTAATCAAAACAAAATCCCCATCATGAAGTCCATAGTTAATCACTTCACCAATTTCAGCTTTCTTCATTTCTTTTCTGAATGCATTTGAACAATAATTACCTCCTTTGTCAACATAGTCTACGATTTTCTACAATTTTTCCCTATTCTAAACACTTACACACTTTGAAAATGTTATTCTCTTGGATATCTCTATAGGAATACAAATTTCATTTATCCTTCTATATGCATCTCCAGTGACAATGCATTGAGACGATAGATTACAACTCTTGCTAATAAAAAAAACTACGCATTTTTTCAAATTTTTTACCTTTTGCTTTTCCAGGAATGTTGTTTGTTGGAAATTTTCTTCTGGGTATCTAAGAAAGTTATTGTATAATGTCCAAATACAAAATATTGTAAAAAATATTAAGATTGATATTCATCCTAAAGACTCTTTTAAGTTTCTACCAATACTTTGTATACCTTTCTCCCTGCCCTTACACATAGATAATTTGTGAACATGAATTGTAGATCCTTTGATTCAATCTCATGTGACATGAATTTAGTCATGTCGTATATTGAATCTTTGATCTTGTCAACAACACTAACAATTTTCTTCAGTGTGTGTGCAACACGTTCCTAGGAAAACAAGACTAATATTAACAATGTAAATTTAATATTACCATTTAGATCTAAATTCTAATAAAACAGTTGTTTATACTACAATTACAAAAATGAACTAACAATAAAAATCATGTTACTTACATATGTCATTAAGGGTTTTCCCCACATATCAGGAATATGTACACAATTAGGAGTTCAAGGAAGAAGTTAAAACAGAAAATTCTCTTGCTTGAGGGTTAATTTCAACTAACTTCTCAAAAATTTGCTATCTATGGAAAAATATTCAATATCATTGAATTCAATATGGGGTTTTCTGAGTACGATCCCTTGACCTAAATTTTGACAGTGGGATTTAGCAGCGAGGATCAGATTATCATTAGCAGGGGTTGTCACCTTAGTATCTTGAGTCTTGGAATCGACTCTTCATTGCAGCACTGTAGATCTTCATGTCTTAATGTGGGAAAACTTGAGTTCCTGGGCTCGATCCCTGTCGTTGGAAGCCCCGGGGTCCAAGGAATGATTTTGATATGTTAATGATCTCTAGATGACATTTGATTTCATGATCTTGGTTACAAATGGCTGGGTTTTCATATTCTCCGTCATTATTTTCATATCCAAGAGTGAATGACCAACGTTTCCATTCAAAATTGAGGCCTTAGGAGAATGTAGGAGCTTCAAAGTTTTCCATCGAAGTAATTCGAGAAAAATGCAATGCACAAATTCCAAATGTTCTTTGAATTTAAGAAAATTAGTAACAAATTGGTGGGATGATGTTGCAATATTGCAGTGTATAACTCGATGGATCTAGCGTATTTTGTGACTTTTTGTTGTTGATGTTGCAAACATCTCCATTATGATCTATAATCAATTGGATGGATTTGGGTTGGTATCTTTAACTATTAGTATTTGAATTTGCTCAAATTTTTTCTTACTTCTTAGTATTGTCGATGGTGTGGAACAATCATTATGCTCAGTGCTATGTGGGAGGGTGAAAGTGAAGTTGGAATTTATGATTTGCTAATATTTTTTTTTTCATTTATATTATTACACTAATAATCCATAGCTTATATTGGGTGCATTAATTTAAATAATTATACAATTCAAAATGATTATATGCATTTATTTAAGAAATAGCAGTGAGAAAATTGATAATTATTAATTTCAACTCTAATATAGTGAAAATTATCTAAGTGATTTCAAAATTAATATATTGTAAAACAATTTAGAAATACATAATATAATGTTATAAAATAAATATTCTATTATAAGGTAAAGAGAAACACTTTGTTTATCCAATACTAATCTTTTAGTATACTTTTTTGATGAAAAATGTTTAACCAATGAATGTGATGCATTGATTTTTAGTGAAAATACAATCCATTTTGTCACTCATTCAATATATGCAATGTATCAAATAACCCTGAGAAAAATCAAGTAATTTCATTGATTTCAATAATCATATAATGTATCCCTAGATGGGTTAGCTAGCATGAGATAGATGGGAGGAATGAGACCATAGTCCCACTCACTACAAGAGGAGGGAGACATTCCATCATTGCCCCCAATGAATTAAAATGCACATACAATTGCATTGTGTGCCATAATTATGTTACCACCCCATCAATCATGTCACCCGTGTTTGTTTAATGGCATATTTCCCTTGGCTCATTAGTCTTTTAACCCCTCTTGTACTTGAAAGACTAACATGGTTTGTAAGCCTACTCTAAATTTCCACATTAGTCATTCTAGGAGGTAAACAATTATGATGGCACCTGAGCCATCTCTCTATACATGAGGATCATGCTAATAGTTTGTATGCAATTGTATATTGTGCAGTAATGGTGTAATGGTGTCTGGTATATTTTGTGAGTTTCAAGCCTGATCATAGGTATTTAGAAGGAACATTGGTCATTTTTGTATCATTTTATGTTTTTCACCCTGTAGTGATTCATCCCCCTCAATAAATTTGGTGGTATTTCTTACTGAACTTACTATGTTGAGACCATTCCCCCAGTCCATCAAAGCTACTTCTACTGAATTTTCCTCATTTTTTCTTGGCCTTTAGCTAATTACTTCCTCACTATATTTTCTTAGCTTGAATTCCTCTCCCCTTTTTAGGCACACAATCTCGCCCTCTAACCTCATCAGGCCCCACCACTTTCACCTTCCACTTCCCACTAGCCTATCTTTGTGGAATTGTCCCTCCTATAAACTCTTTCTTTCTAATTTCTTATAGTTTCCTTCTCCTATGGAGACCATGGTGAGATAGAGAGCATAGGTCTACCATGGAACTGCCTATTATAGGGACTTTGGAAGCCCCAAAACCCAAGAATGAGTTGAAATCTTTGCTACTCCTTATCATGATTTTACTCCTAGAAGTGTTCAAGAGGGAATTTTTCAAGATAAATGTGACATTGTAGATGAAATACAATGCATTATTAACTTTGAGGTGCTTACTAAGGTGGAGAGATGGGTTGCAAGCATGGCCCACTACTAGAGTTTCCTCAATCACTATATACATATAGGCAATCTTTACTGGCACCTCAGGTTATTTTTCGGTTGCATGGCGATGGAGAAGAACACTACCTAAGAAGAGATGGTTTTCAATTGGATGAATTGTAGGTGTTAATGTGCTTCATGGACAACAAACTAGGGAAAATTAAATCCCACTTTGACTTGCCCCCTACTCTAGGTTGTTCTCTAGGAAGTGAAAGGGATCCTATCCCTGTGGAAGCCTTAGAATATAGAAAATATTAAATGTTAATTATGTTCTCTAGTTATCTACTATATCAAGTACCACTAACTTTGTTTTTTTGCTTCAATATATCCCTATAGCCCATGTATTTTTGACAAACTTGTTCATTTTTTGGTACACTATTAGTAAACTTTTTGTGTGGCTCTTAAGGAAAATGAAATTGTGTGCTTGGTTTGGTTTCTATAGTGGAAGACCATGAAATATTTCAACCTATTTTGATGTAAAATAATTATTTGATGGAATGAAAACACTTTCACTTAAGAAAAAAATACAATCATATAATGCAAATCAATAAGGTGTATTGAATTCACTATTAGTAAATTGAAAAATGATTTGGTGCATTCATAACAAAAAGTATTAAATTAAATGGATTCATCATGGATTTTTTTTTCAAAATGTTGATTACTATGATATAAAATATGTTCTTTCTTGTAAGTTATAATACACTGATTTCTTTAATTGAGTGTGAATTATATCCTATTAGTTTTTGCAATTAAAATCGTAATGATTTGGTGCATTGATAACACAAATTATTAAATTAAATGGATTCATCATGGAAAACAATTTCAAAATACTCATTACTACATTGATATAAAATATGTTCTTACTTGTAAGTTATAATCTAATGCTTTCTTTCATTGAGTGTAAACTATATCCTATTAGTTTTTGCAAATTAAAATCATTATTTTGTTTTTTTATAATGTTAAGCTAGATATAGAGTGAACTCATATATAGAGTACATTAAAAAACCAAGAACATGTTAGAGAGGCTAAATATAATTATGATAGGAATATGAGAAAATAGTTATTTAATACTACTTGTTAGTATTGTAGATGGTTTAGAAAAATTGTTGTGCTTGGTGCTATGTGGAGGGTGAGAGTGAAGCTGGAGTCGATCATTTGCTAACATTATTCCCCTCTCATTCATATTACCACGTTAATAACCCATAGCCTAGATTTTGCTTAGTTGATTTGAGCATCATTCAGGGCTGTGTAATATTTAGAACCAAGGATTGAGGATTCTGTGTATGTTTATTAGTGTTTCCTCTTCATTACGTGGGTTTTTGTTGGATGTTGGCACTGTTGTATTTATTTATCAGTATTTCTAAATGATGTGTGGAAGTTGTGTGAGGTTGTTGTTAAAGTTGAGGGTTCACAAGGATGTTATGTGCATTCACTCTTGACAAATGATTTGAATTTAATTCCTTGTGAATGTTATCAAAGGATATAACCTTGAAGATTCTAATCAACTCCCTAATTGTAACCATCCACTGATCCAATAAAGAAGTGTTTAAGGAAGTATAACCTTTCAACCAATCTATAAAAACCTTTGAATCCCCTACCACTTATATGTTTAGATTGAAGAAGTGACACAATTAAAATGACTAACTTAAATGTCTAATTTCTATTATTGTAGTACTTAATAGGTAGTCATATTTTTGTTCGTAGACTAAATTAGTCATTATTTTTAGTCATTTTTATTTGTATTACTTATTAGCTAGTCGTATATTTTAATCCGCGACTAAATTAGTCATTTATGTTAGTCGTTTTTAGTTGGGTCAGTTGAGATTGCTTAATTTTGGTAGTATTTCACTTTGAAAATCTACAATGACTAACTTTGTCAGTCACCTAGTCACTAATTTCATCATTTTCTACTAGTGGGTGGTTACCCAACTAGGCCTTCATCTTCATGACTTGATGTAGATGTGTTTGGAAGTATAGTACCCTTATGATGATGTTACTGACAATGCAAAAGAGTTGGATTAATCTTGATAGGGATTCGAGATGTTGTAGGAGGTTTGATAGGCCTTGGAGGCACTTGCACATGGGGTTTTGAGTAGAAAATGAGCTAAATAAATGGTATCACAAGTAATGCAAAGGAAACATGTGTTAGTAACTCATGTTCTACTTGTAGAAGCTATGCTATAATACTTTCACAAAAGGAGGACTAATGTTATCATTTGTTCTTGGAGTTTTCTAGATTCATTGCACACTCTAGTGATTTATAGTGGCATAAACTAAGGTATTTCCTCATGGTTTTATGTAGAAATTTTGATTGACTTAATCTATAGCTAGACTAATTGACTTGGTGAGAGATTAAGGTGTTAATGCATTTATTCCTTGAGTAGTGTAGAAAATGGTTTGATTTGTCTAAATATAAGAGAAAAGGGATCAAATTGAGGTTACAAAGTGAGAATAAGTTAAGTAGAGGTCTATGCATAGGTTAGAAGTCAAGCTCCTAAAGCATGTGAAAACATATAGGCCTATGACAAGAAATCAGTATGCAAATATCATTGAGGTGCATGAAGAGGCCAACAATTGTGACTAAAAATGCAAAGTTTGATCTAATGGTTGAAACATAATATGGAGAGGTAGTAGTAGAGATAAATTAGGGAAAAAACATTTGGATCAGAATGTTATGATTGCATAAACTAATGGTGTATTGCAGGGAGACTTAGTGTTCATATTGCAGACTTATATGATAGGTATATTTTTATTTAGAGGGGAAGAGACTTCATATATATGGTTTTAGTATTGTATCTATGCATGTTCTGTTATTACATGACTGCGTTGTTGTGTCCAGAATGGTTTTGATGCTAATTGATTTTTTGTTTAGTGTGTGTATGTAAGAGGCTTGTTGTGTGGTTTTCATATTCATGTAATGTTATTATGTATTGTTTGTATTTTGTTGAGAGTTGAGTTGTAGTGGAATGATATGATGTTGATGTATCAACAATTTATTTGTTGAGCATGGTGTATGGTTATGAGTGAGAGAGATCTTTGTATGAGTTGGTTTATTGAGTTGTTGAGCTTAGATTCATCATGAGTCCAGTTTGAAAATTTATTAAAAGAAGCTCATCATTTTGTTGTATGCTAAGTATATGGGCCCAATGTGAAATATTTTGAAATGAGGTCCATGAGGGTTTGAATTTTGGGACCTTCAGTGTTGTAGGTAGAGGCTTGCAGGCAAGTCATGGCTTGCTAAGGGAGTAGTGGCTTCCTTCCATTAGAGGATGGAACTCTTTCTCATAGAGTAGAGGCTTCCTTCCAGTGGTGGATGCAAAACTAGTGAAGGTTGTGGCCTTCAGCAAGTGGTGGACTGCATGGTTTATGGGAGTGGTGGCTCAAATAGCTTTGCAAGTAGAGGCTTTCACACTAGTGGTGGCTATTGTTTCATATGTAAAAGAATTTTTATAATAATAGAAGATACGATCAAGAAGACTATTTAACGATGATGGCTTAACCCATGGGGTTTCCATGTTATATCTTTTGTCTCACGTGTTAATGATTTGTGTGGTTGTGTTTTTTTAATCACATGTTTCTATTTGCTCATGCATGATAATCATATTTTTTATATGCTTATGTGTTGATATTCTAATGTGCTCTTGGTTAATTAACGTGTCATTCAGTGTTTGTGGAAAGAAACGATAAAATTTGTTATAAATATATGTATATATATATTGGACAATATTATATGTATATAATCTATATGCTCTCGACCATAATCCTTGGAGGGGGTGGCCCATCCATTGTTTTATTACTAACATGAACAAGTTGGTAGCTAGCCTTACTGAATTGGCAGATAACTATCAGTCGAGCCTTTAAGGGCTCTTATCTTTTGATCCAGAGGTTAGATTGGGACAAAATTTAAATCTTGGTAAATGTTTCATTGAGACAAATGCAATAATTTGATCCATATTAAGTTTTAAATGGGTTGAAATATCAAAAAATTAGGCCGCATCTCCTTAACTGATATATTGGGGTTTGGGTCAATATAGTAACTTCCAACTTTCTTCCTTCAAGGGGCTAGGGATGGTAAGGGAGTATGTTACAATAGGATATATAAGGGCTAATCTCAGCTAATTATTTTCAAAATACATGACAAGAACAAATCTAGTCTAAGACAAAGTTCTTGTATGTGCCCATATTTGAGTTGTTAGGTTAGCTTTAACATCTAGAATCTTTTTCCTTTATGTCCAAAAATTGGGAATGAATTTTATCTATTAGTTGTGATTTTGGCTTTGAAGTCCCCTTTCCCAAATCTACTACTGAAGAAGAAACTACCTCAACATTCAAGAACTCCAATTGAAAACCATGCTCTTTAGGAATAACCTCTTGTATTGATTGATTACAGGTTCCTCTTTATCTTATTGTTGTCTCCATTTCTTAATTTTTGGGATATTTATCAAAGTAACAATCTACTTCATTCTCAGAATTATCTGATAGGGCTCTTTTATTATATTTTCCATTAGGTAAGGAGTATCAATAGTTATACCTTGTTTTTCCATACAATATTTAGTCAATGATTGTTCCAAGATTTCTCCTTCCTCTTCTCATGCATCTCCATTAGCAAACATTTGAATATATAGCTAAATATGATATTGACATGTAGCTTCCTAGAATTTTGTTCTTATATTTGAAATTATCTGATGAGGATCATAGGCCCATATTACTTTTATAAAAATCCATAGAAGCTAACATTTAGTATACTATTTTGAAAGCATGTCCTATGTTTACTATGAAAGTACCTAATTCATGTTCGAGTTTGAAAGCCAATTCTTGCTTCCTAGAAATGAAATGCACCAAATATTAATTTATTCGTTGTCCAATATACTCTAGGGAAAAAATATTGATTGGTAAGAATACAAGAAACTAATAAGGAGGTATTCCATACACCCTAATTTTTGTATAGTTTTATACACAAACCAGTCTCCCACTCTGGTTTCTAGGATGAGCTATAAAATCTACTTAATCTCTGGGAAAATTCTTGGCAGAAGTTCATAAAAAATGATTGAGAATGAGATTGACATAAGGATATTTAAATAAGCCAAAATCCCTTGATCATTCTTCTTTTTCCTTACTATAGGGGTCCAATAAATTACCAAATGTTACCTACCATTAGGAGTTATCTACAAAGGTAGGCATATCTAGACATATCTAGACAACCTTGCTACCCATTCCCAATGGCATGAGGATCATCCTTCTAATATAGGGGTGATTTTTATTGGATGCCAATTTTATAACATTCATTTGAACCTGCATAAATGTTTCTTTTGTGTGGTTTGTGGGAGGTTACTTGGCTTCATCATTTTCAATTATGGGATCATGTTATATTGATTGAAGATCAAGGTTATCATGAACATGCCCTCTACTTTTACTCTTCACCAAATCCACAATTTTTCTCCTCTATAATTGCATTTCTATGAAGGAGAACCCTTCCAAGGATAATTTTGAGGTGCTAATAGATGTCCACAATGTACATGCATTGGTTGTATCTACCCCTGGTGTGTCCAACTTTAGGCACCCACTCCAAAACCTTAGTCATCACTTCAAAATAAGTGAGGGTGCACCATTTTCGTTAATTCTTGTTCCACATAAGTCAATTCATCTTGAATTGGCTAAAAGGTAACATCCCTAAAGCTATCCATTGATATTTATACCCTCAACTCAACCCTGGTATGTCCATGCTCTTGGTAATAAGATTCACTCGAGTAGATCTAGGGATATTGATGCAACATGTATTTTCACTTAAACAGAGTAGGGAAATATGTTGAAATGATGAGTGTTGCTTACCTCAGGATGAATCGCCCAAAGTACCTTGAGGTGGGGAGAAAAGAGCTCCCACCCTTGAGAGTGTTGTCAATGAATGAAGGGGATAAAATAGACCCACACCAAAGGGAAATATTTATGTTATCCACTTAACTAAAAATATACACAACAAAAAAATGAAAACAATGTGAATTAAAATAAAATGCATTGAATAGAAGACTATAAACCTATGAAATGTGGGGTGAACACATATCACTGCTAGCAAAGTGACTGGAATTTAAATGAGTGAGTTTGTCGATACAGGTATTTCCACCTCCTTCCTTATTGAGATTCAAAATGGGCTAGAAATGAACTACGAGGTCACCAGGGAATCTCTGAGGAAGGTGAGATATTCTCTCCTAAACATTTGATTCCACTCCCAAAGTGTGAATTGTCCCAAAATAGCCATAGGATACATAAATATAACATAGTTACCTTGAATTCTCTATTTACAGGAAAGAAATAATAAAGAAAAGGAGGAGAATTTTCCTGAAAAAGATCCTAAGACTTGAATATCATCCAAAGGCTTCCCAATATATGAAACATAGTACATACCTGAAGTGGAGTGTCAAAGTTGGGTTACATCTCCTTCTGTTAAATAAATTTTGAATTAATAGGACAGAGTGAAGTGATAGGATTCCCGAGCGAAATTAAATCCGTCACATATATGAAATTAGGCTAGATGATACTGTGGCGCATCAAGCAACTGATGACAAAATGAGGGAAAAGCTTCATTCATGTGTTGATACTTCCATGCATATTACACGTATCTTTCAATCCTCTATGGGGGCATGTTGCCACATCCACTAGGCATGTGGCTTACTGGGATGATGGAAACCCACCCCTAACCCTCTCAAACTTATAGAATCCCATCCAAGGGGATTCTATCTTGTTGCACTTGGGCCCAGTAATCATTTTTGACAGGAGCCTCTTCCATAGAGTCCCATGTGGTAGATAACTTTATAGCTAGTGTGGAACCAACATAATTGATGAGTTTATCCATAATTTTCTTGTGTGTGCATTTATCATGTGAATGAATGATTGTTGGAATTGAGAGTAGGAGTGATGCTACCCTGGTGAGAATAATTTTCAATCTCCAATAATTGGACACTTTTTGGATACGAGAGCCACTGATAATTTTACTAATCATTGTTATGATTAGCACGGAGTCCTCTTCTATGGTGTGTTCATTAGGGGATTTTTGAGGTCTAGATTGGGCCTCCTAAGAAAACCGTACAATCAAAATAAACTTTATAAGAACCAATAAGATTCAATATGATGGTGTCAACCATGAGGGATTCACCATTTTTGGAGTAAAAAAGTAAAATGATTAAAAACTAATAAAATAATAAAACTACTTTTCACTCGTATTTTCAACTTATCTCCCTAAGAATTTACTCAATTTTGAGCAGGAGTACTTGTTGAATGAAAAATTTAATTCCTCATCCAAGGAGTACCCATGTTGTGTATTTTCGATAGACTGTGCTACATGAAAAATGAGAAATACATGAAAAAACGTGCTTGCAATTACAATTGTCATGTATTTCTCATTTTTCGTGTAGTAGGGTCCATTGAAACTATGGAACATGGGTACTCCTTGGATAAGGAATCATTTTTTCATCAAACGAGTGTTTTCACTCGAAATTTGAGTAAGCCCATAAGTTGATAAGTTGAAAATAAAAGTTTAAAAAATAGTTTTTTCTTTTTTTCCCTAATCTAATATTATTTTGTTATTTCCACTATTGTTTTATAATTTCCTTAGGAGGCCCATTTTAAACCTCAAAATTCCCCTAATGCAGAGAGGTCTTTTATTTGGGTGATATTTAGACCTTCCTCCAAGTCTGTAAGTTTAGTTGTGTTATTCATATTATGCCCTGAAGGTCCAACATAGATGTGTGTTTGGTTTCTAGAGTTTACCATGAAGATTCCTCCAAAATTAGCGACCATAAAATTGCCTCTAAATTCTCCATTGAAGTTCGACTTAAGAATATATAGATATGTGGGTTCCAAGGGAGAGACAAGAGAGGGTAGAAGGATGGGAGGGTGAGCAAGTGGAGGGTCTCACACTTATATTCTGTGCCTATAGTATTATAACTTCCTCACTGGTTACTTGCCAATCATTCTCAGTCTAGTCTTTGGTGGAAATAGCTTCCTTGATATTATTTGGAATTATGAGCCAAAGAGAATCATCAATAAGGGAGAAATCCTAAAAAATGCATCGCTTTATGTCCTTCCATATGGCCTGAAGAAGTAAGCCAAGTAGAAGGTTCCAAACTTTGTTCAAAATTTAATTGTGGAAAACTTGGACTTTCGAGCTATCTATACTCTTGGGAATGTTTGTTGTGTCATTATCTAATTTCTTCATGCTTGATTCTAAGCTTTTCCATATGTGGCAGGAGTGGTGGCAAGCATTAAAAATTTGTTCCATGTTTTCTGATGCCCATAAGCATAAATGGTAGCAAGAGGGATATGATTGTTTGCATTTCTAAATATTGTCCCACGTAAATGTTTTTTCTTTAACCAAAAGCCATTAGAAGATTGAGACTTCAGGCCATAGTTTTCTTTCCCAAATACTATTCTAGATAATAGTTATGGGAATACTTTGGTGACATTCCTCGAAGCCGTAAGCTACACAAACAGAAAAGATGCCACTTGAATTATCTCCCTATCAAAGTTGGTGATCCTGAGTTAATATCTCGATACATCATTATTGAATTTTTTTCCAAATGTTTGTCCTAATCTTAAAAGTAGGATTTTGGGTCTATGTCTTGGGAAAACCATTATTGCTAATCTTGGTTGGTATTTGGGTGGTCCAATAATCTTTAATTCTTTACAAACCTAGGTAAATCATATTGAGATCGATAGAATCTAAATCCTTTTGTTCTTACATCTTAGGGAGTTGTTGCCAAGATTCATCGCAAAACATAGTTGATTGACCATCTCTAATATATGAGTAACAATGTTGTTGAGCTAGGTGAATGCCTTTTTTGATCAAATTTCAAATGGAAGACCCTAGTGTGTATGAGCTATTGAAAAATGAGGTGTCTTTCACATTTTTTTGTCCAAATTTATTTCCATAGGTCAGAGCCTCCCTGAAGCCATCATCACCATTTTTAGTTCCTAACACTATCGTTAATGTTAATAGATCTCTCAAACCTAGGCCATCTTATAACTTGGGTTTAAATAATATTTTCCACACTACTAAGGCCCATTTTATATCCAATTTGAACACACCCCAAAGAAAAGAGCACAATAGGTTGCAAATGGAGCTAAGGATTATAAAAAATGTCATAAGAGTTGAGTAGAGATAAGTGAGAATATAGAATGCATTTTTACTTTAGTGTTTGTGTGTTATCTTTTCCGTTTTCCTTTTCTTAATTCTATTTACTTATATATATAATTCAAATGTTTTGATACTAATTAAATATATTTTATTGTTTTCATATTACGTGGTTTTGTTTATCCTATTTGATAAATTTAATTATATTCGTAAT
Source organism: Pinus tabuliformis (assembly GCA_031772625.1). Classification (NCBI taxonomy): domain Eukaryota; kingdom Viridiplantae; phylum Streptophyta; class Pinopsida; order Pinales; family Pinaceae; genus Pinus; species Pinus tabuliformis. The sequence continues at coordinate 793,906,891 of CM062808.1, forward strand.
TTTCTAAAATTTTAAAAACTTCATAAAAACTACAATTCCATACGCCTCATTAAAATTTTGATGTAAGATTTTGTTTAAGAAAACAAACCAATTATTAAAATTTTGTATTTATTTCTAAAAGGATAAAAAAGTTGTTAACTTTGTACTGTTATTTTATATGGAAAACTAATTGAGGGTTGCATGACACATAGTTTCCATCGAATAAGTATGAATATGAATGTATGTTAATTTTTATAGGGACGAATAATAGATGCATTATAAAAAATAAAACAGTAATTTATAAAAGATAAGAATAAGGTGTTTGTAAAAATAATTTTAAATAAATTTAATTTGTAATCATATAGTTTTGGTTAATGGTTTTTTTAATTTTAATATGATTTTATTAAATAATATTAATGAATTAGTATATATTAAATAATTATTATTATTGAAAACAAAATTATAATAATTATTACACTTAATAATATTAATTATTCATTAACAACAAAATATATAGAAATCATGGCATTGATATTAAAACAAAAAAATAAGGATTATAGGTCGAGAAGGTTCCATTAAGAATACTAATCTATTATAATATAATTTTAAAAATATAAAATTTTTAATATTTTAAAAAATATATTTATTTATATAATTAAACATTAAATGTTGTATAAAATAATGACAATAAAAAAGTAAATTGATTGTTATAATTTCACTACAATAAAGAGCTAATAATAATTAGAGTAGCCATATAAATAAAATTTCTGAAAAAGCCAATAGTAATTCATTTATGTTAGGCATAAAATACTTTATAATACATTTTACATTGTTGAAATTAGGAAAAAAACTATATAAATTAACAAAGTTATAATTTTATTTAAATTACTATTAGTATTAACTATAAAAATAATTAGTATATGAGTTAAATATATGAAATCATAAGAAATAAAAGTTTATTGCAATAAATAAAAACCAAACAAAAATAAAATATAACATATATTGATATGACATTCTTGTAATTAAATAGAAAAGAAAAAAGGTGTAATGAACATAAATCTCAATTGTCTATCCTAACTACACCTAAAATTATTGTGTGGAGGTTAAATCCCTACTCTTCCCTTAATAATTATAAATAATCAAATTAAAATTATATAAATTTTATATATATATAGATATCCACACACTTAATATTTTTTGTTTTAAAAATTTATAATATATATTTGTAAGCTTGGTAGGACTATATCTTTATCATATCCAACTTCTCAACGTGATTAGGGAATATCATAAGATTTGAACCCAAGACTTGTTACTCAATAAGACTTCATTTCCAAGACCATTGCCAATTGAACTACCCAAAAAAGTTATAATATAAATATATTATATAAAATACATGATTTAATTATATTTTCAAAACCTTTTAATTAATTGAACAAATAGATTTAAAATTAGAGAAATGTTACTATATAATATTTATAATAAACAAAAAATATACATTAAATGTTAATTAAATTTAATTATAGAAATTTAATTATATTTATATTTTATTATTTGATTGGATATTATTTTTTGTCTTTTATTATTTGATAAATTTAAACTTAAAATGGGTTTAAATTAATTATATAAATATATAGTTTTTAAATTAATTTTAATGTAATATTAGTTTGTAATAACATTATTCCCCATTATAGGTGTCGATCCTTGTTTATTATCACAATCACGCATAGCCTCCCTTCATCAAACCACCTGTTTGGCCAAGCGGCATCATACATGAGTTGGTACATGCAGTTGAATTTCCACTTAATACGAGCCAGCGTATTCCCTGCGGGTGACTACGTTCGTCTGCAACTCATAATGGCGTTCCATCATACCAATACAGGCCCCTATCGCTATGTTAAGATTTTATAAATTTGGCTATGTTAAGATTTTATAAGTGTTTTTGAGGAAAACAAGGTTAGGATTTTAGTTGGATTGGATTTAAAGAATAGTAATTGCTTTAGATGGGTATTAAATTGATTTCAAATGAGAATTTAGGCATTTATTACAAAATTTAAAATAAAAAATTATTATTTAATCAAATATATGTGAGAGATAATTATTGTATAGTGATGATAGTGATCAATATATTATATATATTATTTAACTTGTCAATATATGTAATGCACTTAAAGATATTTTATTAGTCATGGTACTTTTTAAAAATTACTCGAATTAAATTCATATTATATATTAAAAATATTATTTTATTTTTTAATATTAAATTAATATTTATAAATTAATATTTATAAATTAAATCCATATTTATAAAAAAAATAATGTATAATATTTTAATTCTAAATAATAAAGAAATAAAACCATGAAATATGAAGTCTAATTCATATTATATAATGAAAAATGAAATTGAAATTCTTAGAGTTATGTATATCCATACAAGTATATAAAACTTATCTTCATATTCAAATTAACATAGCCAAAATGAATTTGATATATTTGTTGAATTTACAAAATTAATGATCTGAATTTGAAACTACTTGTAAATGGTTTGTAAAGTATTCAATTCAGATATATACATGTTTAAAAAATGTCCATGTCTTGCAAAAAAGAAACAAATGAAATTTTCAGCTGTTCATGACCCATTTAAGTATAGCAGATTTATTTCATTTTACTGTTGAACACACTAAAACGAATTTGTTCTGCAAAATAAATCAACCACAGATGCAAAAGAAGTTGATGAAGCAGTTCACCCCTCCTGGGCTACGTCTGCTGGGTCCAAGGCTCCCAAATGGGCCTGTCCTTGTTTTAATTAAATGCTCAAATTGAATATACAGCTGAATAGAAGCATCTACAGGTGGAATAGATGGTAAAAACGGATTCAGAACACTTGAATCCTTCAGGATTGACTACTGGTTCACCTCCAATGGATACCTGCAACCCTATACAGTTCTCCCAATACTGGGCCCTAGTGGCTCCTAGAACTTCCACGGCTCCAAAACCTCTGCAAATGACCTCAGATGGCTATAAGACCTATGCCAATGGCTTCAGAAGGTCGAAAATACCCAAAATCAAAAAAAAAATTCGTCCAAAACCGCCTTTCCTAGCCAAAGTTATGGCCATTTACTCCCAACTGCCAGCTTGGCCTAAAAAAACTCCAGTTAAAACTGGCTGACTGCCAGATAACCCCGCTAAATATGGAGCGGCCGCCAAATTTGGTGCCACCGCCAATTCCGCCGCTAACTGACCGCCGGTTAACTGACTGTTTTAATGGCGCATGTGAACGGTTATAATAGCTGGCAGTTTTCCTTGGATTGCGCGCCGACGGTTTAGGGATAAAGCCCACGGTTCAAGGGCGGAGGTCACATGGAATGGGGGCTGGCCGTTAGGGGCTGGCCCCCTTAGGGCCCCGCCCAAACCAAATTTAAACTTTAAAACAATTTTATGCCGCCCGCATAACAAGTCCGACTGCATTGGTGCAATGGTAAAGCGTTGTAATGTTGTTGGAGTGGTCGTGGGTTCGATTCACAATCCGACCAAAAAAATTTAAAAACGCACATACCCTTGCTGACGTCACCTTGGGCCACGTGGCGGCCTCTGGGCTTGCCACATGGCAACTTGTGATTGGCTGTCCAAAAGGAATATTCCAAAGAATATTTTGTAGAATATTCTTTTTTTAATTTTTTTTGAAAAATTCAAAATTACAATGTTATTGAGAAATTCTTCTTTTTGGCATAAATTTCTCATACGGCGACCGTTTTTCGAACCGTTTATGGCGCCGGAATCAAGAGGATGAGCACTTTCTAGTCGTTCAACTTTGAACCAGTTCTGAGCACTTTCATTTTTGAGCATTTTTACAACACTTAGGACATGAGCACCTGATCACACCTCCCCATTGGGAAGCTTTTGGACCCCAAAAGCCTTCAACTACCTGTTAAAGAGGTGAGGGTACAGCTCCCTCACTCTGTCCACCTCTATCCACTTTGCCTTGTTTGGTTTGCTGCCTTTGAAACCAACCCGAACATAATCTACATTGCCCCTCCTTGAAGTGCGTGTCCTTCTGTCAAGGATTGTATCTTCTTTCAGCTCATCTAAGAATTCTGGCGAGAAACCTTTTATAGATGGCAGCTGAACGACACTTTCATGATCAGCAATCAAAGGAGGTTCATACAAACGTAAGTTCTCCACATTGACAACAGAATACATTTGCATGTAGGAAGGCAAATCTAATTGAAAAGCATTATTTCCAACCTTCTTGAGGATTTTGAATGGACCATAACGAATAGGCTTCAGCTTTTTACCTTCTCCTTGCATCCTTTCCTTACTAATGTACAGCCATACCTCATCCCCTTCTTGAAACTTGTGATCGACTCTATGCTTATCGTGTCTTTCCTTGTACTTGCCTTGACTCTTCTCAAGCTGTTCTTGAATTTGCTGATGTATTTGCTGAATTCTTTCAATGAATGAACGAGCTTTGTCAATATCACTATGTCCCTCAATGGCGACATCTTTCTCAAGAATGAAATCAAGAGGTGATTTTGGCAAGTAACCAAAACAAGCTTCAAACGGTGAGGTGTTTGTGGAAGAGTGCTTGGCACAATTGTAAGCATGTTGTATGTAGTGCAAATGTTCATCCCACAGCTTGGGATGCTTGCTGCAATATCCTCTCAAGAGGTGCACAATGGTTCTGTTCACAACTTCGGTTTGTCCATCTGTTTACGGATGGAAAGCAGTACTTTTCTTCAACTTTGTGTCCATCATCTCCCATAGGTTGGACCAAAAATTCCCCACAAATCTGGAATCCCTGTCACTAATAATGGAAGTAGGCAAACCAAAGTGAATCCATACATGATGAAAAAATAATTCAGCAGTTTGTTCAGCAGTTATAGTTTTCTTACAAGGCATAAGTATATACATTTTGCTGAAACGATCAACTACTACATATAAATAATCATGCTTCTTTCTAGATTTTCGCAAACCTCCTACAAAATCCATAGAGATGCCCTCCCATGGTCTAGAAGGTACCGGAAAAGGAGTATACAAGCCAAGCTTCCTATTACTAGGCTTGCTTGTAGCACATAATGAACAACCTCTTATAAACCTTGAAACAAAATCTACCATGCGAGGCCAATAGCAATACCTCTGTAGATGTGCAACTGTTTTGCTTACCCCAAAATGGCCAGCAATAAGAGAAGAATGAGCTTCTCTTATGACATTTATTCTCTCCCCCTGTGGTATACACAACTTTCCCAAATGAAACAGCAAATTGTTATGCATGTGATAGTCATTTTCCTCTACATGATTCCCTTTACTCAAGTTAGCATACACATCTTTAAAGTCATCATCAGATGCATACTGTTCTATGTAACTATCATGTACCATGGAATCATTCTTAAGCAAAGTAACAGCACCAATAATAGGCCTTGAAAGCATATCAGTAACTTTATTCAAAGTACCTTTCTTGTACCTTATTACCAAATGGAACTATTGCAAGAAGCCCATCCATCTGAAGTGTCATGACTGTTGTAACTTGCTTTTTGATTGCAAGTACTGTAAGGGCTGATGGTCGATATGTATAACAGTTTCTTTGCCCATCAAATAGTGTTTCCACTTTTTGACGCTTTGTACCAATGCATACAACTCCTTATCATATGTAGGATAATTTACAACAACACCATTAAAAGTTTCAGAATGAAAAGCAATAGGCTTACCATGCTGTAGAAGAACTGCACCCATGGCATAATCACTAGCATCGATTTGTATCTCAAATGGCTGTCTCAAATCCGATAATGCAAGGACCGGAGCTGAACTAATCTTCTCTTTCAAAGATTCGAAAGCTTTTTGCTGCTTGCCTCCCCATTGGAAAGCATGCTTCACACTTGTCACTGCATGCATAGGAGCTGCTATAGAAGAGAAGTTAGAGATGAACTTCCTCCAATATTGAGCTGCACCAAAAAACTTCTTACCTCTGTTATGGATTTGGGAGTAGGCCAATTCACAATAGCCTCTATTTTAGCAGGATCTATTCTCAAAGCACCTCCTCCTACTATGTGTCCCAAATAAACCAAAGAAGTCTTTCCAAATTCACACTTTGACATTTTAAGAAATAACTGATTCTTCTTCAAAACATCAAGTACTTTCCTAACATGCATGACATGATCTTCTCTAGACTTGCTGAAAATTAAGATGTCATCTAAGTAGACAATAACAAAATCATCAAGAAAAGGACGCAAGACATCATCCATTACCCACATGAAAGTTGCAGGTGCATTGCACAAACCAAATGGCATCACAAGCCACTCAAAGAGTCCTTGTTTGGTTTTAAAGGCTGTCTTCCAAATGTCGCTTTCTTCAATTCTTACTTGATGATATCCACTGCGCAAGTCTAACTTAGTGAAATATCGAGCATCTTTTAGCTGGTCTAGCAAATCATCTATCCTTGGGAGTGGGTAACGATTCTTTACCGTTATCTTGTTCAAGGCCCTGAAATCAACACACATACGCCAAGTGCCATCTTTCTTTGGAATCAATACAATCGGTGACCCACATGGTGAAGTACTTGGCCTTATGAAACCCTTGTCCAACAATTCCTTGATTTGCTTCTTTATTTCAGCATTCTCCGTAATAGACATGCGGTACATGCCTATGTTTGGAAGAGGACAATCTGGATGCAAATGGATTTCATGCAGAATCTCCCTCTTAGGAGGCAAACCTGTTGGCTCCTGAAACATCTCATGATATGCATCAACTACATCATACAGATCTGATTTAAGTTTTGGATGACAATTGTCAAATGACTCATGATTCACATCAACCTTGGGATTAATCATAAGAAGAACAAAATTCTTACTTGAATTGACCAGCCTTTTCACCTGTCTTGCATTCACCATCGCTATATTTGTCTTCTTGCGATGAGCTCTAACAATGAACTCCTTGCCATCTTTGAAAAGATGATATTTGTTTTCATGGCGATGAAATATAGCTTTCCTGTCAAACAAGTAAGGACTTCCCAAAACAATTCCTGCTATATCAAAAGGTACCACATCAAGTTCAATTGTGTCAATAAAATGTGAAGTAATTGCAAAGCGCAATGTGCACTTTCTTGAAACTTGTAAATTTGCATCCTTGCAAATCCATCCAAGTGGATATGGCTTCAGATGTGGAACGGTCTCAAGTTTAAGCTGCTTGACCAAGTCCTCTGATATAAGGTTTTCTTGTGACCCACTATCAAAAAGTGTGTCAATTTTAGTATGTTTTGAAATCACCCTCACATGAAACAGTTCAATTCTTTCTTCCTCATTAGGAGCTTGTACATGACAGTTTGAGGTACTAGTGCTGGCTTGAATTTCAATTTCTTTTCCCTTCAAGTTTTTCAAACCCATGGCTGCAATTTTGGTTTCATCACCTGAATCATCCCCTAAATCCTGTGGTGTAGATGTAGTAGCAGCAGTTTTCTGTTTCCCTTTGGATTTGTTAAATTGAGGTCTTTTTTCAGGATGTAATTTCCAACAGTTTTTCTCCTCATGGCCTGGTTTAGAACAGTGTTTACAGATCACTTTCTCACTCTCCTGTTTGACAGATGCATTCTTTTTGCTCTTTCCTTGGAGGTTTTCTCTTTGTTTTTCCCCTTGGGGGGCTTGTTTCTACCCTCTTCAAATGTGTTTTTTCCCCTTGCCTCTAAATGGGTAGCTTGGACACAAACCTCGTCCAGGCTAGTAGGGTTAAACATCAAGATGGTGTGTCTAAGGTAGCTATGCAAGCCACCAATGTATTTCAGCAAGGTTTCCTGGGTCTGTAAATCTACCCCTAACAAGAGAGCTCTTCTCCTGAATTCTTGGGTGTAGTCTTGGACACTCTGACCCTTAAGTTGTCTGAAATTTTGCCAGTTCATAATGGCTTTCTGCATGTGAGCAAGAGGATAAAACTGTTTTTTAATGGCTAATGGAAATTCAGGCCATGTTAAGGTAACCTTACCAAATTTCTTGATCTCCTCTTTAGTCTTGGCCTCCCACCAGACCAATGCTGCTCCATCCATTCTCAAAGAAGCCAACTGAATCTTTGTGGCATCATCATGCATATTCTAGATCCTCAAGTAAACTTCCAACTGCCTAATCCAGTTGTCAAGCTTTTCTGCATTCACTTCACCATTAAACATAGGTAATTCGAATTTTACATCAAGCTTCAAAAAAGGAATTTTTCCAGAGGATCTATGCTTATGCACAAAAGAAGAAGATGAGGATGAAGAGGAAGAAGGTGACGATGGGGGTGGTGGATCACCATTACGTCCATGTCCTTTCTTGGAATGATCATCATCCTTCTTACCTCTTGAAGAGCCCTCTCCTTCATGTGGATGTTTGGACCCTTCTCCAGCCAATTTCTCTTTTCTTTCTTGGTACAATATCCTCACCATTTCAGTAAGGTCCAAGAAAGCCTTTCTGAAGACTCTTTCTTCTTCTTTTGGATCCATGTCTACAGGAATTTCTCCTTCATGTTCAGACATTCTTGAAGGTTCTGCTGAGACTCTTGAGGGTGAAATCGAAGGTGGAGGTGATAGCTCTCTGGCCTTCCTTGACTAAGAATTCTCTTGTTCTCTAGTCAACTGTCCTTCCCCTCTTTTAAGTTTCAACCTGGTAAGCATCAATACTTGCAAGACAGTTAGAAGATCTTTGCACAAAAACAATCAAAAGACAACTACACCAGAGATTGACTGAAAGAGCATTTATCTACTTTGCAATTGTATAACAAGAGCATTTCGAAGGCTTCCTGGCTCGTTTCAGGCTTTGTCTATAGTTTATTTAACTAATTTTGATACAAAGAAACAACAACATAGCTCTGATACCAACTTGATCTGAATTTGAAACTACTTGTAAATGGTTTGCAAGGTATTCAATTCAGATATATACATGTTTAAAAAATGTCCATGTCTTGCAGAAAAGAAACAAATGAAATTTTCAGCTGTTCATGACCCATTTAAGTATAGCAGATTTATTTCCTTTTACTATTGAACACACTAAAACGAATTTGTTCTGCAAAATAAATCAACCACAGATGCAAAAGAAGTTGATGAAGCAATTCACCCCTCCTGGGCTACGTCCGCTGGGTCCAAGGCTCCCAAATGGGCCTGTCCTTGTTTTAATTAAATGCTCAAATTGAATATACAGCTAAATATAAGCATCTACAGGTGGAATAGATGGTAAAAACGGATTCATAACACTTGAATCCTTCAGGATTGACTACTGGTTCACCTCCAATGGATACCTGCAACCCTATACAGTTCTCCCAATACTGGGCCCTAGTGGCTCCTAGAACTTCCACGGCTCCAAAACCTCTGCAAATGACCTCGGATGTCTATAAGACCTGTGCCAATGGCTTCAGAAGGTCGAAAATACCCAAAACCCAAAAAAAAATTCGTCCAAAACCGCCTTTCCTAGCCAAAGTTATGGCCATTTACTCCCAACTGCCAGCTTGGCCTAAAAAAACTCCAGTTAAAACTGGCTGACTACAAGATAACCCCGCTAAATATGGAGCGGCCGCCAAATTTGGTGCCACCGCCAAATTTGGCGCCACCGCCAATTCCGCCGCTAACTGACCGCCGGTTAACTGATTGTTTTAATGGCGCATGTGAACGGTTATAATAGCTGGCAGTTTTCCTTGGATTGCGCGCCGACGGTTTAGGGATAAAGCCCACGGTTCAAGGGCAGAGGTCACATGGAATGGGGGCTGGCCCCCTTAGGGCCCCGCCCAAACCAAATTTAAACTTTAAAACAATTTTATGCCGCCCGCATAACAAGTCCGACTGCATTGGTGCAATGGTAAAGCATTGTAATGTTGTTGGAGTTGTCGTGGGTTCGATTCACAATCCGACCAAAAAATTTTAAAAACGCACATACCCTTGTTGACGTCACCTTGGGCCACGTGGCGGCCTCCGGGCTTGCCACGTGGCGGCCTCCGGGCTTGACACGTGGCAGCTTGTGATTGGCTGCCCAAAAGGAATATTCCAAGGAATATTCTGTGGAATATTCTTTTTTTAATTCTTTTTTTAAAAATTCAAAATTACAATGTTATTGAGAAATTCTTCTTTTTGGCATAACTTTCTCATACGGCGACCGTTTTTCGAACCATTCACAGCACCGGAATCAGGAGGACGATCACTTTCCAGTCGTTCAACTTTGAGCTAGTTCTGAGAACTTTCATTTTTAAGCATTTTTACGACACTTAGGACATGAGCACTTGATCAATTAAGATGGTTTGTTACGTAGAATAGGCTTTAGTTTTTATGGATTTTGTAGTAATGTTGCCTCTACCAAATTGCAAAAACATTGTAGTGGGCATGCAATCTCTATGGATATTGCGCTAAAAATAGTCACCATTCCCCTATGACAATGGTAGGTTTTGTAGGGACACATAACTGTGTGCACTCAAGGCTAAACTTAATATACAATTAAATAATTTGAAGAATCAACGTACATTTCCCAACATTGCTTGAAATAGATTCAGGAGTACAAAAGAGATCTGGCAGGGTGCACTTATAAACTGACAAGACTCGCAGTATAACCTTCACGTTTTTCCTAATTAAAAAAATATTTTTGAATTCACAAGTTATAGGTAAAAGTACTAAATGGGTCAGCTCAAACAACGAGTAAGATTCAATTAACTATTCTCTCAAAGATAAAGGAGTTGTATTCGTGTGTGTCATACCTTGTATTAGGGAGATGCGATCCTTCATACGACTGGGAGTCAAAATTGGGCTACTTTGAGCTCTGCTGGTGTTAATTTTGTTTTAAGGGTGTTGGTAGAGAATTTATTATTATGGTTGATGGATCATATCGAGAAGGGGATTTAGCTATTTGCGTTGTTCAAAGTGGTTGTTTTATTTTTTTCTTGGTGTTGTGATGCTCATTGAGGATGGATTTCTTTTTTCTTTTTGTACTTCTTGTTGTCAGTTTTTCCTTATTACCAGGCAAGTTTTTTTTTACTTCGGTGGGTGTGAACAATAAGGCTTTTGTGCAGAATGCTGAATTGTTTAGCTGTGTGGCAGGACGCAAGTTTTCCAACTTCCTTGACAATGATTTGACAGGTGAATGTATGAACATTATTTTTTGGTTTAATGGTCGTGGTGCATAATTTGGAGTTCTAATGGTTCACTTTTTTGCAGAAATTGCAAGTAAGACTTTAGAATTTAGAGCATAAGAGTTGTTAGGGTAAGCATATTGTTGGATTCTATCGACAGAAACCTGGTAATTTTTTTATTTCTCTCTGTCAAAAAACTCTGGTTTAATGGGTGAAAATTGTTAAATAGATTGTTGGCTCAAGTTTTGATGGTTTGGATGCAATGTTGTACAAATAAACCAGTATTGACTAACCAAAGATAGGTCATAGGTTGGCCCATTTTTTCATTTGGGGAAGTCTTGTGGGAGAGGTATCGAACCTGATTCCAGTTCTTCTTGTTTTAAATTATCTGTTGACCCTGATTCCATGCTTTCTTGTAGCGGTTATGACAAAGGTTTCCCGAAATTTACCTTGAATCATGCGAAGTTGGGAGCATAAGGATCTTTTCATTTTTAGAAGGCTCACGACCAAGGTGGCGGCTAAAACTTCACATCATGTTATTTTTAATAATCGGGGAGATCAGCATTTTATTGGCATAAACAACTAGCTCGGGAAGTACATAAGTCTCACCTCAGTCGGGCATGATGCTTTGCGATGTCGGAAGTTGACGCAAGTTTGCGTTTTAGTAGTCTCGTGTATGTGATTTTTTTATATGCTTTTTATGTTCCAGACTCATGTATGCAAGTTTTTATAGGGGCATTTGTCTTTATTTCAGTTTTTTCATTTTCTTTGGAGTCAAAGGAAACCCGTAGTTAAAGTCAGGACCTTTTTCATGGTCAGGCAATCAGTGTCTCTTTGGAGAAGAATCATAAGGAAAAGATCGAGCTCTAAGTGAGCTTGGCAAAGGTTAAGGTTCTAGCAATCCATAAGTTGCAATTGATGTTTTAGTTAGTTGTTTTTGCTTTTTATAATTTATGAACCATATTCAGATTGTTTTATTCTTTAGACGAGGGCTTGTAGATTCTTATCTTTTAAGCATTTTAATCCTAATTTTCTTTTAATTTGTTGGCAGTTTTTGGATTTTTTATCTTAAACTTTTAGATTGGAAGAATAATAATCTTTTTGTAAAATTTCTTTAAATAAATGTCTTATGAAAATATATGTTTTTTTTTAATTTGTTTCTTTGTTGATAGAAGAATGGGGTATTTTAAATTAAATTTATTAAACAATATTTTATGTAACAAAAAATAATAAATTATATACGCATATGTTAGTTTTTTTAGGCTTTGCAGAAGCAAGTCTGAGGTCATGTTGAGTATGAGGTTGGAGGTAGTTGTTGTAAACACGTGTAACTATATATGCATATATTTCTTTTGTGGATCCTACTGAAAGCAAGCTGGAGGTTGGCCCCCACTATGAGATAGGAGGTCAGCATTGGCGATTGAATGTTGTGACGCTCATTGAGGCTAGATTTGTTGTTTCTTTCTATACTTCTTGTTGTCAGTTTTTCCTTATTACCAGGAAAGTTTTTTTTACTTCGGTGCGTGCAAACAATAAGGCTTTTGTGCAGAATTCTGAAGTTGTTTAGCTGTGTGGCAGGATGCAGGTTTTCCAACTTCCTGGACGACGATTTGACAAGTGAATGTATGAACATTATTTCTTGGCTTAATGGTCGTGGTGCATAATTTGGAGTTCTAATGGTTCACTTTTTTGCAGAATTTGCAGGTAAGACTTTACAATTTAGAGCATAAGATTTGTTAGGATAAGCATATTGTTGGATTCTATCGACGAAATCCTGGTAAGTTTTTGAGTTCTCTCTATCAGAAAACTCTAGTTTAATGGGTAAAAATTATTAAATACATTGTTGGCTCAAGTTTCGATGGTTTGGATGCAATGTTGTACAAATAAACCAGTATTGACTAACCAAAGATAGGTCATAGGTTACCCATTTTTTCATTTGGGGAAGTCTTGTGGGAAAGGTGTCGAACCTAATTCAAATTCTTCTTGTTTTAAATTATCTGCTGACCCTGATTCCATGCTTTTTTGTAGCGATTACGACAAAGATTTCCTGGAATTTACCTTGAAGTGTGCGAAGTCAGGAGCATAGCGATCTTTTCATTTTTAGAAGGCTCGTGACCAATATGGCGGCTAAAACTTCACATCATGTTATTTTTAATAGTCAGGGAGATCAAAGTTTCATTGGCATAAAAAACTAGCTCGGGGAGTACGTAAGTCTCACCTCAGTCGGGCACGATGCTTTGCAATGTCGAAAGTTGACGCAAGTTTGCGTTTTAGCAGTCTTGTGTATGAAAATTTTTTATATGCTTTTTATGTTCCAGACTCATGTATGCGAGTTTTTATAGGGGCATTTGTCTTTATTTCAGTTTTCTCATTTTCTTTGGAGTCAGAGGAAACCCGTAGTTAAAGTCGGGACCTTTTTCGTGGTCGGTCAATTGGTGTCTCTTTCGAGAAGAATCATAAGGAAAAGATTGAACTCTAAGCGAGCTTGGCAAAGGCTAAGGTTCCAGCAATCCACAAGTTGCAACTAATGTTTTAGTTAGTTGTTTTTGGTTTTTATAATTTATGAACCATAATTAGACTATTTTATTCTTTAGACGAGGGCTCGCATATTCGTGTCTTTTAAACATTTTAATCCTAATTTTATTTTAATTTGTTGGTAATTTTTGGATTTGTTGTCTTAAACTTTTAGATAGGAAGAATAATAATCTTTTTGTAAAATTTCTTTAAATAAATGTCTTATAAAAATATTTTTTTTTAATTTGTTTCTTTGTTGATAGAAGAATAGGGTATTTTAGATTAAATTTATTAAACAATATTTATGTAACAAAAAATAATAAATTATATACACATATGTTAGTTTTTTGTGGCTTTGCAGAAGCAAGTCTAAGGTCATGTTGAGTATGAGGTCGGAGGTAGTTGTTGTAAACACACGTAATTATATATGCATATATTTCTTTTGTGGATCCTACTGAAAGCAAGCTGGAGGTTGGCCCCCATTATGAGATAGGAGGTCAGCATTGGCGATTGAATGTTATCTCTAGACACTCCCGAATACTGACACTCTCCGGCAAATTCGACTCATAATCTAGGTCCACTTCTGTTATTATTATTATTTCTTATAAACGACTTAAATGAGGTCTATGATGAAGTTTATCATGAGTTGATATGTTATCAATTAAATTATAAATTTCTTATAAAAATAATTTGTTGAATTTGTTTCTTTATTGATAAAAGAATAAATTATTTTAAACTACATTTATTAAATAATATGTTATGTGAAAAAACAAAATAATAAATTATGGACACGTATCCTTGTTTTGTGGGCCTTTGTAGAAGCAAGTCGGAGGTCGGGCTTACTATGAGGTTATGCATAACTATATGCACATATTTCTTTTGTGGCTCCTACTGAAAGCATGTCGGTGGTCGGCCTCGACTATGAGATCCTAGGTCGGAATTGTGGTTTTAATGGTCTCTTTGGTTCCCATCTTTTAAAAATTATATTTTATAAGTATAATTTATTCAATTTATGTGTTTATTGGTAAAAAAAATAGATTGTTTTAAAATAATTTTATCAAATAATATGTAATATGAAAAAAATAAATATGAAATTATAAAGAGGCCAATTATACATATATGTTTCTTTCGTGGGCCCTGCCAGAAGAAATTTGATGCTTGGGGTGGCTATGAGATCATAGGTTGGCATTGTGTTTTGAATGGTGCTATGACATTCTGCCACTAATTGGCCTCCTTGTAAACATGCACAACTATGTGTACATATTTCTTTTATGGTCCCTACTAAAAGAAAGTTGAAAGACGGGTCCGACTATGAGGTCGGAAGTCAGACTTGTGGTTTGAATGGTCTCTCTGGACACTCTTGATTGTTGGCAGTCCCCGACCAAATTGGCTCTATCTACAATACTACATGGAAGCATTCTAAGTCAATGTTGTTTTAAATTTGAAAATTATTTATTTAAATTACAATTTTAGAGAATGGATTCTAAAATATTAAGTATATATATATATATATATATATATATATATATATATATATATATATATATATATATATATATATATATATATATATATATATATATATATATATATATATATATATATATAATATATATATATAATACAGTTTTATCAATTTATATTTAAATAATATGTTATGTGAAAAACAAAATAATAAATTATAGACACATATGTTTGTTTTGTGGGCTTTTGTAGAAGCAAGTCGGAGGTCAGGTTGACTATGAGGTTACAGATAACTATATGCACATATTTCTTTTCTGGCTCATACTGAAAGCAAGTCAGATGTCGGTCCCAACTATGAGATTAGAGGTCAGCATTGTGGTTTGAATGGTCTCTCTAGACATTGCCGACTACTCACACTTCTCTGCCAATTCGGCTCCATCTTCAATATTTCATTTTTTTCTTTAGAGAATGGGATAATGGGTTCATGTCTTTTAAACATTTTATATTATAAGTATAATTTATTCAATTTATGTTTTTATTGATAAAAAAATTGTTTAAATTAATTTTATCAAATAATATAAAATGATAAATTATAAAGAAGTCAATTATAGATATATGTTTCTTTTGTGGGCCCTGCCACAAGAAAGTTGGTGGTCGAGTTGGCTATGAGATCAGAGGTGAACATTGTGTTTTGGATGGTGCTATGACATTCCACAACCAATTGGCCTCCTTGTAAACAGGGCCAACTATGTGTACATATTTTTTTGTGGTCCTTAGTGAAGGCAAGTGGAAAGATGGGTCAAGCTATGAGGTTGAAAGTTAGATTTATCATTTGAATGGTCTCTCTAGACACTCCTAACTATTGACAGTCCCCGACCAAATTGGCTCAATCTTCAACACTGCATGGAAGCATTCCAAATAAATTTTGTTTTAAGTTTGGAAATTATTTATTTCAAATACAATTTTAGAGAATGGATTTTAAAATATTAAGTGTATATATATAATATTAAGTATATATATATATATATATATATATATATATATATATATATATATATATATATATATATATATATATTACAATTTTATTAATTTATATTTAAAATACAACTTTTCAGTATACCTAACTTTTGTTCTATAGAAAATGTTATGTCACGATATTTTTTACTTTGTTTTTTGTTTTTTGAGCATGTTTTTTTTTGGGGGGGTCCCTAATTATTTTTAATTGTCGCAAGTGACTAAATTGTTAAGTTTTATTAGTTTTAGTTAAAATTGTGGATGGTTGCAAAGCGAATTAAAGTTTCTGTGTGTATTTTGATTATTTTGACTAGAATTTTCTTTAAAGTCACGTGAATGTAAATTTAAGTTTTATTTAAATTTAAACTTATTCATATATTTTGTAGATTAAGTATTTGGAATATTAAGTAATTAATTAAATTTAAAATTAACTATATTTATGATAGTTTTCATATATATATATCTATATATATATATATATATATATATATATATATATATATATATATATATATATATATATATATATATATATATATATATATATATATATATATATATATATATATATATAGTTTTGTTTTATTTTATTTATATATTATTATTATTATTAAGTGATGTATAGTTAGAAACATGTTATTATTTTTATTAGTGATTTTTTGCAAGTCGTGATGCATTTGTCGATATTAAGTGAATATATGTTATTGGTAAAAAAAATAAAAGTAAAAATAAAGATTGGAGTGAGCAATAAAATTATGGAGTCATGGATACAAATTGCTAATATACATTATTCTTTCTAGGTGTTTTATGTATATAGATCATGCATTGGTTTAATGCCTTCCTAATGTTTATGATGAGCCTCTGAAATATGCATTTTAAGGATTTGATAGAATAATTGCCATTTTAGCTCAGAAATATTTGTTTTTGTATGTGCTTTTTATTTTATAGGTATGGGATTGTAGTGATTAGGATGTTATAGACATTTTTGGAAATTTGAATTGTCTCTGAATTTTAAAGTGATGAATACTTTTATCTAGATGGATCAATATCCAAAACTTGAAAGATATTTTAGAATTTTTCAATGAACCTTGTTGTTGTCCATTAATTTGGGATTAAATTACATGTCACTTATGGATAGATTTCAAGTTAAGTTTTTAAAGGACTTTTTCAATTATGGAAAAATATTATTATTTTATGTAGCAATTATGTGTTTTTTTTTTTTTTTTTCAAAACAAGTGGAAAACAATAAAAAGACAAACTGAAACTAGGAAGAATTGAAGAATGTTACAACCTCTCTTATTTGTAATTGTGGTGTTTAATAGCATTTAATGTCTAAACACTTAAAGACAAGTATAAGGATTTTCAAATACTTTTAGATACTTAGATTTTAGTTTTTTGGCCAATTGACATTTGGTCTAATATGAAGTACAATGTCTAATATACTTACAATTGAACATCTTTGACTAATGAAATTAGTTTTTAGAACACTTTTTCTTGATATTGTTTATTGTAGTTGATACTAACAAGTCTTTAAAGAGTAGTATTATTTACAATATAGAATCATTATTTGACTTTATGGTATATTGGATTCAGGTGATGTCTGCTAGTTTGGGTGGAATTTGTCATAGAACAATCTTATGCAATTGTGAACGACTTTGAGTCATGGAATGTGTAGTTGTGGAATTGTCAAAGTTGTTGCAAGAAATTATAAAATGGGAGGATTATGATAATCAAGAATTGCATTCTACAAATAAATCTGAGAAAAGGAAAAACAATGAGTGGTTTGAATGCAATTTTAGTGGAAGATGGATTAGTTCTAGTTTTAATTGGTGAAAATGTTTATGTTGTTGCATGCAATATCTTTATTCAAATCCAAAAAATAATGAATGACTGTCAAAGGCCAACATGCAAGGTTTTTTTTTTCATTTGATTTAGATGTTAAATTTGTTGATTCACTATGTCAAGTGAGAAAGAATTTCTACATATTATAACACTAAAATAAAGAGATGTTAAATGCACCTCTAAATCTCACAGTAATTTTTGTTGTGTGCGTTTACTTGGACTCTGTCTTCCAAGATGAGTGGCTATGGAAGCCTTAATTATTGCATTTCTAAACAATTTTGGTGCAATATGTTTTTGTTCAATTTGACACATTTACTAAAGTACATATCCAGTTTAATGTTGTTATAGAACTATGATTAATATTGAGTGATGGCTTTTATTTGCAATTATTCTAGCCATGTGTCGCTAGAATGTTATTTGTTATTTATGGCATAGTAAATAACAGTTTCAATGTCTAGCAAACAATATGGTATGAAGTTAGCCTGCCCACCTTGGTTTGCAATTTAATGTAATTATAGTTCTATGATTGCAATTGAGCAATGGTTTCTTATTCGTTATCTTAAATTAGAGTTGTTTATTATAGAAATCTATATTGTCATTTGTTTTTTAAGTTAATAATTGGATTCTATTTTATTTATACATTTTGAAACAAATTTACAATTGTCCTAAAAAATTCTTTACGGAATTTTAGAAACTAAATATTTTGTTTTAAAATTTGTTAAAATGGTAATAATGCTTTTGTTACTATTATTTTAAATTTTATAAATGTTTGTAGTTTTAAATTATGTTTCAATTGCAAACAAATGTAATCTTCAAGATTCCTTATGGAATTTGTATCCACGCTTTTTTCATAGTGCTAGGTACTCATTTTCATAGCATTTTGAGACAAAAAAACAGGGAGAGAAAATAATCACAAAGACAATGTAGGCTAGATAACACATGAGGTCAAAAAAATTCATAGTATCATGTGTGTTGATTGGACATTCAATGCAATCCATGCTCCTAATGCTATAAATCATTGTCACATTTGGTTAAATTTTCAGTTTGTCTGAATATACTTGGTGGCAACAAGTAATAGTTTTACATTGAAAAGGATCAAAATCTCAAGAAATTGATCACAAGTTCTCTAGATTCAATCTACATAGATTACAACATTTCTTCTATTATCAAGGTAACTGTTTAATTGATTCATTTTATTTTTTCTTCACTTTCGCTATAGTTCAGCTAAAATATGACATGAAATTGTAAACCACTTTCGACATTGCTTATCTCTTGGACATGACACTGCTTTGCATTCATTGCATATAGAATTGACTCTTGAATATGTTCAGGACCTTCACCATGTTAACTATATTGAAATGTACTTGAAAGGATTATGTACACCTTCTTCTATTTGTGCTCGAACTACAATTAGCTTATGGGGGGGGCTGCATTTTGTATCAAATGGTCCTTCAAGTCATTGTGAGATCTAGTAAGTACAAATATTAGGCCATGCATTTGCCATACCAATTCTCACATGGATATTTTGACACATTGTCAATTGAGAAAATCTTATTTGAACAAGGTTTCATGATCTATTGACAAAATTTCAATGGTTGTGATGACTCTTTGTTTGAGTCTATTTTCACATTTACACGATGGTTTTATATACCTAATATCATAAAAAAAAAAAATTGCACAAACTCTTTAAACACTACAAGAAAAAAGGTCATTCGTGAGGTTCATGTCTGTGACCAATGTTGCATATGGTGACGGTCCTTTAAAAAGCGTTGTTGTAAGTGTATATAGTGATGCTCACTTAAGGTTTGTTATCAAAGCCATTTTCAATGACATTTTTGGTGAGGGTCGTTAAATGGATGTCACTAATTCTCTCTTTCATGAGACTTTTGGTGAGGGTCGTTAAAGGCCCATCACTAATTCTCTATTTGGTGACACATCTAGTGATGATATTTTATTGACCCTCACCAACGTTATTTTTGGTTACTTTTGGTGATGGTAAAAGAATGTTCATCGCCATTAATCATTCCAATGAGTTTTTGATGACTCTATATACATGTTACTATATTTTTTGTCAAAAGATAACGATTTAAGGCCATTGTTCTAGAGTCCTTTTCATTATGTTTCCAAGGCCATAGTCGTTAGAGTCAGTCAATTTGTTAATAAGTAATTAGTGTGTATCATTTCCCTCAAGGCATAAGAATATATTTTTCCTATTTGTTAACACATGTTTCATCTCTATTTGGTTTATTATCTGGCAAAATCCCTTTAGATAAATTTCAACTAGTGTTTGTAGGAACTATATTATTTAATACATAATCAAGCTCTATTAATTATATTAATGAGAGAGACCTAGCACTCCTCAACACTCATGGCACACCTTAACATGATTTGGAACACACTAACATTCATTGGCACCTCGAATGTCTTGGAACATCTTTGTACCTAGAACATCTTTCCATGAGCAGGATGCCCAAGCACATGTTGGCATGCCCTAACATAGCATAACAATCCCCTACCATGTGTTGGCATGCCCTATAGTCCCTAGCATGCCCTGGAACACCTTGGGATAATATTGAATTGACATACATTAGCACTTGGCACACATTGGCACTTGGCATGTATTGGAACATATTATTAGTGTGCCTAGCATTCCCCTTTTGAAAAAGATAAAGTCCCGACTTATTAACCCTCTTATGTGTTCATTTCCTTTCATTTTAGCTTCCTTATTCCTTTTTTTTTCCTTGAAACTCCTTGAAACATATTTGTATACTCTAGAACCTTACACATCCTAGCATGTCTTAGCACCTGACATGCCTTGGCACTATTTGGAACATGTTATCACACCCCATAACTAACTAGTACACTCTAGCAGTTCTTGACATGCCTTGATATTCCCTGGCATGCCTTATCTGTGTTTAACATACCTTGTCACTCCCTCCTTGGCATGACATCTAAAACTCATTGACACACCTTCATATTCATTCACTTCCATGAATTTTGACCTAGTGCTCCCTTGTGTTGTCCTAGTACTCCCTAACAATCCTCAACATGCATTGGCACTCTCTAGCATACCTTAGCACTCTTTGACATGCTGTGCCACTTCATAGCATGCATCACACTCCCTGAAACACATTGGCACTTGGCACGTATTAGCACTTGGCAAGTCTTAGCATGTCTGGTATGTGTTGAGATGACTTGGTTGTTTTGGCATGGTTTAATATTAAATTTATTTGAGATCAATTATTGAAAATTAGATGAGAAGCAACAAAGGAATATGTGGCACTTTGAATGCACTAACACTTGGAACTTGGCACCTATTGGCACCTAGTGTTGGTGTGCCTAGCATTCCCCTCATTGAAAAAATAATTGATGACTTGTTAACCCTATTATGTGTTCATTTCCTTGTAGTTTAACTTTTTACTCATTTTTTCCTTGACAATCCTTGGCATGCATTGTCACACCCTTGCACATTTTGGCATGCATTAACACTTGGCACATCTTAGCTTGTTTGACATGCCTTCGTACTATCTGGCACATGTTAGCATGCCCTAGCATTCCCTAACACACCTTGGAAGTCATGCCCTCACAACTAGAATTATATTTTTCCACTACTTAGGAACCTTACATTCCCTAGAACACCTTGGCACTCCCTAATTGTCATGCCCTCATAGATAGCATTACTTTTTTTGTGACTTGGGAAGCCAACCAATTTATTAACAAAATGATAATGTGCCCAACCCAAAGTTTCCCTTTCTCTAAAATTTATGTGTCCACACCTTATCACAATCATAGGCTTGCTTCATGTAAGTTCTATTCTGAAATTCTCCTAAAACACTTCATCCGTGGGACACCTGGAATTTACAGACAGTCCTTGGCACACACTCTTATTTGTTCATTTCCAATCATTTTGACCTAGTTCTCCCTTGTGTTCCCCTGAGACTCCCTAACACTAATCAACATACATTGGCATTGTCTGCCATTTGTTAGCACACCTTTTCTTTCCTTGGCATGCCTTGGAACTCCTTAGTTATTATGCCCTCACAACTACCCTTACCTTTTTTGAGACTTGGGAACCCAACCAAGTCCCACCTCGACTACAAAAACTTAACCAAGTTATAGATAATACAACTAGAGTATGTCTTGTTCACCTAAGAACTGCTTATAACACATCTTAGGTTATTGTTGTGGTAAAAGACAACCCCCTCATTTTTTTGTTTTATGTAATCAAATAATAAGGACCCTTTCTATAAATTTTTGGCTAAGAATCTTTTTTATTTTCATTTAAGATTGTCTTACAATTTTATCGTTTTTTTATTCTATTTTCTTCGGACTTATTTTTGATTGTTTCATTGAATCCGACTTTTCACAAGCTTTCCATCGATACTTGTTTCGACTCATTTGGTCAACCTGGTTGTAAATGGCACTCCTTTGAAGTTTAATTGTTTTCTCGCCTGGACTAAAAATGTAAATAGCTTTAAAATATTTCAATTTTTGTAACTAATTAAGTTCAATAGTCATTCATTATAAATATTGACTTTTAGTTAACTTTTATTAATTTTTCATTTTTCACTAATGGTCCTACAAAATGACCCAGCTAAATCATACAATGGATTAAATCATGTTTCGGAATCTCGGTAATTTACTCCAATTTATTATTTTAA
The DNA here is from genome assembly GCA_031772625.1 of Pinus tabuliformis. Lineage (NCBI taxonomy): Eukaryota > Viridiplantae > Streptophyta > Pinopsida > Pinales > Pinaceae > Pinus > Pinus tabuliformis. Next base: position 793,929,429 of record CM062808.1, read on the forward strand.
AACAAATTGCCAAGACTAGATTCTCAAAATTGCAAAATGGCTATAGTTCAATTTGTAGGATTAATAATTCACGTGGGCCCCACTCATCTTCATTAATTTAATAGCCCCCGAGACCCAGATCACAAAAAAACTTATAAAAAAAATCATATCGCAAAAAATTTCTCGCAAAACATTTCCCACAAAATACTTCTCACAAAATCTTCTCACATTAATTTCAAAATCCTTAACATTTCAAAACACAGAAGTGTGATAAGTTGATGCGATAATTACAAAGTCTTTCATTTTGTTTGGAATTTGTTTTAAAATGATAAAAAAAATTCATGTGATGCGATATTGCGATATCGCATATCACAATTTTGTTAAACTCCTTAATTTAAAACATCATTGAATTTGCGATTGGAAAAAATGCAATGGGTACAAAAAAATTTAGTATAAAGTTTTTGGTTCACTCCTTATGCCTCCCATACCTCCACGTCAGTCACCCTCACGTCACCCCACCTCCCACTCCATTACTCTCCCCACTCCTTATACCTCCCTCACTAACCCTCTCATATAACTCCACTCACGTAATGTGGGTTTTAGTTTAAATATTTTGAATTTTGGTTTGGTTGATTCCAATGGTTGTATATTAATTTTTTAAATAAATATTATATTATATTATAATTATAATATTTATTATAATTTTAATATAATTTGAATTACAATATTAATTATATTTTAAATTAATCATTTATATATTAATTAAATTTTTTTAATAATTAATTAATTAATTATATTTAAAATCTAGTTAAAAAATACCGATTTTTAGCCTAGGCAATAGAATTGCCAGAATTCTGCCACATTTGACTCATTAACTTTGGAGGCTCATAGATTGAGTTTTACTTGGCCAAATGAGGCCCAAGATGGCTCATTGGAAAGATAAAATCATGGAGAACATTTCTGAGGAGGTTTAATTAATAGATTTGATAATTTATTGGGTCTAAAATCTAGCAGAAGATCAAGCTCCGAATTTTGAATAAAACTAATTTTCCTGAGCTTTATTTTCTGCATTTTCATTTGCCCAAGCCTCTTCTGAATCCAAATTCATTCGTCAATGATATTCTTAGCCAATTAAATCATCATAGACATCAATAGAAAGCTTAGAATTCCTTTTCAATTATTTATATAATTGAATTTGATTAGATTTCTTTTAATTCCAGATTTGGCATTTTGATTTTATTTTTACATTTTTATTTTGTTTTGATTTGATTTTGTAGAAAAACAGTTGAAGAGATGAAGAGAAAAGAATCTCAATCAACAAGTAAGCTCCAGAAATAGAACAATGGAAGTTTGAGCCAATGAAAATTGATTAAACATATTTATTCTTCAACAAACTTTCCTATTCTAAATTCCTTTGTAAATATTATAAATACCAGATTGTAGAATGTAATAAGGGCTTCTCTCCTATTCAATTCTAGAATTCTAAAAGCACTTATGTAAGAGGGATTTAGAGTTGTAGGTGGAAGGAGATGAATCTCAGATCTAGAGATTATTGAGGTTTTTCTTTTACATTCTGAGTTATGTATAATGAACAAAGTTTGCACTATTGTAGCTCTGGTTTTGAAAGTAGAAGCTCGGGCACTGTAAAAGATTGTTGGAGGTCAGAGCTAGAGAATGGATTCAATAAAATTGGTATTTTGAATACTATTATTTTAAATACTTGTTTCATTTTATGATGACAGGAATGTGTCAATTTACTTCCATGTTTGTGCACTTTTGTCGATATGGGTAATTTGTCTCAATTTTATGTTATTATGTATCTCTACTCTTATGGATTAAATTCTAATTTTTGAGTAACTATTTACTCATAAATCTGTCTTATAAAACTGATTTATTGAATAGTGATATGTTGTGAACTTCTTCCGCATATTATTATTTAATTATTCAAGTTACTGATTAAATGATCAATATCATTTTGCGAACTTCTTCCTGAGTGTTGTTGATTGATTATTTCAGTTAAGAGGTCTCAATAGGATGTGTTTTAGTATTCATAATGTCAGTTAATTGAACTACTTCATTAACTTGATATTCATTATAAACTAGACATATTTAAGTCCCAATTATTTAAAATTATCTTGCTCTTAATTGCATTAGATCTATATCTGCCTAATTGAGATAATATTAAGATAGTTCCTTTTGCTTGCATCTTAGAATAAGTTTGTATTTAGATTAATTTCTACATTCTTTTAAATCCTATTCCCAAAGAGACAAACTTTAGTAGTGGCTTGGCTGAACCACAAATCAGCTTAAAGATCACTTTCTCACCTGATCAACAAGAAAGTTGATCTGATGTATCTTCTCCATTGGTGAATGAAAGTCATACTTTAAAGCCATTGGAGAATGAGAGAAGGTAACTGGACCTAGTTAAACTAGTCACAATGACCATTCCAAATGGAAAAGGAGCTACTTTAAGGTCCGAGCCGGGTGGTCACCCCCCATGTTGTTGCAGCGAATTTCAAGGCTTCAGCAGCTACTCATGTCCAATCTCAACTCATGCCACTTAACAAGTTACCAAACCAAGGCTCATGTCCAACCATGGCCATAAAAAAAATAAGAAACACATTTTAGATCTTGACATGTCATAGCACCTAGCACATCTAACAACCCCTTAGCCCTATGTGGCGCATGTTAGCATCCCCTACATTTCTTCGCATGCTTTGCACTCCCAAGCGCACCCTAGCACTCTAGCATGCCTTGGCACTACCTAACATATAACCTTGTCACTCCCTTCTTAGAACACTTGGAACTCATTGACACTCCCTATCACACACTCTTATCTCTTCACTTCCATGCATTTTAAACTAGTTCTCCCTTGCATTTTTGTGGCACTCCCTAACATTTGTTGGCACACATTGGCACACCCTGATACCTGGCACATCTTGGCATGTTTCCCTAGCACTCTAGCGTTCCTTGGCACTACCTAACATATCTTGTCACTCCCTCCTTACCACACCTAGAACTCACTAACACTCCCTATCACACACTCTTATTCATTCATTTCCATGTATTTGAAACTAGTGATCCCTTTTGTTTCCTTCACACTCCATAACACTCCCTAGCATGCATTGGCACACCCTAACACCTAACACATCTTGGCATGTTGCCTTGGCCTCTAGAATGCTTTATCACTGCCTAACATACCTTGTTACTCCCTCAGCACACATGTATCTCACTGACACTTCCCATCACAAACTATTATTTTTTCATTTGCATGCATTAATTTGACCTAGTTCTCCCTTTTGTTTCTCTGGCACTCCCTAACACTTCCTAGTACATTTTGACACACCTTAGCACCTGGCATATCTTAGCTACATGTCACCCTAGAAATCTAGCATGACTTAGCGCAACCTAGCATACCATGTCACTCTCTCCTTAGCACACTTGGAACTCGCTAACACTCCCTATCGCACACTCTTATTCATTCATTTCCATGCATTTTGGCCTAGTGCTCCCTTATGTTTCCTTGGTAGTCCCTAACACTCCTTAGCACACATTGGCACACCTTAGCACTTGGCACATCTTGGTATGCTTCCCTAGGACTCTAACATGCCTTGGCACTGCATAAAATACCTTGTTGTTCCCTCCCTAGCACACCTGGAACTTGCTGACACTTCATTTCAAGGCATTTGAAACTAGTGTTCCCCTATATTTCCTTAACACTTGGCCCTGACACTCCCTAGCATGCATTCGTGCCACACCCTAGCACCTGGCACATCTTGGCATGCCTTAGCAGTTGGCTTGTTTTATCATGCCTAACATGCCTAGGAATTGTCTATAGCATGTTAGTACTTCCTGACACTCCCTGGCACACCTTGGAACTTCCTAATTGTCATGCCCTCATAGATAGATTTACTATTTTGCGACTTGGGAACCCAACCAAGTCATTGGCAAAACAGTGTTGTGCCCAACCCAAAGTCTCCCTTTTTTTGTAACTTCTTTGACCAACCCCTTACAATTGTAACCATAGGCTTGCCTCCTACAATTCCTATTCTAACCTAATTCTAACACACTTTGTCCTTGAGACATCTGGAACTCATTGTGTTATGCTCTTAACCTGCAAAATGATACCCAAATACAGAATATGCGAAGAAAAGATACCCAGAACACAGAATAGCAACGATTTTATTATTCAGAGAGTAATGTTCACTTGCCTCTTCGAGGGGGCAACCTCCAATAGAGCAGAGCTCGACTACAAAATAAGACACAATGCTCCTTGCAGGGAGTCTCTATCCTTTATATATGACTCATACATGCAATACCACGGGCCAATACCGTGGGTTTTATTAATACCATCTATCTAATACTATAGCCCATTTGCAACTAACTGTGGTCCCGTCATTAATTGCGGGTTAACCACTTACAAATATTAATATGGGCTTTATTGACTCTTGACTATGACGTGATCCCATGACATAAATAAGGGGGTTAGGGTGGGACCCTAACATGCCCTCCCCCTTAAGACTAGCCTTGTCCTCAAGGCTGAAGCTGCGGAAACTGCTGAAGAATAGTGGCTGGTTCCCACGTTGCATCTTCTGGAGAGGTGTCTTTCCATTTGACGAGGACTTCCTTAATCATGCGGCCGTGCAGGTGCTTGTCTCGTGTGTCTAGAACCTGTTCGGGTTGAAGCCAGATTGACCCTTCTTCGTCAAATTCAGGTAGACTGGTTTGAACTCGGCAATTGTTCCCAATCACTTTCTTGAGGCACGATACATGGAAAACTGGATGGATTTTTGCCGTAGGTGGCAAAGCCAACTTATAAGCCACTTCTCCAATGCGCTGAAGTACTTGGTATGGTCCGTAGAATTTTGGAGAGAGCTTTTGACAACCCTTGTCTTTGAGTGATGTTTGCTTATATGGTTGCAGCCTCAAGAAGACCTGATCCCCTTCTTGAAATTGGCGCTCTGAGCGATGCTGGTCGACCTGTTGCTTCATGCGGTTCTGAGCTTGATGAAGATTCTCTCTAAGATGGGCGAGCATGGTTGCGCGGTGTTGTAGGAGTTGATCCACTGCTTGTACTTTGGAGCACCCCTTGAGATAAGAAGTAGGGGAAGGCGGAAGTTGACCATATACTGCTTCATAGGGAGTCATTTTGGTGGTGGCATGATAGTTGGTGTTATACCACCGTTCAGCCATAGGTAACCACTGTACCCAAAGGTGTTGCTTTTCTGAAGTGAAACACCTAAGGTAGGTTTCTAGACATTTGTTGACTGCTTCGGTTTGACCATCTGTTTGCGGATGATATGAAGTACTGAGTTTGAGTTGAGTGCCTTGTATTCTGAAGAGTTCCTGCCAAAAATTACTGGTGAAGATGGGGTCGCGGTCGAAGACAATAGAAGTGGGCATGCCATGCAATTTGAAGATCTGATCCATGAAAGATTGAGCAACCAAAGTTGGTGTAAACAGGTGGGGTAGGGCGCAGAAATGAGCATACTTCGATAGTCGGTCCACCACCACCATGATGACTGACTTGTTCCCTGACTTTGGAAGACCTGTAATGAAATCCATAGAAACCTCCGTCCAAATTGATGCCGGAATGGGCAATGGTTGTAATGTGCCTGGTGTGTTGACGGTTTCCCCTTTGTGGCGTTGACAGACATCACATTCTGCTACGAAGGTGAGAATGTCCTTTTTCATGCCTGTCCAAAAAAATGATCTTCTGGTGCGAGCATACGTCTTCTGAAAGCCCGAATGTCCTGCAATGGGAGATGAGTGCAATTCTGCCAAAATGCGACTTTTGAGGGTGGATGTTGGTGAGATTATGACTCTGTCCTTGTAGCGAAGAATATCATTCTGCCACGAGTAGCCCTTGGTGGAATTAGGATCTACCTGCAATTGAGAAATGAGTTGGGAGAGCCCGGGGTGTGAAAACCATTCCCTGCGAGCCTCTTCAAGCCAGTCTGGAATGCGGAGGGAAATTGCGAGCAGAGTACTTTCCTCCTCAAATTGGCGAGATAATGCATCTTGTCTTTCCCTTTCTTGTAAATTATCTCATAATCATATCCCAGCATTTTGGCTAACCATTTATTTTGTTGTGGGGAGGATAGGTGTTGCTCCAAAAAATATTTAAGATTGTGATGATCTGTGCGGATTTGGAAACGTCGCCCCAATAAGTAAGGTCGCCAGGTCTCGACTGCATGTAAGATGGCCATCATTTCCTTCTCGTAGGTAGATTGGCCCAGATTCCTCCCACTGAGTTGTTGGCTTGTGAAGGCCAATGGTTGCCCTTCCTGCATTAAGACCGCCCCAATACCTGTACCTGAAGCATCACATTCAATGACAAAGGATTTGGTGAAGTCAGGTAGTGCTAAGACTGGAGTGGAACACATGGCGTTTTTGAGAGCGGTAAATGCCTGTTGTGCTTCCTCGTTCCAGAAGAAGGAATTTTTCTTTAGGAGTTGAGTGAGGGGTTTCGCTATGCAGCCATAGTTGCGAACAAATTTACGATAATAGCTTGTGAGACCCAAAAATCCTCTCAAGCTCTTCAAGGTCTTAGGTTGAGGCCATTCTTGCATTGCCTGGATCTTTTTGGGGTCCACCTTGACACCTTCACGCCCCACAATGTGGCCCAAATACTCAACTTCTTCCATGCCAAACGAACACTTGGACATCTTGACAAATAATTTATGCTTGCGGAGCAGTTGCAAGAGTAGATCTACATGCTAAAGATGTGCAGCCCAAGTTCCACTATAGATGAGGATGTCATCGAAGAAGACAAGTACAAATTTTCTGAGATATGGTTTGAGAATGTGATTCATAAGGCTCTGAAAAGTAGAGGGGGCATTACAAACACCAAATGGCATGACCAGGAACTCATAATGGCCTTCATGAGTTCTGAAAGCCGTCTTGGGAATGTCGACTTCCTTCATGCGAATTTGGTGGTAGCCTGAGCGAAGATCCAACTTAGTGAAGAATTGAGCCCCATTGAGTTCGTCCAGCAAATCATCAACCACCGGGATGGGAAATTTATCTTTGACTGTCAACTTATTGAGGGCCCTGAAGTCGGGACACATCCGCCACTCCCCATCTTTCTTGAGCACCATGACCACAGGGGATGAATAAGGACTAATGCTGGGACGAATGACACCTGCTTCCAACAGTTCCTTGATGATTTTTTCTATTTCATTCTTTTGGGTGAACGGATATCTGTATGGCCGCACATTTGGGGGTTGGGCCCCTGGAACCAAGGTGATGTTATGATCATGTTCCCCGCGCGAGGGTGGAAGCTCATTAGGCTTGTCAAAGACCGTCCGATGGTTATTTAAAATCTGTTGCATCTCATGATGAATTGGCAGAGACATGGTTTCGACTACCTGGATGGCATTAAATTGAGCTACTACTCCATGATGGCCCTTTTTTAACAATTTTTCCATCCTATGCGAGCTAATGCTAGAGGGGGCTCCCGCCTGGAATCCACGGAGGGTATGTGTGGAGTTGTTCTGCGTAAAACTCATATATAACTCCTGGAAATCCATTGTGATTGGCCCAAGAGTGCGAAGCCATTCAGCACCGAGGACAATGTCGCAACCCCACATGTGTATGGCAAACATGTGGGTTTTTAACTGATAATCCCCCATTTGAAGTTTGACATTTTCACAGCGGCCTTCAGATTTCATTGTGCCCCCATCCGCAATTTGGACTTGGAAGTTAGAAACTGCTCGTACAAAACAATGCGCTGCTTCTGCGATTTTTTGATGGATGAAATTATGGGTACTTCCACTATCGATCAAGACTACTATTGGCCGATGTTTAAGAAAACCCCGGATTTTGAGAGTTTGAGGGGAAGAAATCCCTGCCAACGCATGCAGCGAAATAACTGGTTCGTCAGAGACATTCTCCTTTGGGTTGTCTTCTTCTAGCGCCTCATGTTCCTCAAGTGATGGATCTTCCTCTGTTGAGCTGTAGTCAGTGGCATCTATTTGAAAAAATTTGGGCTCCTTGCATTTATGACCTGGGGAGTATTTTTCATCACAGTAGTAACATAGTCCTTGCTTCCTTCTTTTAGCCATTTCCGCAGCTGACACCTTTTGGACCTTAAGTGTTTGAGTCGTGTTGTGAGCTTGTGGGGGACGACCTTTAGTGGGGAAATTTGGGCGACTGTATTGGGTTGCTAATGCACGTTCCACCTTACGAGCTACCTGGCAAGCCTCCGTCCACGTGGGAGGGTGGTGAAGTAGAACTTGAGCTTTGATGGCTTCTTTAAGACCGTCGATAAAACATTCCGTGTAGAACTCATCTGTGAGACCCCTAGTGTGGAAGGCTAAGGCTTCAAAAGCGGTAATATATTCATCCACTGTACCAGTCTGTCGAAGCTTAGTGAGACGACCCAAAAAAGAGTCTTCCTGTTCAAAGCGATCTCGAAGAGCTTTGGTAAATTGGGTCCAGGTCTTAAAAGGTCCATTGCAACGCTAATGCCATTCCCACCATTGCCACCATTCATTGTCTAAGTACATGCTCCCCAACATAAGCATATTCGCATCATCTGGGATATGATTCAATTTGAAATACTGCTCCATTTGAGCTAGCCATGCGGACGGGTGAGAACTGTCAAATTTATGCACATCCAACTTGGGAGGTCGCTGACTGGGTGGTGGATGGGTGTGCCAGACGTGAGGAGAGTGGCTAGACTCACCCTCATTGTATTCATGGCCATTATACGCCTCCTCGTGGGCGTGCTCCTTGCCCTTCGGGAGGAATTGCTGTACCTGGAGACTTAGTCCGCGAATCTCAGTTTGGATGGAGTTCATCACAGTTTGGATGGAGTTCACAGTGTCTTCAATTTTGTCCATCCTTTCATTGGCCATCGCTTGAGCTCTAGTTTCTACCATACACCAACCTGATGAAAAATTGGGACCGCCTAAAAATTTTTACTAATAAATTGAATGGTACCACCTTCCTCAGCTCGTCGTCCTGATTCTGGTGGGCTAGATCACCAATAAGCGCCCCGGAAGATCTCAGACTTTTTTTTTTTTTGGAAAACTCCTAACAGAGTTTTACTCCTTCTTGATCAATACTGCAGTCCCCAAATCCTCAAAATGTCAATGCTGAAAAGTATACCCCGGTATAGGAACCCCTCACAACAACTCTGATCTGGTGGGTCTGAGAGATCTGAATGGCGGAACAACTGCTGCAGCGGATCTGATGGATCTGCGGGACTGATCTCTGCTGTTGCTGCACCTCTTTGTACACGCGGATCGGGAATAGATGATGTGTGATCCCCCGATAGAAAAGGAAACTATGGTCGTGAGGAGTGTCAGGTGCTACAGATCGCAATATACATAAGGGTCTGGCAGTAGTACTCGGCCCAATGTTTCAGGGCTCTAACTAAGGAGGATCAACCGTACCCTTAGCCGTACAACCCGACTTCCCTATCGTACGGGCAAGTAATCTCTCCGAGTGCTGTTCTCGGTGTACTGTAGCCACAAGACGGCCGACGGTTTATCTATGGCGAGGTTTCAAGGGAGCCTAGGGGGCTTCCGATATACCCAGAGGGTACGTGGAAGACAGTCTGTGCGCGGTTCTGTCTAATGCGCTACTACTCGAAGGGGTACCCATAGGGGTTACAAGGGAGTCCAACAGACGTGACCACCTCTTGTATTTCCTGCGTGCATGCCTCCCCAAATCCGCAGGTTTATGCGCTCAACGACAGATCCCGTGGTTTAAAGACGCCGAAACACGTCTCTAGCCGAAAAAAAAAATTGCTAAGAATTGGAGATCCCACCGGCCCTGGAAAGTGCTCTGATACCACTTGTTATGCTCTTAACCTACAAAATGATACCCAAATACAGAATATGCGAAGAAAAGATACCCAGAACACAGAATAGCAATGATTTTATTATTCAGAGAGTAATGTTCACTTGCCTCTTTGAGGGGGCAACCTCCAATAGAGCAGAGCTCGACTACAAAATAAGACACAATGCTCCTCGCAGGGAGTCTCTATCCTTTATATATGACTCATACATGCAATACCACGGGCCAATACCGTGGGTTTTATTAATACCATCTATCTAATACTACAGCCCATTTGCAACTAACTGTGGTCCCGTCATTAATTGCGGGTTAACCACTTACAAATATTAATATGGGCTTTATTGACTCTTGACTATGACGTGATCCCATGACATAAATAAGGGGGTTAGGGTGGGACCCTAACACATTGACACTCCTCGACACACACACTTATTTGTTCATTTCCATGTATTTTGACCTAGTTCTCCCTTGTGGTGCCCTAACACTCCCTAAACATTCCTCAACATGAATTGGCAATGCTCAACATGTGTGAGCATGCCTTTTCATTCCTTGGCATGCCCTGGAACTCCTTAGCTATAATGCCCTCACAACTACCCTTACTTTTTTTGGGACTTGTGAACCCAACCAAGTCTTGCCTCGACTATAAAAACTTGACCAACTTACGGTTACTACAACTAGACTATGCCCTATTCACCTAAGAACTGACTATAACTCATCTTAGGCTACTCATGTATAATTTCAACATATCCAACTTAACAACTTACAAGTTACCATGTCAAGGCTCACATCCAACTGTGTCCATAAAACAACTCAGCAACATAGTTTACATCTTGACATGACATAACACCTGGCACATCTAACAATCTCTTGGCACTATGTGGCATGTGTTAACACCCCCTACATTCCTTGGCATGCTTTGGCACTCCCTAGCACTCCCTAACATGCCCTAGAAATCTACCATGCCTTGGCACTACCTAGCATATAACCTTGTCACTCCCTCCTTAACACACGTGAAACTCATTGACACTCCCTATCACACACTCTTATTCATTCATTTCCATGCATTTTGAGCTTGTTCCTCCTTATGTTTCCATGGAACTCCCTAACACTCCCTAACACCTGACACAAATGCCAATTTTCTTATTCTTGTCCATGGTGTTCTTCTTTCATACATGTGACCCTTGAATATTCCATGAAATCATCCAAAATCTTATTAAAGGATGGGAGCTCCTCTTCATGCACGAAGCTAGTGGAATGTGACAAGTTATCCAAAATTCATCCAAATATGTAATTTGTGCCTTGGGAAATGTGAAAGGTACCCTTGGTAGAAAAACATGCATAAATATTTGTGATCAAGTGCCCTAAATGTGATATGTTTGCCACTTGTCAATTGTGCCTCTTTTTGATGATGAAACCGACACCCTAGTTGTGCAAGGCTCACAAAGTATCAATTTCTGTCAACTCAAGGTTGTTTCCATTGTCATCTCAGCAACGAATCCTCTCAATTTGAATTAATTATTGAATCCCAGTGGTTTCCAAAAGCACAAATTTATGGGGTATTTTATGTGACTAGATAACTAGTATTGAAATCCATCTTTACATTGGATGGTTTAACATCTTGATGATCCGTGTCCTATTGACAACAACTTTTTATTCATTATTGATTTCATCGCAACACCTCCAGTAGATATTGATGGTGTTCATGAGCCTATTTCTAGTTGTGATAAGGGGATTAGGGGATCCCTTATCACAACCCATAACCCCTAATTTGTTTAATCCATTAGCCAAGGGGGCCCAAGGGTGTAGTTGTAGGGGCATTGGGACCAAATTTGGGGGTTCATAACATTAGGAAAAGTGGAAGGGCATGACCCAAAAGGTTGTGGCGGTATGTTATGGTGTATTGAACGAGCCAAGGGGGCACAAGGGTAGTATGGATGGTAGAAATCAGATGTTAAAGCATATTTTACTGATATCTATAATCCTAGCATTAGAGAATGAGAAGGGAACTTAGGACTTAATTTCATACGGTGTAGGGGACCTAGAGGAAAGGTAGCAAGAGAAATTGATAAGGGAACCCCAAATAGTGGTGATAAGGGGATTAAGAGTCCAATTATCACAAACCATAAGCCCTTAACCAGTAACCACTAAATTCCCTATCCCCTTAACCCCTAATTGATAATCCCTTAACCCCTACACTCACAACTCAGAACCCATAAACCTCTTGAATCATTAAATCTTAAGACACTAACCTCTAACCTATAATACATGAACCAACTCCTAATACATAACTCCTTATCCTCTTAACATGTGACCCTTAATCCCTAACCCTTCACCACCTAAACACCTTAACTACTAACCCCTTAACCACTAACACCTAAATCCCCTAATTCTTAAGTCCTTAACCTCTAAACTCAATTGTGTCAATGTAGAATAATATACATAAGATAAAATAAAATGATGTTATCCACATCAATGCTTGAAATAGCCTTAAATTAGCCATGAGTGGTGAGCCAGGGGGTGAATGTGGGGCACTATTAAAGTTACATCATGTTTAAATTCCTTTTACATTGTGAGGTTGTTCTCTAATAGGGTTGAAGCATCATCACAAGGTAGCATGACACATTTTTGTGGGGGAGCAATTAAAGTTGTAACACAATTCTAGTGATTTACACCTCCAATGTAAATGACATCATTGTATGTTTGTGTCAGGTTGTTAGAGAGGTTATTTATAGACAATACATTCAATGTACTTAGACTTCATCTTTTTATGGCCTCGACTCTAACATGGATTTGTACCAAGAACACTTCATGCAAATGAAAGGGGGCCTTTTTGTTTAACCACATATGCACAAGAGCACCAGATGCTACCCTTCAGATCCCCCTTGGTGTGTTCAAAGTGGGTTTACATTCGCGTCAAGTTGAAAATAATCACAATGACCTTCTTCTTCTTAATAAAATTTGCTGGCTTTTCCATATACATGAGATACTAGAATTAAAGGATCACCTCATCTATAGATGAGGGCAGTCTTGTGGCCCCTGGATCAACAAAAAAATTGAATGTGGTTGGGAAAATTGATGGTAGTCCAAGTATATTTGGAGTGTTGTTAGGCGACTATCAAAGAAGATCCCTAAGTCCTATACTTGTGAAGGACAACAAGACTGGTAGAAGGGTAGGTGTACTGGGTGTAAGGATGTGAAAACTTTGAAGGAATAAAGTAGCCGTCAAGTGGGCTAGCCAACTAGCTGTAGTTCACACTATTGTAGAGGATTGAGTTATGAGAACAAGGGAAGCCACCATAGCCCTAGATTTGTCATCTTGAAGAAGTGGTATGGAAAAAGTCAGAAGACCAAAGAGTTGTTCAAAAACATAGTTGTGAGCAGCTCATCGAATACCATAAGTATTGCAAACCTTGAAGGAAAAAGGAGGTAGCTAAAAGGAAACTTTTGTTGAGCTGAGTTCAATAACCTAAAGGATTTATGTTTATTGATAGAGGCAGATTGAGTTGCAGAATGGGAGGCAATCATTCATTTTCATGCATTATTTTGACCTAGTGCTCCTTTGTGTTTCCCTGGCACTCCCTAAATTGATGACTACCGAGGTAATTTTATTCCTAGGTCGGTACTTTAAATACTTTCTCCTTAGAGAGATCTGTAATATCTCCTCTTCATGGATGACTTCTTTGTGTTTTTACATCCACAATGGCATTCGAGACATAATTCTCAATTTCCGTTGTAATTTCGAATTTTCTTAATAAATATAAAAGCCCGAAATCTCCTTTTCTCATCACACAAATCCTGAAACCAAATGGTAAAATATAGAATCTACATATCTAGATGTCTACTTAAACACTCTTTAATCTAGAGTCCTAGATACCTAGATACATTTTTCTCTCGTGTTAGATATGTAGATCTAGATGATTCTATTAGTTATCATTTTGTGCACTTCAACAAGGGTCACATATGTTTGAACGCATATTTACTTGTTAACCAAATAACTCGTTGGGCCCAGATAACTTTTGGGCATGAGTCTCAAAATATGCTCCTTGTTGTAATTTCTAATTGCTAGTGTATGTACACCTTCATAGATTTTAATTTTTATAATTTAACTATGGTGATTCAATAACACGTTGGAGTAATATGGGTGAGGCCCAAGATCAAATCTTCTGCTTGCCACTATATCACCAAGAATATATCCAACAATGTGTAAGCCATATGCCAATAGCATATTACTGAACAACAGTTGAGATGTGGGTGGGGGAACCTACTCTTTGAGCATTATCACAATAGACCAAACATGTCCCTTGGAATTGAACCCAAGTGGATGAGAGAGCAAATTGTTCTCTCAACCACTCTAGCCTCCACCTTGAGACTGCACCTTCATAGATATTAGCAATCAAATCAATATGCACAAGGGAGTCCCTTGTACCACGAATAAGGGGGTCTCATACACTAATTTGGTTTTTGGTTTGGATGCGACCTTAAAGTTAGAATATTATTATTATTATTATTATTTAATTTGGGGTGGTTATGGAGGTTGTTATTGGAAGACTTGTGGCACATGAGGAGGGCCACACACGTGACTTAACATGCTCTTGTACTTAGTCTTCTTTTTTTGGGGAGATTACTCTTGTAGGGTGAACTTGTAAAGGGTCTCTTCTTGCTATTTTTATATATTCTAGGAGGGCACACTCGTGGAGACATTTCTTACTATTCTTGGACACACACACACACACAATCTCATGGAGTTTTGGCATGGTGAAAACCCTAATTCACCCTCATCTCCTTGGATTTGATCTGGGGAGATGAACCACATTATATTTTAGTATTTTCAGCATTTATCTTCTCATGGAATGCTCTATTTACTTGGCATCTTGTACATTTATCTATGTAGTTAGCCCATCGGGGCAGGGCAAATTGTGGATGTATATCCTGCACTGAAAGGCATTTGCCAACCAATATAGGGCCCCAACTAGGTTCAAAACTTGGTTTACATGTCTAGCGAGGCTTGTAGGAATTTACACTAGGCTTAGGAGTATAATGGAAATTCCATTGACTTTTTCCCATGTCTCCTCGGTGACAGGTGACAAGTTTATCAATTTCCTGATAAAAAAATTCTATGGTGTTGATTACCTTAGAAGTTAGAGATGCGGAGTGGTTGCATGCATGCATACATTTAGAGGGTGCATTCTATGTGGACACATGTCTTTGACTTGGTTTGATGCATATATGTGGTGGCGGATCCCCTTAAAGAGCATTATTTGGGGCATATTACTACTATTTTTGGATGGGAGCTAATTGTCACGAAGGGCTAGTTTCCACATGTTGTAATGTGGTCCACCACAAATTTAGGAGGGAGCTAATTACTCCACTATAATATTTTTTTGACTTGACATGGAGTTACTTAAAATATAACATTTTGTTGTATAAGAGAAGATACTCACTTTATAAGGTGATCTCCCTCACCATTATAATGGTGGAGAATTTGTGGATGAAGGAGGTCTCCCCTTGGGCTACATTTTATTTGAATTTTTCAATCTTAACATAAGATTGGAGGTATCATTCTATCATATGAGAGGCTTAATTTTTGCATGCATTTAATGTTGTTGGATAGTTGTAGGAATCTCTTGCAAAGAATATGTTGTGAAGGCTTTATAATGGGGCATTTATCATTTGGATGGGAGTATTGTATGGGGATTCTCCTTCTCATTTTATTTTTATTGTTATATATAATTTGCATATATTAATTCATTTTTTTTAACCATGGGAATTGGTAACTCGTTATAATGACCTAGGCTAGGCTTGATATTAAACCAACTGGCTGCACTATAACCTAAGAGTATATTCAACAACCCAAAAGCCATGTATGCCAATAACTTGTGACTTAGCAAGGGTTGAGGTGTCTCAAGGCACACTGGAGTGCACCTCTATTTGAGGGGCATCTACCCTTCTAGCTTTATCACAATGGGCCAAAGTCTCATTGGGGATTTGAAATTGGGTGGAGAGAGTGCAAAACCTACCCTTCCTACCATATTGTCAATCCACCTCGATGCTATCTATAATAATTCCTCACTATCAAAGGAGTTGTTATTGTAATTAATATATCATTGTAGGGCAACAGGTCCTCCAACTTGTTCAAGAGTAGTACTAATAGGACTCTCCAAGACTCACTACCATAACTATTTTTGACATTATCAAGTTTGATTTTGGCATGTTATTTGCAAACCTCTCCTCCTTAACTATTCACCAAACAACCCTTTTTAGAGTGATATCCTTGACTCTATTTTCCCTAGATTTGGTAGACACTATTTTTGCGATTTTTCTTCATCTTTCACTTGCCATACCACTCACTATTCCATTATGCTACTACTACCCATTTTGTTAAGGCTCACTCTTCCAAATTCAACTCATGCCTCCACTCGACAACTTTAGTAATCTTATCATTAGAGATGCCTTGCTCAAGTTGAACAAGATTCAAGTAGAAGTGTGTGGAAGAATTATTTTGGTCACTATAGGTAACCTTCCTAGGAGCACAAAACTAACCCCTTAATGCTTAGGAATTTACATTATAGAAGGGTGCTAGATTGTTTTCATAGACACAATTAAACTTCCTTAAGGACATATACCCACATAATCTATGTCTCCAACCAAAAACATATTATGCTCAACTGAAAATATGCATCATACAGAAAATGCACACATACAAAATCTTTTACTTTATATATTAGATATATCTATGCAAAAAAAGTCTAAACCTTTTATATTTTTTTTATATTTTAAAGCAATAATCATTGATATCCAATTCTATTTGTAATTCCAATAATCTTTGTAAACAATTCTATTTGCAATTCCAATCATCTTTGTAAATTTTAATTGAATTCTTAAAAAAAATCAATAGAAAAATATACTTAAAAATATTAAAAACCTAAAACATTTAAACGCTTATAACCCATATGGGTTTGAGGCGATGTGTTTCTCCTCTCTATCTTACCATAGACACCTATATACTACCTATTAGGACATAGCAGTTATAGCCTCATGTGGAGCACACCCATCTCATGGTTCTAAATTGGCTTTTCTGGCTGTTTTGTGTTGGTTTTCTGCGAATCATTTGTTTTCTAGTTGAGGTTTTATTCTAAGGTTTGGTCTTTCCGTGTTGCAAGTTTTAAATTGCAAAGATGCATGAGATCCTGCACATTCAGGGCGGGCAATGTGGCAACAAGATCAGTGCAAAGTTTTGGGAAGTTGTCTGTGTTGAGCACGGGATCGATCCCACCAGGACATACCAGCACTTCCGATCTGCAGCTCGAAAGGGTTAATGTTTACTACAATGAGGCGAGCTGTGGTAGATTTGTGCCCCGTGTTGTGCTCATGGATCTTGAGCCTGGGACTATGGGAGTATGGACAACGTGAGGACCGGGGCTTATGGCCTGATAACTTCATTTTTGGCCAGTCCGGGGCTAGAAATAACTAGGCCAGGGCCATTATACCGAAGGGGCCGAGCTCATCGATTCTGTGTTGGATGTCGTCAGGAAGGAGGCAGCTACAAGTCGTAAATATCCGCGCTGTTGTTTCATTAAAACTGTACATGTCATTACAGGCTGCGGACTGCCAAATGGGATCACAGTGCGTGACCATAGATCGCTTAATGTCCCTGGAAAAGATTCTTCTGCGACAAAATTATTTACCACGTCTATCTATCAATATCGCACGATGTCCTCCACACTGCCGTATTTTGTATAGTTGCCACATAAAAGCAGAAGAAATGTATGGTAGGAGGAGCGTTTTTGCTTTGCCTCTTTTTACCTTTTTTTCAACTTATAATGTCAGGCCTAGCTTTTGCCCAATGTCCTCTCTGCGGGCGGAGGCCGCATGAATTTTGAATGATTGTTTCAACTTTCAAACTTAATTTTCTTCTGCTGAGCACAATTATTTTCCTCTGCCCTCCTTCAATTTTGCAGACTTAATCAATGGATCTACGCTCTCCTGAGCCTCTTTATTCAAAGTCTGGATCTTACAATGCAGGTAAGGTTGCTTGGTTGGAAGGATGAGTATAACGAGTTCAGGTAGGCAAGGTAAGTGTCCTTTGGAGCGAGAGAGATGCTTAGGGTTTCAAGCTTATTATCTCAATGGTCGATCTAAAAAGGAAGGACCGCCTCTTTTTCGAGCGAGTGGATTATTAATTCAAGGAGTTGTTCGACTACGTTTCATTAAGTTAAGTTAATGAAAAAATATTAAAGTAGGAGCTACATGGACAACCAACTACAATGGCTTCTTAACAACCCTTTCACTTGTCCGGCTCTACTTGATTCCCCCATTCCACTCATCAATGCCTGATCCGGATCAAACCACTCTCTTTTTATCATTGTACAGTCCCATTAGCCCCTGTTAGCACATTAGAAGAGTGAGAAACGACAGTAGATCAGTCGCTTAGGATTATAACGTACGACATTATAGGGCGTAAATATTGGTTGGGCAGACAGTGCTTTGTCTCGGGTTCGGTAGGTAAGACACTATTTCTCAAGTTGGGCCTGGCATTCCGCATATGAAATATCCTAGTTCCAGAAAAGTAGCTAGTTGAAGCACACAGGCTTAGCGGTAAGCTAATTTGTCCGTTATATATATATTAAGTAGATTACACAATATTCTTGATGGGGAAATACAACTAAGTTTCATACTAATTAGGTTAATTAGGGCAGAAATAAGATTGGAACTATAGTGCCTATTGGATTGAGTTTGTGGGTAGGAAAAGAAATAGTTATTGGGGTGTTACTGAAAGGACCATCATTATGAATCCTAACTTCAAAAGTTTTCTCCTTGCCTAGATATTAGCACTAAGCAGCATTCTCACTTGCCATTGTTGTTTGGTGCTTTATCCCGCTCCTCAGTGAGGTACCATTTGGGTGTTATTAGAAAGAGGTCCAACTAGTCAGAAGGAATGGGGACCCCATTGATACTAACCTTCACTGAACACCAGAGGGGCCCAGTCAGTGAGGTATCGAAATGAAATGAGGGTCGGGAAACAAGCATGTAGCCCCCACCAACCTAACTGCCTATAACCCAAGCGCATGGCTGCCTGCCATATGGAGATAGTTGAGACTGATCTGGGGTGAGGTATCGCGGGCGTGAAGTGAGAGACATTGTTGAGCTAGCACCCATTCCCCAAACTCACCCACTCATTGCAGCCAAGTTGCCATGATAACGGAACTCCTAAAATGTCGCTAACAAAGATAGATAAAAAGATAAGAGGTTATCTAAAAGAAGAGGTACAAATGTACATGAGAATGAAAAATGCCAAAAGCAAGCTACCCAGATGGCTTTATGGGCTTGAGGATATAAGTCTCGTATATCAAGGTCTTTTGTTGGCTGCTTTCGGCCCGTAAGATTGAGAAGGTCAAGGTTGTCTTAAGCTTTACCATGTGAGAATGATTTCTCCTACTTGCCTACCATCCAAGAACTAGCTCTGACTGGGGACTATGACCTGCGTCTCTCAGGAATGAGAAATGGCTATTGAGAATGAGTAATGAACTGTGACCTTTTGCACACTTTAGTGTCTGCGGGTTGAGACTCCGCTGAACTTTAATTGATTGTTTCAACTTACTTGAGGGTTTCAAGTGTGTCATTCTTTGGGAGGAGGTACTGGATCTATGATGGGAGCCCTTTTGATCTCCATGGATTTGTGATGGGAACCATTTTAATCTCCAAGATCAGGGAGGAGTACCTTGATAGGATGATGTTTACCTTCTCTGGTTTCCCTTCTCCCAAGGTGTCTGACACAGTGGTGGAGCCTTACAATGCCACACTCTCTATGCATCAACTGGTGGAGAATGCAGACAAGTGTATGGTACTGGACAATGAGGCCCTTTACGACATCTGCTTTAGGACTCTCAAGCTCACAACTCCTAGCTTCAGTGATTTGAACCATCTGATATCTACAACAATGAGTGGAGTCACCTGTTGCCTAAGGTTTCCTGGTTAGCTTAACTCAGATCTAAGGAAACTGGCAGTGAATTTGATCCCCTTCCCTTGTCTTCACTTCTTTATGGTGGGATTTCCCCCGTTGACTTCACGTGGTTCACAACAATACAGAGCCCTCACCGTTCCGGAACTGACACAGCAGATGTGGGATTACAAGAACATGATGTATGCTGTAGATCCACGTCATGGCAGGTACCTTACTACATCTTCCATGTTCAGAGGCAAGATGAGCACCAAAGAGGTGGATGAACAGATGATGAATATTCAAAAAAAGAACTCCTCCTACTTTGTGGAGTGGATCCCCAACAATGTGGAATCCAGTACATGTGATATCCCACCAAAAGCCCTCACCATGTCATCTAGGTTCATTAGGAATGCAACATCCATTCATGAGATGTTCAGGAGAGTGAGCGAGGAGTTCATTGTCATATTTAGGAGGAAGGCCTTCTTACATTGGTACGCTGGTGAAGGCATGGATGAGATAGAATTCACTGAAGCAGAGAGCAACATGAATGATTTGGTGTTTGAATACATGCAATATCAGGATGCTAGTGTAGATGATGATGAATACTATGATGATGAAGAATTAGCTCAGGAAAGCTAGGGCAAAAGCTTACGTAATGCCATCGACAACCGGTAGTTGTTTCAATGCCTAATAGTTGTTTGTTTGTGGAATTAATTTTCATTTCTTATTCTTTCATGGTCTGCTTTGTTCTCATCGAAGGTTTTGGCATTGAATGCATAAACTTTGTATACAACTCCTACATTATGTCCTTGGTTTTGTTGATCATATTGAAATATTGAGAAGATGTAACTGCCTACCAAAATTATATGCGAAATTCAATTATGCTTGGACACTCTTGTATTATATGTTATATAATTATGGTGTTGAATGGCTTTGTAAGACTATAATATGTTTCTGGGATTTGTAAACAAGAAAGACAACAATTCTCTACAAATTCAAACCAGGGGAGTATGTGAGAAAAATGCCCACTATAGGATTCAATATAGAGATTGTAATGTTTAAGAATCTGAGCTTCATTGTTTGGGATGTAGGGGGGCAAGATAAAATATGCTATCTGTGGAGACAGTATATGGTCAATGCCCAGGTATATTTTAGAGTTTTTATCTGTTATTACTGGAAGTTGGCTCCTGATTTCTCTTTTAAGAAGTTTGTTTCTTTAAGCCATGTCTGTATATGCTGGATTCATTTAGTAAATTCATGATATAACATTGTTGGATTCATTAGATAAATTTATGACATGAGATTCTTTGTTTGGGAGATTTTATAATGTGTATATGTTTGATTTGGATTCATTTGTAAAATCTATGGCTTTTTATCTTTGGTGGGATTCACTAGATAAATTTATGTTTGTTTGTGGACATGAACTTTCATAATAATATATACTCTATAGATATCATAATATATATTATTTCAGATTCACTCAACAAATCTCATATATTATATGATTGTTGTTTTGTATATAGATGTTAAATTTTATAGATACATAGATTTTTTTTTTATGTAGATTGTAGATTTTTTGTATCTAAGAGATATGACTTTTCTTATATTCCCAAAATATTCAATTTTTTTTACAGTAATCTTGTTCATGATTCTTTTGTTATACAGGGTAATGGTATCTCGAGCTGTGTGCAAATAAGACCTCAAGTATGAGAGCGGTTAGGTAAAAGGGTGTTTGCAAGAAGTGGAGAAAACTTTGAATGAATTCATCGTCCATCTTTAGTGTTAGGTTGTGATTTTATCTTGTGGCTTTGTTATTTTCATGTCAATATTGTTCTTACTTATACATTCATAACGAGGTCATGATGTTTTTCATATTTTTTTTCTTTGCTATGAGTTGGAGCTCATTTCATTATGGATTCTATTTGAGCCAATGTTGATTGCCATCTCTTCTTTTTCTTTTATAGTAGAGTTTTTGTGGTGTATGCTAGAGTTTTTAAATTGACTGTTTTACTTCAACTTTTGATGTATTTTCGTGTATGTTTTATTAGTTTGGTTGTATCTTATAACATTGACTTGAAATCAAAACCACAGTGTTGGACAAGATTTGGTAACTCCAAGGAGGTTTATTCTTGGTGTGATATGCTTGGAGTTTGTCTTGTTTGCTGGCATGATTTTGAATTATTATGAGTGGAAAGTGTCCTAAAAGCACATGATTGTTTAACAAGAAGATGATATATGTTGGGATGCATTTGTTATGTTTCAATAGATTTCAGTTTGTCTCTGCATATCCAAAATCCAATACATTTTTTGGTTGTTTGATTGTATTATTTTTTGTTTGCTAAGTGGTTTGGGCCCTATGATGACTGCATGCTTTGGCTCTAGAAAATGTGACCTTGGGGCATAAAAGTAGTAAGTGTGACTCAAGAAAAGGCAAGGATTTATACTTGTTAAAGAGAAACTCCTTTCATGAGTTGTATTGTTGTTATTTTAGGTTTTGTTATTTCATGGATTTTATATAAATTTCAGCTCGATATGTGTACTAAATTGTATGATTTTGGAGACTAATATAATATTGTGCTTGTTGCACAGTTTGAGTTTGGCTTCTCAACATTGCCTTTGTGTCCAGTTTTTTGTTCAATCATGGCTTTCATTCATTCACTTCAAGCGGAAGATATGACAATGATATCTAATCCCAAAAAGGCAAAGAACAATTTTTTTTTGATGATTTCATGCATCATAATATCAACTTTAAAATCTTTCCAGCATGTTGATTGTGCCTTGAGTGTGTTGGAAGAAACCATCAAGATGATTGATGGTAAAATGACTATCTGTAATCTGGCTGTTGTTGGGAAACAACAATCGTAGTTGAACCAACTCTTTCAACAACCCATACAACTAGTTAATCCCTTTCAACTCCAACAACACCTTCTACCAGCCATGGTACCTGTACAACCCATACAGCCAGCTAATCCCTTTCAACCAGCTTCAACGGATCCTAACTTAAGAAGGGTCTATGTGGTTAATGTTCCTGAACACACGCAACATCCTAGAATGACTATTGTCTTCTCACGATATGGAGACATTGAAGAAGGCCCTGGTGGTTGACATACAAACTAGTAAGTCGAAAGGATACTCCCTTATTCTTTACAAAATAATTGAAGCAACAAATCGAACCCTAGAAGACCTTGTTAAATCAATAGATGGGCATCAACATTTTTGTAAATCAGCATTTGAAGGGAAAAAGCAGAAAGTTGCAGCAAACCAGGGCCAAGTTGTTCCTGATTTGAAGGATAAAGGTGATGTAAATCACGTTTCACAATATGGTGGATTGGGTCATGGGCCAGTCAACCCACCACTTATTGGTAATTGGAATATTGTGAACCCAACATTAGCACCAGCTACCAGTCTAAATACATATGGATTAAGTGATGCAACACTACCAAGTTTGTCTATAGACCTTGTTGCAATAAACCTCCCTTATTCATTAAACTCTTCAGCATTGTTAGACTTGGGCTGCCAACTTCTTCTCCAAGGAACAACTTCTGGTCAAGCATCAGTAGGTGTAGGGAATTACGGTCTTGGTCCATATGGATCCTCCAGATATGGAAGTCACTCATATAGTAGTTTTGGAGGTGCAACATCTCACTATGGGATTTATTCAAGTTCATATGTTTCCCAAACTACTCCATATGATGGAGAAAGTCATTTCCCCCTTACATTTCATCAAAGTAAACTCCCAGGGACATCTCCATCATCAGGAGTTCTAACTGGCATGCAGTCTTACTACACATCCTAGGTTTGTGCTCATTCTTATTCTTCTTCTCCCATTTGTTTTAGTTCATTTTCAATTGTATTTATATATATTTGAAATGTTTGTTTTGATCTTTTGTTTTCCACTATATGTCAAACACCACTTATGAATCTGCAAGCATTTTTCTTTGGATCTCTTTTATTATTTTTCTTCTAACTTCTTTCTCTGGCAATTGATGAGAATAAGTTTAGAGCAAGGTTGGCAAAATAACTTGTTTCTAGCATTTTTTGTCTTGTTTCTAGTTTCTTGTCAATATTTTTTAAGAGGTGCCCCTTTGAATAATCAAATACCTTAGCTTCTTGCTCTAAGGGATGTGATGAGAATAAACATAAGTCATTGTGGTAACTGAGGATACTAGTTGGTATTAAGTATGGAGTTAAAGTTAGGTTGGCCAAATCATAGAGAAAAATTGTGTTATAATTATGGTGTATGATTACTATATGTGAGGTAAATTGTAGACAAGATGGCATGGGCATAAAGGGCACTTGGTTTACAGGGTACATTTTAGCATGTGTTCCATATTCAGAATATGTTATCTTAACTTCTTTTACTATTAAATTACCAGTTGTTGTTAAGCTATGTGCAAATAAGCACTCCATAAAATATTGAATTGTATGAGAGTGGTTAGGTAAAAGGGTGTTCACAAGAAGTGGAGAAAACTCAGAATGAATTCATAGTCCATCTTTAGTGTTAGGTTGTGATTTTATCTTATGGCTTTGTTATTTTCATTTCAATATTGTTCTTACTTATGCATTCATAATGAGATCAGGATGTTTTGCATATCTCTTTCTATTCTTTGCTGCTGGTTAGAGCTCATCTCACCGTGGATTCTATTTGAGCAAATGCTGATTGTCATATTTTCTTTTTATTTTTTCATAGAGTTTTTGTGGTATATGTTAAAGTTTTTAAATTGACTATTTTACTTCAACTTTTGATGTATTTTCATGTATGTTTTATTAGTTTGGTTGTATATTATAACATTGACTTGAAATCAAAACCATAGTGTTGGACAAGATTTGGTAACTCCAAGGAGGTTTATTCTTGGTGTGATAGGCTTGGAGTTTGTTTTGTTTGCTAGCATGATTTTGAATTATTATGAGTGGAAAGTGTCCTAAAAGAACATGATTTTTTAACAAAAAGAGGATATATGTTGGGATGCATTTGCTGTGTTTCAACATATTTCAGTTTGTCTTGCATATCCAAAATCCAATACATTTTTTGGCTGCTTGATTGTTTTATTTTTTGTTTTCTAAGTGGTTTGGGCCCTGAGATGACTACATGCTTTGGCTCAAGAAAATGCGACACTAGGGCATAAAAGTAGTAAGTGTGACTCAAGAAAAGGAAAGGATTCATATTTGTTAAAGAAAAGCTCATTTCATGAGTTGTATTCTTGTTATTTTAGGTTTTGTTATTTCATGGAATTTATATAAATTTCAGCTTGATATGTGTACTAAATTGTATGCTTTTGGAGACTAATATAATATTGTGTTTGTTACGCAGTTTGAGTTTGGCTTCTCAACATTGCCTCTGTTTCTATTTTTTTGTCCAATCATGGCTTTCATTCATCCACTTCAAGAAGAAAATATGACAATGATATCTAAGCCCAAAAAGGTAAAGAATAATTGTTGTTAGATGATTTCATGCCTCGCAATATCAACTTTAAAATCTTTCCAATATTTAGTGGTAGTCCTTATGTATTGCTTCTCACTGCAGTCACATACTTTCCCCCTATAGTTCTAAAAGTTGAGGAAAATTCAAGGGATGCATCATCATCATCATAATATCTTCTTAAAATACTCCAACCATCGACTTCTATGAAAAATGTTTACAACCATAATATTCTAATAAAATCTAGGAGCTTTTGTGGGCTCTCTTCCATTAAACCCTACTCCCATTCCATAGAAGAACACATAGAAGGTTGTTTTTGGAAAGAAAGGGGGTTATCCTATTGTTTTATCTTTGTTTTTCCTTGCCTTATAAACTTGATTTTAGTATCTTGTAGTTTTGTTTATGGAAATTATTATAGGAAGGGTTCTAAATTTTGAACAATCAACATATGCATTCTAGCAACAATTGTAGTAGAAGAATCCCAAAAGAATTCAAAGAAGAGGGAAAACAAAACGAAATGACTTTCCATTGTTGTGCTTTTATTCTATTGAACTTATTGTACTTCCTATCTAGAGTTTCTTGTAGATCATTTCAATATTATAGTCGTTCATGTAACTAATTCTGTAGAAATAATTATTCTTCTTGTAGCAAATTGACAAGAAGTAAAATGGCATGTAGGCATGGTTGAGAAAAAAGGGTGGTGAAAATGAAATGGATCAACAATGAGAATATAATAATAACCTTTAGTCATGTATTGTCTTTAATTGTCCTTTCACTTAATTAACTCTTTGGTTAAACTCTATTTTTTCTCATTTATCCTTGATTAGTGATGTGACATTGTGTCATCTTTCAGATGAATATTGTTGATTGTCTCATATGACTATGGTATCTCTGCCAATTATGAGAACATTTATATAATTTCTTCATGTCACTTCTTACACATAAGACATGAGTGCCATAGTGAATAATGGTGTGATTTATACTATGTGCAATGTTGCATTTCATATGTTGAAGCTGCCACATGGCTACCTATAGGGATTCTTATGGAGGTACGGGGTACCATGCAAAAGTTGAGATACTCCAAATTTTATTTTTTGTTAAGTATAAGTCATGCCTATAGGATATTCTATTTAAAACTTGAAGGCTTGGATATGAAAATTTCAATTACTTGTAGCTTTTCCTCAATCCTATAGCCTCCCTATAGAACTAAACAAAATTTGCAAAATTATCTTGTTGGTGAACAATTAGATGGAAATTTTTCTTGAGTGGATAGGGTTTAATGAAAAGTTATTAAAAATGAAAAAGGATGAATATGGAATGGAAAGAAAATAGAATGACATGGAAGTGAAAATGAAAACTAGTAATTATGACATAGAGATGTTAATGTATGGAATGGAATAGTTTTGCTACAAAGTGAAAATAAGTGCTTTGATGTCCTTGCAATGATTTTTTTTTTTTTTTTTTGTTAATATCATTGCACTTTATACTAATGTGATTTATGCTTCTCTATTTCAAGTTTGTCCTATGGTAGGCTCTTCAATTACTTATAATTTTTTAATAGATAAATTAGAAACTATGCATGTCATTTGGAACTTGTGAACTATTGTGCATCGTTTATGTTAATATAATATGTTAAGTGCTAAAGAAATTGTAGTATTAATTAATTTATTTATTATGGAGTGTAGGTGTTATTTTTTGTTTTGTGTATCCTGGTGTGCACTACGGATATTAGCTAAACTTTTGTACTTACAATTTTAAGATATGTTTATTGGTTAAATTTCAAGATCATTGTTGTTGATTGTTGTATTTTGACATATTGAATTAATAATTAACAAGAAGAAATCCCAATTAGTTTTCTAGACCCCATAGCTAGTAGGATTCAAGAATGTAGGTCATTAATCATAATTTCATCATGAATATTCATTTTTCTTACTTTTTGGCATGCAAATCAGTCACAATAGATTTACATGATTCACAAGGTGAGAAATCAATATTTGATGTAATTGCAGATTTTAGGTTTGATAATTATAGGTCATTTATAGGTTATAAATGTCTTCAAATTTTCACTTCTAATTGAGTATTCAACTAAACATATTGAGTATCTTATATGTAATTATTTTTCCTTCCACCTACTTTTCATAACTTCCATAACCATTAGGTAGGGACCTACAACTTTGATGCTATTTTATTTATTTAGTAAGAGATTTTCCAAGACTTTACAAAGTTTTATAATTTGTTGAAAGTTGTATAATTTACAATATATAAAGTTTCAAGGTCTAATTTTTTAAAGGGTGCTAGCTCAATGGAAGAGTACCTGCTCTGCAAACAGAAGGTCAGTGGTCCAATTCCATCATGCCCTGATATTGATATGAAATAGGGATGATTATTTTTTGGTGATGAAGGCTCTTTTGACCATTACCAATAAGATTATGGTGACATTTTTTTATCCTCACCAAAATATTAATTGGTGAAGGTCAAAGAATGCCACCATATATATGTATCAATAGTAATGGCCGTGAAAGGTCCATCACTATAAATTGTTATTGTTCATATGAAATGGTGACGGTCAATGAACATAGCCATATATATGCATTAATAGTGATGGCCATGAAAATTCCATCACAATAAATCGTTGTTGTTCATATGAAATGGTGACGGTCACTATCCGTCATTATAATCATTATTCATGATAGACCTTGAATGTCACCACAACACCTACACTTTTGGTGATGCCACCTTTGGTGACAGAGGCTAAGATTTGTCACCATTGCCCATATGAAATAGTGATGGTCACTATCCATCATTATAAATCATTATTGGTGACGGACCTTGAATGTTACAACAACACCTATACTTTTGGTGATGCCACCTTTGGTGACATTCAGTTTTTGGTGACAAAGGCTCTTTTGACCATCACCAATGAGCTTATGGTGAAATTTTTCGACCCTCACTAATGACCTTTTTCTTGTAGTGACAATTGTTTTATTTGTAATGATGATAAAGCTATCAATTGCTTTCAACAACACCCGAGTGCTAAAAACATTTAACAAGTGCAATTTATCAATGATTGGAGAGCTTAAATATTATAAATCTATCAATGTTATATACATATGGACATATAGAGGGAAAAGGATTTTCAATACAATCGATATGTGAACTCCTTGAGGTTAACATATATATCTGGAATATAGAAAAAAAAGATATTTCCTTAAGATTATATTCATCAAAAAATTTCTCTAAAGTCATGTACCATATGCATATATCAATATCTAGAAGACATGCACATTTCCATGCAATTCCTAAAATTTAGAATGTTGAGAATATTAGTGACATTGGAAATTTATCAAACATGCTCCAAGGAATCTCGAAAATAGATAATTGCAAGCCGACTTCAATTGTACCTTGTAGATATCTTGTTAGCAAAGAATCTAGGTTTATTAGATGTTCTACTCAATTGAAACATTTGTTAATTGACAACATAGTATCAAAAAAAAGAAAAATTGTTGTAGTATCAAAGGATTCCACATCATCAAATGAGGACAATAATCCTTTTTCAATTGAGACACAAAATAGCAAAGAAGTTTCCACTTATTTTCGCAATGCCTATAGTAAGAGGTGTACTCACTTACATTAATTGTAATATGCAATATGAGCATAAGGTGTTATAATACAAGAAGCACAAAAGAAACATGTAAAGTCAAATAAAGAAATTGTGGCATATTTCCAGTCAATTGAAGACACTCCTACATATGCATTTTTCATTTGTGATATATTTTCCTTTGGAAATGACATGCAATCTATTAACAAAGACAAATTATCTAATATTTTCTATCTCACACTTGCTTCATAGCTGAAAACCAATAAACTCAATGAACAAATATGAAAATCCTGTAACCATGCAATACTTAATGAAAAAATCCCTACATTTTCATTGCCTCTTCATATTCGACAAAAATAAATAAAAATTGATGTCCATTGCATAATTGACATATTTGGAAGAGAGGTTAGTGGCACCAAAGATGAATTTTGCACAAATAAGACAACTTGGCTACAAAAGATCACAAAATGGATTAACAAAAACAATCATAAATTTTCCATTTAGACTAAATGGAATTCAGAGAGCATTGCCTAGGGAAATTGAGAGTCCCTATTTCTCTAGAAATATTTGACCCAACAAAGTGATGTGTTCATTACATGACTTGTGCAACACATCTCTATACAAAAGAATGGAAATAACATTCTAATCAAAGTAGACAAGATCATTAGAATGATAGTCCAAAAATGAAGGAACTTGACTCACCTTGTACCTTGAGAGGTCCACCTTATCCATGATCTTGATACAAGAATAATACAGTGCAACTTCTGAAAGGGTTTGTCCCCTAGGCAATTTTCAAGACAAATTCTATGAAGATTTGAACTTCCTTACATTATTATTTGGATCAAGTTTCCCTACTGATGTTATCAAATTCTTTGAAACAAAAGGTCTAATAATTGTATTTGTTGAAAAAGTTTCATATATTTTACATGATATTATATTCCATTCAGATTTTCATTTTCCACTTTCACCATGTCACATGGTTCTATTGGCTTCTAATGCACTTGATGTATTGAGCAAATAATATGAACAACTTAAATTTCTATTGATAAATGAGTCTTCATTAATTATGTCTTAATTTATTTATAGCATTGACAACTGACATAGAAAAATTATGCATACTCCAACATGCCCGTTTGGAGCCTTGACATAATATTTCTTGGTAAGCTACATCAAGCACAGCTTGTCCATGATTGTTGGATATTTGAACAACCACATCTTAAAGGAACCAGTGCTCCTTACAATTTTTGGAAAGAAAATGTGAAAACTTATGAACTAAAACATGTAATGTTATAAGATAGTAGAGAATTTGTATCCATGTTAAACAAAATCATAACATGTTCACATTTTGATGTTGATCTTGCATTCTTGAATAAGCATTGTTATAGATCGGCACCAAATTATCCAACTTTTTGTACCTATTTTATTTAAACCAGAATGTAAATCAACATAATCAAAGAAAATTATCTCTCATCAAAAAAGAATAAATTATATTAAATTCATATGATAGAACAATTGACTCAACAAATATAAATCGCAATAAACATATGAAACTGTAATAGCCAGCTTCTATTGTGTTGAAATAAAATATGCTTGTTGAA
Source organism: Pinus tabuliformis (assembly GCA_031772625.1). Taxonomy (NCBI): domain Eukaryota; kingdom Viridiplantae; phylum Streptophyta; class Pinopsida; order Pinales; family Pinaceae; genus Pinus; species Pinus tabuliformis. The sequence goes on from CM062808.1 coordinate 793,959,770, forward strand.
CTATTGGAGGAAATTATAATATTAATGATAGCTTGGTCAATGGTGTTGAAGGAATTTTTAGAGCATCAATAGAATTTGGAAATAGTGCAATTTGGATTGAATTTTTTGGTCCAGTTGTTAGCACTATTCAACGAGAAAAATGGTGCATTTGTACAAAGATGGAATAATATCTACATCGACACTTGTTACTAGAGTTTGTAGGAATAATGAATCAAACAATAAAATTGGTTTTACAAGAGAAAATTTTCTTTCCAACCGGCATGTGCACAAACTATACATTGATCACAAGGGTTAACAATTGACAAATTGGATTTTGATCCAAAAGTAATTAGGGAACATGGAATTTTTTGTACTGCACTTTCTCATGTCAAAGATATTAAGTGTTCGATTTATTAAACAAATTTGAACATAGTAACTTTCCTCTCAATGCCAAAGTTGTTATTGAGCTAAATAGACCAAGATAAAATGTCAGGTATGAGCTTGAATATAGCATATATCAAAATAAAACAATTGACGATTGGACAATATGTTCATTGAACATTCATAATTTTTCCTTGCATTTCAAAGATATCATTGCTAGCTATGATCTAGTGAGCACTGACATTTTTTGTTTCCAAGAAACAAAAGAAAATCCTCTCTATCGAATCCATTTTGTCTAGCAAATATCACTACTTTTATAACATTTACATGGAATTCTCACATAGTATATATAAAATATTGTGGTTGAGAATCATATCACTTATACAAAAGACGAATTTGAATCAACAATTGCAACCCATGTTGAAAAAAAACCAAATATAGTTGCAAATGTATGTATTCTGCCAAAATGCAAAAATTGAAGAGATAATTAATTTCATCAAAGTCATTTTAGAGAACACATGGAACAACTAGCCAATTTTGCTTGTTCATGATTTCAATTTGGACATGTTGCTACAGAAAAATAATGACTTGAATCTTGATATAGAAAAAGCCAACAATTGACTATAGCTCAATGCTAGATCACTTTTGGTCAAAATTTTCAGCTATTGTTGTTTCTTTCCATGTCTCTGATGCTTATTGGATAGATCATCATACAATTTATCTCACCATATCTTTTTTGTCACCTTGAGTCATTTTTCCAATGTTTGTACTCTAGAATTTCATTGTTGACTTGTCACAATATTTGCCACATTTGAAAATATGCACCTTTGACATATGCCTTGATTTAATAAATTATGCACAACAAAAGACAAGAAAACAACAAAAACATGCAAATTTCAAATTTTGGCAAGTATTTAAACCATGAACACAAATTTGTTCTATTTCTCTTGTATAACTATAAATTTTAATGCAATTCTTGGTATGCAATTTACGCATTTTCATTTCCACTTTGTTGCAGTTTGCTCCATATACTGAATATTATTATTTTCTTTAGATTATAGTTCATATTTCATTATTTCTTGTGTGACTTCTTTTGATAAAAAGAAATAAATAAAAAGTTCCCATGGTAATTCTTAATAACACATTTCCATAAGTGAACTATATGTATATTTTCCAATGAAATCTATATAACATTTTATTTATTATGACTTATGCACATCTACGACATATCCAGGAATTAATGGCTAATAGTACTATAAAAAAAAAAATCATGTATATATAATATATTATTATAGAGTATGCTAACACTCCTAAGTTCGCCAAGGCTGAGAAAGGAGACCAACAAAGGTAACCTAAAACCAACTTTGGATCTGGTAGCTAGCCCTACCAAATTAGAGATGGCTCTCTCAAGAATCTCACAACCAATAAAATGACTGGAGAGGAAATCAGATATTAGGCTAGATACTAAGCTCACTATGGTTTGATTTTAGGGTTTGTTGGATGAAGCTCATAGATCTAGGAACTAGGCTAGGATTTCAAATGATCGATTGCAGAGATATAATGGGGCAAGGTAGGTATGATTAGTGACAGAAGTAGGTTTTCATTGTGGTGTATGGATGAAAAGATAAAGGACTAGAATGAGCATGTAACCATGAATTCACTCATCAAAAGAAATAGAACACTAGCATGAAAATCTCATCAAAATGGAGCATATAACTTATGAATTTTGCTTAAACACCTATGAGATGATCACAAAAAGGCATAGATGTGGTAGTAAGGAGAAATATATATTCAATTTTATGATAAAATAAAGAAAAGAACACTATGACAAAGCATACCACAAGAATCCAAAGATAATAGCTACAATTGCTTGTTGTATTACTACAAAAAAGTGTACACTAGCTCCAAGCTATGATTATCAAAACATCCAAACCATGATTTGACTTAGATCAGGCTACATATATATGAAAAGATACATTCCCCCTCCCACGGGTCGAATCAATCATCATAGGAACTATTTACATCAAAATCTCTAACCATACCTAAAACTAGGGAGGTTAGAAACCAACTCCCTATTTAGACTTAACTGACTTAGTTGACTTTCAAAGCATTAATTACAATGGATTTGACATGAAATGACTCTTACCATCACTAATACACTTAATTATATCATTTAAACTCATTATGAAACAAATTACATTGACAAAAGTTGACTTTTACCAAGAAAAACTCGAAAATTGGCTTTCTTCCACAGAAGCGCAGCGTGCATTGTAGAAGTGCAATGAAACAATAGGGGTCAAAGATGAACTGATATATTCCAAACCATAAGGATTTTTACAAAAATAGGAAAGGTTGTTGTAGAAAAGGTTTTTGTGAAGAAAAAACTCTCTCAGTTTTGTGAAATTCATTCCCATATTCTTGGAATCTGTGCCACAAAAGAATGGCTAAAACAAGCAATTAAATTGGAGAATTTGATTTTCTGAAATAGGCCTCCAAGAAAGTTTGAATATCTCCCAATCCATGAAACTTGTGTAGAAACTTAAGGATGTTATTTTGATTGGGTCTTCCCTTAACAAAAACCTCCTTTTTTGTTTAAAAATTCATCTACATTTGGTCAGAAACCACTTTTGAAAATGATGACCAAAAACTGAGTCAAAAGCGCAACGACTCTCTTGTAGCAACTTGTATTTTGGGCATATCTCCAAAATCATCAAGTATATTAAAAAATGAGAGATGTTATTTATTTTAGGTATGCTTTGAACAAAACTATCCTCGAGGTTTCAAAAATACTTCCCATTTGTTCAGAATCCAATCTTGAAGTTGGTGCAACAAGCAATTGTTGCGTTTCTATAGGATACTCTTGACTATGTGCACAAAAATTCAAAATTTCAAAATTTTCAAAACTTTTGTTTCCTCCTTTTCTATTTACGTTGTCTTCAAACTGCTCAACATCAATGGGAGCTTTTCCCTTTTGATCTACCTTGCTTTCTGATTGGGGGTCTTCTTGTTGTTTACCTTGTTGCATTAGGGTTAACTTTAAGTGAATGTTCTCTTATTGTAGGAAAGCTACCATGAAGTTTGCTTTTTCTAGATGAACCTTCAACTCTTTAATCTATGCATCTTTGTCTTACATCATTTCATAAGTTGTATTTTGATAAGAAACCCTAGTTTGATAGGAGGGAAGGGTAGGGTAGGATTGGGAAAACAAAGGAAAAAAGGGTAGCTAGTTTAGGAAAGGGAATGGAGGGGATAGGGATTATGGAAAATTATAGGGAAATTACAGGTTGTAGGGGTAGATGTTAGGGATACTTGGGAATTGTAATTTTTTGAAATGTGTGAGTGAAAGAGGGGAAAAAGCCAAAAACACAATCCACATTCAGAAATGAAGCAAAAGTGTAGCATGGGCTAGGGTTTTGGGGAAAATGATGGAAATGAAGGAGATGAGTGTGGGAAATTGTTGAGGGAGGTGTATGAAGTGTGTAGAATGGTTTTAGGGAAGGAAAACTAGGGTATTTTTTCTGAACTAAAGAAAATAAAAAGCACAGGGAAAAACTCTAAGAGAGGGATTTCACCATTTGCTAAAGTAAAATCAATGCATGAAGACTGATGAAAGGCTATACTTATTTGCCGAGAGTCTCTCGAAGCTATAATTTTCTTATTGAACCCTTTTGTGGCTTACTCTAACCTCCAAACTCAAAAACGCAGTGTGCTGGTGAGAAGCGCATCTTGCTAGGGCAAAAGTGCAGCGTGCTTGCTGGCAAGGGTTTGGTAATCGAAAAATCATAGTTTTGAAGGCTGAGGTGAAACTCAATGGTGGAGGAGATCTCTAAGAAGATTAAATAAGTTTTTTGAATGCTTAGATGGTCTCTTTATAGCTTGAAAGTTAATTTTTCCTTTTAGTGATGGAATGGCATCACATGTCCTTTTTTGGGAAATGATGTGATGTGGTAGTGTACTACAGCTTCATAAATTTATTTAGCAAGGGTACATCTCCATGAGGGGTACATGTCCCTTTGAAATATTTTTGAACACTTTTGCCTAATTACTAACTCCCATGATGGTGATTATGGTGATGACATGACTCCCTAGATGACTTATAATGACCTCGCCTAATGATGACACCAAATGCATATGTAAAAACCATGATTTGGAACTTTGAACCTTTACATTATGCATGATTATGATTTTATGACCAAAACAATGACCAAGGCACTCTTTTTATGCCCTATCACAAGGAATCATGACATGACCATGATGGTATTTTATGACCTTGAAAATGGAGGGAGAAGTTTTAATACCTAGACACTCACCAATGATCAAATTTTATTTGAAACTATAATAATTTGTCCTAGGACCCTATCAACTAATATTGAAAGAGTACATTTGATCAATGGTGACTCATACACACTAACATTGGCTCCATATGGGGATGGCATCTCCTTTAGAAGGTGTCAATAACACCGTAGACCAAGTAGCCTTGTTCATTGGGAAATGGAGTCACTGCAGCTATAATCCTCAAACTGATTTCACATGAAACTCAAAACTAAACTATACACTGTCAACTGCAAACTCTACTGGAAACTGACACTGAAAAATATGCTCATAATTTTGAGCTTATTCATCACACCTTACCTACTCTAACTGATCCATAACCTTCTCTCTCAAGTGATATGAAATTTCCAATGAAGCCAAAAAAGGATATGACCATTCACTAAAATTCTGCTCACATCTTATGTAAGAAGATATAATGATGTACATGTAGGAAAATCACAATGAAAAATGAAACGAAGACTTATGCTAACAAACAAAACAACATTCACCTTCTCCAATTCTTGCAAAAGACTGCCCAATGGGTCTTGAAAATCATGGAGCATTACCTCTTGTGGATCAACAAAAGAAGAAAAATAAGAATTATTTCCAACTGTTGGTTGTTCTTGTACTATGCCATAGCAAATGGCGACAATTTGTTTATCATCCTCATTATTAACAACAAGGAGAGACTTTGTATATTCTTGAACAATTTCACAAAAGAAATGAAAAACATATACACTAGCAACAGTTAAAGATAACCCTTCATGTGATTCTATTTGAAGTGTGTCATATACTGGGTTGTTTCTTTCTTGCATCTTTATAGTATGCGTTGTTTGAGTTTCTAAAGTTTCTACATTTGCTGCTTTAGAATATTGATTAAGCCTAATTTTTTCTTGAATCAAAGAATTAGGAAATGAACAATCTGAAGAGAGATATGGATGACTATCCTCATACCTTTAATCATCAAAAGACAAACAAGTCTATTGCAAAGATTCATCAAACTCATACGATGGAACATGACTATCATACATAAGCACTGAATCTTCATTGAAACAGGGCTGAACATTCCCTTGTTCTTCTGAAATGTCTACAAGCTGTTGAATGTCATCAATAAGTTCAAGAAAAAGTAGTTCATTGAAATGCAGATTTATTTCATTTTCAACCAAGAGAGAAACTGTTATCTGTTGTAAGTTTTCTTGAATGTGATGGCAACTAGTTTCTACATCTTCTTCCTGTTTAAAAGGGTTCTCATGGAATGCCTCTACAATCTCATCATCCATAAATTGATCATCTTCATAAATACTTTCCAAATGCTCAATAAAATTTTCAAAATACGTGCAAAATTCTTTGACCAGCAACAAGGAAGAATGAGATTCTTTATACATCTCATAAAATGCAACATGAAAATCAGCAAGAGAATATAAGCAACCATTTGGTAGACTTTCGTACCAAGACCATGCTTTTCCCTCTAAAGTGGCCATAAACATCTTCATTAAACAATCCTCATGAAATTCAACCTTGAGTCTGCGTACATGCATGTGAAATTTGACCAAATGAAGAGCAACATCATCTCCTACCTGATCTCTAAATTTCGTAGATGAGTTTTCGAATCTACCTAAGGCATACGACTTGGAAAGCCTAGAATATGATCTCGATGCATACGAGCATACCACTGTCCATCATCAACAAATCATATCTAAACTTTGATGATATTTCCCAGGGAATATGAAGTTGTTTGTTCCCTAGTATGGTAACCAAAAATGTTAGCATTCCTCAGTGTCCCAAGGCTGAGAAAGGAGACCGACGGAGGTAACCTCAAACCAACTTTGGATCTGGTAGCTAGCCCTACCAAATTAGAGAGGGCTCTCTCAAGAATCTCACAGCCAATGAAATGACTAGAGAGGAAATCATATGTTAGGCAAATACTAAGCTCACTATGGTTTGATTTTAGGGTTTGTTGGATGAATCTCATAGATCTAGGAACTAGGCTAGGGTTTTAATTGATCAATTGAAAAGATATAATGGGGCAACGTAGGTATGATCAGTGATGGAAGTAGGTTTTCATTGTGGTATAGGGATGAAGATATAGAGGATCAGAATAAGCATGTAACCATGAATTCACTCATCAAAAGAAATAGAACACTAGCATCAAAATCTCATCAAAACAAAGCATATAACTTATGAATTCTGCTTAAAACCCTATGAGATGATTAAAAAAAAATCATAGATATGGTAATAAGGAATAATATATATTCAATGTGATGATAAAATAGAGAAAAAAAACATTGTCACAAAGCATACCACAAGAATCCCAAGATAATAGCTGCAATTGTGTGTTGTATTAATGCAAAAAAGTGTACATTAGCTCCAAGCTATGATTACCAAACATCAAACCCTTGATTTGATTTAGACCAGGCTTCATATAGATGAAAAAATACATTCCCCCTATCAAGGGTCGAATCCATCATCATAGGAACTGTTTACATCAAAATCTCTAACCATACCTAAAACTAGGGAGGTTAGAAACCAACTCCCTGTTTAGACTTAACTAACTTAGTTGACTTTAAAAGAATTAATTACAATGGATTTGACATGAAATGACTCTTACCATCACTATGACACTTAATTACATCATGTAAACTCATTATAAAACAAATTACATTGACAAAATTTGACTTTGACCAAGAAAAACTCGAAAATTGGCTTTCTACCACAGAAGCACAACATGCATTACAGAAGTGAAAAACAAAGCAATAAGGGTCAAAGATGAATTGATATCTTCTTAACCATAATATTTTTTATAAAAATTCATTCCCATATTCTTGGAATCCATGCCACAAAAGAATGACTAAAACAGGGAATTAAATTGGAGAATTTGATTTTCTAAAATAAGCCTCTAAGAAAGTTTGAATATCTCCCAATCCATGAAACCTGTGTAGAAAATGAAGAAGGTTATTTTGATTGGGTCTTTCCTTAATAAAAACTCCTTTTTTTTTCAAAATTCATCTTCATTTGGTTAGAAACCTCTTTTGAAAATGATGATGAAAAACATAGTCAAAAGCGTAGTGACTCTCTTGTAGCGACTTGTATTTTGGGCATATCTCCAAAATCATAAAGTACATTCAAAAAAATGAGAGAGGTTATTGTTTTTGGTTATTCTATGAACCAAAATCTCCTTTCGTTTTTAAAAATAATTTCCCATTTGTTCTTAATTCAATCTTGAAGTTGTTGCGTTTCTATAGGATACTCTTGACTGTGTGCATGAAAATTAAAATTTTCAAAATTTTCAAAACTTTTTGTTTCCTCCTTTGTTGTTTACCTTGTCTTAAAACTTCTCAACATCAATGGGGGATTTTCCCTTTTTATCTACCTTTCTTGTTGATTGGGGGTCTTCTTGTTGTTTACCTTGCTGCATTAGGGTTAACTTTAAGTGCCTGTTCTCTTGTTGTAGGAAAGTTACCATGAAGTTTGATTTTTCTAGATGATCCTTCAACCCTTTAATATGTCCATCTTTTTCTTAAATCATGTCATGACTTTGATTTTGATAAGAAACCCTAGTTTGATAGGAGGGAAGGGTAGGGTAGGATTGGGAAACAAGGGAAAAAAACGGTGGCTAGTTTAGGAAAGGGAATGGAGGGGATAGGGATTAGGTAAAATTCAAGGGACATTCCACTGGGTAGGGGTAGACGTTAGGGACACCTGGGAAGTGGAATTTCTTGAAATGGGCGAGGGAAAGAGGGGAAAAATCGAAAAACACATTCCACAGTCAGAAATGAAGCAAAAGCGTAGCGTGGGTTAGGGTTTTTGAGGAATATGATGGAAATTAAGGAGATGAGTGTGGGAAATGGTTTAGAGAGGGGTATGAAGTTTGTACAAGGGTGTTAGAGTAGGAAATCTAGGGCATTTTTTCTGAACTAAAGAAAACACCAAGAAAACCAAAAGCGCAACGAAAAACCCTAGGAGAGGGATTTCACCATTTGTTGAAGGAAAATCACTGCATGAAGACTGATGAAAGGCTATAATTACTTTATGATAGTCTCTGGAAACTATAATTTTTTGATTAAACCTTTTTTTGGCTTCCTCTAAGCTCCAAACTCAAAAACGCAACGTGTTAGCGAAGAAGCACAACATGCTTGCTGGTAAGGGCTTGGTGATGGAAAAATTAGAGTTTTGAAGGCTGAGGTGAAACTCAATGGTGGAGGAGAGCTTTAGGAAGATGAAATGAAGTGTTTGAATGCTTAGATGGTATCTTTATCGCTTAAAAATTGATTTTTTCTTTTGGTGACAGAATGACATCACATGTCCTTTTTGAGAAATGATGTGATGTGGTAGTGTACTGCAAATTTATAACTTTATTTGTCAAGGTTACATCTCCATGAGGGGTACATGTACCTTTGAAATATTTTTGAACACTTTTCCCTAATTACTAACTCCTATGATGGTGATTATGGTGATGACATGACTCCCTACATGACTTATAATGACTTGACCTAATGATGACACCAAATGCATATGTAAAACCATGATTTGGAACTTTGAACCTTTACAATATGCATGATTATGATTTGATGACCAAAACAATGACCAAGACACTCTTTTATTACCCTATCACAAGGACTAATGGCATGACCATGATGGCATTTTATGGCCTTGAAAATGTAGGGAGCAGAAATAATACCTAGACATTGACCAATGATCAAATTTTATTTGAAAATTTTATTTGAAACTATAACAATTTGACCTAGGACCCTATCAATTGATATTGAAATAGTACATTTGATCATTGGTGACTCATAGACACTAACAAAGTATACAATGTTTAAAATTTTCTTTGTACAATTGTCACTTAGTTGATGACTTGCATTTTCATTTTCTGGCAACGATTGTCCAATCATTTGGAACAATATCATGGAAACATCTAGCTCTAGAAAACAAATATTGGAAGAACAAATGGTGGAAAATGATAATCCAAAAAGGTTAGGTTTGTGCTGCACTAAATGGTTTTATAATCAAATGACATATTTGCATTAAATCAATGTCAGTGTCTTTTGAAGGATGTTATTTTGATTTTTCATATAAGCAAAAAAAACTAATGGAAGCAGTATCCTCGCCAATCCTTTAAATATGCTTAGGAGCATGTGTAAAAACTTTTAAAGGTGATATATTGGTTATTTATGGGTCAGCACAAACTAAAATTCCTAACTCTCCTGCAAAGGCATGGTTGCTCCACGCTGATTTGGTTGATAGCCACGACCAACTAATAATCACAGTGAACATGGGAAATAATCTTATAGATTGTTTTGAAAACATGTTTATTTTTAGAAATAGTATTTGAATTATAGATTTTTCAATAATAAACAAGGTTATTTATGAACGTGGAGATGAAAAATGTTGCATAGTGTTACAGGACAAAACCACAGATGAATCAATTGCATAGGTTTGTAAAAAATGCAGACTGGATCCAGATACAATAATACACAGCCTTGTTTTTTTAACTAATGCATATGCAATTGGATCAATAGGAGAAATAGTAATAGGTTTCTACCAAAATAACAAGCAACTAGAACTCAATATAAAAGATGGTGAAGTTGTGGAGGACAATGCAATTGTAAGTCTATTGCTAGAATAACTATACTTTCATTTTGAACAAAAAAGCTAATAGTTTCATTGAAACCATGTTGTTGTATCTTTGTTTTTCATTGGTGTCAAGGTAACAATTATCCCATTATTCTTTTTGCATAGACTATTTAACCAAAAATATGTTGTTTGGTTTACTACAACTACCATTGAACAACAGTCATAGAGAGAATTTTGTCAAAATATAGTATGAATTGGCATCAAGGATGACTCCGTTCTATTTGTTCAAAAGCATTGTCAGAAATGATGTGAAAGGGACTCAACTGTTACAGTCTGGATCAACAAATTTTCTTAAGCCATTGAATTATGAATGTGAAAGAGCGTATTTATTGTCTTTTGTAATGTCAAGAACACAAGTATATTTACAATCAACTTATGTGTTAAAGTAACAATATGTTTAGTTTGATGGGAAAAATATTGGATTTTCATAATACATAATGGTTCTAAAAATTCAATTTTCCTTGTGGCAAAAAAAAAAAATACATCTAGGGAGTGCCGAAATCCAGAAATGTTTTCTCTCCTCCTTTTCAGCGAATTTGCAATAAATCAAAACAACTTTTCCGTCCAAGCACAAATAAATGTAATTTGTAAGGATGGCACAACATTTACCTTTGAGGACATTGTTGAATGCATGCTATAAATAAAGAATTGCAAAATTGAGTGTATGTTGCAGATGCCACAACTAAAAGAACATTGCCCAGTTATTTCTGAGACAAGTTTTTAGGAATACATGCAAAGCATATCATCTATAGTTTTCAATTTAAGAAAACTTTATGTTCTAGGTATTTTTACTTTAAGAGTTAACAACATTCTTGCTGAGATAAAAGAGTTGTGACGAGAAGATAAAAATCTTCTTTCTTATATCAAGTCCATACATTTTGACAGTTAAGTTATTGTTTCTCTTTTCATTTTTTATTTTAAGTATGGCATGAATTCATAATTGGCAAATACTTGCGGAAATACTAATAAATATTTTTTCTTTTATTGCAGGTTGCAGAATTATAAAACACAAAAAAAAAATTAGTCAAGTGCTTTTTGGATATACGCTGAAATATATCAATCAAGAATACTTTCTTTTGCTTTTTTTTTATAACTAGTTCATGTTTCTCTTTTTCCTATAATTTTCCTGTTCCATATCAAAACAGAGAGAAAACTACATATGCAATATGATATTTCGGTTATATTAAATATTCTATAATATTATGGTCTCGTTTTTTGGTTAATAAGAACATTAGAGCTTAGCTCCACAGTGACATAATGTAACTCTAGAATAGTTACTATGCCAAATTATATATTTGTCGAGGTTTTTCCCTCCACTATTAAAATACTGACTTGGTATCTCATTTGCTGTAAATTCTAGAACTGTGTTCTATTAGGGAAAAAGAAAACAAGAAAACAAAAAGAAAGGAAACAAAACAGTTGCATGTGTATCAATGTCTTTATTTCTACATATGCACACTTAAATGCTCTGTGTTAAAAGAAGGCAGTACAGGAGAATTGAGGTAGCTATATTTTCAGTTTACTTTTCCATAGATCGGACCATCCTTATTTTTATATTTGCACAAGTGTTTTTTGTAGAGTGTGTGCTTATATTGATTGGCTTTCTTGCACAACTACTTTTATTTCCTAAGCTATATAGCGTTGCATTGTAGTTATATATAATTGCGAGTTTATTATCTAATGAATTGACAAAATGTCGGATAATTTTTTTGGCTCTTTGTCATCATTGATGCATGGTCACGTGCATGCATCATTTCTGTAGCCACTTTTTTTCCAATTTCAACCTAATAGTTTATTGTTTACCAGAGCACATGTGAATAGCTTCAAATTTTTAGTCTGTGATATTGGTTTTTTTATGGATGGTGAGTGATATAAGCACTATTTGAAATCAGTGATCTCTTTTTTTTAGCACATTGTCATTGCTATGAATAATAAATTTATTAGTTGTTTTGAACTATGAGGTGTTATGACAAATTTTTCATTGCCTTATATAATCAATCCTACCTAGAAATTATGACATATTTTAGTTTCTCTCTACCATAATGTTTTGTGTAGCAATATTTCCTTAGATATTTTATATATCTATTATTTATCATATTCAATTTAGTGCTATAGATATATTGTAAACAAGAGATTGAGATATGTGTAAAATAATCTCTCAATCATTAATACCTTGATTTCTTATTTTTTATTTCTCATGTCACTCTAGAGTCTGTGATTTTAGTGTAACAATAGGAAACTCATTATGGTTGATAAAATATCATTAAACTTGTATATTTGGACATACCTAATTCTAAAATGTTGAAAGTTGTTCAGTCGTTGAATCAAGTGCTTTTATCCTTGTATTCATTAAGCATAATAGAACTATGTTTAATGTTAGTTCAATTTCATTTAGCCCTAAATTGGAGGAATAAATTGTTATTTGCATCAATACGAAAATCAAAAACATATGTCAGATTAACATGTTAAAACAAAGTTACGGATTATAACAGAAAATGTGTCTACAATTGTTCTCCAACCACCCTTTCTTACTGTACCAATATTTTTAGTGAACCAATGAACTAAGGTCAATGACGATACAAAACACATGCCACACACTTCAAACAGTGGAATGACTAAGAGAGCAGGAAAGCATAAATTTATGGATAAAGAGGTATGTATTTTTTAAGCATTGATTACCTATTATTTAATATTGTTGGGAAGTGTTATGAAATCATCTTTAAGTACACATGTCTTCCATTTGATATACTCAGTATAGTATTATTTTTCATCCACATAATCATGATACAGTTAATAATGCACTGATTTTTGAAACTCAAACTATTTTGCATGTGTTGCACATTTTAATATTTTAACGTTGATATGATAATTAATCTCACAAGGCATAGTTTTCCTTATAATTTTGTGATTTTCAATCTTAGTGTTTGTTTCATCATATACCTTTGTAAACTTATTCTGCTACATTTCTTATGGGCTTTGTATTATATTGTTCTTTTGTTTGTAGAGTGTTACAAGTTGCTACACTAGGTCACTAAATCCAAAAACTAGGAAAACAACAATGATGTTAAACTCATTTCTAGGTAAACTAGGAAGTCATAAATGGCATTTTTACTCTTGTGCTTTTTGAACTTTTTTGCTTTTCATTGATACTAAGAGTTTTTTTTCACAAGATGGATTATGATATATTTATTTTTGTACTAGGCCTCTACAAGTTGTCCCTTTGTGCTTCGGCTCAATATTGATATCTAGTGAATTCTAATTATTGTTATTGTAATGTAACAATAAAAACAGGAAACATGCTTTCATGTACAAGGGAAAAAATTATCTTTGTCACATATTAAGAAATATATACATGGTTATGTTTGACTTGTGCTTAGATTGTCTCGGTTGCCAGCCTTGTATGAAATTTCATGGTTCTCGGAATACTGGAACCACCATGTGTCCTAGATACTCTTCTATTTCCCTCTTTGTTAGGATAACAAAAATTGCAGGTTTGCCTTGTTTTTCATATCTCTTTGTATTTTCTCATACAATTTAACTAGAGCTATAAAAAATATTTTCTGTGAGTGAGCTATGAATAAAAAAACATTGATTAACATTAGGTCAATCTAAGTATACTTGGACATATAAAGCATCTCTATGAAACCCTAATCATAGTGCTTATTAATAGATTTTTGTTAACAAATGACACAACGTACATATTCCCATCATTGAGCAATATTCCATTTTCCTACTTTTCTTTCAAGAATCTGATTGAAATAAAGACAAATGTTATCACTGATATTTCCTTTCATGTACTTGGTCAATGTTCATATATTTCCTCCTGCTGATTTTTTAGTTATGCATTGTGAAGGATAGTCAGAAATTTGTGCCACCAGAGAGGAAAGCAGTGAAAAACATGATAGTTATGATATATGTGATGATCTTAGGTATACTCTCATTTTTTAAGAGATTTAGAATCCATAAATTTCATTACTCATTTGTCCCTACTATTTTGATATGGTTCTTATTCATTGATTTCACTGCAATATCGCTACACATGATACAAGTTTCTTTAAAGAAATTTTGTTGCAAAAATATCTTTGATTGCTTTGGAAAAAAATTAAAAAAAAAATTGTATTTTAATTGGAGGAATAGTTATATGTATAGAAAATCTATAATATGCTTTTAGTTGCCTGAACAATTTACTTTATGGTTATCAAACACAGTCTACATTAGTAACTTTAACTATGACACATGTAAACAATTATTTAGAAATTACTGAATCTACCCTCAATCGCTAGTTTCAAGTTACTAGAATCCAAAAATTTATTTAGACATTTACTAATCAAGTATTTATTGCTAATATGAAGTAAATATCACTTAAGAACTAAATCTATAATTGCACATGTTAGTCATTTTTCATTATCAATTGTAGTTAAAATATGAGCATAAATTAATTATACACAAGAGGAATAAAAATCCTTCTTCTTACTGCTAATTTTCTTAGTGATTCAAAATAATAAACCAATATGCACTCATTCCATGATCCATGATCTGTAATTTTTTGATATGTAAGATATAATTTAAAAATCCAGGCAATAATTTGCATCCCTGTTATAAGGTTTACAAGGAGCCTTTTTTCTTTTGTGCATCACAAAATAAAAAATAAAAATAAAAAAAGTGCTAAACAAATTAACTTTTGGGCTACACAACCTTCTGACCATGCAATTAGAAAGTTGGGATGACTAGGAATTTTATTATAAATAGTCTGAGTGACCTCCAGACTTCAGTATTTCCCAACCTTCAAACTAACTAGCGTGATGAAACCACTCGAGTATGGTATAGTCAGGGTTGGTATACAATAAGTGAATCACAAAACAAAGAAAACTACCAACTGTCCAACCTCCCGACTGTACGATTGGCGCAATAAAGTGAATAGTTGACTATGGTATAGTCAAAATCGAGATATAACAAATTAATCATAAAATTAAAAATGCTCAACTGGTGGACCACCTGCCCTCTGATCTGTCTAATCATGCGAATAAAATATTATTTTTTGTTGATTTATGTGCAATGCACATTTTAATAAATATTCTCAAAATTTCCAATTTCACATTCAATTGATTATTTGTTAGATCAATAATATTTTTTTTAATTCTTTTGTGATTCCTAAAAGCAAAAATAGTTGCCTTGTTTACAGGGAATTAATGCACACATTCATTTGTGATTTTCATGTTTTTCTAAACAAGATTTTAAGGTTTTAGGCTATTGTGCTTGTATGCTCTTTTCTGGAGTATTGGTTCGAAGATAATTTGAAGTAAGTATACTGAGTACCAGTTTCAAAAGCCTATCTATAAGCATAATTTCATTTTTTTAGAGATTTTTGAGTGCATTTCCAAGTTTTAAATTACAAAAACTTATATGTGTTGTCTTCGCATTTACATGTTATAAAATAGCAAAAAAAAGGAAACTCTTTAGTGTCAAATTTAAGACTCTAAAATCTTTTTCCTGCATGTTGTTCTTTTAACTCTTGTTCAAAGAATAACTAAATTGAGGCAACATAGTACCCGTTTCAACAAATTTTGTGTAACCATAATGTTATTTGTTTTTGAAAATTATTGAATTCAATTCCAAATTTAGAGTTGTCAAAACTTTTATATGTTTTTTTAATGTTTACAGCTCTTAAAATGCCAACAAATGCAAAATCTCCAATTACAAACTTAAGATTTTAGGGTGTTCTAGTTGCATGATCATCTCTTAAGTCTTCTTATAAGAACCACTGAATTAACGAAATACAGTAGCAGTTTCAAAAAATTGTGTAAGCATAACGATATTTATTTTAGAGATTTTTTAAGTCAATTTCAAATTTTAAATAAGAAAAAGTTATATATCCTCTATTACTATTTACAGGTTATATAATGGGAAAAAAGGGAAAATTTGCAGCAAAAAAACAACAAATAGAGAAGGTTAAAGAAAATATTAGGAGCATGGATGTTGGACCAACACAACAAGTGAACTTTGGCACATTACTCATGTCAGATACAACCTGCAAGATGAAAAATGTAGGTAAGATGACCTGGAAGGAGATATTTGAATACTTTGAGTAAAGGGAATGGTTAAAAAGTCCAAGAGCTAATGAAACAAATAACAAACTATTTGAAAGAATCAAAGTAATAGAGTTACATAAAGTAGCAACTAGGGAAAGAATTTTTCCCTAATATGACATGATTTCATGGATTATCTCTTGCACTTATATTAAAACCCAAACAATATCTTACCATCAAGAACTAGTGATAGCCTCCTTGAAATATGAAGTGTTATCAGCCATATATAAGCTCAGCACTCCACAAATCTCACTTAATTATAGTTTATTCTTAAATTTTGAATTATTACCTTGAAGGAATCTCACGAGAATTATGATATAGTAATTCAAGAAAGGTTGAGAGAAGAAGCAGAAGGTTTCAAGCTCAAAGGAAGAAAGGACTATCCAATAGCTATTTTTAAGAATCCTATTAGATTTCTTATTAAAATGAGAAGCGGATTATATGGGGAAAAACATCATGAGCATTGTAAAACTAAATGGATCCCAATAATCCATAGCATTTTGAATGATGGAAAACGCCTAAACTGGGTTGATCTTTTGTCACAAAATATCACAGATTCAGTGAATTTGTTAGTGTCATCCCCCCCCAGGTTCAATTATATTTTCTGTATGTCTTCCTATTTGTTAGATATTGTTATTTCCTCGGTCCCATTTCCCCTCATGAAATGGAATTACCCATCTCTCCAGCAACTACCGACTCAAAACTATGCTCCTATTCTATGGGAGTCTAATTTTAAATACCATTTTTATGAAATTTGCCACTATGTTTTGATTCCTTTGCATCAAGTCCTATTTGGAACAATACCTCCCAGAATAAGTGATAATATGAAAAAAGGCATAAAATCAATAGTTCGTTGGGTTGTTGAAGAAATACTTTCCTCTATCAGATGTTTTTGCAATGAAGTTGGAATTATGTGGACTAATCCCTCTTGTGGACAAGAGTGATCTCCCTAAACATCAAAGAACCCTAGTAACAAACAAACGGGAATTGTTACCTTTCTCTAAACTCTGATTGACTGAAATCAAATAAAATGATAGAGGCATCTTACCATTTAAACAAAATGATTGATGAAGTCCCTTTCCAAACTTCCATCCATTTGCTCCTTGATGCTTTAGGGTCCCTCTCGTCTCTCCCCACAGATTCTCCATAACATCCTCAAGGAGATAACAATATAGCCTTGATGTTACAAGTCCATTTTGCAATCTCCAACCCTCTCCCTTACAAAAAAATCCTTCCAACCTAATCTTAGCAGCATAAACCTACTTACAACAATCCTCTCCCAATCCTCATACCAGTAGTATCTTTATAGTCCATGAATGGGAAGTTATGGATCCATTTTCCAAGGCATGAGATCCACTATTAGTGGGATAGGGGTTCCACAAAGGAAGGGATTTGATCCATGATTGAAGGGATTAGGATTGAATAGGCACCCATTCAAAGCTTCTTGGTTGGTATAGACACTACCAACAATTCTTCTAGACTTTACTTTTTATTTTTACGCTCTTTGAGTCATGTTCGCAGGTCATAGTGTAAGATAGTGCATACTTATGCATATATTTTTAGTGGTCTTCTATGCATATGCACATTAATTAGCTAGGAAACAATGAAGGTAGCTAAAACAAGGTTTTTCTACCATGGGATCTAGGAATTCCACTTTATTTAGGATTATTTAGATTCTAACTTTGCAGGGGAATGCCTTGGGACACATTTGTGGATAGCGAAAGATCAAAACCAATGGTCATTTTCTAATGTGACAAAATGATGTGTAACAAATTCCCCCCTAAAGAACAAAGTTAGAAGGGACATATGATGATTGAACTACTTTATCATGCTAAGGTTTGGGTTAAAGACTGCAGTTGGAGACCAGTAACAATCAATCAAATGTTACAATGCAATATATAATATCATCGTTGAGGTAGGAATTCCCATAATCATAACATAAATGTCTCAAATAATTCTACGGAAATTCATCTGAATATCCATGTCAATAGATGACATAGTATGGATGCAACCATAAATGAATCTATGCTTAGAATCATGAATATTTAATGACTCCATGCTACCCAGATGGATGAAACTAGATCCAGGGTCTTGATCTCCATCTCTTGATCCATTGTATGAATGTAGCCATGTGAGTGAATGTCTCAAAGTCAAACATGGTAGAAACCACTTGATTACCACTCAATAATGTGAACCGTTAACAAGCGTGAGAGAAATCTTTTTAAGAAGCAGAAGGTTTCAAGCTCAAAGGAAGAAAGGACTATCCAATAGCTATTTTTAAGAATCCTATTGTGGCCTGGGTAACTCCAGCTATTGATGAACGCAAGACAACTTAATATTTCACATTAGATAACAATTATTTATATACAAAAGAAACGGATCAGTTCATCTTCTAGATGACTGTCCGGCTTCACCTCATCCGTTTCGGATTAGGTGTCAACATTCCCCCCCTTAATCTGAAGGGATGTTGGTGAGTCCAAGCATCGTTCTGAATCTTTCAAGCTTTTCTCTTCCAAGCGCTTTGGTGAAGATGTCTGCAATTTGTTCGTTTGTGGAACAATGACGGAGATGGATTGTTTTGGCCTCAACATGATGTCGGATCAGATGATATTTAGTATTGATGTGCTTAGTACGATCATGGAACTTTGGATTTTTGGCCAACTTTATTGCAGATGTGTTATCAATCATGAGTGGAGTAGATTGTATTTGTTTTACTTGCAAATCTTCAAGAATTTTCCTGAGCCACACAATTTCTTTCGTTGCTTCAGCTGCTGCCACGTATTCTGCTTCTGTTGTGGAATCCGCTGGTACTGATTGTTTGCGTGATCTCCAGGAGACAGCTCCTGATCCAAGACTCATAGCATATCCTGAAGTAGATACCCCAGTTTCTTTGTCTCCATCGAAGTCTGAATCAGAGTATCCAATCAAGTTGAAGTCGTCCACCTGTGTATACTTGATTCCAAGGTCTTGAGTTCCCTTCAAGTACCTTAGAACTCTTTTTGCAGCAGACCAATGTCCCTCACAAGGCTTTTGCATAAACCTGGAGAGGATTCCAACAGCAAATGAAATGTCTGGTCTGGTAGTAGTGAGGTAGATGAGACTTCCTACAAGCTGTCTATACCTTGTTGCATCCTCAAATTCCTTTCCTTCAGTAGATGTGAGCTTCAAGTTTTGTTCCATTGGAGTAGAGAGGGGATTGCACTCTGTCATGCCAAATCTGTATAACAAATCTCCAATGTATTTCTTTTGAGAAAGAAATATGGACTTTGGATGTTGGGTTACTTCAATGCCAAGATAGTAATGAACATAGCCCAAATCAGTCATTTCAAAGATTTTTCCTAATTCTTTCTTTATGGATGCAAGATAGCTTTCATTGTTCCCTGTCATTAAAAGATCATCTACATATACCACAAGATATACAACTGTTTTGCCAACTTTCTTGACAAATAAAGTTGCATCATCAAGATCAAAATGTTTGAAGTTGAGTTTCAGAAGATGCTCAGTTAGTTTTTCATACCAGGCTCGTGGTGCTTGTTTGAGGCCATACAAGGATTTCACAAGTTTGCATACTTTGTGTTCATGTCCTTTCACAGCAAATCCTTCAGGCTGGGACATAAAAACATTCTCTTTTAGATCTCCATTCAAGAATGCAGTTTTTACATCCATTTGATGGACTTTCCAACCGTTCTGAGCAGCTAGTGCAAAGAGTGTCCGGATGGTGGCCCATTTTGCTGTGGGAGCAAAAGTTTCCTCATAATCGACCCCTTCCTTCTGTGCAAAACCTTTTGCCACAAGCCTGGCTTTGTGCTTGTCAAGTGAGCCATCAGCTTTGTACTTGTTCTTGTAGACCCACTTGCAGCCAATTGGTTTGGTTCCAAATGGAGGATCAACCAGCTTCCAAGTGTCATTCTTTATGAGGGCATCATACTCCTTCCGCATTGCTTCTTTCCATTCATCATGAGAAGCAGCTTCTTTGAAGGAAGTTGGTTCAAAATCTGTAGACAAGTTCAATTCACAATCATAAGTAACATCCATATCAACAGGTGAATTAGAGTTATCTACATCACCTCCATCTTGTCGGTTTGAATTTCGGGTTCCTGTTTTTCCAATTTCATCAGGATGAACACTTTCAAGTGTCTTTGTCAGCCACTTTGGGGGACCTTTCTGAGATGGTCCAGGCTGTTCTGTTGATTGAGTTGGGTCTGAATCAAGATTGAGTCTCCCAATTCTATCAATTACATCACTTAAAGCATCATCCGTTGTTGGAGAGTCATGCAGGGGAGATTGTTCTTCAAAAGAAGATTCCACATGTTGATCTAGTATAGGAATCCCCCCTTCAAGATGTGGAATCTGATTATCAAACTCTTGAAATGATTTCTGTTTTGTGAATCTATCCAAGCGATCAAGTTGCCGCTCAACAACATTGTCAGATTTGGATGATTCAAGAAAAATGACATCTCTAGATAAAACAAACTTTTTATTTACTTCATCATAAAGGCGGTATGCTTTAGATGTGTTTGAATACCCCAGGAAGATACACTTACGACTTCTTGCACCAAGTTTGTTTCTATGTACCTTTGGTATTAAAGCATAACAGGTGGAACCAAATATCCTGAGATGTTTTACCGAAGGAACATGTCCATACCACAATTCATAAGGAATATTGTTTCTTATAGTACTAGATGGACATCTATTCTTTATATATGCAGCACATAGAACAGCATCAGCCCAAAACATTGTCTTTACATTTTTGAAGAAAAGCATAGATCGTACCATATTCAAAATTGTTCTGTTCATTCTTTCAGCTACACCATTCTGTTGAGGATTATAAGGCACAGTTGTTTGATGTTTAATCCCATGTTGGCGAAGATAGTGTTCAAATTCATTTGATGTATATTCTTTTCCATTATCAATGCGAATAGACCCAATATGAGATTGTGCATCATTTTCAATCCACTTATGAAAATTCTTAAATGTTTGAAAAGCATCAGATTTGTTCTTCAATAAGTAAACCCAACACATTCTGGTGTAATCATCAATAAATGTCATGATATATTTATTTCCATTTGCAGAAGGAACAGGCATTGGACCACATAAATCTGAATGAATAAGTTCAAGCTTCCTATGTGCTCTTGAATGTGAATCATGAAAAGACTGTTTGCTATGCTTTCCTAGAATGCAAGCATCACATTGTTTATGTTTTCTAGGAATTGTAGGCAAACCAGCAACACCATTTTTCTTCAACAAGCGGAGACTATCATAGTTTAAATGCCCAAATCTAGCATGCCATAATAAACTTGATGGAAGTGTACATTCTTCATGATGAGAAATATATGAGAAATGCTGTGCATGAGCAGAGGTTCCTTGCAGTTTAAGGAGTCTTTCTTCTTCTATACCCCTCATGACAAGTGAGTGGTCAGATGCCTTTCTTACCTCAAGCTTGCCATCAAACATGTGAATGGAGTGACCTTGCTGGCGGATGTGGACCAGGGACAGCAAGTTTCTCTTCAGCTGTGGGAGATATAGAACATGATCCAGAAGAAAGTCTGGAAGACCAGGCAGTTTAAGCCTGATTGTGCCAAGCCCTGATGGCTTGATTTTTGACTGATCTGCAAAGTATACTGCTCCATCAACATTGTTAGTGAAATCTTCAAAGAAATCTCTTCTATGAGTCATATGACAGGTTGCTCCTGAATCAAGCAACCAGTCATTTTTCGAAGAAGCAAGTGAAGCATTAAACAAATCTTCATTTACTCCAATATTACATTGTGCCTCAATATAGTGTGCAGATTCGGGTGCTTTACCTTTGTCTGAGTCATCAGTTTTACCTTTCTGCTGATTTCTTCTCTGCTCAACTTTGTCAGCTTGCATGTAGAGGCATCATGTGATCCATTTCGTTTGCAGCGAATGCAATGCAGATCTGCCTTTTCTGCTTGAGAATGTCTGCCCCCCCTGCCTCTGAAGTATCTTCCTCTTCCTCTTCGTCCACCTCTTCCTCTTGCAAAATATTGAGCAGGATGCTTTTCTTTGTGAGCAAGGCAAACAGTCTCTTCAGAAGATTCAGGGACTGTTTTCTTCCCAAAGGCTTTATCTCTTTCAGCAAACTTTTTCACAAGAGAGTCAAAGGTTATATCTTTAAGGTTTCCATTTGCTTGTAAAGACTCAAGATAATTGGAGTAGGTAGGATAAAGTGCTTTGAGAAAGGCAATAAGAGAGATATCCAGCTCAACCTTAGTGGATTTTATATCATGCATTATAGACTTTATTTCAGATGCAAGAGCAAGAGGATCATTATTTTTCAGTTCAAGAGTGAAGAGTTTAATCATGAGCTGAACAACTTCAAGTGCAGAATGTGTATCATAGAGTTCTTTCAGCTTTTGTATAGCTTCAAAAGCAGTGGAATAGCAGGAAATATGACGACTTACTTCCTCATTGACAGATGCTGCAATCAATGCAAAGGCTTTGCTGTTCTTGTTTTCCCAAATGGCGAGTTCTTTGTCTGATGTGGGCTGCACAGGGTCTCTGTCTTCTTCTCCGACACACACTCCTTTCCACAGCTCATTGTAGATGAGGGTGTGTTTCACCATCCGAGACCATTCAGAATAGTTCTCCTTGCCAGTGAGAACTATTCCGACCATTGAAATGATTGAATGCATTCTGTGAAGAAGAGAAAAAAAATCTCTGCCAAAAAACACTTCTGTTTGAGAGAAAAAAAATCCTTATATGATTGCCTTATGCAACAGTATATATATAACAAGGGTGCTCAATACACTGTTCACTGCTCAAAGACTGCTCACATATATGACTGTATTAATATATCACTCCTGAACAAAAGATGGCGCATATATATATGTCACTGCTTAGATACTCATATGAAAATCACTGTAAAAAAGGAGGGCGCTCATATACATATTACTTTTCACACATATTTCAATGTATATCACTGTTCTAGCAATAAAAAGGGCGCTCACATATATATATATATGAAAACGCTTTGGTATATCATTCTCGGCCTTGTCATTTACACAGGTGTCGGCCTTGTCTTCACACAAACACAGTTCTCGGCCTTGTCTTCACGCCAACACAGTCTCCATTAAACTTAAGGATGCAGCCACTGTCAAAAAAATGCGCATACAATAGCTCGGGCCACCAAAACATCTTTACAAAGGACGCAGTCCACGGCTTCAAATAAAAAATGCAGTCACAGTCAATTAACAAGCAAGCACCGCGAGCTCTTCAAAGTTCCATCACAGATTTGGCCCAAAGAGGAAACGAACCCTCGCAGGTCATATAATGCAATGCCACTGAATCAGTTAGATGCAACAGTAAGTTCCTCGACATTCACAGTTGTATGCAGAGAACCGGCCACCGAGACTAGCCAAGATCAACATGAAGCAATTTTTCTTCTGACAGAAAGGATTCTTGCAAACCATATTAACTTATTATGTAGAAACATGCCAATGACAGATTACAAGACCAGCGTGGATGGCAACTTAGGCAGCGTGGATGGAAGCATTGTATTGTGCAATGGCGCGGGTATATAATAGAGTTGCAATGGCGCAGTTGACAGAGTGTTAAGTATGACTGTAGGATGCTGCGAGATAACTGTGGAATGGGAGCATACTATGGAAACCATTGAGCCGAGAGAAGGAGTCGACTGGGTATGGAGGTCATGAGGAAGCCAAGTGAGAGGTTGTGTGGTGTATACAACATTCAGAAAAACGTAGAGAACGCTTTTCGAAAATCGCCCTCTGCAATGGAACGCTGCTACCAGGTGAGGGGTGTCAGTTCGCAATTTTATGAAAACGATGCCAGGTCGAGAGATTGCCACTCTCAAAACAAAACGCTCACATACAGTAGCGTATTCCACGCTCACCGCACAGAGGCGCAGAGGTATGTCAGAGGCAGACGGCAGACTATTCAGGTCAGAGAGCGCAGAGGCAGAGGCAGAGGCAGGAGTTACAGCTAATTTAGGGGACCTGGGCTCTGATACCATGTCAGGCCTGGGTAACTCCAGCTATTGATGAACGCAAGACAACTTAATATTTCACATTAGATAACAATTATTTATATACAAAAGAAACGGATCAGTTCATCTTCTAGATGACTGTCCGGCTTCGCCTCATCCGTTTCGGATTAGGTGTCAACAGATACATCTTGTACAATATATAATGTGTGAATCAATGTGTTGATGTCGAGCACTCATAGAGTCATTCGATTGAATTGAAATGATGAGAACTTGTTGTCGAAGATGAGAAACCTACCATTAAGGCATGCAGGCTCCAACGTACTAAAGTTTTCTAGATCAAATTTCTAGACAACAAGTTGAAGTCCATAGGAAGTGATCTATCGGAGGAGGGCCTATGACACGAAACTCATGTCAAGTTTTGAAGAACAATGGTTTAGAGTAATCCAAGAATGACTCAGAAATGGTCGATGCAACTGAAGACGAATAATGGAAAAGTAATTTGACTGAGGTTAAACTTCTATTGAACATATGAGCGACACGACATGATGACTTGAAAGCATTTGACATGAATTAAAATCCAAATCCACTGAAGAATTTCAATGTGTTAGGTCCCTATAATACTAGTGATTTCCCCCATTAATATTTTCATTGTAACCCTTATTTTTATTGTTGTGCCCCTATTGTCCCCATATTATTATTATTGTGCCCCATAGAAGCCCACTATTGTTATTGGTGTGCCCTTATATTATTATTGTTATGTCGGCATTGATTATATTGTTATCCCTTAGACTCCTATATATAGAAAGGAGGTTTTTTCATTTGTATCATCTAAGAATTGTTCATTTGTGTAATGTAAAGGATGTTCCCCCCTAGAAGAGGCTAATTTCTAAGGCATCAATCTTTATTTTCAATCTTTTCATGAGCTGGTTTCATAACATTTGGTATTAGAGCTTTGGATTCTAGGGTTTCGCTACTCCAAACAGGTCATCGTGTCCTTTTCTCTATAATTGTTTTCCTGTGATGTTTCAGATGATTAAAAAAACCCCATTTGAGCTGAAATCATTCTAAACCTCAAGTCCAAATTTCAAATCCTATCCCGCTATATTTGCAGAGATATGATCTGAGGAAGTTAGGATTTTAGCAGACTCCCTAATTACATTCCAAACAGGTGACCTTGGGAAAATCATCATAACTTTCTCTCTGAGCATCAGATGGACATTTCATCAGAATTTATAGAAAGAGGATGGATTGTAGTTTTATGTGTATCTTTTTCAAATCCAAAGGTTGAAATAGTGACACGGTGCACGTCGTATAAGTTCGCTCTACTAAAAATTATATAATCAGGTCATCTTGGGATATTTGGCATAACGCTTTCTTGGAGAATCCAATTTTGATTAGACTAGTGGCAGTGGAAAGAGGACTTAGAGGGCTACCATCGGAAGCAATTTCAAACCTTGGAGATCCACAATTACAAAGATACAACATATTAAATATCAAGCTTCTACAAAGAGAAACAAGGCGTCTAGTCTTTTTAAAATTTTGCATAAGTTTGGGTTGAAAAAATAGTTTGAAGTTCAAAGAACATAGTGAAGAATAATTATCATTAATTGATGCCCCGAAGAAAGAAAATGGAAACACCTAGTAAGAAACCTGAAAGATCTAGCATGACTCATCAAGAAGAGGAATAAATGCAACATGATATATCAAAATTACGAGACCAAGTGCAACAAATTTCAATCTCACAAAAGGTAATAGAAGCTAATATTGATGGTTTAAAGAAAGATGTGGAGGCTAAGATGAATGGTGTAGAAGCTAAGATGAATGGCATGGATGCTAATATGGATGGTATAGAAGAAAAACTGATAGGCGACATGGAAGATTCGAAGATAGATTTGACTAAATTACTACAAGAAATGCTTACTAATGGTGACAAAGTAGTAAAGGAAACTCATGATGAGAACAAAAGAAATTTTAATCATGATTTCATAGACTCTAATATTGGATTGAATACCTACCATGTTTCAAAGATTGATATGTGGAAGTTTGATAGCAAGGATCCCATAACATGGATACTCAAGATGGAGCAGTATTTCGATCTCCATAATGTGCAAAACACAGAAAAGGTACGCATTGCAAATTTATATTTGGAACCAAATCAGTTTGTATGGTATCGATGGCTTTTCTCTTGTAAACAAATTGTCACTTGGACAATTTTTACGGAAGAAATGATAGCACATTATGAGGATACAAAAAGAAACATTCTTTTTAGCCAATTGATAAACCTCAAACAAAAGGGTTCAATGATGGAGTGCATTAAGGACTTCCAAAAATTGAATATAAGGGAAAAAGATATTCTAGAGGAGCATAGGATTGATGTGTTCATAGGGACTTTAAAAGATAACATCCAGCATGAGGTTTTCCTTTAGGAACCTGACTCATTGGAGAAGGCATTCAGGTTCGCAAGAAAAATGGAAAGAAAAATTATGACAATAAGGAAGCCTACCACTCACAACTATAAGAATGGAAGTGTTATTTCCCCTAGCCTTCCACAACCTACAAGGTTGACACCCCAAAAATTGGAAGAAAAAAGAGAAAAAGGGCTTTGTTACAGTTGTGATAGCAAATACACTAAAGGTCATATGCGTGCTGAGAAGAAATTATTTTACATAGATCGTGAAGAGGAGGAAGAAAATGAATAAGAAACGTCAATAGAAGAGGATATACACTAAGAACAAAACCTAGAGAAAGAAGAAATGAATCCAACCATATCTTGTAATGCATTGACCAGAATTACAACTCCTCAAACTATCAAGATAGAAGGACATATCAAGAAGAAAAAGGTAATAGCGTTGATTGATTCAGGTAGTACCCATAAGTTTATTCATTGTAAGATATCCAAGGAATTGAATTGCTTCCTATATCTAGCACCAGAGTGTCAAGTGATGGTTGCAAGTGGAGGAACCATAAATTTCTCTGGAATGTGCCATAATATCAAGCTATCCATGGGATAATATGTATTGAATAGCCCAATGCTTTCCATTCCAATGGGTGGTGCTGATGAAATTTTCTTCGTAAGGAAAGGAAGTTGAATTAAGAGGTATCGCGGGGAAACCAGGAAAGATAATCAGCTCTAATGGAATGACAAAGATTCTAAAGAAAGAACGATGAGGCATAATTTCACAATTATGTTTGCTAGAGGTTCCCACATTGAAATCATTTATTTCTCCAGATCTCCAAAAAGTCTTGGACAATCATTCCAAGGTATTTGAGACTCCCAAAGGTCTCCCACCTATTCGTGATCATGATCATGCTATTCATTTGATTCCAGAAAGTGTTCCTCCAAACATGAGGCCTTACAGATATCCCTATGCCCAAAAGAGTGAAATTGAATGTATGGTTGCAGAAATGCTAGAGGCTGGTATAATTCAACCTAGTCAAAGTTATTTTTCTTCTCTAGTAGTATTGGTGCACAAGAAGTATGGATCATGGCACATGTGTTCGGATTATAGGGAGCTCAACAAGCTCACTATTAAAGATAAATTTCCCATTCCTATCATTGATGAACTATTGGATGAATTGCATGGATCAATTTACTTCACCAAGTTGGATCTTCATTCATGACATCATCAAATCAAAATGAAGACTGAACACACTCCGAAAACAACATTTAGAACTCATGAGGGTCATTATGAATTTTCGGTCATGCATTTTGACCTTACCAATGAACCTTCTACATTTCAAGGTTTGATGAATTTCATTTTCAAACCCTTCCTTACAAAATTTGTGTTAGTATTTTTTGATGATATACTAATCTATAGCAAGTCTTGTAAGAATCATGTTCAACTTGTTGACAGGGTGATCAAACTATTGGAGGAGAAACAATTATATGCAAAAAGCTCCAAATATTTCTTTGGAGTACAAGAGGTGGAATATGTAGGTCATATTGTATCTCATGAAGGTATTAAGGTAGACCCTAGCAAAATTAAAGCCATTAAGGAATGGAAAATCCCCACATCCATAAATCATTTGTGAGGGTTTCTCGAGTTGACAAGGTATTATCGCAAGTTTGTTAAGAATTATGGGAGAATAGCAGCACCTCTAACAACACTATTGAAGAAAGATGCATTTTTATGGACTCTAGAAGCAACGAAGGCCTTTGAACATCTTAAAGAGGCAATGTGCCAAGCACTAGTCTTAGCTAAGCCGGACTTCACAAAAACCTTTATTGTGGAACGTGATGCCTTAGGAACTGGAATTGGTGTTGTTTTAATTCAAGAAGAAAGACCCATTACTTTTGAAAGTCATCCAATCAAAGGAAAGTATTTACACAAAGCTATTTATGAGAAGGAAATGT
The DNA here is from genome assembly GCA_031772625.1 of Pinus tabuliformis. Classification (NCBI taxonomy): domain Eukaryota; kingdom Viridiplantae; phylum Streptophyta; class Pinopsida; order Pinales; family Pinaceae; genus Pinus; species Pinus tabuliformis. The sequence continues at coordinate 793,988,487 of CM062808.1, forward strand.
CAGCAATACTACATGCACTTAAGAAATGGTGACCCTACCTAATGGGAAGACACTTCAAGGCAAAACTGGATCATGATAGTCTTAAATGTTTTTTAGAACAAAGATATCTTTAGAAGAATTAAAAAAATGGGTCACAAAGATGTTGGGTTATGACTTTGAAATCATATACAAAAAAGGGAAGAAAAATGTTATGGCAAATGCACTCTCAAGAAAGGATGAGGATGTGGAAGCATTGCTTTGTGCCATTTCTATTATCCAACCAGATTGGATAAATGAAGCGAGGGATGAATGGAAGAATGACAAAGTCTGGGCACTCATTCAAAAGTTACAACAAGATCCCAGTACATTTGATACGTTTAGCTGGAAAAATGATTTGTTATGGTACAAATATCGCTTATACCTATGTCATGATTCCCAACTGAAACAAAACATTCTTATGGAAGTGCACGCCTCTCCCTTAGGAGGGCACTCGGGATTTTTAAAAACTTACCACAGGGTTAAGAAGGAATGTTTTTGGGATGGCCTTAAATCTGATATTCAAAATTTTGTGGCAGAATGTTTGGTTTGCCAACAAAATAAATTTGAAACAATTAAGACCCCAGGTCTATTACAACCTTTATCCATTCCAAGTCAACATTGGGAGGAGGTTTCAATGGATTTTATCACAGGTTTACCCAAGTCTAAAGGAAAGAGTGTCATCATGGTGGTAGTTGACAGACATACCAAGTATGCACACTTTTGTGCATTATCTCATCCATTTAAAGCCAGTACAGTTTCTACTGCATTTATTGAAACAATTCATTAAAAGCTACATGGAAACCCAAAGATTATTGTAAGCGACAGAGATCACATTTTCACTGGAAATTTTTCGACAAAATTATTTTCTTGTCTTGATACTCAGTTATCTCATAGCTCATCTTATCATCCTCAATCTGTTGGGAAAACTGAGATGGTAAACAAATGTTTGGAAGGATATCTTTGTTGCTTTGTATCTGATAAATAGACACAATGGGTCAAATAGTTGCCTTTGGCTTAATGGTGGTATAACACTTCCTTCCATACTGCAGCAAAAATGACCTCATTTATGGAACTTTGGATATCACCCACCATCCATCACATCATATTTAAGAGAAAATTATAAGGTTCAAGGAGTGGAAGATCACATCGAGCATCAACAACAAGTTCTCCAACTCTTAAAGGATAACCTAACTTTGGCACAGAATAGAATGAAACAACAGGTTGATCAATATTGCAGTGAAAGAAGTTTTGATATAAGTGACTATGTATTTTTACGACTACAACCATATAAACAAATGTCCCTCAAGTAAGCTAAGAAGGATAATAAATCATCACCAAAGTATTATGGTTCATACAAGGTGTTGCAAAAGATTGGTACTATGGCATACAAATTGGGGCTTCCAGTAGCTTCCCAAGTGCACCCAATTTTCCATGTTTCATGCTTAAAGAAGGTTATTAGTGACAAGCTCCCAGTTCAGAAAATATTGCCAAAACTTGACAAAGAAGAAAAAATCATATTGGAACCTGAAGCAGTCATAGAAACAAGAACTCGACAGCTGTGAAATCGATCAATTTAGGAGTATCTTGTCAAGTGGAAGAACTTACCCGCTGAAGATTCCACATGGGAGGATGAGAATTTTATACAGAAGCATCCAGAACTACTCAAGAATTGAGGACAACATTTTTTTTAAAGGAGAGGGGCATGCTAGGTCCCTATAATACTAGTGATTCCCCCATTACTATTGTCATTGTGGCCCTTGTTGTTATTGTTGTGCCCCTATTGTCCCCATATTGTTATTATAGTGCCCCATAGAAGCCCACTATTGTTATTGTTGTCCCATTATAATTATTATTATTATGTCATCTTTGATTATATTGTGACCCCTTAGACTCCTATATATAGAAAGGAGGTTTTGTCATTTCTATCATCCAAGAATTTTTCATTTATGTAATGTAAAGGAGGTTTCCTCCTCGAAGAGGTTGATTTCTAAGGCATTGATCTTTCTTTTCTATCTTTTCGTCAACTGGTTTCATAACACATTGAGGTATGGTCAACTAAGAGGAAAATGGATTTCCCAAACGGACATAAATGTGACAGCGTGTCATGTTCAATAGTGACGTACTACCTTTTATAAATACAAAACAAGGATTCTTTCTCACTTTTCCCACACCATTACTGGCACGTACATCTTTATTTTTTACAAGCATAAGGAGGATAACATATGATTGTCCTGTAAGCTCATCCTTTGGATGAGTCCTTTGAAGTATTTTTAATAAAGCTTAAGGTGCGGTTCAGTCTCATCATTCTTTACAAATCCTACACTTTTTAAATTTTTACGAGTTCGGTGAAGGGGTAACTCGATGTCATTTTCATGTTTAAAGAGTTTGAAAATACATGAAAAGGAAACCCATTTAGTTCTTTTATTGTAAAATTTTAACAAGACCGAAGAAAGTAAAGCTCGACATTTTGCAGTTTTAGGGAGTTAGGAGAAAAACAAAAGTAAACTCCATAGTGTTCTTTTTCATAAATTGAGTCCCTCAAGCTCGAAAAAGGGTAGAATAATGCAGGAGAGAACTCTATTTACCACGATTAGTCAACGTATACATTTTTTGTAAATAGTATGGTTTAGTCCATAAAAAGGGTAAACTTATACTGAATAGATTATTGTTCATTTATTTTTATGAGTTTGAACAATCAAGTACTTGGTGATATTTTCATGTTTAAGGAGTCTGAAAATGGCATAAAAAGAACTCCATTTCAAAAATTGATAAAATGTACTCAGTACCAAAATTATTTGTTTTCCATTAAAGACCTGTGACCTGCACACTTAAAATCGAAATAGTTATCTCTTCTCAAAAATACAGTGAAAAACATTATAAAATTGGATTTTCAGATTTAATAGGTAAGAAATAATATTTAAATATCCCTAAAAACTTATAAAAAACCCAAAAGGTAAAAAAAAAAATTACCATTTGTGTTTTTATCCTTTTGAGAGTGGTACAGGTCATTTTCACCATAAACATGAGAAGTTAATTATGGGAAAACGTTTGGGCAAAATCAAGAGTTGTCTTCTCTGGGTGGATTATCTCTACAAGCTCTTCATTTTCATGCCTTTTATTTAGCTATTCACCATAGATTTAGGTTTTTTGCGGAGGGTTTTCAAAATCATTTTCACCCTTGATGTGTGCAAGTATCCCTTCTCGGGCCTCTGTACATCAACTAGTTTTTAAATGCTATGTGTGGAATTTCAAAGGAAGAAATTGCGCACTGTTCATAATATTTGGTAGCGCATAGTGCCAAGGGCATCAAAAAATAAATATAAAATGCCCAATTTTTTGCTAATTTCCTCCATGATTGTTTCTAATGATATTTTATGTTTGTTTGCATGGTTTTGGACTACAAACATGGAATGGAGAGAACGTGACCATGAAGAGCAAGACATAGCTACTCTAAAAATCTAGAAACCATATAGGCCTTGACAAATTGTGGCTTGTATAAGTTTTTCACCATTCCGGGCATGAATTCCCAATTAGACTTGCTAGAATGGATGGTGGGCAAGTGGAAAATTCAAGAATAATGTTTCATAGTCGAAGACCATATACATGTCATTGATGTTGATGACATTTACTTCCTGAGTGGAATTCCATGTTGTGTGGTGTAAATCAACCTGCATGGGCATAGGCCAGGTGGCAAAACAAATGCCACCTATTTTCTACAACACTATACTTGAGGGGATGCTCTCAAAGGTGGTAGAATTGACATCAAGACCATAGAAAAAATTCCTTTAAAAGCCACCGGGTTCACTGTTGCATAGTTGTGTGGTAGTGCATGTTTTCATTTTCTCAAGAAAGCTCAAATGCAAACCACTGTAGATATTTTTCAATGTACCATATTCAACTGGAGTGAGAATATAGTTGCCAATATAAAGGGGCAACTAACCAAGGTTAGAATAGGCATACTCAAAAACTTTGGGTATGGTGCCTTCATTATTTCATTTTCCTTGGAGAAGATTTCTCTTTTGGCTCCAAAGGTAGCTATTGCTAGACAAGGACCTCGTGACCGTCGCATGCTGAAATAGGTTACACTTATGTCACACCATGGAGGTGGCAAAGGACCAATGATCAAATTTACTCTTGACTTCTTCGATTGGTTGGATAATCATATCATTATGATTGAAGATTTTTCATATGCATGGATGGACTACACATGAGATCCAAACATGCCACTGCATCCTGAGATGCAGTGAGGTGCTATTTGTGAAATTTCACATTTTGGTTGATTTTTGAAATATTTCATTTTTTTTGGAATCCAAAACTAATTATCTAAAATTATCATGTAGATGTTGCCCCAGTGAGACCAACTGTATTACGTAGATATGATCGACATGGTGAGAATCCGGTAGCTCCCATAGTACCGAACCCAGATGTGGCAGAGACACTAATAGAGATAGAGCACAACTCGAGAGGTTGAATTTGGACATCCTAGATGTCGCAATAGATGATCTGTCTCTCTGCTACCAGAGGCATACTGCAAGGGTTCCTAGAACTGTTAGCCATTTGCTACGATGAGTAGCATGTCTTATTCTATGTTACCATGATCATCATCATGTGTAGTGACTAGTCCGAGGGCTAGATTTTTTATTTTTGATGATGTATCAGCATGTTTAGAAAATAAAGGCCATGGGGCCTTATGCCTTTGGATGACATTTTTTGTAAAACTACACTTTCTACAGACACTTATCTAATGAAAGCTACTACTTTCATTTTTGTTTATCTTGTACAATATATGAATGAATATTGCATTGATTTCTTTTACAATTTTTTTACAAGTACTAATTAACAAATAATTAGCTAATGCATCTGTTAATGTGTTTAAATTTCTCATAATATGTTGATACTCAATATAATCAAATTTTGATTCCAAGAGACAACCCACAAAAACTTCCTTAACATGGAAGCAATTATAACAAAATAAACATCATTCAAATGTAATACCACGAGTTGTGAATAACCTAACAATCAACTCACGAATGTCAAATGCAATGGCATAAGAAAACGACTAAGTTGATATGAAATTATATTATGTCATGTGAAAATCGAAATAGTTTATTTTAGAATGAGAGTGAGTGAATTTTTTTACCACATTGGCTTGTAATATCAACAACAAATTGAGAAACCATAGTGAGTTTGAGATTAGTGATGTTTTATTATGTTTTTAATTAAAACTAAATAAATATGGATATTCATATTCATATTCATATTCAACTCCATGATGAGCACGAAAGAAATCACACATTGCCCTACTAGATTGTAGAATGTGTCTCTCGTGATAATAAGTGTTAATTATAGTAATGCTCTTATTTTCTTTTTCTTTTTTTAATTATGGTGATTTATACAAATAGAACCAAAGTATTTGAATGTAAAGTTTCATCGCTCTCATTAAATATATGGAATTATTTAATTCTAACAAAACTCCCATTAAATTTGGAAAGAATTTCCATTGAAGAAGAGTTATGTTTTCTAAGTAATTTATTTAATGTGATCTAAAAGGATTTGATAAAGTTTGATTCTGATTGACAAGTTAGCATCTTCTTATTTCATAATAATCCTTGGTTTTTGGCTAGTTTATTGCATGGAATCATCCTTTCTACCTAACATGAGGAAGATGTGTAAATATTTTCATACTCAACATGGAATTGGCATGTGGCATCTAAAATTATATTTCAATATTGACTATATATAAAATAACCTCCTTTTGAGTGAATATTTTGAAGAAGGTTTTCATATCTAGAGGTTTGATTTTATCATTAAATTGTTGTGAATATTCCACTAGATAGTTCACCACAATAAATCTCATAAATTATGCTTAAAAATTCTAAAATCTACATTATGACGGTTTACTTCTCTTTATATTTATGGATATGTAAATTATTGTTTATTTCATATGAATGTAAATTATCATTATGTAGAAAATAGAGAACAAAATAAAAACTCAAAAACCATGTTGGACAGGATATATCTTTGGAAACACTTTTGGAAGAAAACAATAGTTGGAAGGTGAGGTTGCTCTGCTCTCTTTCTCTAACTAGAAAATAGTTGTGAGTCCAAAAAAGTATGGTTTGTCGCTTGTGAGATACTACAATGCATAAATCATCTTTATGTGTTCTCTCCTTATCCCTCTCAGCCAATCTTCTCATTTATGGAACAAAATACACTTGAAAAGAATGGAGTTGATTTTTCGCCTAGCGGCCCAATTATAACACTCCCCACTAATCTACTAGGGCTTAGGTTTGACTCCCTCAATTCTTAAAGAGAGTGATAATATGGACCCTTCAAGATTCTCCTTCATAATGGTAATATGGCTAGCCCTTCTTCCATTAGTAATAGGGCCGACATCGCATCATCTCGAATTATGGTGGATAAAACAGGAAGATCAACTCTCAAGTGGCATAACTTATTCATACGAATTCCAAATGAGGTGATTATTGTACTGTTGGAAACGAATTTATTTGTAGATTAGGAAAAAAAAGATGGTTCTCTAAAGCAATAAAGTTTCATTCCAATAAAAACATCATTTTATACCCCAAAATGCTCCAGGAATATTTCAGACTCAACTTACGAAACTAGGTCTCACTAGTAAAATTGGTCCTATAAGTTGATCCCTCCACTTTTCCACTATGAAAACGTTGAGATGGATGATAAATAATACAATGATCCAATATGGATCATGATTCCACAAATAATATGGATCCATAATTAATATAGATATGTGTTAATTCTTAATAATATTATTTATAATATATATAAATTTCAATTTTTTATATAAACAAATATTCTTATTTTTAATTTAATTAAAATACTAATAAATCATATAGTTACATATATCGACCCATAGAATTTTTCTCTAACATGTTTTATATTGTTTAATTTAATATTTAATAGATATGCATAACATTGATTATATATGTGTGTGTTAATTGAATTTAAATATTAAGTTATAATGTGATATTCATATATAGTTTTATTAAGAGAAACAAAATTATAATATAACAAATTGTTTGCGCAAAAAGTTCTTGTGGCATTAATAGTTACCTTCTACTTTGCAAATGAGGGAAATGCATTTATTATGAAGTTAGCACATCACATTTAAAAAAATATTAATAACAAAAATGATTTCAATGTGATTAGAAATAAAGTATTTGAATGTCAAGTTTAACTAATATATATATAAACTTATTTCAATGTTGTATCACTTAGTTTCAAGGAGATGTATAATATTATATATTCCAACAATTTTGATCTCTCTTAGTGCATTATAAAATTTAATTTGGATCTATATTGATTCCTTATATATATAAAGAACCAATGTATATTTATCTTAACTCTGGATCTAACATGCACTCAAAGGGATCAAGTTCACCAAGTTGAAAAAATTAGGAAATACTTTTGCATATAAGAATTTAACCTAGGTGCATGATAATTATGAAGTTAAAATTGATCTACATTGATTTGTTTTTCAGTAGACATAAGATAATGGGACAAAACTTTGCTACATTCTCTTATCACAATAATAATGCAAGGTTTCAAGGTCATTTTTATGATAGATAATTTGGATTTGTATGGGCTATAAAAGAAATGAATATAATAAATAAGTGAAACAAAAGCCTTTTTTATACTGAGAAACACAATAATTGATAGTATTAAAGATATATGAGAATACATTTAGTTTTTTTCAATAATTTTCATAAGGGATCTATGAAGCTCAAATCCATACTAATCAGAAAGGAAATATTATACATGTTTTCATTAAATAAATCAAACTATCAATAAGTTGCCAATAAAATGTAGTCTTAAAAAGAGTTGATTCATAAAAATATTCCAATTAGACTCATAATGAAAATGGTGTTGCGGAATCATTACAATCATGCTTGTGGAACTAAATATGTGTATCCAAAGCATAATAACATTGGGAAAGAAAAACCTCATTCTATATGGGAGACTGAGGAACCCGTAAAGTAATGCAAAAGGCCTAATTTTTCATTTCAATTTTTTTCTTTAAATCATTCTTCAATGAACATAAAATAATGGAATTCTACTTCCTATGAGAATTAAACCACCCATATAAAGGAAAAATATGAGGACGTACTCTTTAAAGAACCAAACATACCTATTTTCACTGAATCAACACCACATGAAATGACTCTTTAGGAAAAGAATGTCAATTTTCTCATCCCAAGCCTAAGGTGCATGTTTAAGACCATATAACGACTTGTTCAACTTGCATATCAAACTTGAATTTTTGAAAGTGATGAAACTATGTGGTTGTTTCCTGAAGAAAGTGACTCTTTAGGAAAAGAATGTCAAATTTCTCATCTCAAGCTTAAGGTGCATGTTTAAGACCATATAGCGACTTGTTCAACTTGCATATCAAACTTGAATTTTTGAAAGTGATGAAACTATGTGGTTGCTTCCTATAAATTTCTTCATGAATTTCACTATTTAAGAAAAAATTATTGATGTCCATTTGGTAAGTTTCCAATAAAAAGGTTGCAACAGTAGAAATAATTGTTTAGAAGTTGTTCATTTTTGTAACTGAGGAATTTTTTTTGTGTAATTAATACCTTGTTTATGTAACCTTTGACTACTAACTGAACCTTATTTTTTTTACCTTTCCATCTATAGTTAATTTCACATTATAGACCCATTTACATATAAAAGAATTATTCCCTAGAGTAAGTGGAACTAAATACTCAATATGATTCTCCATTAAAAAATCACATTCAATAATAAAACATTTCTCACTTTATGGCCCCCTGGCATTTGCATAAGTTGACGGGTCATCTACGTCAAACATATTTTCCACAAGAGAATTTTTTCTCAAGTGTTGTGAGTGTTACATGGATCATAAACATCATAAATTGTAGATTAAAATGCTTTTTGTGTCCAAATTACAAGATAGTTACTAGTACTAGGATGAAGACTAGCATATTTTGAGGATTCAATGAATCAGTAGAATCAAAAGAAGAATATTTATATTGAACCTATTCATCACTTTAATAGGAATCAATAAATGAATTCTCAACTAAATATTTAACAATAGGAACATTAAGGACAACATGAGATTCCACAAAATTAGGTGGTGTAGAGATTTTTCATAATTGTACATCTCTACAAATGATGACATCTTGGATAGATATAGATCAAATGCCATCTCTTATTTAGAAACATCTATTCATTTGAAAAAGATGTATTTATTATATTTGTTCATGATATTATTTCATTTTTCTTTGTGAATGATTCTAACACTCATAGCCAAAGAATTTGAAATTATCAATATGTGGTCTTCTTCCACTCCAATTTTATTCTAAAGTAACCTAGAAAAAATTCTTACTATGAACTCAATTCAAAATATGATTTTCATAACACATTATATCTCCTAAATTTTCAAGAGTCATTTTGAGTGCAACACATATCCATCCATTTTAACTAAAGCTCTATTTTTCCTTCTAGCAACCTCATTTTGTTGGGGTGTGTAAGGAATAACATTATAGCTCTTTGATGTTTAATATTTTTCTTAGATAGATATGTTGAAAATTCATTTTATGTTATTTCCCTATATATTTAGTATGAATAGCCTTAGTTTTTTTCCTTCCTTCTTTAAAATCTAGGTATTTAGATATTATAATATAACAAGCATTTCATGTTTATGCTTCAAAAAAAATTCCAAGCTTTTCTACTATAATCATTAATGAAAGAGATGAGGATGAGTGTACCTAATAAAGAGGGAGACTCAATGGTGACATATATGTCACTATGAACCAATTTCAACCATTTCATATTATGCCATGATTTATCATTATTAAACTTTTACCCCCTTCTCAAAGACCCTAACCAACAAAAATTAGAGGTTAGCCATGTATCACTTTAGATAATAGCTTCATTTTACTAAAGTTCAAGTGAGCTAACCTTTCATGTCATATATTAATTTTTTCATAATCATATGTAACATATGAATAGAACATTACTTTTCTAGATAAGGAGAAATGAGCAAATTCAAACAAGGTATAATCATGATCAACATGATCTTCTAATTTAGCACCTGTGATAAATGTCTTTGAATACATATTGATTATAGAAAGCTTCAAATGAGTACCTTTTATGAAAAGAATGATAAATATAAATAAAATAGACGTGCATGCTTTAAACATGAAAACCCTCTTCAAAAAAATTATTACCATCATTGATAGAATTGTTTTAGATGTTTGGGTTGTTTTTGTCATAAGAGGTGAATAAAGTATTACTACTCATGTGATTAGAGGAACCTAATGTTGAGCATGTTGGAAGTTGTTTTTGTTGATTTCAATTCTAATTTATTGATGTCAAAGCATTATTTGAGTCAAGTTCAAAGTGAGCTTGGTAAATATTTTATTGTTGATATGTTAACATGTGTTGATACTTATCTTGAGGTCATGAATGAAGGCGATATCTTTGAAGGAATTTATTCTTCACTTCCTTAGCTCAAATGATGAAACTTTGTTTGGGTAGATATATTTATTGAAGATATTTTCAATGATATATGCCACTTTTCCTAACTCCAAAGGCATGAGAAGAAATCTTCAATTGAAAATCAACCATGGTTCCTAAAGGCTCCTAGTTCCAAAAGGACTGCAACAGTTCCAAAATGCAATAATCAAAATAGAAGGAATGTAGTGATGGGTGATGAGGATGGAGAGGCATAATATTGTTCCTATCCACTGATCATAGGGATCTAGCCTAAAGAACTTAGGTAATTATAATATCACTTTGTCCTTTCAATGCACAAATAGTAGAAATGAGCATCAAGGGGAAATAAACCTTCAATGGGGTGGAAAGTCCCCCAATCATAGCCCCTTTTCATAGGTTTCTCAACCTAGGAACCCAGGTGCTTATGAGACCATGAGGAATTAACGATTTGCACACAAAAAATACATTAGCAAGAAAGTAGGAAACAAGCCTTGACACAATTTTCAAGGTTCCAGATGGGACAAGCATGTGGGAGGACAATGACATAGTCCAGTGAGGAGATAACACATGGCAGTGATGTGTATATGATGAGATGTGTCATTATGTGGTCATGACACGTGGTAGGTGAATTTTTTCTTTTTTGGTTTCCAAATGGTCAGTTTTTGAATGACAGGTGGCAATGATGTGGCATGATAGGTGGTAGTGATATGGCACAATAAGTGGTCATGATGATGACATGGAAACATGTGAGAGTGACACGTCGTAGGTGGATTTGGCATTTTTGGATTAGTAAATGAAGAATTGGCAAGTGACATGTGGCAACACATGTGATAGGTACACATTAACAGAGAACACATGGAAGGACCTAACTAGTCGTATATAATTACATTGACGACATGTGGCACATTTTGGTTGGTAAATGCAGACTTGACATGGTAGCTTTAGATGCCTTGGAATCTGCAACATGGATGAGTTTTTCAATTTTTTTATTGTTAAATGTTTTTGGGGATTTTCATGCATTTATGAAGGTGGGGCCATCAACCACTTCCCACTACCCATTAGAAACAAAACAGGCATTGTAAACGGTTTAATGGAAGAGTGACAAGCACTGAGGCATTGGATAGAGATTTCCCTGTTAAATTAAAACAACATAAAATGAAGGTCATGTCTATCACCCACAAACTAGATAGAGGAAGAGTGCAACAAATGTGAATTTCATCTAGTAGTAAGTGGTGTGCAGTCAACAACAAGGTAGTTTTCACAAACCTCGGTTGTAGGTGCTAGATAGGCAAGCACTAAGGATCTTATTGACCATCAACAATCAAAGCAATAAAGGTGTAAAAGAATGCATATGACCAACAAAGCAATATGCTGATGGAGAATTAGCCCTCAATCATGGCCATTGGTTACATTAGGCTAAAGAGTAAATTCTCAGGGAGACTATCGGTCATTGACCATCGGGTTGTGGTAGTGCATGGAGAAAAATCCAACAATCCGATAGATTGATAAGAACCTATGAATTTCATGTCCAGGTTCAAGGCAATGGACAAGTTCAAAAGTAACTAAATGTAATTTGTTGATACATTTAACTGGCTTGAGTTGAGTGATATAGTCAAATAGGATTTCCATGGGTAAAGACCATGGATGTATACCCATGGTAATTGAAGGGTCAAACCTATAATAAAAGAAGAGAACAACACAATATGGTTGGATGCTCCAAAAGGAAATTGAAGTTGAAGTCATAAGAGTAGAAAATATGAAGTTTTTGTGTGATTTGTAGATCTACATGTGTGATTTGCGTGAGTGCACTAATGTGGGAATATGTTTATGACAGAAGGATTCAGTAATTAGTAGTGAAAGGTTGAAAAAACGTATTGCAGAGAAGAGGGAAGATTTGAATTTCAAGTTTGAGCATATTTATATTGCAGAATAATATCTAAATTATTAAGAGCTAAAGTAGTTAGAGTAGCACAAATTATTTAAAAGCATAAAAGGAAGAATTTTTGTTGCACACTTTCACTTTCGATTTGGACACTTGCACTTTTTTGGTTTAATATTGTTACAGTAGAAATAGATGGTCAGAGGATTACCTCTCATCAAAGAAATTGCTAGTACTTGTAAGTGTTGCATCTTGGGAAAGCAACACCATGAATGTTTTCCAAAGGGAGTTGCACACAGAACAAAGCAACCTCTTGAGCTAGTGCATACATATTTGTGTGGACCTATGAGGACACAATCAATTGGTGGAAGTTGTTACTTCCTTACTTTCATTGATGATTATAGTAGAAAGACTTGTGTTTACTTCTTGAACTAAAAGTATGAAACTTTTGCAAAGTTCAAGGAATTCAAAGCCTTAGCATAAAACCAAAGTGATCGACATATCAAGGTATTGAGATCAGATCATGGTGGAGAAAATGGCTCAAAGGCATTCCATGATTACTGCAAACAACATGGAATCAGAAGATAATTTACAACCAGATAGACACCACAGCAGAATGGTGTAGCAGAGAGAAATAATAGGACAATTATGAACATGTTAAGAAACATGTGGAAAGGAAGAAACTTGTCTAATGAGTATTGGGTAGCAGTAGTTGCATGTGTTATTTATGTGATCAACAGATCTCCTACAAAGAGTGTGATGAACAGAGTACCAGAGCATGCATGGTCATGTATGTCTTGCAGCGTATCTCATCTCAGAGTATTTGGATGTGTAGCTTATGCACATGTGCCTACAGAGCAAAGAGACAAATTGGATGATAAAAATGAAAAATGCATATTTACTTGTTATAGTGAGCAATCAAAAGCTTACAAATTGTATAACCCTGTCACCAAGAAGACCATAATTAGCAGAGATGTTGTGTTCAGAGAAAAAGAGCCATGGAATGGTAGTATGGACAAAACAATTGATGCACAAGTGCCACTGATAGAAGAAGATGATGTAGCAGAAAAGGAGTAGCAAGAATCACAGGTGAAGACACCAAACAGAGATACACCAGCAAGGACTCCAAGATTTTCAGAGCAACATGGATCTTCAAGCAGATCAACAGATTGAGACTCTCCCAGAAATCAATCAGATGATGAATCAAGCAATGGTAAGAGAAAGATGAGAATTCTCAAAGATATTTATGATGATTTGGATGTTAGTTCAAATTTTGCATTGTTTTCATTCCAACCTTCTTCATTTGAAGAATCTATTGAAAAGAATGATACATGGGATTTGATTGATTTACTAAAGGAAAAAAATTGCATGGGTGTGAAGTGGGTGTACAAGACAAAGTTGAATGAGAAAGGTGAAATTGATAGATTTAAAGCAAGACTTGTAGCAAAAGGAGTCTTGCAACAACCAGGAATAGACTTTGGAGAAACATTTGCTCCGATAGCTAGATTGGATACTGTAAGAGTAGTTATAGCCACAACAACTCAGAACAAGTGGAAGGTATATTAGATGGATGTGAAATCGGACTTCTTGAATGGAATTCTAGAAGAATAAATTTATGTGCAGTAGCCTCCAGGTTATGAAGTTGAAGGTAACGAAGATAAAATTTAGAGGTTGAAGAAAGCGCTCTATGGACTGAAGCAAGTGCCTAGAGCTTGGTATAGCAGAATTGACAGCTACATGGTTAAGAATGGATTTTGCAGAAGCAACATTGGGCCTACCGTATACATAAAGGTAAATGAGCATGGACAGATTTTGATTGTTTGCTTATATGTTGATGGCATGATTTTTACAGGTGATTTTGAGTTATATGAATTTAAAGCAGCCATGATGAAAGAATTTGAGATGACAGATCTTGGTCTCGTGAAATATTTTCTTGGCATAGAAGTTGAGCAATCTTAAGGAATTTTTATTTGTCAAAATAAATATGCCAAATATTGTTGAAAAGATTCAGGATGGAAATTGCAAACATGTCCCTACACCAGTTGCAACAGGTACAAAGTTAAGCAAGGATGATGCAGGAATAGATGTCAATCCAACTCTATTCAAAAGATTGGTTGGAAGCCTAATGTATCTCACAGCTACAAGACCGTATATCATGGATGGAGTGAGTTTGATTTCCAAATTTATGGAGACTCCAAAAGACACACATTGGATTGCAGGAAAAATAATTCTGAGATACATAGCAAGAACTAGAGATTGGGGCATAACGTATGCAAGCACAGAAAAGAAGGATTTAATTGGATGCACAGATAGTATTTTGCAGGTAGTTTGGATGATAGGAAGAGAACTTCTGGTTTCGTGTTTCATCTTGGTTCAGGTGTGATTTCATGGGCATCTAAGAGGCAACCCATTGTGCTTACATATCAAGAAGTTGGTTATTCCTTCAGATTGGGTACAATAAACGTCAAGGAATTCGTACTTCCTTCATGAGGGATCTTGTAAATTCAGGGAATGGGTGTCTCCCTCTAGTTTGTGCCAAGAAATATAATGTAATATTATTTGCATCCTACAACAAGATTTAGACATAATATTTGTGGTTTTCTTCCATTATGGGTTTCCATGTAAATGTATGTGTCTCATATGTGTATGTTGTTTGATTTATGGCTTTGTGTTTGAATGTTTGTTGCTCTTCATCTAGTGCAGAGCTCCCTCATCCCTACGAAATTCTCCTAGTTCCTCTAGGGATTGAACCGACTAACGTATATAATTCATTGGTTCTGCTTCACACACAGATGCTAATGTTTAATTTCACTGTGTAGACTTTCCTAAGGACCTGTGTCTCTCTGGCTACAACACCTTGGGTCAGTGTCTTCCTAGTACCCAATGACCACAACAGTTAATCAAAAGCTCACAATCCAGAACAACACCTAGGCAATCCACTTGAACTCTCCAGTTGCTCGAATTCCCTGCAAATAGTCTTTAAATATCAAGATAATCAGGGAATCGACACGAGCATGGCCACTAGGGATCAGTATCTAGTTTTCAATGTATTTCTACTGCACAATAGAGGCTTCTTCACTCGTCTAAATTCAAGGTGTCAGAATAGCTCTTAGAAGCATCAATTGGCCTCACTTCACCTCAATTGTGCTCAAGTTTGCACCTGTGTTGGAAATATATAATGTGACAGTCTCAATTGCACTCAGTGGATACTCTCCACATTAGATATTCAGTCAATTATGTGACCATGACGCTATGGCAATTCGATAGAGCACTGAATTGGCTCCAGCTCACTTCAAGGTTGCATTGTGAGGCATCCACAATGGACTAGGCACCACGTCAAACAAGGTTCGAGTTAGAGCAATAGGAAAAGCTCCACATCAATCAAAGTTCGTGTTTGGGTTCCATAGCATAGACACTAGGTACTCAATAGTATTGGGCCTAATGGGACCAATCAATCACCAACCCACATGTTCAGTACCCTTTGTCTCACTCAAATATTGAATTTCAGTGTGGGATGAAAATTATCATATTGGTTTTCCTCATTTTTGTTTAATGTCACATCTGTGTGCATGTAGATAGACATATAGTTATCATAATCTCTCCACTTTTGTAATAAGAAATCAACATAACACCAAGGTATTATATCTATGCTATTTGTCTAGTATTCAGGAAGACTAGTAACACAAAGTCAATTCATATATAATATTTTTCTGAAATAATGAAAATTTAACCCCTATATAAAAAAACATTATCCTCTATTTAATTATAAGTCATTATATGTAATAAAATATATTATATTTATAATCCAAATACTATTTTACATATTAATATATTCACGAGTTTTATTTTTTTGGTTTAAATTATAAAAAACAAATATTTTTTAAAAATTTAATCCTTATTCATTTTTAATACCTAATATGTGATAGAACTAAAATTAAAATAAATCTAGTAAATTTAAAAATAAATGTAATAAAATTTCACATAATTAATTATTTTAATGTCTTGAAGTTCGGGCAAAATTTGTAGTGCCTTGTGTCTTGTTGTGGTGGAAGAAATTGTAGTCTCATGGGATTTGAAAATAACTATTGATTAGATTAAGGGAGAGCACTCTCTTGCATGCTGTCACTATCACTCTCTTGCTATGTCGTCACTATCCTACTGGCTCCTGCTAATTCAATCTATAAAGGCAAGATTCTACTCCATTACTGTCTGTTAAAGCTTCCAAAAGCAGAATTCTCACAATTTCAAAAAGAGGATCTCTATTCTAGCTAGACAAATCAAGTTTGAATGATGGGGGCCCAGCCCACGTGGTCCCACACTAGCCCAATCCTATGTGGACCTGCACTGATATTTTGATTTTGGATATGGTGTGATTGCAATTTATTTGGTAGGTGATTATTAATCAACCCACGGTACTGACTTGGTCTCTTCCCGCGACACCTGTTCTTCTCGGAATTACCAAACCCTAATTTCACTTTTCCCTTTTCACTGCCGGTTCGCGCCTATTCGGTCATTTTCACTCCGTCACTTTGCTCTCTGTGTTTTGCTCAGGTATTCGGCTCCGCCTCTGGTTCTTGTCCGACGTTCGGCACTGTGTCTTCAAGTAAGAGATTGTTCCTTGCTATATTTCATTATCCTCTGCTCGAGCTGGTGCTAACTCTCGCATCCCCTCTGTGGTCAGGGTTTCACTTCGTTTCTGCGGCTTATGGGTTCGGTTCACTTCAGGTATGGCTATGCTCCTCAGCCATACAAGGGTTTCGCTTTCTGTCAACTCCTTTACAGCTTCACGATGTTGTTTCTGTTGCGAGGGTTTTGATTTGGTTATGAACCCTAACGTTGCTCTTCTGTGGTGGTTGCAGGTGACCAGTCACGTGGCTTTGCAGGGACTTCGACTGCTTGTCTTCCGGGTAGCTCTGTTCTTACCTTAGTTTCTTCCGTGGTTCTTCGTCTTTGCTGTATTTACTTGCATCTGTGGTCTGTATGCGAGATAGTGGTAGAGTCTGGTCTTTATGTTATTCCAAACCGTAGCCGTAGCTTGGAGGGTTTCTGTGAATTCTTTTATTTGGTGGCCGGGACCAACAAATCCTCGTTGCACAGTCCTTTCATGTTATGGGAGTTTTATAGACCTGCAATGTAATTACACAGTGGTATGTAATATATATTTAAGTTCGGTGCTGTTGCTTACCAGTTTCGACTGTGGACTGTATCTTGCGTTATTGTTTGTCTCTCCTCACTTTATGCTCGCTCTCGGTCTTGGCTGGTCATGAGACTTTTGGAGTCGTGATACTCCGTTACTGTGTCTACTTGCAATGAGTTGAATGTACAGCAAATAGATATGTGTATTCCTTTTGGGGTCGTTAAACTCGATTACTGTATTTTCCTGCAATGAGTTGAATGTACAGAAAATATATATATATATGTGTGTATTCTTTTGAGGTCGTGAAACTCTGTTACTGTATTTGTCTGCAATGAATTGAATGAACAGAAATATGTATGCATGCGTATTCTATCATAGAGGACATAAATCTTGCAATCTTGTATTTAATTGTGCACTGAACATTTGATGAAGGAAATAAAATGTATTTTTCTTATTCTCTTTTCAATGCTTCGCTCCGGAACCCCTCTGGGTTATTTCATCTATCTTTTTATACAATAGTTTCAGCAGTTAGATAACTGCTTGGTAGTTACTACATTACAGTTGCTCGGCAGTTACTATCAACTTACGTGACTTGATTATTTGTTTGTTTACCTGTTTCCTCTGTTACATAAGGGTTTGCTGCTTACATTGATTATTGATATTAATCTAATTCTTAACAACTCTAACTTAAGACCTGTTACTACAGTCTCTTAACAACTCGAATTAAGACCTGTTACTATAGTTAAAACAAAATAAATAGAAATTTAAGCTAACAGAATCAAATGCTGTAGTTGACCTTGGAAGAAACAAAATAAAACATAAGAACTCTGACAGACTTGATATCCATTTGTCGAACTGTTCATCTTTCCCAATCTTCTTCAGAAACTTTGTCTGCCCTTCTCGGTCTTCGCCCTGTCGACCAGATGCTCCTGCATCAGGCTGTCGGGGTAAAAGAGAGATCTCATGGCTCCGTTCCATGAGTTCCTCCACCGAGTAGCCCGCCTTCCGAATCTGTATCTCGTCGAGCCAGGAGCTGTCCTCCATTGGACGGTCCTTCCACTTTACGAGATAATGCAGATACTCCTTTCTGCGTGTCTTCTTGGCCACCTGTGTGCTGATGATTCCTTCTATTTCATGGGTCTTGACCGACGGTAACTGTTTCTTCCAAAGACTGTCCTCGAACTGGGTGTCCCGCTGTGGCTGTACCATTCTTTTATCTTCTGCCTGGGCATGATATGGGAACAGGTCTGCCACGTTGAATATGGGTGATATACCTACATCAGGTGGCAGCTGAATTTCATATGCATTTGCTGAAAATTTGCGCAGAATTTTGCATGGGCCGATTTTTTTGAACTTCAGTTTGTTATACGTACCCTTAGGAAACCGTTCCCAGCGCAAATGTGCAAGGACTTCGTCTCCAATTTCAAAATGTACCTCACGCCGTCGTATGTCTGCATGCTGCTTATATTTTTGCGTGCTATCCTGTAATCTCAATTTGACTTTCTCATGCAGTTCGCTCATCGCTTCAGCAAAATCTTCCCCGTCTGCACTTCTCCTTTCTAGCTGTCCCAAATCCTGTAACTCATGTACTCCTCGCGGATGCATACCATACAAGATTTGGAATGGGCTAAGCCCGGTGCTCCGATTGGGCGAATCGTTATAAGCGAATTCTGCCTGGGCAAGAGCTCGATCCCACAATCGCGAGTTTTCTCCTGTCAAGCTTCGTAACAAGTTGCCCAAACTCCTGTTCACCACCTCTGTCTGTCCGTCAGTCTGCGGATGATACGCAGAACTGAAATTTAATTGTGTGCCCAGCTTTTTCCACAGGGTGCGCCAAAAATGACCTGTAAATTTCACATCCCTGTCTGAAACTATAGTTTTAGGTAAGCCATGTAATCGAACTACTTCCGTAAAGAAAAGGTGTGCCACGTTTGTGGCGTCACTAGTCTTCCGGCAAGGAATGAAATGAGCCATCTTTGAGAACCTATCCACCACCACCATCACTGAATCATACCCCTGCTGCGTTCTAGGCAATCCTAGGACAAAGTCAATGCTGACCGAATCCCACGGCCTGCTTGGAACAGGTAGGGGTGTGTACAGCCCGTGTTCTGGCTGTGCCCTTTCGCCAGTTGGCAGATTTTACACCTGGTTACATACCTCTATACGTCCTGGCTCATCCTTGGCCAGTAATAAAAATGCCCGAGCTGCTCCAATGTCTTATCGATGCCAAAATGTCCCGCTAGTCCGCCACTGTGTTTCTCTCTCACCAGATTTTCCCTCATCGAATAATCTGGAACACATAGCTGTCCTCCTCGAAACAATAATCCTTCCTGTAAATTGAAATCTAGCCATGGGCTTGTATTCCTCAATACAGGATTCTGGCATGCTTCAAAAGCTTCTTTGAAATCCACGTCCATCTGGTACAAATCCTTCAAATACTCAAATCCCATCACCTGTATGCCACTTTCTTGTAAGAGCAAGGCTCTTCTGCTCAAAGCATCCACCACTTTGTTGGCTTGCCCACTTGTGTTTCAACACAAAAGTGAAACTTTGCAGGTACTCCACCCACTTGGCATGTTTATGGTTCAGTTTGTGCTGCTGTGTTATGTACTATAACGCAGAATTATCAGAGAACAAAACGAACTCATTGCCTAGTAAATAGTGCCTCCAATGCTTCAAGGCTTGAACCACTGCATAGAATTCTTTGTCGTATGACGAATACTTCTGCCGACTTTCATTTAGCTTTTCACTAAAGAATGCCACCGGTCTGTCCTCTTGACTGAGTACAGCGCCAATAGCTGTCCCGCTGGCATCACACCGAACCTGAAAAGGTTTGCTGAAATCGGGCAGTCTCAAGATTGGCCTCTCCGTTATTTTACGCTTCAGAAGTTGGAAACTGTCTTCTGCTGCCTTAGTCCAGCAAAAAGGTTGGCTGGCCTTTTTGATGGTCTCTAGCATGGGCGCACAGATTTCACTAAAATTCTTAATGAACTTTCTATAAAAACTTGCTAAACCGTGAAAGCTACGTACCTCGAATAAACTCTTAGGTGACGGACAACTCATGATCGCTTCAATCTTCTCCGGGTCCATCTTTAACTCATTCTCTGCCACTACAAATCCCAGATAAATTAACTCCTTCTGCAAGAAAGTGCATTTTTTTAAATTTATCAGCAGTTTGTTCTGCTGCAGCTTCTCGAATACCCTTCGAATATGCTGAAGGTGTTCTCTTTTCGTCCTGCTAAAAATTAAAATATCGTCCAGATAGACTATCACGAACTTTCCAATAAACTCCTTTAACATTTCGTTCATTAATCTCATAAAAGTACTCGGTGCGTTACTCAACCCAAATGGCATAACCAGCCATTCGTACAGTCCTTCGTTGGTCTTGAAGGCTGTCTTCCATTCGTCCCCTTCCCTGATTCTAATCTGATGATACCCACTTTTCAGATCTATTTTTGTAAAATATGCTGCCCCACTAAGACAGTCCATCATGTCATCCATCCTAGGCAAGGGAAACCTGTATCGAATGGTGATCTTGTTTATAGCCCGCGAATCTGTGCACATTCACCATTCTCCTCCCTTCTTGGGCGCAAGGACTGTAGGTACTGCACAGGGGCTTAAACTCTCTCTGATCAGTCCCTTATCTAACAACTCCTGCACTTGTTTGCGTACTTCTTCATTGTCTTTTGGACTCATTCTGTACGCTGCCTTGTTCGGTAAACTCGACCCTGGTATAAAATCAATGTGGTGGCTGATGCTCCTTTTAGGAGGCAACTTATCAGGTAGCTCATCAGCCGCAATATCTTGAAATTCTTCTAACAGCTCTTGTATTTCTTTGGGCAATTCTGATTTCTCTAAGTTCAGTAATACTGGCTCCATCCTCCTCACAACTGCAAAGTTAATTTCATTTTCCTCAAGCTGCTTTATGAACTGTTTTCCTCCCATTAATAGCGCCTTTGTCCCACTTGATTCTGCTGAATCTTCCTCTTTGATGGGTACAAGTGTGTGTTTGACCCCATCCTTCACAAACTTATAACAATTAGTTTTCCCATCGTGTGTCACCTTCCTGTCATACTGCCATGGTCTTCCGAGCAGTATGTGGCACACGTCCATGGGCATAATATCGCAGACCACTGTATCGTGGTACTTGCCAATGCGAAACTCTACCTCGCATTGTTCATCAACCAACAGCTGGTGGCCTTTCTGCAGCCACGACACCTTGTAAGGTGTGGGGTGTTTCAGTCGCTTCAACCCCAGTTTTTCCACCATCTCAGTGGCAACCAAGTTATCCGTACTCCCGCTGTCTATTATTACCTTGCAGCATTTTCCATGCGATTTACAGACTGTCCGGAACAGTGCCTTCCGCTGTGTTGGTTCAGCCACTTCCTTGGTTGGCTTTAACAGCACTTTGTTCAAAATCAAAGCTTCCCCTGTCTCCGCCATGTCTTCCACCTCCCGGGGTTGTGCTTCAGCTTCTTCAGGCTGTGCCATCAACGTTCCCCTCTGACCGGCCTGTTCAACTTCTGGACATTCAAAGGCTCTGTGCCCCCATTTGTGGCACCTGTAGCACTGGACATTAGTCCCTCTTCCGCGGCCATTCCCTCGTCCTCTCTGGTATGACCGACCTCCTCTGGTGCTATCTCCTTTTTCTGTTGTCCCTGAAGTTTTTGAACTGCTGCCTTCTTCGCTGTTCACAGCACTCTTTCCTCTACCGTAGGATTGTCCCCGTCCTCTGCTACTTCCTCTCCCTCTTCTGTTGTTCTGTTTTCTGTTAATCTTTTCCTCAGCCTTTACAGCACTCTGAAAGGCCTCTTCAATATTTCGGGGAGAAAGGATGCTAATTTCATCCAAAATTTCCATCCTCAAGCCATTAACATATCTCGCTGTTTTTTCTGGAGTTTCATCTGTATAACCAGCACGTAGATTTACCTGGTAGAACTCTTCCGTATACTCTTTGACAGTCATACCTCTCTGTCTCAGATTCTGTACTCGCTGACATAGTTCAACCTAGTAAGCTTTCGGCAGAAATCTGCCCTTCAATTTTGCTACCATCCTTGACCAATTCTGTATAGGTAATTTGTTCAGTCTCTTTCTGTCTGCTTGGACATTGTCCCGCCACAAGAGGGCATGTCCCTTCAACTTAGTAGCAGCGAACTTGACTCTCTTATCCTCCTTAACTTCCTCATTTTCGAAATACTTATCTAGTTCGCTTATCCAATCCAATAGGATATCAGCAGACAGACTGCCATCGTAATTCGAAATCTCTGTTTTGGGTTTGCTGCTGGCCAATAAAATTGAACGCAACAGTCTCAATTCTGGAGCTTCTTCATCAGACCCGTCTGTAGCAGCTACCGCTTCTTCCTCACTATCATCTCCCAGTTCCGGGTCTCTTCGTCTACCCGCTTCCACTGCTTCCAAGCGAGCTGTCAGAACTCTAATCTGTTCCCTCAATCCTTCATCTGCTCCTCTACGTGCACCTCTTCCACGTCCTCGTCTTGGCGCTTGCCCTTCTGCCATCTTCCTCTATATATAAAAAAACTGCTCTGATACCAATTGATGGGGGCCCAGCCCACGTGGTCCCACACTAGCCCAATCCTATGTGGACCTGCACTGATATTTTGATTTTGGATATGGTGTGATTGCAATTTATTTGGTAGGTGATTATTAATCAACCCACGGTACTGACTTGGTCTCTTCCCGCGACACCTGTTCTTCTCGGAATTACCAAACCCTAATTTCACTTTTCCCTTTTCACTGCCGGTTCGCGCCTATTCGGTCATTTTCACTCCGTCACTTTGCTCTCTGTGTTTTGCTCAGGTATTCGGCTCTGCCTCTGGTTCTTGTCCGACGTTCGGCACTGTGTCTTCAGGTAAGAGATTGTTCCTTGCTATATTTCATTATCCTCTGCTCGCGCTGGTGCTAACTCTCGCAGCCCCTCTGTGGTCAGGGTTTCACTTCGTTTCTGCGGCTTATGGGTTCAGTTCACTTTAGGTATGGCTATGCTCCTCAGCCATACAAGGGTTTCGCTTTCTGTCAACTCCTTTACAGCTTCACGATGTTGTTTCTGTTGCGAGGGTTTTGATTTGGTTATGAACCCTAACGTTGCTCTTCTGTGGTGGTTGCAGGTGACCAGTCTCGTGGCTTTGCAGGGACTTCGACTGCTTGTCTTCCGGGTAGCTCTGTTCTTACCTTAGTTTCTTCCGTGGTTCTTCGTCTTTGCTGTATTTACTTGCATCTGTGGTCTGTATGCGAGATAGTGGTAGAGTCTGGTCTTTATGTTATTCCAACCCGTAGCCGTAGCTTGGAGGGTTTCTGTGAATTCTTTTATTTGGTGGCCGGGACCAACGAATCCTCGTTGCACAGTCCTTTCATGTTATGGGAGTTTTATAGACCTGCAATGTAATTACACAATGGTATGTAATATATATTTAAGTTCGGTGCTGTTGCTTACCAGTTTCGACTGTGGACTGTATCTTGCGTTATTGTTTGTCTCTCCTCGCTTTATGCTCGCTCTCGGTCTCGGCTGGTCATGAGACTTTTGGAGTCGTGATACTCCGTTACAGTGTCTACTTGCAATGAGTTGAATGTACAGCAAATAGATATGTGTATTCCTTTTGGGGTCGTGAAACTCGATTACTGTATTTGCCTGCAATGAGTTGAATGTACAGAAAATATATATATATATATATGTGTATTCTTTTGAGGTCGTGAAACTCTGTTACTGTATTTGTCTGCAATGAATTGAATGAACAGAAATATGTATGCATGCGTATTCTATCATAGAGGACATAAATCTTGCAATCTTGTATTTAATTATGCACTAAACATTTGATGAAGGAAATAAAATGTATTTTTCTTATTCTCTTTTCAATGCTTCGCTCCGGAACCCCTCTGGGTTATTTCATCTGTCTTTTTATACAATAGTTTCAGCAGTTAGATAACTGCTTGGTAGTTACTACATTACAGTTGCTCGGCAGTTACTATCAACTTACGTGACTTGATTATTTGTTTGTTTACCTGTTTCCTCTGTTACATAAGGGTTTGCTGCTTACATTGATTATTGATATTAATCTAATTCTTAACAACTCTAACTTAAGACCTGTTACTACAGTCTCTTAACAACTCGAATTAAGACCTGTTACTATAGTTAAAACAAAATAAATAGAAATTTAAGCTAACAGAATCAAATGCTGTAGTTGACCTTGGAAGAAACAAAATAAAACATAAGAACTCTGACAGACTTGCTGTCCATTTGTCGAACTGTTCATCTTTCCCAATCTTCTTCAGAAACTTTGTCTGCCCCTTCTTGGTCTTCGCACTGTCGACCAGATGCTCCTGCATCAGGCTGCCGGGGTAAAAGAGAGATCTCATGGCTCCGTTCCATGAGTTCCTCCACCGAGTAGCCCGCCTTCCGAATCTGTATCTCGTCGAGCCAGGAGCTGTCCTCCATTGGACGGTCCTTCCACTTTACGAGATAACACAGATACTCCTTTCTGCGTGTCTTCTTGGCCACCTGTGTGCTGATGATTCCTTCTATTTCATGGGTCTTGACCGATGGTAACTGTTTCTTCCAAAGACTGTCCTCGAACTGGGTGTCCCATTGTGGCTGTACCATTCTTTTATCTTCTGCCTGGGCATGATATGGGAACAGGTCTGCCACGTTGAATATGGGTGATATACCTACATCAGGTGGCAGCTGAATTTCATATGCATTTGCTGAAAATTTGCGCAGAATTTTGCATGGGCCGATTTTTTTGAACTTCAGTTTGTTATACGTACCCTTAGGAAACCGTTCCCGGCGCAAATGTGCAAGGACTTCGTCTCCAATTTCAAAATGTACCTCACGCCGTCGTATGTCTGCATGCTGCTTATATTTTTGCGTGCTATCCTGTAATCTCAATTTGACTTTCTCATGCAGTTCGCTCATCGCTTCAGCAAAATCTTCCCCGTCTGCACTTCTCCTTTCTAGCTGTCCCAAATCCCGTAACTCATGTACTCCTCGCGGATGCATACCATACAAGATTTGGAATGGGCTAAGCCCGGTGCTTCGATTGGGCGAATCGTTATAAGCGAATTCTGCCTGGGCAAGAGCTCCATCCCACAATCGCGAGTTTTCTCCTATCAAGCTTCGTAACAAGTTGCCCAAACTCCTGTTCACCACCTCTGTCTGTCCGTCAGTCTGCGGATGATACGCAGAACTGAAATTTAATTGTGTGCCCAGCTTTTTCCACAGGGTGCGCCAAAAATGACCTGTAAATTTCACATCCCTGTCTGAAACTATAGTTTTAGGTAAGCCATGTAATCGAACTACTTCCGTAAAGAAAAGGTGTGCCACGTTTGTGGCGTCGCTAGTCTTCCGGCAAGGAATGAAATGAGCCATCTTTGAGAACCTATCCACCACCACCATCACTGAATCATACCCCTGCTGCGTTCTAGGCAATCCTAGGACAAAGTCAATGCTGACCGAATCCCACGGCCTGCTTGGAACAGGTAGGGGTGTGTACAGCCCCGTGTTCTGGCTGTGCCCTTTCGCCAGTTGGCAGATTTTACACCTGGTTACATACCTCTGTACGTCCCGGCTCATCCTTGGCCAGTAATAAAAATGCCCGAGCTGCTCCAATGTCTTATCGATGCCAAAATGTCCCGCTAGTCCGCCACTGTGTTTCTCTCTCACCAGATTTTCCCTCATCGAACAATCTGGAACACATAGTTGTCCTCCTCGAAACAATAATCCTTCCTGTAAATTGAAATCTAGCCATGGGCTTGTATTCCTCAATACGGGATTCTGGCATGCTTCAAAAGCTTCTTTGAAATCCGCGTCCATCTGGTACAAATCCTTCAAATACTCAAATCCCATCACCTGTATGCCACTTTCTTGTAAGAGCAAGGCTCTTCTGCTCAAAGCATCCGCCACTTTGTTGGCTTGCCCACTTATGTGTTTCAACACAAAAGTGAAACTTTGCAGGTACTCCACCCACTTGGCATGTTTATGGTTCAGTTTGTGCTGCTGTGTTATGTACTGTAACGCAGAATTATCAGAGAACAAAATGAACTCATTGCCTAGTAAATAGTGCCTCCAATGCTTCAAGGCTTGAACCACTGCATAGAATTCTTTGTCGTATGACGAATACTTCTGCCGACTTTCATTTAGCTTTTCACTAAAGAATGCCACCGGTCTGTCCTCTTGACTGAGTACAGCGCCAATAGCTGTCCCGCTGGCATCACACCAAACCTGAAAAGGTTTGCTGAAATCGGGCAGTCTCAAGATTGGCCTCTCCGTTATTTTACGCTTCAGAAGTTGGAAATTGTCTTCTGCTGCCTTAGTCCAGCAAAAAGGTTGGCTGGCCTTTTTGATGGTCTCTAGCATGGGCGCACAGATTTCACTAAAATTCTTAATGAACTTTCTATAAAAACTTGCTAAACCGTGAAAGCTACGTACCTCGAATAAACTCTTAGGTGACGGCCAACTCATGATCGCTTCAATCTTCTCCGGGTCCATCTTTAACTCATTCTCTGCCACTACAAATCCCAGATAAATTAACTCCTTCTGCAAGAAAGTGCATTTTTTTAAATTTATCAGCAGTTTGTTCTGCTGCAGCTTCTCGAATACCCTTCGAATATGCTGAAGGTGTTCTCTTTTTGTCCTGCTAAAAATTAAAATATCGTCCAGATAGACTATCATGAACTTTCCAATAAACTCCTTTAACATTTCGTTCATTAATCTCATAAAAGTACTCGGTGCGTTACTCAACCCAAATGGCATAACCAGCCATTCGTACAGTCCTTCGTTGGTCTTGAAGGCTGTCTTCCATTCGTCCCCTTCCCTGATTCTGATCTGATGATACCCACTTTTCAGATCTATTTTTGTAAAATATGCTGCCCCACTAAGACAGTCCATCATGTCATCTATCCTAGGCAAGGGAAACCTGTATCGAATGGTGATCTTGTTTATAGCCCGCGAATCTGTGCACATTCACCATTCTCCTCCCTTCTTGGGCAAGGTTGGCTGCGGGCAGGGTCGCCGGGGGCTTTTTGCTGGGCAGCCGGAGAGGGATGCCGGAGAGGGATGATGTATAATCGGATGAGGTATGGTCCATGCCGTCGCCGTGCTCTGTGAGACTCTGACAGAGGTACCCTCCATAGCATTAACTTTGCTATGGAGGTGGAAATAGGAATTGCCCGTGCCCACCGCCCGCCTTTCAGTGCCGGTCCGCAAGTGTGTTGAGCGAGGCTGTCGGCCTGCATTATCCGGAACCTTTTGGCATGTTCGCGACTTGAACGTCCGAAATTATGTTTCAATCATACATTCAACTTGATAATATTATTGACAAACAGTTCTTTAATTTGCGTATCGTTTTGATTTGAAATGTGGTTTATGTGTAAGAGAGTAGGTAAGCTAACTGTTATCCAAAACGTTGTGCACTTTTCGGGTACAAACTTGAAATCTGGAATTGTACACGTTTTGACAAATAGCTTGAAAGGCAGTGAAAAAGTAGGTAAGCTGAATGTATTGAATGTTTCCTGCTTTTGATTGGACGTGTGAGGCTTGACGTTGCAAGTCTAATTTTAAGAAAGTATGATAGGAAGTTTGAAGTGGCATAGGTTGGCCGGTTGCAACCATATAACTTTGAATTTACACGAGTTGGAATGGTCTAAATTCTATGTATAAGTTTGTTTAATGTGTTTTTACTTAATTTATTCCATCGAATCATTTTTTCTGAAGATGTGTAAATCTTTTCATATTCAACATGCCACATCTTTTCATGTTAAACATCGAATTGGCATTTGGCATCTAAAATTATATAAAATATTTTTTTTTGAGTGAAGAATTTGAAGAAAGGTTTGTACATCTAGAGGTTTGATTTTGTCATGAAATTGTTGTCAATATTCTACTAGATAGTTCACCACAAAAAATCTCATAAATTATACTTAAAATTTCCAAAATCTACACTATGAGGCTTTACTTCTCTTTATATTTATGGATATGTAAACTATTGTTTATTGCATATGCATGTAAATTATCATTATGTAGAAAAGAGAGACCAAAATAAAAACTCAAACCATGTTCGACACGACAAGATAAATCTTCGGAAACACTTTTGGAAGAAAACACTCGCTGGAAGGTGAGGTCGCTCTTCTCTCTTTCTCTAACTACAAAATAGGTGCAAGTCCGAAAAAGTATGGTTTGTGGCTTGTGAGCTCCTACAATGCATAAATCATATTTATGTGTTCTCTCCTTATCCCTCTCAGCTATTCTTCTCATTTATGGAACAAAATACACTTGAAAAGAATGGAGTTGATTTTTAGCTTGGTGGCCCAAAATAACACTCCCCAATAATCTACTAGAGGTTAGGTTTGACTCCCTCGACTATTAAAAAGAGTGATAATACGGACCCTTCGAGATTCTCCTTCATTGTGTAATCTCGCTAGCCCATTTTCCATTAGTAATAGGGCTAACATGGCATCATCTCGAATTAGCCATTTTTCCATTAGTAATGGGGCTGACATGGCATCATCTCGAATTATGGTGGACAAAACAGGAAAATCAACTTTCAAGCGGCATAACTTATTCTTACGAACTCCAAATGAGGTGATTATTCTGCCGTTGAAAAAGAATTTGCCGTTGAAAAAGAATTTGTGTGTAGGTTAGGAAAAAAGATGGTGTGCTAAAGTGGTAAAGTTTCATTTCAATAAAAACATCATTTTATACCTCAAAATGCTCCAGGAATATTTCAGACTTATGAAACTAGGTCTCACTAGTAAAAATGGTCCTATAAGTTGATCCCTCCACTTTTCCACTAGGAAAATGTGGAGATAGATAATAAATAACACAATGATCCAATATGGATCATGATTCCATAAATAATATGGATCCATACTTAATATAGATATATGTTAATTCTTAATAATATTATTTATAATATATATAAATTTCAATTTTTTATATATACAAATATTTTTTTTAATTTAATTAAAATATAATAATACATATAGTTACATGAATTTTTCTCTAATATGTTTTATATTTTTGAATTTAATATTTAATATATATACATAACATTGATTATATATATGTGTTAATTGAATTTAATTATTAAGTTATAATTTCATATTCATATATAATTTTATTAAGAGAAAAAAAATATAATATAACAAATTGTCTGCACAAAAATTTTGTGTAGCATTGATAGTTACATTCTACCTTCCAAATAAAGGAAATGCATTTATTATGAAGTTGGCACATCACATTTAAAAAACTATTAAAAATTAGGAAATATTTTTGCATATAAGAATTTAACCTAGGTGCATGATAATTATGAAGTTAAAATGGATCTACATTAATTTGTTTTTCCATAAACATAAGATAATGAGACAAAACTTTGCTACATTCTCTTATCACAATAATAATGCAAGGTCTCAAAGTCGTTTGTATGATAGATCATTTGGATTTATATGCCCTTTAAAAGAAATGGATATAATAAATAAGTGAAACAAAAGCCTTGTTTATACTAAAAAACAACATAATTGATAGTATTAAAGATATATGAGAATACATTTTCAATATTTTGCATAAGGGCTCTATGAGACTCAAATCCATACTAATAATAAAGGAAATATTATGTTTGTTTTAAGTAAATAAATCAAACTATCAATAAGTTGCCAATAAACTGTGGTGTTAAAAAGAGTTGATTCATAAGAATATTCTAATTAGACTCATAATTCAAATGGTGTTGAGGAATCATTACAATCACTCTGGTGGAACTACATATGTGTATCCAAAGCATAATTACATTCGGAAAGAAAAATCTCATTCTATATGGGAGACTTAGGAACCCATAAAGTAATGCAAAAGGCCTAACTTTTCATTTCAATTTTTTTTATCATTCTTCAATGAACATAAAATAATGGAATTCTACTTCCTATGAGAATTAAACCACTCATATAAAGAAAAACTATGAGGACATACTCTTTAAAGAACCGAACATGCATATTCACACTAAATCAATGCCACGTGAAATGACTCTTTAGGAAAAGAATGTCAATTTTCTCATCCCAAGCCTAAGGTGCATGTTTAAGACTATATAACGACTTGCTCAACTTACATATCAAACTTGAATTTTTGAAAGTGATGAAACTATGTGGTTGTTGCCTAAATAAAATGACTTTTTAGGAAAAGAATGTCAAATTTCTCATCTCAAGCTTAAGGTGCATGTTTAAGACCATATAACGACCTGTTCAACTTGCATATCAAACTTGAATTTTTGAAAGTGATGAAACTATGTGGTTGTTGCTTGTAATTTCTTCATGAACTTCACTATTTAAGGAAAAAACATTTGATTTCCATTTGGTAAGTTTCCAATAGAAAGTTTGCAACAATAGAAATAATTGTTTAAAAAGTGTTCATTTTTGTAAGTGAGGAACTTATTTTTGTGTAATTAATACCTTGTTTATGTTGAGAACCTTTGACTACTAACTGAACCTTATGTTTTTTTTACCTTTCCATTTATAGTTAATTTCACATTATAGACCCAATTACATATAAAAAAAATATTACCTAGAGGAAGTGGAACTAAATACTCAATATGATTCTTCATTAAAAAATCGCATTTAACAATAAAAAAATTCTCACTTTATGGCTCCCCAACATCTGCATAACTTG
The DNA here is from genome assembly GCA_031772625.1 of Pinus tabuliformis. NCBI lineage: Eukaryota > Viridiplantae > Streptophyta > Pinopsida > Pinales > Pinaceae > Pinus > Pinus tabuliformis. The sequence continues at coordinate 794,019,684 of CM062808.1, forward strand.
AAGGATCATCTATCTCAAACACTTTTTCCATAAGAGAAAAAAATTCAAGTGCTATGAGTTTTACATAGATCATAAACATCATAACTTGTAGATTCAAATGCTTTTTGTGTCTAAATCACAAGAGAGTTACTAGTACTAGGATGAGGACTAGCATATTTTGAGGATTCAATGAATCAGTAGAATCTTTATATTGAACCTATTCATCACTTCAATTAGAATCGATAAATGCATTCTCAACTAAATATTTAACAATAGGAACATTAAGGACAACATGAGGTTCTACAAAATTAGGTGGTGTAGAGATTTTTAATAGTTGTACATCTCTACAAATGATGACATCTTGGATAGATAGATCAAATGCCATTTCTTATTCAAAATCATCTATTCATTTGACACAAATGTATTTATTATATTTGGTCATGAGATTATTTGTTTTTTCTTTGTGAATGAGTCTAACACTTGTAGCCAAAGAATTTGAAATTATCAATATGTGGGCTTCTTCCACTCCAATTTTATTCTAAAGTAACCTAAAAAAATTCTTACTATGAACTCTGTTCAAAATATGATTTTCATAACATATTATATCTCCTAAATTCTCAAGAGTCATTGTGAGTACAACACATATCTATCCATTTTAACTAAAGCTCTATTTTTTCTTCTAGCAACCCCATTTTGTTGGGGTGTGTAAGCAATAACATTATAGCTATTTCATGTTTAATATTGGGCTTAGATAGATATGTTGAAAATTCATTTTACAGCCTTATTCCCCTATATATTTAGTATGAATAACCTTAGTGTCTTTCCTTGCTTCTTTAAAATCTAGGTATTTAAATATTATAATGTAACAACCATTTCATGTTTATGCTTCAAAAAAAATTCCAAACTTTTCTACTATAATCATTAATGAAAGAGATGAGGATGAGTGTACCTAATAAAGAGGGAGACTCAATGGTGACATATATGTCACTATGAACCAATTTCAACCATTTTATATTATGCCATGATTTATCATTATTAAAATTTTACCCCTTCCCAAAGACCCTTACTAGCTAATACTAGAGGTTAGCCATGTACCACTTATTACCATTATTGATAGAGTTTTTTAGATGTTTGGGTTGTTTTTGTAATAAGAGGTGAATAAAGTATTACTAGTCATGTGATTAGAGGCACCTAATGTTGAGCATGTTGGAAGTTGTTGTTGATTTCAATTCTAAGTTATTGATGTCAAAAAATTATTTGAGTCAAGTTCAAGGTGAGCTTGGTAAATGTGTTATTGTTGATTTGTTAATGTGTGTTGATACTTATCTTAAGGTCATGAATGAAGGTGATATCCTTGAAGGAATTTCTTCTTCACTTCCTTAGCTCAAATGATGAAACTTTGTTTGGGTAGATATCTTTCTCAAAGAGATTTTCAATGATATACGACACTTTTCTTAACTCCAAACGTATGAGAAGAAATCTTCAGTTGAAAATCAATCATGGTTCCTAAAGGCTCCTGGATCCAAAAGGACTACCATACTTCCAAAATGCAATAATCAAAATAGAAGGAATATAGTGATGGGTGATGAGTGATGCAGAGGCATATCACTGTTCCTATCCCCTGATCATAGGGATCTAGCCTAAATAACTTAGGTAATTATAAGATCACTTTGTCCTTTCAATGCACAAAAAGGTAGCAACGAGCATCAAGGTGAAAGAAACAATCAATGGGGTGGAAAGGCCCCCAATCATAGCCCCTTTTCATAGGTTTCTCAACCTAGGAACCAAGGTGCTTATCAGACTGTGAGGAATTAACGATGTGCACACAAAAAATGCATTAACAAGGAAGTAGGAAACAAGCCTTGACACAATTTTCAAGGTTCCAGATGGCACAAATATGTGGGAGGACAATGATATAGTCCAGTGAGGAGATCATAGATGGTAGTGATGTGTACATGATGACATGTGTCATTATGTTTTCATGACATGTGGTACATGGATTTTCCATTTTTTGGTTTCCAAATGGCCATTTAGGTGGTAACGATATGGCACAACAAGTGTTCATGATGATGACATGGCAACATGTGAGAGTGACACGTTGTAGGTGGATTTGGCATTTTTGGATTAGCAAATGAACAATTGGCAAGTGACATGTGGCAACACACATGGTAGGTACACATTAACAGAGAACACATGGCAGGACCTGACTGGTCATATATAATTACATTGATGACATGTGGCACATTTTGGTTGGCACATGTAGACTTGACATGGTAGCTTTAGATGCCTTGGAATCTGCAACAGGGATGAGTTTTTCAAGTTTTTTAGTGTTAAATTGGTTTGGGGATTTTCATGCTTTTATGAAGATGGGGCCATCAACCACATCCCACTACCCATTAGCAACAAAACAAGGATTGTAAACGGTCGAATGGAAGAGTGACAAGCCATGAGGCATTGGATAGAGATTTCCCCATTAAATTCCAGCACCATAAAATGAAGGTCATGTCTATCACCCACCACCCAGATAAATGAAGAGTGAAACAAATGTGAATTTCGTCTAGTAGCAAGTGGTGTGTGGTCAACAACAAGGTAGTTGTTACAACCCTTAGTTGTAGGTGCTAGATAGGCAAGAACTAATGATCTTATTGACCATCAACAATCAAAGTAATAAAGGTGTAAAAAAAGGCATATGAGGAGCAACGAAATATGTTGATGGAGAATTAGCCCTCAGTCATGGCCATTGGTTACATTAGCCTAAAGAGTAAATGCCCAGGGAGACTATCATCCATCGACCATCGGGTTGTGGTAGTGCGTGGAGAAAAACCAACAATTCGACAGACCAATAAGCACCTATGAAGTTTATGTCTAGGTTCAAGGCAATGGACAAGTTCAAAAGTAACTGAATGTAATTAGTTAACTAGCTTGAGTTAATTGATATAGTCAAACAGGATTTCCATGGGTAAATACCATGGATGTACAGCCATGGTAATTGAAGGGTCAAACCTATAATAAAAGAAGAGAACAACACAATATGGTTGGATGCTCCAAATGGAAATTAAAGTTGAATTCATAAGAGTAGCACATATGAAGTTGTTGTGTGAGATGTAGAATTTACATGTGTGAGTTGCATGAGTGCACTAATGTGGAAATATATTTATGAGAGAAGAATTCAATAATTAGCAGTGAAAGGTTGAACAAAATTATTGCAGAGAAGAGGGAAGATTTGAACTTCAAGTTTGAGAATATTTATACCGCAGAATAATATCTAGCTTATTAAGAGCTAAAGTAGTGAGAGTAGCACAGATTATATAAAAGCATAAAAGGAAGAAATTTTGTGGGGTTTGAGTTTGAAAATTGATGAAAGAGAGATCTGCCAGGGAAAGGATGTGCTTGCATATCAAGAAGTTGGTTTTTCCTTGAGATTGGGTACAGGAAAAATCAAGGAGTTGGTACTTCCTTCATGTGGGTTCTTGTAAATTCAGGGAATGGGTGCCTCCCTCCAGTTTGTGCCAAGAAATATAATGTAAATAGTAGTTGCATCCTACAACAAGATTTAGACATAAGATTTGAGGTTTTCTTCCATTATGGGTTTCCATGTAAATGTATGTGTCTCATATGTGTATGTTGTTTGATTTATGGTGTTGTGTTTGAATGTTTGTCGCTCTTCATCTGGTGCAGAACTCCCTCATCCCTACAAAATTATCCTAGTTCGTCTAGGGATTGAACCGATGGACGTGTATAATTCTCTAGTTCTGCTTCACCCACAAATGCTTATGTTTAATTTCAGTGTGTATACTTTCCTAAGGACCTATGTCTCTCTGGCTACAACACCTTGGGTCAGTGTCTTCCTAGCACCCAATGACCACAATGGTTAAACAAAATCTCACAATCTTGAACAACACCTGGGAAATCCATTTAAACTTTCCAGTTGCTTGAATTCCCTGCAGATAGTCGCCAAATATCAAGATAGTCAGGGAATCGACGCCAGTATGGCCACCAGGGATCAGTGTCTAATTTTCATTGTATTTCTAGCGCACAATAGAGGCTTCTTCACTCGTCTAAATTTAGGGTGTCAGAATAGCTCTCAGAAGCATTAATTGGCCTCACTTCGCCTCAATTGTGCTCGAGTTTGCACCCGTGTTGGAAATATATAATGTGGCTTAGTGGATACTCTCCACATTGGGTATTCGGTCAATTATGCGATCACGACGCTATGGAAATTCGATAGAGCACTCAATTGGCTCCAACTCACTTCAAGGTTGCATAGTGAGGCGTCCACAATGGACTAGGCACCACGTCAAATAGGGTTCGAGTTCGGCTCCGAGTTAGGGCAACAAGAAAAGCTCCACATCAGTCAGAGTTCATGTTTGGGCTCCATACCATAGAAACTAGGTACTCAATACTATTGGGCCTGATGGGACAAGTCCATCACCAACCCACATGTTCAATACCCTTTGTCTCACTCAAATTTTGATTGTCACTGTGGGATGAAAATTATCATATTCATTTTCCTCATTTTTGTTTAATGTCACATATGTGTGCATGTAGATAGACATATAGTTATCATAGTCTCTCCTTTTTTGCAACTTTGTAAGATGCACTGCTCATAAGCAAACAATGTAACACCAAGGGTATTATATCAATGCTACTAGTCTAGTGTTCAGGAAGACTAGTAACACAAAATCAATTCATATGTAATATTTTTCTGAAATAATGAAAATAAAACCCCTACACAAAAAAGCATTATCCCCTATTTAATTATAAGACATCTATGTAATAAAATATATTATATTTATAATTTAAATACTATTTTATATATTAATATATTCACAAGTTTGATAATTTAAATACTATTTTATATATTAATATATTCACAAGTTTTAAATATTTTTTTGTTTAATTGATAAAAACAAATATTTTTTAAAAATTTAATCCTTATTCATTTTTAATACCTAATATGTGATAGAACTAAAACTAAAATAAATCTAGTAAATTTAAAAATAAATGCAATAAACTTTCACATAATTAATTATTTTAATGTCTTCAACTTCGGGGAAAAACTAAAATTAAAATAAATATAGTAAATTTAAAAATAAATGTAATAAACTTTCACATAATTAATTATTTTAATGTCTTGAACTTCGGGGAAAAATTGTAGTGCCTTGTGTCTTATTGCGGTGGAAGAAATTGTACTGTCATGGGATTCGAAAATAAACATTGATTAGATTAAGGGAGACCACTCTCTTGCTATGCCGTCACTATCCCACTGGCTCTTGCAAATCCAAGCTATGAAGGCAGGATTCTACTCCATTACTTTTTGTTACATTTTCCCGAGAGCAGAATTCTCACAATTTCAAAGAGGGGATCTCTATTCTGGCCAGACAAATCAAGTTTGAATGCGATCAGGTATTTGTCATAAGCTCTGGATCCTTTGCTTTAGCCTGATGGAATGTCTTTTTTATTATTGCTTCTTAAGCAAATAGACTTAGACGCTTTGTTTTATTTTAGATTGCTGGCCCGATTGTTGGACTCATGGGATGCTTTCACTAGTTTTTGTTTTTTTCCAGTTAGATTTCAGGCTTGTTTTGGTCTTGTATTTATTTTGGTATGTGGTATAGCTTACTTCTGAATGTTATAAGTTTCTAAAAACTCTGCAGACCTAACATCTTTTATCTATATAAAAGAATGTTGTTTTTTCTCTTGGGAAAAATTGCAGCACAACCCAAATTATTTAATTAATTGATTGTTTCACATACACCAATTATAATAATTTAAATATGCTTTAATTCATAAAATTATATACTCACATTGCAATGCAAATGCTTGCATCATGCACAGGTCATATTGTTCACTCTATTCTTGACTCTGCAATGTCGGCACCTATCAAGATTGGAATTTGGAAAGTGTCATTGTCAGCTGGTTTCAATCGATATTTTCAAATGTATACCACCTTCTCCTGAACTATGATTGGAACGTGTTTGTTAGCCATCAATTTCCATTTATGGAATACAACCTGGAATAAAATGAAAAAACCCTAACTGTGATGATGGGCGGTGCCTGTTTTGCTGGTGGGTGAGTTATCAAATTCCGTTTGGTATTTCATAAACCCTATTACATGAAATGAAACTTCAGTCTTGTACATTAGTTATGGAATAATAAATAAAATTTAATTCTGGACGATTCTATAAAATTACAAATGATTAATTCACAGGCTTTACGGCAATGACAATGTAAATACTGAGTGGAATAAGTAAATGTGACAGTGACCAACAATATGGAGTATTTAAGGAGGCAATTTATGATACTGTCCGATATTTTTCTATTGTTTTGCCGACAATATTGACGAGATCGACCGGTATTCGAATGAATATCAACGTAGAACCATGTGTTCCAATCTACGGGATTAGTCGTCAGCGATGTGATATTCCATTTCGAGTTTCATGCGGAAAGCGAAGCCCAGCCGGATACTCGCGAGTCGCGCAGGTAGTGCCCACCGCCCGCCTTTCGGTGCCGGTCCGAAGTGTGTCAAGCGAGGCTGTCGGCCTGCATTGCCGGAACCTTTTGGCATGTTCGCGACTTGAACGTTTAAAATTAAGTTTCAATCATACATTCAACCTGATTATATTATTGACAAATACCTCTTTAATTTCCGTATCGTTTTCATTTCAAATGTGGTTTATACGTGAGAGAGTAGGTAACTGTAATCCAAAACGTTGTGCACTTTTCGGGTACGAACTTGAAATCCGGAATTATACGCTTTTGGACAAGTAGCTTGAAAGGACGCAAGCTAAATTTATGGCAGTGAAAAAGTAGGTAAGCTGCATGTATTGAATGTTTCCTGCTTTCGATTGGACGTGTGAGGCTTGACGTTGCAAGTCTAATTTTAAGAAAGTATGATAGGAAGTTTGAAGTGGCATAGGTTGGCCGGTTGCAACCATATAACTTTGAATTTACACGAGTTGGAATAGTCTAAATTCTATGTATAAGTTTCTTTAATGTGTTATTATCTCCTTATTTCATGATAATCTTTGGTTTTTAGCTAATTTATTCCATGAAATCATTTTTTCTATTTCATATGAGGAAGATGTGTAAATCTTTTCATATTCAACATGGAATTGGTATGTGGCATCTAAAAATATATAAAATATTACGTATATATAAAATATCTTTTTTTGAGTAAAGAATTTGAAGAAAGGTTTGCACATCTAGAGGTTTGGTTTTGTCATTAAATTGTTGTGAATATTCCATTAAATAGTTCACCACAAAAGATCTCATAAATTATACTTAAAATTTCCAAAATCTACACTATGAGGCTTTACTTCTCTTTATATTTATGGATATGTAAATTATTGTTTATTGCATATGCATGTAAATTATCATTATGTAGAAAAGAGAGAACAAAATAAAAACTCAAACCATGTTCAACACGATGCGATAAATCTTTGGAAACAATTTTGGAAGAAAACACTACCTGGAAGGTGAGGTTGCTCTTCTCTCTTTCTCTAACTAGAAAATAGGTGCAAGTCCGAAAAATAATGGTTTGTGGCTTGTGGGCTCCTACAATGCATAAATCATATTTATGTGTTCTCTCATTATCCCTCTCAGCTACTCTTCTCATTTATGGAACAAAATACACTTGAAAAGAATGGAGTTGATTTTTCACTTGGTGGCCCAAAATAACACTCCCCAATAATCTACTAGAGGTTAGGTTTGACTCCCCAACTATTAAGAAGAGTGATAATACGAACCCTTCGAGATTCTCCTTCATCGTGGTAATCAGGCTAGCCCTTTTTCCATTAGTAATGGGGCTGACATGACATCATCTCGAATTATGGTGGTAATCTGGCTAGCCCTTTTTCCATTAGTAATGGGGCTGACATGACATCATCTCGAATTATGGTGGAAAAAACAGGAAAATCAAGTTTCAAGCGACATAACTTATTCATACTAACTCCAAGTGAGGTGATTATTGCGCCATTGAAAAAGAATTTGTGTGTAGATTAGGAAAAAAGATGGTGTGCTAAAGTGGTAAAGTTTCATCCCAATAAAAACATCATTTTATACCTCAAAATGCTCCAGGAATATTTCAGAATTATGAAACTAGGTCTCACTAGTAAAAATGGTCCTATAAGTTGATCCCTCCACTTTTCCATTACAAAAACATTGAGATAGATGATAAATAATACAATGATCCAACATGGATCATGATTCCACAAATAATATGGATCCATAATTAATATAAATATATTTTAATTCTTAATAATATTATTTATAATATATATAAATTTCCATTTTTTATATATACAAATAATTTTAATTCTTTTTATTTATTTAAAATATTAATAATACATATAGTTACATGAATTCTTCTCTAATATGTTTTATATTTTTGAATTTAATATTTAATATATATACATAACATTGATTATATATGTGTTAATTAAATTTAAATATTAAGTTATAATTTCATATTTATATATAATTTTATTAAGAAAAAAATATATATAATATAACAAATTGTCTGCACAAAAAAGTTTCCGTAGCATTAATAGTTACTTTCTACCTTCCAAATAAAGGAAATGCATTTATTATGAAGTTGGCACATCATATTTAAAAAACTATTAAAAATTAGGAAATATTTTCTACCTTCCAAATAAAGGAAATGCATTTATTATGAAGTTGGCACATCATATTTAAAAAACTATTAAAAATTAGGAAATATTTTTGCATATAAGAATTTAACCTAGGTGCATGATAACTATGAAGTTAAAATAGATCTACATTAATTTGTTTTTATGTAAACATAAGACAATGAGACAAAACTTTGCTACATTCTCTTATCACAATAATAATGCAAGGTCTCAAAGTCATTTGTATGATAGATAATTTGGATTTATATGGGCTTTAAAAGAAATGGATATAATAAATAAGTGAAACAAAAGCCTTGTTTATACTGAAAAACAACATAATTGATAGTATTAAAGATATATGAGAATACATTTTCAATATTTTGCATAAGGGCTCTATGAGACTCAAATCCATACTAATAATAAAAGAAATATTATGTTTGTTTTAAGTAAATAAATCAAACTATCAATAAGTTGCCAATAAACTGTGGTGTTAAAAAGAGTTTATTCATAAGAATATTCTAATTAGACTCATAATTCAAATGGTGTTTAGGAATCATTACAATCACTCTTGTGGAACTACATATGTGTATCCAAAGCATAATTACATTCGGAAAGAGAAATCTCATTCTATATGGGAGACTTAGGAACCCATAAAGTAATGCAAAAGGCCTAATTTTTCATTTCAATTTTTTTTAGATCATTCTTCAACGAACATAAAATAATGGAATTCTACTTCCTATGAGAATTAAACCACCCATATAAAGGAAAAATATGAGGACGTACTCTTTAAAGAACCAAACATGCATATTCGCACTGAATCAACGCCACGTGAAATGACTCTTTAGGAAAAGAATGTCAATTTTCTCATCCCAAGCCTCAGGTGCATGTTTAAGACTATATAATGACTTGTTCAACTTATATATCAAACTTGCATTTTTGAAAGTGATGAAACTATGTGGTTGTTGCCTGAGAAAATGACTTTTTAGGAAAAGAATGTCAAATTTCTCATCTCAAGCCTAAGGTGCATGTTTAAGACCATATAATGACCTGTTCAACTTGCATATCAAACTTGAATTTTTGAAAGTGATGAAACTATGTGGTTGTTGCTTGTAATTTCTTCATGAACTTCACTATTTAAGAAAAAACCCTTGATTTCCATTTGGTAAGTTTCCAATAGAAAGGTTGCAACAATAGAAATAATTATTTAAAAAGTGTTCATTTTTGTAAGTGAGGAACTTATTTTTGTGTAATTAATACCTTGTTTATGTGGAGAACCTTTGACTACTAACTGAACATTATGTTTTTTTACCTTTCCATTTATAGTTAATTTCACATTATGGACCCATTTACATATTAAAAAAATATTCGCTAGAGGAAGTGGAAATAAATACTCAATATGATTCTCATTAAAAAATCGTATTTAACAATAAAAAAATTCTCACTTTATGGCCCCCTAACATCTGCATAACTTGAAGGATCATCTATCTCAAACACTTTTTCCATAAGAGAAAAAAAAAAATTCAAGTGCTATGAGTTTTACATGGATCATAAACATCATAACTTGTAGATTCAAATGCTTTTTGTGTCTAAATCACAAGAGAGTTACTAGTACTAGGATGAAGACTAGCATATTTTGAGGATTCAATGAATTCGTAGAATCAAAAGTAGAATCTTTATATTGAACCTATTCATCACTTCTATTGGAATCAATAAATTCATTCTCAACTAAATATTTAACAATAGGAACATTAAGGACAACATGAGGTTCTACAAAATTAGGTGGTGTAGAGATTTTTCATAATTGTACATCTCTACAAAATCATCTATTCATTTGACACAAATGTATTTATTATATTTGGTCATGAGATTATTTCTTTTTTCTTTGTGAATGAGTCTAACACTCATAGCCAAAGAATTTGAAATTAACAATATGTGGGCTTCTTCCACTCCAATTTTATTCTAAAGTAACCTAAAAAAAATTCTTGCTATGAACTCTGTTCAAAATATGATTTTCCTAACATATTATATCTCCTAAATTCTCAAGAGTCATTGTGAGTAAAACACATATCTATCCGTTTGAGCTAAAGCTCTATTTTTCCTTCTAGCAACCTTTTTTTGTTGGGGTGTGTAAGCAATAACATTATAGCTCTTTGATGTTTAATATTGGGGTTAGATAGATATGTTGAAAATTCATTTTACACCCTTATTCCCCTGTATATTTAGTATGAATAACCTTAGTGTCTTTCCTTCTTTAAAATCCAAGTATTTAAATATTATAATGTAACAACCATTTCATGTTTATGCTTCAAAAAAAATTCCAAACTTTTCTACTATAATCAATAATGAAAGAAATGAGGATGAGTGTACCTAATAAAGAGGGAGACTCAATGGTGACATATATGTCACTATGAACCAATTTCAACCATTTTATATTATGCCATGATTTATCATTATTAAACTTTTACCCCTTCTCAAAGAACCTTACTAGCTAATATTAGAGGTTAGCCATGTACCACTTTAGATAATAGCTTCATTTTACTAAAGTTCATGTGAGCTAACCTTTCATGTCATATATTAATTTTTTCATAATAATCTGTAAGATATGAATAGAACATTACTTTTCTAGATAAGGAGAAACTAGCAAATTCAAAGCATAATCATGATCAACATGATCTTCTAATTTTGCACCCGTGATAAATGTATCTGAATGCATATTGATCAGAGAAATCTTCAAATTTGTACCCTTTATGAAAAGAATGATAAATAGAAATAAAATAGACGGGCATGCTTTAAACATTAAAACCATCTTCAATAAAATTATTACCATTATTGATAGAGTTTTTTAGATGTTTGGGTTGTTTTTGTAATAAGAGGTGAATAAAGTATTACTAGTCATGTGATTAGAGGCACCTAAAGTTGAGCATGTTGGAAGTTGTTGTTGGTTTCAATTCTAAGTTATTGATGTCAAAGAATTATTTGAGTCAAGTTCAAGGTGAGCTTGGTAAATGTGTTATTGTTGATATGTTAATGTGTGTTGATACTTATCTTGAGGTCATGAATGAAGGCGATATCCTTGAAGGAATTTCTTCTTCACTTCCTTAGCTCAAATGATGAAACTTTGTTTGGGTAGATATCTTTCTCAAAGAGATTTTCAATGATATATGGCACTTTTCTTAACTCCAAAGGTATGGGAAGAAATCTCCAGTTGAAAATAAATCATGGTTCCTAAAGACTCCTGGATCCAAAAGGACTACCACAGTTCCAAAATGCAATAATCAAAATAGAAGGAATATAGTTATGGGTGATGAGTGATGGAGAGGCATATCGTTGTTCCTATCCCCTGATCATAGGGATCTAACCTAAATAACTTAGGTAATTATAAGATCACTTTGTCCTATCAATGCACAAAAATGTAGCAATGAGCATCAAGGTGGAAGAAACAATCAATGGGGTGGAAAGGCCCCAAATCATAGCCCCTTTTCATAGGTTTCTCAACCTAGCAACCAAGGTTCTTATCAGACCGTGAGGAATTAACAATGTGCACACAAAAAATGCATTAACAAGGAAGTAGGAAACAAGCCTTGACACAATTTTCAAGGTTCCACATGGCACAAATATGTGGGAGGACAATGACATAGTCTAGTGAGGAGATCACAGATGGCAGTGATGTTTACATGATGACATGTGTCATTATGTTGTCATAACATGTGGTACGTGGATTTTCCCCTTTTTGGTTTCCAAATGGCCATTTAGGTGGTAGCGATATGGCACAACAAGTGTTCTTGATGATGACATGGAAATATGTGAGAGTGACACATCGTAGGTGAATTTGGCATTTTTGGATTAGCAAAAGAACAATTGGCAAGTGACATGTGGCAACACACATGGTAGGTACACATTAACAGAGAACACATGGCAGGACCTGACTGGTCGTATATAATTACATTGATGACATGTGGCACATTTTGGTTGGCACTTGTAGACTTGACATGGTAGCTTTAGATGCCTTGGAATCTGCAACAGGGATGAGTTTTTCAAGTTTTTTAGTGTTAAATAAGTTTGGGGATTTTCATGCTTTTATGAAGGTGGAGCCATCAACCACTTCTCACTACCCATTAGCAACAAAACAAGGATTGTAAACGGTTGAATGGAAGAGTGACAAGCCATGAGGCATTGGATAGAGATTTCCCCATTAAATTCCAGCACCATAAAATGAAGGTCATGTCTATCAACCACCACCCAGATAAAGGAAGAGTGAAACAAATGTGAATTTTGTCTAGTAGCAAGTGGTGTGCGGTCAACAACAAGGTAGTTGTCACAACCCTTAGTTGTAGGTGCTAGATATGCAAGCACTAATGATCTTATTGACCATCGACAATCAAAACAATAGAGGTGTAAAAAAAGGCATATCAGGAGCAAAGAAATATGTTGATGGAGAATTAGCCCTCAATCATGGCCATTGGTTACATTAGGCTAAAGAGTAAATGCCCAGGGAGACTATCGTCCATCGACCATCGGGTTGTGGTAGTGCATGGAGAAAAACCAACAATCCGACAGACCAATAAGCACCTATGAATTTTATGTCCAGGTTCAAGGCAATGGAAAAGTTCAAAAGTAACTGAATGTAACTAGTTAACTAGCTTGAGTTAATTGATATAGTCAAACAGGATTTCCATGGGTAAATACCATGGATGTATACACATGGTAATTGAAGGGTGAAACCTATAATAAAAGAAGAGAACAACACAATATGGTTGGATGCTCCAGAAAGAAATTGAAGTTGAATTCATAAGAGTAGCACATATGAAGTTGTTGTGTGGGATGTAGAATTTACATGTATGAGTTGCGTGAGTGCACTAATGTGGAAATATCTTTATGAGAGAAGAATTCAATAATTAGTAGTGAAAGGTTGAACAAAAGTATTGCAGAGAAGAGGGAAGATTTGAATTTCAAGTTTGAGCATATTTATACCACAGAATAATATCTAGCTTATTAAGAGCTAAAGTAGTGAGAGTAGCACAGATTATATAAAAGCATAAAAGGAGGAAATTTTGTGGGGTTTGAGTTTGAAAATTGATGAAAGAGAGATCTGCCAGGGAAAGGATGTGCTTGCATATCAAGAAGTTGGTTTTTCCTTCAAATTGGGTATAGGAAAAGTCAAGGAGTTGGTACTTCTTTCATGTGGGTTCTTGTAAATTCAGGGAATGGGTGCCTCCCTCTAGTTTGTGCCAAGAAATATAATGTAATAGTATTTTCATCCTACAACAAGATTTAGACATAAGATTTGTGGTTTTTTTCCATTATGGGTTTCCATGTAAATTATATGTCTCATATGTGTAAGTTGTTTGATTTATGGTGTTGTGTTTGAATGTTTGTTACTCTTCATCTAGTGCAGAACTCCCTCATCCCTACGAAATTATCATAGTTCCTCTAGGGATTGAACTGATGGACATGTATAATTCTCTGGTTCTGCTTCACCCACAGATGCTTATGTTTAATTTCAATGCGTATACTTTCCTAAGGACCTATGTCTCTCTGGCTACAACACCTTGGGTCAGTGTCTTCCTAGCACCCAATGAACATAATGGTTAAACAAAACCTCACAATCTGGAACAACACCCGGGAAATCCATTTGAACTTTCCAGTTGCTTGAATTCCCTATAGATAGTCGCCAAATATCAAGATAGTCAGCGAATCGACGCTAGCATGGCCATCAGGGATCCATGTCTGGTTTTCAATGTATTTCTAGCATACAATAGAGGCTTCTTCACTCGTCTAAATTCAGGGTGTCATAATAGCTCTTAGAAGCATCAATTGGCCTCACTTCGCCTCAATTGTGCTCGAGTTTGCACCTGTGTTGGAAATATATAATGTGGCTCAGTGGATACTCTCCACATTAGGTATTTGGTCAATTATGCAACCATGATGCTATGGAAATTCGATAGAGCACTCAATTGGCTCCAACTCACTTCAAGGTTGCATAGTGAGGCGTCCACAATGGACTAGGCACCACGTCAAACAGGGTTCGAGTTCGGCTCCGAGTTAGGGCAACAAGAAAAGCTCCACATCAATCAGAGTTCGTGTTTGGGCTCCATACCATAGAAACTAGGTACTCAATACTATTGGGCCTAATGGGACAAGTCCATCACCAACCCACATGTTCAATACCCTTTGCCTCACTCAAATTTTGAATGTCATTGTGGGATAAAAATTATCATATTGATTTTCCTCATTTTCGTTTAATGTCACATATGTGTGCGTGTAGATAGACATATAGTTATCATAGTCTATCCTTTTTTGTAACTTTGTCAAATGCACTGCTCATAAGCAAACAATGTAACACCAAGGGTATTATATCAATGCTACTAGTCTAGTATTCATAAAGACCAGTAACACAAAATCAATTCATATGTAATATTTTCCTGAAAAAATGAAAATAAAACCCCTACACAAAAAAGCATTATCCCCTATTTAATTATAAGTCATCTATGTAGTAAAATATATTATATTTATTATTTAAATACTATTTTATATATTAATATATTCACAAGTTTTATAATTTAAATACTATTTTATATATTAATATATTCACAAGTTTTAAATATTTTTTTGTTTAAAGGATAAAAACAAATATTATTTTAAAACTTTAATCCTTATTCATTTTTAATACCTAATATGTGATAGAAATAAAATTAAAATAAATCTAGTAAATTTAAAAATAAATGTGATAAACTTTCGCATAATTAATTATTTTAATGTCTTGAACTTCGGGGAAAAACTAAAATTAAAATAAATCTAGTAAATTTAAAAATAAATGTAATAAACTTTCACATAAATAATTATTTTAATGTCTTGAACTTCGGGGAAAAACTAAAATTAAAATAAATATAGTAAATTTAAAAATAAATTTAATAAACTTTCACATAAATAATTATTTTAATGTCTTGAACTTCGGGGAAAAATTGTAGTGCCTTGTGTCTTATTGTGGTGGAAGAAATTGTACTGTCATGGGATTCGAAAATAAACCCTGATTAGGTCAGGGGAGACCACTCTCTTGCTATGCCGTCACTATCCCACTGGCTCTTGCAAATCCAAGCTATGAAGGCAGGATTCTACTCCATTACTTTTTGTTACATTTTCCCGAGAGCAGAATTCTCACAATTTCAAAGAGGGGATCTATATTCTGGCCAGACAAATCAAGTTTGAATGCGATCAGGGATTTGTCATAAGCTCTCGATCCTTTGCTTTAGCCTGATGGAAGGTCTTTTCTATTATTGCTTCTTGAAGCAAATAGACTTAGATGCTCTGTTTTATTGTTGGCCCGATTGTTGGACTCATGGGATGCTTTCACTAGTTTTTGTTTTTTTCCAATTAGATTTCAGGCCTTGTTTTGGTCTTGTATTTATTTTGGTATGTGGTATAGCTTACTTCTTAATGTTATAAGTTTCTAAAAACTCTGCAGACCTAACATCTTTTATCTTTATAAAAGAATGTTGTTTTTTCTCTTGGGAAAAATTGCAGCACAACCCAAATTATTTAATTAATCGATTGTTTCACATGCACCAATTATAAAAATGTAAATATGCTTCAGTCATAAAATTATACACTCACATTGCAATGCAAATGCTTGCATCATGCACAGGTCATATTGTTCACTCTATTCTTGACTCTGCAATATCGGCACCTATCAAGATTGGAATTTGGAAAGTGTCATTGTCAGCTGGTTTCAATCGATATTTTCAAATGTATACCACCTTCTCCTGAACTATGATTGGAACGTGTTTGTTAGCCATCAATTTCCATTTATGGAATACATTCCTGGAATAAAATGAAAAAACCCTAACTGTGATGATGGGCGGTGCCTGTTTTGCTGGTGGGTGAGTTATCAAATTCCGTTTGGTATTTCATAAACCCTATTAGATGAAATGAAACTTCAGTCTTGTACATTAGTTATGGAATAATAAATAAAGTTTAACTCTGGACGATTCTATAAAATTACAAATGATTAATTCACATTACGGCAATGACAATGTAAATGCTGAGTGGAATAAGTAAATGTGACAGTGACCAACAATATGGAGTATTTAAGGAGGCAATTTATGATACTGTCCGATATTTTTCTATTGTTTTGCCGACAATATTGACGAGATCGACCGGAATATAAATGCTGAGTGGAATAAGTAAATGTGACAGTGACCAACAATATGGAGTATTTAAGGAGGCAATTTATGATACTGTCCGATATTTTTCTATTGTTTTGCCGACAATGTTGACGAGATCGACCGGTATTCGAATGAATATCAACGTAGAACCATGTGTTCCAATCTACGGGAGTAGTCGTCAGCGATGTGATATTCCATTTCGAGTTTCATGCGGAAAGAGAAGGCAAGCCAGATAGTGGCCACCGCCCGCCTTTCGGTGCCGGTCCGCAAGTGTGTCGAGCGAGGCTGTCGGCCTGCATTGTCCGGAACCTTTTGGCTTGTTCGCGACTTGAACGTTTAAATTAAGTTTCTATCATACATTCAAGCTGATAATATTATTGACAAATAGCTCTTAATTTCCATATCGTTTTGATTTGAAATGTGGTTTATATGTAAGAGAGTAGGTAACTGTTATCCAAAACGTTGTGCACTTTTCGGGTACAAACTTGAAATCCGGAATTGTACACTTTTTGACAAATAGCTTGAAAGGACGCAAGCTAAATGTATAGCAGTGAAAAAGTAGGTAAGCTAAATGTATAGCAGCGAAAAAGTAGGTTGGACGTGGTGAGGCTTCACGTTGTAAGTCTACTTTAAGAAAGTCTGATACGAAGTTTAAAGTGGCATAGGTTGGCATGTTGCAACCGTATGACTTTGAATTTACACGAGTTGGAATAGTCTAAATTTATGTGTAATTTATGTGTAAGTTTGTTTAATGTGTTTTTTTTTTTCCGAAGGTGGTAAAACCTATCAACTCAGGTGTCAAACCAACAGTGAGGACAGCCATCTCTGGCTGCTATCGGCGAATGCTGGGTTTGACTCATCACTGTTAAATAGGAAAACCACGCCACCTGGCATAACCCTGCTGGTGGTCCGTAATCGGGAGCAGGCTCTCACTCCTGCCATATGCCTCTGGGTCTTGGGCCGTTAACCTGTTTCCTTACGTCCGAGGAAGACGAGCTCTTAGCCAAGCAGAAGCAGTTTTACGGCATACTCCAGGCCGTAGTTTGTTTAATGTGTTATTCTAAAGTAGAGAATTGAAATAATATGTTGAAATAATTAAAATTATTTCGGTGCCGGTCCGCAAGTTGTAAAAAAATTATTTTAATTTTATACTTATTTTTTTAAAAATCACCTTTTGGAAAATTAATTAAGTGTTGCATGGATCATAGTATCTATCTAATAAGTTTGAATATGTATATAAGATATAATGTTTTTACCATTTTATATAAATTTAATTAGTTTTATATATATATATATATAATTTTGACCAAAAAAATTTAAATTTTTTTACTTATTTAAAAAAAATCACTTTTAACTTTATAGTATATGGAAATTTAACTAAGTGTTGCATGGATCATAGTATTTATTTATTCAGTTTGAATATGCATGAATGCTAATCTTGACTCGGACTAGTAATAGATGTTTTATCAAAATTAAGTTAGCAATTTAAAAAATATAAAGTTAAGATGTAAAAATAATTCCCAATAACATTAGTTTTTTTTTTCCAATTAAATTTTCCATTGTGATCATATAGCTTTAACTAATATTTTTTTATAGATTTTAATGTCTATATTTTTTTATAGATTTTAATGTGATTTCATCAAATATTAGTAATGAGTTTGTATATATTAAATAAAATTATAATAATTATCGCAAGTAATAATACTATGTATAAGTCATGGTACCTATATTGAAGTATCGAAATAAAAAAGTGGTAAATACATTTCAATACACTAGGGTTATATAATGAATGAATGATATTTTAAAGTTTACGAGACTAGAAATAATCTATGGGACTATTAGCTTCCTCGCAATTCAATCACGTTCTTATAAACTGATGATAAGTTGACCCAAAAGACAATGCCAAGGAATTGATGCTAACATACATTCCAAAATGAAATGCTCTTTCGATTCCACTACCCCATAAATGCAAAAAGTACACGCTAGTTCTTCCCAAGTTTCTTTAGGTCTCTTCCACCGTCCCATTCCACACCAAAGTTGATGTGAGTTAGTTCTTAATTAAGCAATAAGAATCTTTTCTCTCCAAGAATTGTTGACTTCAATGTACTCTTTTGTTGGAGATCACAAGTGGGGTTCAAATCTTGAACATAGTACTTCTTCTTTCTACCCAAATGTTTTCCCCATATACACTTATGAAACTTCTCCATAACAATTTTTTTTAACTCCTTGTTATTTGTGGGACATGGGTTGAGGTAAATATTCGATTTTTGCATCCATTTGTTGTTTTTTCTTTCACTCATGCCTCACAAGTGGGGTTGAATTCCTAAACATAGTACTTCTTTCTACCCAAATCTTTCCCCATATAAGCTTAAGAAACTTCTCCATAACAATTTTTTTTAACTCCTTGCTATTTGTGGGACATGCATTGAGGTAAATATTCCATTTTTGCATCCATTTGTTGTTTTTTCTTTTACTCAGACCTTCATTGCAGATAATTTTTGCTCAATTCTTTTTAGATACATTAGAAGATGCACCATAGAAATCGCTTCGATGGGAGTTGCTTGTGTTTCACTCAACATTATCTCATAAGGAACTAAACTTTTTATTTTGAACTTGCTCATAGTCAAGAGTTTTTGGATGTTTTGGACTATATATAGAGGATGTTTCAATAAAGATTCTAATTTATATTTAAAAAAATATATATTTATTTATAAAGTTAAAAATTAAATAATGTATAAAATAATATCAATAAAAAAGTAAATGGATTGCTATAGCCTTACTTTGACAAGGACTAATAACAACTAGAGAATTTATATAAGTTTAATTGTAAGTAAAAGCAAATAAGAATCAATTCATGATAGGCATAAGACATTTCATAATACATTTCACAATACATTTCACATTGCCAAAATTAAAAAAAGCCATAAAAATTGACTAATTATACTTTTATTGTAAATTATTATTATTACTTAAAAAAATAATATTTAAGATAAACATATATACACTTTAAATTAAAATGTCACAAAAATAAATTAAAATGTCACAAAATAAACATAATTAAGAAACTATAAGTAATAAAAGTTTGATATCATATATAAAAACTAAATGGAATATTTCTTACTTTCGAAATTTATAATATAGCCCCGTCATATGACATACACGATTCAATTTTGTTGTAAAATATTTTAATTAATTTAATGAAAGTATTTTACCCAATGGGGGTGCTAATGGCATTAATAAGGGTTCTTAAGCGGGTGAGCCTGCCACCCTTGGACATGATAGAAATTAATGTCAAGGGGACAGAACTTGCGCCTATCATGCAAAGGCATGTATGACACCAGATGGCTTATAATTGCTTCAAATCGATCGTGACAATGGTCTTTTCAATCGGTGGTGAGGAGAGGGGAAGAGGATACGTGACGACCTTGACCTCTCCACTGTGGGTGGAAGTTATTTACTCTTTTGTGAGGATTATTCTACCTACGAGTGATTGTGGAGCTGTAATGGAGAGGATTTAGTTTTATAGATTCCTGTGGCTAAGGTGGTGGGAGGAAAAAACTCAGAAACACAAAATATTTGTGGTGGTGTCTGCTCCTGAAGGTTGATGATTAGGGGAGTATTTCTTAATTGTTTCCTGGTGAAGTGGATAAATTCGTCTCCTCCCAATTCTTGTTTAATTGTTTTATTGTTTTCCTAAGGTTCATGTTTATGGTTTTTTAAAACTTTCTTATGAGTTGGGAGGGTTTGGCGTAGCTTGTGTGTTTAGCCTAGGGTTGCTTTAATGAGTTTCAATGGATTTTTGTGGTTAGCAAGCTTAGTTGTGGCATGTCTATGTATTTCTTTAAGGATTTAGGGATTCTCTTTAAAGAATTAGGAATCTAGCCAAGCCTTTCTCCTTACTCTTGATTTTCCCCTTTTCTGAGAGCTCTCTATAAAATTCAATCGCCACGTAACCCATGGGTTTGGTTGTGTTAAATGGCACCAGGGTGTGTGGGCTATGTGTCTGGAGTTTTTGTGGCTATGGGGCAAAAGGTGGTGAACCCCTCATGTTGTGTGGTCAGTGTTATGAGTAAAGTTGATGACATAGTGTGATGGTATCGAAGTCCAAAGGGAGTTGTGTTGGGTGATTGTTCTTGTTTCCTTTTAGTTCAAGGAAACCACAATAGTCGATCCAAGTGTGACCCATTTGTTTCCCTCATTCTGCCTAGGCAGGGCATACGATGTGGTGAAGGGGGGGGAGGAACGGGACGGAAGCAGTCTGCAAGGATAGTGAAGAGAAAGACTTTTTACTGAGGGCTCTACAACCACATTTTTCAATGCTTTGCCACCAGAGACAATAATAGAAATTCGCAAGTTAGAAAGCCAACTTGTGGCAGAGAGGTGATCCCACTCAGATTTAGAAACTATGGAAGAAGTATCTACTTGGATTTTGGACCCTAGCCACACTAGGGGACGTAAGAAATAGTGTTTGAACTTAATGGCTTTAAACTGAAAGTTGAAAATTCTGTTGGGGTTGGTTCTCAAGGACAAACATATTTAGAGGTACAATACCTTTGTCTCCTTGGAAGACATTAAAAGAATTTTGAGGAGCCAACAATTCAACTTGGATAGATTAGATGTAAGGCTTACCCATGTGGAGGGTCACTTACATTGTGACTCTCACACTGCTAAACCTCCAAGATCAAGTGTGAGAGCCCCAACTCCCATCTCATCTTCTGAGTATGAATGATTTCTCTCACATGTCGGATATATAGTTTTGATGTTATGTATGTTTTGGAAAGCCTAATAATGAGTTCTTTTGTGTTTACAGTTATAGTCTGGATATAATTGTATAACTTAGCTTTGGAACCAAGGTGTTAATAAAAGTTATGGTTTTTTGGAACCTCAGCAATACAAGTGATACACTTAGAAATCCTCTGCTAAATAATTGCTATTACCATGAATGTCTCAATTTTTAATAATATAAATTATTAATTTATCAAAGAAAATTAATGAATGGATTAAAAAATACAAAAGAGAAGAAAAGTGTTGTAATATATATATATATATATATATATATATATATATATATGCGCTTTATTATTTGATAAATTTAACTTTATAATGAATTTAAGTTACTTACATAGTTATATAGTTATTTATTTTTTAATTACTTCATTAATTTAAATGTAATATTAATTTCTAATAAAATTTTCTTCTATTTAATAAAAAGTCATCTATTTATTTTTTATTTAATAAAATGTATTATATTTATAATTTAAGTAATATTTTAGGTGTAGTTTAATTTATAGAAGAAATATAATTTCTCACACGTAAAATAATTTCAAGAAAGAATATGATTTCTTGTTATTTAAAATGTATTTTTGAATGTATAAATGGATTCAGCACTCTTAAAAAACTTTGGGACACTATAATTCTATAGATAAAATCCTAGTGATGTGAATAATCCGAAAGATATTTATCTAACTTCAATTCAAATTCTTTAAAATCTCTACCAAATTTCAAACAAAATTTACCAAAAAGAAGTCATTTCATCTATAAATTAAACTATACTATTATTTTATATATTAATATATTTTAAATATTTTTTTAAATGATAAAAAAATATTTTTTAAAACTATAATCTTTATTAATTTTTAAACCTAAACCTAAAATTTGATAAAACTAAAATTAAAATAAATCTAGAAAAGTAGATTTTAAGATAAATATAAAGAACTGAAATTGCGGCACACCGCAAATTATTTAATTAATTGATTGTCTCACATGCACCAATTCTAATAATTTAAACATGCTTCAACTCATATTAATTATACACTCACATTGCAATGGAAATGTTTACATCACCATTCATGTTGTGCAATACAAGTCTTATTGTTCACTCTATTGTTAACTATGTAATGTCGGCACCGACCCAAATTGGAATTCGGAAACTTTCAGTGTGAGCTGGTTTGAATCGATATTTTCAAATGTATATTACCTTCTCCTGAACTTTGATTGGTACGTGTCTGTTTTAAAGGTATGTGAGCTATCAAATTACACTTGTTTAACCTAACTTAGATGATGGATAGGTGCCTGTTTTGCCGGTACGTGAGCTATCAAATTCCATTCGGTATTTGATAAACCCTATTGATGAAGTGAAACTTCAGTCTTGTACATTAGTTTCGTTGAACAATAAATAAAATTTAACTCCGGCGATTCTATGGTATGACAAATGGTTAATTCATCGGCTTTACCGGCAATGACAATGTAAATGCTGAGTGACATTGCAATGACTTTGTTTCATGGAATAAGTAAATGTGACAGTGGCCAACCATATGGAGTATTTAAGGAGGCACTTTATGATGCTGTCCGAAATGTTTCTATAGTTTTTCCCACAATATTGACGAGATAGGTTAGTATTGGAATGAATATCAGCGTAGAAATCTAGATTTCGTGGAACCATGTGTTCCAATCTAGCGGGTTAGCCGTCAGCGCATTCAATAGAGATGATATTGCATTTCAAGTTTCGTGCAGAAAGCGAAGGGGAGCCTGATACTCGGGCAGCTAGTGCCCACCGCCCGCCTTTCAATGCCGGTTCCAGTCCGCAAGTGTGTCGGGCACCACTGTCGGCATGTAGTGTCGGCGACCTTTTGGGATGTTCGCGACTTGAACGTCCGAAATTATGTTTCAGTCATGCATTTAACATGATAATATCATTCACAAATACTCTTTAATTTCCCGTGATGTTTGAAGTGGCATAGGTTGGCCAGTTGCAATCATATAGCTTTGAATTTACGCTGGTTGAATAGTCTAAATTCTATATGTTGGTTTAATGTGTTATTTTCAAGTAGAGAATTGAAATATTATGTTTAAGAGGAGAATTTTATATATGATAAGGCTCTAATTTGAGGTTGTGAAGCTTTATTTATTTATATATATATATATAAGATTTTGTTGTTATATAGAAATAGGGTTAAAAGATTTTGATATTGTTTTTAATATATAATCAATATATATTCATTTTAAATATAGATTTAGCAAGCATGATCTAATTTCTTCATGTGTAAATATTTTTTAGAGTGTAAAATTTGAAAAATAAAGTTGTATCTTTCTTTTCTATGATAGATCTCAATGAATTTGCACTGGTTCTCTTGCCCTCTGTGTGATTTTTCATTTTTTAAATTGTATTTTTGAATGCTATATACTTAAAATTGTAAGTCCAAAAATTATGTTGGATTTGAATGAAAATTGACAAAAACAAATATACATAAAAAAAGAACCAAAATGTAAAATAATAACACTATTTCAAACATTTTGATCATAAAACTTAATTTTTCCCAATTTCTTTACACGATATATACATATTGTAATATATATATGATTGACATTAATTCTTTTTTTTTAATTGTTTTATATGATATATACATAATGTTTTTAAGAAATACATCAAACTCTTTTTTACCCAATGGGTGAGAGTGAATATTTTTCCATAGGTACGTGAATAGAATTGAACTTGGATGGGGATGTGTCCATTCCATCCTCACAACCAACTAGAATAACCCCAATTCAATACTTTTATTATTCTTATAATGAGGTATGATATTTTTGTATTTTATTTATTAACTTTCAGTTACTCTTTTTTCTCTGAACATTGAATATTTACTATACATAGCATTAAAAATATCAACTTAAATTAGTTAACATATATCTTCAAGTAGTTTATTTAATCTTGTGTTGAAATATTTTTTAAAAGTATGAGGTTTAAACATCTTACTCATTTTTTTTTACTTCTAATTACTTTACCTTTTTAAGTTGATATGAAATTATGTCATATCATGTGGAAATCTAAATAGTTTATTTATTTATGAATGAGAGAGAGTGAGTTTTCTTACCACATTGTCTTGTAATACCAACAACAAATTCAGTGACCATAACGAGTTTGAGATTATTAATGTTTTATAATGTTTTTAATTAAAACTAAATAAACATAAATATTCATATCCCTATTCAACTCCATTATGAACAAACCACACATCACCTTCACCTTATTAAACCGTAGAATGTATCTCAAGTGATAATAAATATGCAAACCCAATCTTTTTGTTAATTACGGTATTGTTATTTTTTTGTTTTAAATTATGGTGATTTATGCCAATAGAACCAAAGCATTTAAATGTAAAGTTTCATCGCTCCCTCAAATATATGGAATTATTTAATTCTAACAAAATTCCCATTAAATTTGGAGAGAATTTCCATGGAAGAAGAGTTATTTTTGCTAAGTAATTTATTTAATGTGATCGGAAAGGATTTGATAAAGTTTGATTCTCATTGACAAGTTAGCATCTCCTTATATTATAATAATCCTTGGTTTTTGGCTAGTTTATGGCATGAAATCATCTTTTTTATTTAACATGTAGAAAACATGTAAATATTTTTATATTTAACATGGAATTGGTATGTGACATCTAAAAATATATTTCAATATTGATTATATATAAAATATTTTTTTTAGGTACAAGATTTGAAGGTTTTCATATTTAGAGGTTTGGTTTTATCATTAAATTGTTGTGAATATTTCACTAGATAGTTTGCCACAACAAATACCATAAATTATAGTTTAAAATTCTAAAACCTACAATATGGGGGTTTACTTCTCTTTATATTTACGAATATTTAAATTATTTTTTATTTCATATGCATGTAAAATTATCATTATGTAGAAAATATAGAACAACGAAATAAAAACTCGCAAACCATGTTGGACTCTAGAAACACTTTTGGAGGAAACAATAGTGGGAAGGTGAGGTTGCTCTGCTCTCTTTCTCGAAATAGAAAATAGCTGCAAGTCCAAAAAAGTATGGTTTGTGCCTTGTGGGCTACTTAAGTGTATAAATCCTCTTTATGTGTTCTCTCCTTATCCACCTCAGCTACTCTTCTCATCTATGGAACAAAATACACTTGAAAAGAATGGAGTTGGTCTTTCGCCTGTTGGGCCAGTTATAACAATTCCCAATAATCTATTAGTGGTTAGGTTTGACTCCCTCAACTCTTAAAAAGAGTTACAAAATGGACTTTTCTAGAATCACCTTCATCGTGGTAATGGGGCTAGCCCCTTTTCCATTAGTATTGGGACCGACATGACATCATCTCGAATTATGATGGACAAAACACGAAGATCAACTTTTGAGTGGCATAACTTATTCATATGAACTCCAAATGAGGTGATTCTTGCACCATTGGAAAAGAAATTGTGTGTAGAATAGAAAAAAATGGTGCGCTAAAGAAATAAAGTTTTATCCTGATAAAAACATCATTTTATGCCTCAAAAATCTATGGGAATATTTCAGACCCAACTTACGAAACTAGGTCTCACTAGTAAAATTGGCCTTGTAAGTTGATTCGTCCACTTTTCCACTATGAAAACGTTGAGATGGAGGATGAATAATACAATGATCCAATATGGATCATGATTCCACAAATATGGATCCATAATTAATATAAATCTATATTAATTCTTAATAATATTATTCATTATATATATATATATATATATATATATATATATATATAGGAATACTCTTATTTTTAATTTAATTAAAACACTAATAATACATATAGGCACATGAAATTTTTTTTAACATATTTAATATTTTTAAATTTAATATTTAATAGATATGCATAGCATTGATTATATATGTGTGTTTTAATTGAATTTAAATATTAAGTTATAATGTGATATGCATATGTAATTTTATTAAAAGAAACAAATTTATAATATAACAAAAAAAATTTCACAAAAAGTTCTTGTGGAATTAATAGTTACTTTCTACTTTCCAAATGAGGGAAATGCACTTATCACGAATTTGGCACGTCACATTTAAAAAAATATTAATAACAAAAGTGATTTCAATGCGGCTAGAAATAAAATCTTTGAATTTGGGCTTTAACATATATATATATATATATATATATATATATATATATATATATATATATATGTGGTGATTTATGCCAATAGAACCAAAGCATTCAAATGTATAAATTTCAACAATTTTGATCCCTCTTAGTGCATTATAAAAGTTAATTTGAGTTTACATTGATTCCTTATTTATATAAAGAACCAATGTAGATTCATCTTAATTCTGGATCTAATATGCACCTAGAGGGATCAAGTTCACCAAATTGAAAAAATTAGGAAATACTTTTGCAGATAAAGATTTAACCTAGATACATGATAATTATGAAGTTAAAATGGATCTACATTCAAAACAAAACTTTGCTACATTCTCTTATCACAATAGTAATGCAAAGTATCAAAGCTATACAAATTTGAAAAAAAACAAAATTTATATATATACTATGAATATATTAGATAATTTGGATTTGTATGCGTTTTAAAAGAAATTAATATAATAAATAAGTGAAACAAAAGCCTCTTTTTAAGTGAGAAACACCATAATTGATAGTGTTATTTTTCAATAATTTCCATAAAGGCTCTTTATGAAGCTAAAATCCATACAAACAATAAAGGAAATATTATGCATTTTCTAAGTAAATAAATCAAACTTCAATAAGTTTCCAACAGAGTGTGGTGTTGAAAAGAGTTAATTCATAAGAATATTCCAATTAGACTCATAATTGAAATGGTGTTGAGGGAAAAGAGTTAACTCATAAGAATATTCCGATTAGACTCATAATTATGATAGACTGTGGTGTTGAAAATAGTTAATTTATAAGAATATTCCAATTAGACTCATAATTGAAATGGTGTTTAGGAAGCATTACAATTACTCTTGTGGAATTAAATATGTGTATCCAAAGCATAATTACATTGGGAAAGAAAAATCTCATTCTATGGGAGAGTTAGGAACCCATATAATAATGCAAAAGGCTTAATTTTTCATTTCAATTTTTTCCTTTAAATCATTCTTTAATGAACATAAATCATTCTTTAATGAACATAAAATAATGGAATTTTACTTCTTAGAAGAATTAAACCACCCATATAAAGGAAAAATATGAGGACATCAATTTTAAAGAATCAAACATACATATTTGCACTGAATCAACACCACATGAAATGACTCTTTACAAAAAGAATGTCAATTTTCTTATCCTAAGCTTAAGGTGTATGTTTAATACCATATAACGACTTGTTCAACTTGCATATCAAACTTGAATTTTTGAAAGTGATGTAACTATGTGGTTGTTTCCTATAAATTTCTTTATGAACTTCGCGATTTAAGAAAAAACTCTTGATGTCTATTTGGTAAG
This sequence comes from Pinus tabuliformis, assembly GCA_031772625.1. Lineage (NCBI taxonomy): Eukaryota > Viridiplantae > Streptophyta > Pinopsida > Pinales > Pinaceae > Pinus > Pinus tabuliformis. The sequence goes on from CM062808.1 coordinate 794,047,708, forward strand.
TTTCCAATTGAAAGGTTTCAACTAGAGAAATAATTGTTTAGAACGTGTTCCTTTTTGTAAGTGAGGAAATTTTTTTGGTGTAATTAATACCTTGTTTATGTAGAAAACCTTTGACTACTAACTGAACCTTATGTTTTTATAATTTTCCATCTATAGTTAATTTCACATTATATACCAATTTACATATAAAAAAAATTATTCCCTATAGGAAGTGGAACTAGAACTCAATATGATTATTCATTAAAGAATCATATTCAAAAATCATTTTTTTCCCTTTATGGCCCCCTAGAATTTGCATAAGTTGAACGATCATTTATGTCAAACACTTTTTCCATAAGAGAAAACTATGTTCAAGTGCTATGAGTTTTACATGGATCATAAACATCATAACTTGTTGATTCAAGTGATTTTTGTGTCTAAATGAAAAAAGAGTTACTAGTACTAGGATGAAGACTAGCATATTTCGAGGATTTCATGAATAAGTAGAATAAAAAGTAGAAGCTTTATATTGAACCTATTCATCACTTTCATAGGCATCGATAAATGAAGTCTCAACTAAATATTTAACAATAGGAACATTAAGGACAATATGAGGTTCCACAAAATTATGTGGTGTAGAGATTTTGCATACTTATACACCTCTATAAATGATGACATCTTGGATAGATAGATCAAATACCATCTCTTATTTAGAATCATATATAAATTTGAAAAATATGTATTTATTAGATTTGATCATGAGATTATATATTTTTTCTTTGTGAAGGAGTCTAACAGTCTTAGCCAGGGCTTCTTCCACTCCAATTTTATTCTAAAGTAACCTAAAAAAAATTCTGATTATGAACTCTATTCAAAATATGATTTTCTCAACATATTATCTCTCCTAAATTTTTAGTACAACACGTATCTATCCATTTTAACTAAAGCTCTATTTATCCTTCTAGCAACCCCATTTTGCTGGGGTGTGTAAGGAACAACATTATAGCTCTTTGATGTTTAATATTGTGCTGAGATAGATACATTGAAAATTCATTTTACCTTATTCCCCTATATATTTAGTATGAATAACCTTAGTGTCTTTCCTTTCTTCTTTATAAACTAGGTATCGCTTCTTTATAAACTAGGTGTTTAAGTATTATAATTTAACAAGCATTTCATGTTTATGCTTCAAGAAAAATTCCAATCTTTTCTACTATAATAATTAATGAAAGAGATGAGGATGAATGCACCTAATAAAGAGAGGGAGCCTCAATGGTGACAGATATGTCACAATCAACCAATTTCAACCATTTTCTATTATGCTATGATTTATCATTATTAAAATTTTATCCCCTTCTCAAAGACCCTTATTAGAAAAAATTAGAGGCTAGACATGTATCACTTTAGATAATATATTCGTTTTACTAAAGTTCAAGTGAGATAACCTTACATGTCATATATTACTTTTTTATAATCATGTGTAACATATGAATAGAACATTATTTTTCTAGATAAGGAGAAACTAGCAAATTCAAACAAGTTATAATCATGATCAACATGATTTTTTGATTTTTCACCCCTGATAAATTTATTTGAATACATATTGATCAGAGAAAGCTTCAAATGTGTACCCTTTATGAAAATAATGACAAATGGAAATAAAATAGATGGTCATGCCTTAAACATGAAAACCATCTTCCAAGAAATTATTGCCATCATTGATAGAATTTTTTGAGATGTTTGGGTTGTTTTTGTTATAATAGGTGAATAAAGTATTACCATTCATGTGATTAGAGGCACCTAATGTTGAGCATGTTGGAAGTTGGAATTTGTTGATTTAAATTCTAAGTTATTGATGTCAAATCATTATTTGTGTCAAGTTCAAGGTGAGCTTGGTAAATGTGTTATCGTTGATGTGTTAATGTGTATTGATGCTTAGCTTGAGGTCATGAATGAAGGTGATATATTTGAAGGCATTTCTTCTTCACTTCCTTAGCTCAAATGATGAAACTTTGTTTGGGTAGATAGCTTTCTCAAAGAGATTTCCAATGATATATGGCACTTTTCCTAACTCCAAAGGGATGAGAAGAAATCTTTAGTTGAAAATCAATCATGGTTCCTACAAGCTCCTAGTTCCAAAATGACTGCCACAGTTCCAAAATGCAATAATAAAAGTAGAAGGAATGTTGTGATGGATGATGAGTGGTGGAGTGGTAAACCGTTGTTCCTATCCCCCGAACATATGGGTCTAGCCTAAAGAACTTAGGTAATTATAAAATCGCTTGGTTCTTTCAATGCACAAACAGTAGCAATTTTGTGAGGTTTGAGTTCATAAATTGATGAAAGAGAGATCTGCTAGGGAAAGGATATTATGCTTACATATCAAGAAGTTGGTTCTTCCTTCAAATTGGGTACTGTAAACATCAAGGAGTTGGTACTTCCTTCATGTGCATTCTTGTAAATTCAGGGAAGGGGTGTGTCCCTCTAGTTTGTGGCAGGAAATATAATTTAATAGTAGTTGCATCCTAAAACAAGATTTAGAGATAATATTTGTGGTTTTCTTCCATTATGGGTTTCCATGTAAATGTATGTGTCTCATATGTATATGTTGTTTGATTTATGGCTTGTGTTTTGATTGATTAGTGATAATGTAATTAATCTTAAATATTATTAAAATTTACATGAAAATGATTCACTCCCCCTCTCATTATTATCTTGGTTTCTAATACCTAAATCCACATTTCACTCAATGGGAGAAGAGTAAGATTTACATGGTTGGAGACAATAATTGACAACATCAAACCTTGTTTTCTTTCGAGGTATGTTTCTTGTATTCAACAAGCTCATTACATTTATTGAAAAATTCTTCCCAAGATGATTTAGTTTTCCATATTACTTAGATGGTTTTCATTATTTCTTCTACTAAGCCCCTTGTATTGAAATTTTTAAGAAATTTGTTTTGAGTACTAGAAACATTAGGTCTCATATCCTCACTATGAATTTTGGATAGATTCATTTTCCCATAGGCCAGATGCTCCTTTTCAATACTAATATATAATAATGAAAAAAGGCTATCATATTGACAAATTAATCCTTTGCAATATTCTTTAAAGTTACCCTTTAAAGAAACAATAAATGTTTCAATTACTCATTTTCTAGATTGGATGGAATGGATCATAGTTTGGAGGTAATTTTGTCTATACAAAAATGATTAAATTGTAAGAAAATGATATATTACAGAGGAATGGGACAAATAAAAATATTGCGGAAATATAAGCATAGAAAATGCATAAAACAAGAGAGACACAGAGATACATGGTTCACCCAATTTGGGCTACATCCATAGAGAAACAGCAAGTCCTTCCTTTTATATTATCCAGCAAAATGAAGAGATACAACCTACAACAGATCCATTGTAATTCCCTCCTCACTCTTACACAATCTCCTCTCTCTTTCTCACTCAAAATACATCTACATAGCCACAATACAATTTCCTCATATATAGTGAGGGGTTTCCTTCTATGGAAAAGAAACCCTAAATTAAACATAACTTCTACCATCAGATTTCCACCTAATGAATGGCCCATATTGTCTACGAAATTACAACATTTTACAAGGCAATTTACATCTATTTTTAGCTATAGGGGTGCTGCCCCCGATCCCCCGCCAAGGGAGGCTCTAAAGAATCATCTTCACCCCCCCCCCCCCCACGGCGCGCATAAATGGGTAGTGCTTCCGCCCCATTACGAACTAGTGTCCAATGCAGCGATACCTTTGATAAAGAAGATAATCAGGCTCTACACCCAACAATCTCCCACTTGGAGATTGATTATAGCAAGTCCACCACAACTTCATTTGCTGGACAATGACTCCACTTTGGACCTGGCTATTTCTCATCTTCATCATCATACTTGAAGACCAATTGAAACCCAACAGAATCTCAGTTTCTCCCTGGTTACAACTTTTGTTAACATATCTGCAGGATTATGGCTAGTGTGTATCTTTTCTAGATTCAACTGTCCATCTTCCAACACTGACCGTATGAAATGGTACTTTAGCTGTATATGTTTAGTCTTGGAATGAAATGCAAAGTTCTTTGAAATATGTATGGCACTTTCGTTATCATTGTATAACCTGCCCAAGTCTTACTTCTTACCCAATTCATCCAAAAACCTTTGTAACCAAATCATTTCTTTACTAGCCTTTGTAGCAGCAACATACTTTTCTTCTGTCATTGAGAGTGCAACAACACTTTGCAGTTTTGAAACCCAACTGACAGTTGTTCCACTTACAGTAAACACATGTCCTGTGGTGCTTCTCCTATTATCTCTATCACCCGCCATATCTGCATCAACATATCCATGTAGAGAAATGTTTGAACCACCAAAGCATAATGATTGATTTGTGGTACCTCTCAAATACCTAAGAATCCACTTCACTGCCATCTAATGTTATTTTCTTGGATTGTTCGTGTACCTTCTTATAACTCCCACTGCATGTGCAATATCAGGTCTTGTGTAGACCATTGCATACATTAAGCTTCCAACTGTTGATGCATATGGAACTTTAGACATATAAGTCATTTCTTCCTAAGTCTTGGGACACACCTCCTTACTTAGTTTGAAATGGCTAGCCAAAAGTATACTAATTGGTTTTTCATTTTTCATGTTAAATCTTTTCAACACCTTTTGTATGTACTCACTCTGAGACAATGCTAATTTGTGATTCTTCATGTCTCTAGTTATTCTCATACCAAGGATTTGTTTTGCAACACTCAAATCCTTCATTGCAAATGAGTTTTCCAATTTTATTTTGAGAACATTTATTTCTTATATGTTAGAACCTGCAACAAGCATGTCATCTACATACAATAACAATATAATATAGCTGTCATCATTTTTCATTTTGAGAAAAACACAACGATCAAAGCGACATCTAGTATAACCTTGTTCAGACATAAACCTATCAAATTTTAGATACCATTGCCTTGGAGCTTGTTTTAAGCCATCCAATCTATTCTTCAACCTGCACACTCATTCGTCCTTCCCTTTTACCTCATATCCTTATGGCTGCTGCATATATATCTCTTCCTCCAAATCCCCGTGGAAAAAGGATGTATTTACATCTAACTACTCAAGATGCAAATCTTCACTTACTGCTTGACTTAAAATAGTTCTGATTGAAGTTATTTTAACAACAGGAGAAAATATCTCATCAAAGTCTATACCCTTTTTCTGTGCAAACCCCTTCACCATAAGTCTAGCTTTTTACCCTTTTTTACCTCCATCTTCTTCCTTCAACCTGTAAACCCATTTATTCTGCAATGTTGTTTTACATGCAAGTAACCTGACTAAGTCCCAGGTCTGGTTATGTACTAAGGAGTCCATCTCTTCTTTCATGGCTTGCTCCCTCTTCTTCCTGGTTTCTATGTGCACTGCATCTTCATAACATTCTGGTTCACCAGAATCAGCCAACAATACATAATATTATGAAGGAGAATATCATTCACAGGTCTACTTATCCTCGTAGATCTTCTAGCACCACTTTCAGGTGTTTGAGGTGCTTGTTTCTATTGTGGTTATTGTTGTTGTTCTGATTGTTGATCATTTTGATTTTTAGGCACCTTCACTTTTTCTGTGATCTCATCAAGCACTGTGTATTCTATTTTTTCTTTTTCCTGTTTCTTTTCCTACATCTCATCCTTATACAAAACCTTTTCATTGAATATGATATCTCTACTCCTAATGATTTTATGTTTTTCATAATCATAAAAGCGATAACCAAAATCATTAACACCATATCCAATAAAGGTACATTTCTTTGATTTTGCCTTAAGCTTTGTTCTATTTTCTTTATTAATGTGGACAAAGGCTTCACAACCAAAAGTCTTTAAAAATTAGTAGTTTACATTTTTACCTGTCCATGCCTCCTCTAGAATACCACCATCCAAGGAACTTGAAGGTCCTCTTTTTATTAGATAAATAGCAGTATCTATAGCGTCTACCCAAAATTGTAAAGGCAATCTTGCATGCAATCTCATGCACCTTGCACACTCCATGATTGTCTTGTCCATCCTTTCTGACACACCATTTTCTTGCAGTCCTCTTGGAACTGTCTTCTCTCCACGAATTCCATTCTCTGAATAGTACCTATCAAACTCTTTGCTGCAATATTCACCTCCATTGTCTGGTATGAGACACTTGAACCTTTTTCCTATCTCATTTTCAACCAAAGATTTTCGTTTCTTGAAAGTATCAAATACATCATATTTATTTTGAATACAATAAATCTAGGTTTTTCTGGTTACATCATCAATAAAAGTAACATAATAATGAGAGACACCGAGAGATGATACTTGAGGAGGTCCCCATACATCTGTGTGCACAAGATCTAATTTTTTTCTCTTCTTTTCTTTCCCAAATCTGAGGAATATGACTCTCTTATGTTTTCCATAAACATAATTCTCACTGAATTCCAAATCAACATGTTTCAAGCTTGGCAACAAATTTATTGAGTGAAGAATCTGCATCCCCTTCTCACTCATGTGTCCGAGCCTATGATGCCACAAGGTTGTATCTACTCTTGTAGAGGTTAAAGCATTAACAGAATTAGAAATACCATTGCATAAATACAATGTGCTAACCTTTTCTTCTTTTTCTATTACCATGGCTCCTGTAGTGACCTTCCAAGTTTTATCTCTAAAATTAGTTACACAGCCTTCACCTCCCAACTGCTCTATTGAAATTAGATTTTCCTTCAGATCTGGAACATGCCTTACCTCCTTCAACAGCCATTGATTTCCATTTTTTTGTTTTATGAAAACTGTACCCATTCCAATGATTTTACAGGGTTTATTATCACCCAATTGAACCTGTCCAAAATCTCCTTGAACATAATCATGAAAATGTTCCCTATCAGGTGTGGCATGGAATGACGCCCTTGAATATACTACCCAGGAATCAATAATATTTTCTAATGAAAGAATCAAAGCATCTTGCAACACATCAACTGTCACATTCGATTTATGATTGTTTTCTTGTTGCAGGTCTCCTTATTTTCCCTTCTGAGACTTGTAGTCTTTCTTCAGGTGTCCTTTCTTACCACATTTCTAGCACACTATCCTCGATCTGGACTTGGATCTTCCTTTCCTTGAATTACTACAATATCCTGGGCTCTTTCCTCTTTCAATTTTTCTTCCCCTAGTCTCTGTAGTCAAAGCATTACCTGATGTCTCACAGGATCTTTTCCATCACATTTCCTCACTAAGGATTGCACCAACAACATCATCAAACTTTAAAGTACTAGATCTAGAGACAGAGTTACTAATGTCTATAACTAAACCATTCCAACTTTCTAGCAATGAGCATAGAAATAACATAGCCCTAACTTCATCATAAAAATTTACCCCTATAGAACTTAACTGACTGGTAACTATATTAAATTCATTTCAATGATCAGCAACAGATCCACCTTTTGACATCCCCCTATTAAATAAATTCTTCATAAGAAATACCTTATTTGAGGCTGAGGGTTTTTCATATAGTTTAGCCAATGCCGACATAACCTCTCTGTTGTCGTTTCCTTTGAAACATTAAAGGCTACCGATGCCGCTAAGCACAGCCGTATTGTTCCGAGTGCCTTTCTGTTGAGAATATCCCATTCTTTGTCTTTCATACTCGTTAGCTTCTTTGTCTTTCTGCTCAATGGTAGGTACAGATCTTTCTGATACAAGTAATCTTCCATCTTCATCTTCCATAGCTAGTAGTTTTGGTTGCTAAAATTTTCAACCCTAAACCTAACATCTTCCACCATTTCTCCAACTCGAACCATAAACCCTTCTCTCCTACGAGTTTGTCAGCCAAATAGACCTTCGACTCTGTTAGGATTTGTTGGAAAATTATATATTATAGAGAAATGGAACACATAAAAGTATTGCAGAAATATAAACACAAAAAACACATAAAACAAGAGAGACACAGATATACATGGTTCACCCAATTTGGGCTACGGCCAAGGAGAAACATCTAGTCCTTTTATATTATCCAGTAAAATGAAGAGATACAGACTGCAATAGATCCACTGTAATTCCCTCTTCACTCTCACACAATCTCCTCTCTCTTTCTCGCTCAAAATACACATCTACATAGACGCAATAGAATTTCCTCATATATAGTGAGGGGTTTCTTTCTAGGGAAAAACCCTAAATTAAACATAACTTCTACCATCATATTTCCACCTAATGAACAACCCAGACTGACTACGAAATTACAACATTTTACAAGGAAATTTTACATCTATTTTTAGCTTCGGGGGCACTGCCCCCGATCCCTCGCTAAGGGGGGCTATAAAGAATCATCGTCACCCCCCTTGGACCCCCGTGACAGCTCACATAAATGGGCGGCGTTGCTGCGATACCTTTGAATAAAGAAGATAATTAGGCTCCACACCCAACATAAATATTATATCATTTTTATTATAATAAAAAATACAAGTGCTTAATTTTTTTTTTATATCTCTTTAGCTCAATTAGAAAGTATTATATCTTCTGAAAACCTTTAGGATTTAACTCATAAATTTTCCTTTTAGATAATAAGAAAAAACTTTGTAAGTATTGCCATATATTTAACTAATATATTCCACACTTTATAGGATTGTATTTAGAATCACTAAGTTCCTATAGGCTATTTAATGCTATCTATTTAATACCACTTTTGTCTTTTTCACATTTCTCTTCCCAAACAATCAATTATTTTGTATCTATTGATTTTGTGATGTCACCATTGAGAATCTATAATAGGTTCTTTCCGTTAAGAATATCAATCAATCTTTAATTCCATACACTATAGTTAGAACTATCTGACTCATGTAAATTAACAAGTGTACATTTCATTGTGATGATTTGTCAAAACTAATTGATATAAGAATGAATTTTTTTGGGGAAAAGAGCTACAAAACTAGAATCTTGGAAAAAAATAAAGTAATTTCAATTTTACAAAATATATAAATTATATTTTTTTTTATAAGAGGGATATGATTTTTTTAAGTTATCAAAATAAGGAAAACCAATTCCTTAAAAAAAATATAATTAAATAATTAAAGAAACAAAAAATTAGGAGCAACCTATACCACTATGTAATTACTAATAAGCAAAAAAAATTATCCCAGCAATAAAAATAAATTACAAATGCATAATTGAGTCACAAAATATTGTTGTTAGAAAATCACCTTTAGTTTCGAAATGAAAATCCCTATGGGATGAAAAGAAACGTGAAAATCCCTATGGGATGAAAAGAAACGTTGCAGCTATAGGGAAGAACTCAATTGGAGTTGAAATGTTATGACCAATTCAACTTGCAATGAGGGATATAATAAGTTTCCATCATGAACCATTAATTTGAAAAACAAGGTTTGAGAGTTGCGACATGCATTTAAGCCATGATTAGGGAGTAAGTACAATCTTGGACAACAACTTACAAAGAAAAAATTACACCCCATGCATCCTTAGATTGGAGAAACACCTATTTGAAAATAAAGGCTTAGGGTCAATCCAAACCATACCATAAAACACACTATAGGGAATTTTCCCTATGAATGGAGGAGAAGCCACAATCTCACCATGAGCACAATGATCCAATATTTTGGGTATACCATGATAACATGATCTAATATTTATGCATTTTGAGTATACCGTGATAGCAGCATAATTATTGTTTATAGGATTTTGAGATTTTCCTCTGCAGAGCCACACCCAAACACATATATCAATGATCAAATCCATATATTAACGCTCCTTCAATGGATTTTGTTACACCATGATATTATTTGTGTTAAATTGGCATGCTCGAGATGCATTAATATATTTAGATTTTACTGATATCATATAAATCACAATTTGCACCTAAAATTAGTTCTGAAAACTTAAATACAAAGCTCTAAACCAACAAATCTAAAGAATAATGTAAATAAACGCAAGGACATTTACTAAAAAGAGCTCTAAAATTGTGCTTAAATAAACGCAAGGACATTTACTAAAAAGAAGTTTAAAATTGTTCTTAGATGCTTATGGAAGAGAAATGGGTGAATCTCATATCCAATATTTCAATAAATAGAGAAGTTTAATCTAAGGATCTAAGGGCACTATTACTGTGAAAATATATGAAAAAGGACAAGAATATTTACAACGTAAAGCATCAAGATGGGGAAGGGTGAAAACAAAATAATGGCTACAACTTTTGCGAATGAGACATGGTGAGGGCAACGTGACGAGGTCGCGCACAAAGTAAAAAAAATCTAGCTTAATAAACTTTAAGTGATTATTGTCTTTTAAACAATAAGATTATGAAATATTTTCAGTAAGGATTTTATGGAATTCTTGGAACGTGACGAGGCTACACACAAAGTAAAAAGAAAATTCTAGCTTAGTAAATTTTAATGGATTATTATCTTTTAAACCATAAGATTATGAAAAATTTTCAGTAAGGATTTTATGGAATTCTTGGTGAATAGTTTATAAATTTGTTAATCTTGGCTTTTTTAAATATCTTATTAGTTATTTTTTTCGACCAAAAAACCAAATTTTAAAGTAAATTTTAGAATCATGTATGTTTAGTGAGGAAAATCCACTATAAGTTCTGACTATTATTTATGGGAAGTATTGTTAAAATATAGTTATCTATTTAATGATAATTGAAACATCAAAATGAGAACTTTATCTTTAAAAATATATATCGAACTATCAATTAAAAAGTGGTGTCACTGGTAATACCTTTTTTGGGGGGGGCTTTTGGGGTATGGGGTAGTAAAGAGGGCGAAGGGTTGTGTGATTAGAGGGATTAAAATAACATCTTTTATAACAATGGACATAACATCTTAGTAATGTTGTCAACAAAAACTTTAAAATCAACCTCCGAATCAAGAACTAGAACTAATAGTATCATTTTTTTAAATTATTTTTTTAGGTAAAAATTACAACTTCTTTGAAAGGATGAAATTAACTTATATCATTGAAACAAAAAGCTTAAAATCAGCTCATGATTTTAAAAGTGATGCTTATGATAGCAACTCTATGAGAACCTTAGTGTTGAAATCTCTTTGAGAACCATAGTATTGACAATAGGTACCCTTTGATCCAAAATCTTAAAATCGACACCTGAATTGGAAAGAGGTGATATCGATAACAACACCCTCTTCTTTTGCCATAAAAATTGCAACATTTTTTTAAACCATGACATAAACGAACTAAGTTGTTCCAAATAAAATCATAAGAAAAAGGAAAAATATGTTTATGGTTTTCTTTAAATGAAAAAATAATCATTCTTATAATACATTTCAAATTCAAATATATATATATATATCAAAGTGAAAAAAATGGCCCCTCATCTATTTTTTTTTTGGGAGAATAACCCCAAAAAAAAGTCTAACATTAAAATAAATTTAAAAAAGAAGAAGTTATATATATATAGTGGGAGGTGCGATCTTAAGTCTTTGGCACGACAACCCCACCCACCCATTTCCCTAGCTATCACATGAACTCACCATCCTCTCACCATTGCAACCCTCGCTCCCCTAGTCACTCCCTATAGATTATGGTGGAAGGGGAGCGACAAGGGGAAGGAGTGTCACAAGAGTGGGAGTGTAGTAGGTGAGTGTGGTAGTGGGGAAATATGGGTGGAGGTGGAGGGGGAAACATGGTAATGCCTAATGTTGCCCCCCCACACCCCCCCCACAGCTAGATTTTTTTGAAAATAATATTTTCTAATGTTTTTTTATTATTATGTATGTGTATATGTTCCTTCATATAAATTACCATTCAAAGTGTTGTATATAAGTGGGTACCTTATCCCATAGATAAGAGATCACATACAGTACTCAGGTGTCTAGCTTCACCATGATACACACACACACGTTTTCCTTCATATACGCATATTAAATCTAGTTTCAAAATATTTGTCATACTACCAATCATCTTTCACTTTTGAATGAACAAAACTATGGTGATCTTGGAACACTTCTTAACATCTTTCAAGAATAGAAATAGATTTTAAAGAATTCTAAGTAATATATTACCTTCTTAGGATCTTATAAACCATTTTAATCTCAATGAATATTAGTCATTGCCAGATAATAAGTAGATTTTTAGATTTGTAAATTTTTTTCATATATATATATATATATATATATATATATATATATATATATATATATATATATATGAATGTGAGAGAAATATTTGATATTGTATAAATTTTAATTCTCCAATTTTAAAACCATCTTTCATTTTATTTTTAACCTTGATTTTTTCATTCTTCTTATTTTTTATTGTTTTCCATACTTTTACAATTTTATTAAAAGAAACGGTGTCGTGGATGGCAACAAATTTTGATTTTAGTGTCAACTTTGAAGTTCTAGATTGTGCCAACATTAATTGTTAAGGCCATTGTATGAAACAGGTTGTAATTTTAATATTAAAACAAAAAAGACAGTACTATTAGTAGCACCACTTTTTTATTAGGGAATCAATTTTAATATTTTTATAAACAATGGTATTAGCTTTGAAAGCCATAGTTTCAAATGTGTTGTAATTTTAACTTGGGAAAAAATGATGTTTAATTAGTAGAACTCCTTTATATTTTTGTGGGAAATTTTATATTTTTATTTGCAATACTAAAAATCATGGCCAAGAATTTTGTAATTTAGACCTTAAAAAGATGGCTACTATTAATAGGACCACTACATAAATAGCAGTTAAAACAACCATCAAATGGAACCTCTCAAAAAAATAAGAACTATGGAGAGTTTTCGTTATGTTAGTAACTATGTCATTAATAACTATGTCATGTTGCAATTATTTTTAAATTTTAATATAAGAATAATTTTCCATAATTCACTTCCTTGCATTTATTCTATTCTTGAAAAAACTTATAAAGCCATATTACAAAGAAACTACCAACACCCTTACTTATAAAGTTCAAATAATATCCATAATATGCTCAAACACACTATTAAACCTTTGAGTCTTTTATTTTATTTTATGTGCGAGAAAGATATGGAAACAAGTCCATGATAAATTTTATGTACCAAAGCAATATGAAAACAAATCCCATAATACATTTTGGATAAACTAACATTTATAAATTAATGCAATAATCAATAATAATCCACACAATGTGAGGTATTAGGTCACTTCCATAGTGTACGATGTTCCATTATGTATATAAATGTCTCATGAAAATGCTCTCACAATCACCATAATATCATTTCAAATTTATTAATGTCTTTCCTACGTAGAGATTATACGTTTAAATTAGTGAAGAGTAGGATATGTATATATCCATAAATTATGTAGTGACATTGTTGTCCCATAAATAAATTAAACATTATACATCACTTTAGTTTATAATTAGATTGTCAATTCAAAATTAAAATATTATCATATTCATCTGGATACATGTGCTTCCTTTCCAACTGAGCTTCATTACTCCATTTAATGTCAATATGACCTACATCAATAACTGGTAGCCATAAGGCACTGTATCACTTGATTTCATTCACGTGAACATCTTGTGTTAAAGCAATTAGTCCCACCCATTTCCTTCACAACCTATTGTTGTCCCTTCACTTGTCCAACCTCACTCAATATTTAATTTCCACAACCATGTTAATTACTTTGCTCTACAAACATTCTCCTTAGTATTCCTTGCAAAGAATTTAATCAAAGAGTAATTGAAATTCCCCAGCTCCCATGACCATAACCACCCAAACCTACACCTCAAACTATTCAGTCTTCCAACATGCCACCATGGTAAGGGAATGATGTCATGCTTGTCACGGAGTCAGACGAAGGGGACACCCTCCCAACAATCCATGACTTGATGACCATATGGTTCTCTTTGACCTCGACACCCCTAAGCATATGAAAAGAAAAATGGCTACCTTGGAAGTGGTTAAGTGGAAAAGACTTAGTGACAGGCATTGGGTCATTCATAACAAACTAGTGTGGCATCTCTGGGACCTGGAGCTTGCTAGTGTTAGTGTTGAATTACAAGTGGTTGAATCCAATGCCTATGTAAGCCGCATTAGGAATGCTCTTTGCAACCTTTCTCACACCATTAGGATAGACTTCCCTCTAGAGGTGATGTCCTCAATGTCATCCAATTCTCCAAACAAGTCCTCAGGGAAACATCTAGAAGATGCACTCTCCCATAAGATTTTCTCTCCTCCACCCTCCATTATCTTGGGAAGAGATGGACGAGACAAAGGAGAGTCGTGATAGGTGCCTCCTAATCAATACTTTTCTATTAGGGATGGCAGTTCTATGAGGCGTCCTATCATTAATGCTTAGATCACATACAAGCATCCTTCCTCCCAAAGTCACAACTCCTATGGATGTCTCATCGTGGAGGAAACTCAGGGCATGGATCATCCAGGCAACATGGGAAGAAATGAAGCTGATCTCGCTCATGTTTCGCCATCTTCTTCAGATCCTAAAGGAAATTGAACAGCATGACCAGGTTTTCCACCTAGTTCGACATCCTCTTCTCTCCCTTTGCTCTTAAACAGGCAAATGCACTTACTACCACAAATGCAGTGATTTTTATACAAATTTGTTGCAACTTGTTTGATTTTTATTTTTATTTTTTGTATCTACCATCACTTTTATTCTAATTAATATCCTATATGGTTTCCCTTCCTAGGGTAGATGGCAAGGCCCTATAACTTGGACTCTCGAGGATTATCTAAATGTATTTTATGTACAACAATTTTGATAATATAATAATTCCTGTTTTCCTTAAAAATTATTGTATTATTAATTCATTTTGTATAATAAATAAATTTTCTATTTTACTCTATTCTTTTAAATAAAAAAAAATATCTTCCCAGATTTAAAATAAAGAAAAACAACTTTCCACACTAATGTTCATAAAAATATTATAAATAAAAATATTTATTATATTTAAGTGACGTAATTTTTTTTAAATAATTATATTTTTAATTTAAAATTAAAAACAATATTCTAACTATTATAATATGTATAGTTAATTCATTAATATAGAGAGTAAAATTAAATGTTAATATAAAGAAGGAAAAACATGCTTTCTTAATCGATGTGTCATTACTTTTTATTATATTTAAGTGATGTATTTTTTTTTATAATTATATTTTTAATTTAAAATTAAAACATTATTCTAACGATTATAATATGTATAATTAATTTATTAATATAGAGAGTAAAATTCAATGTTAATATAAAAAAGGAAAAACATGATTTCTTAATCGATGTGTGTAAGTAATGACATATGAATGTTATCGATGTGTGTAAGTAATGACATATGAATGTTATGGATTAAGAATGTAGTGTGTTATTAAAGTAATGGAAATTTATAACATTTTATTATATTTTTATGGTATGAGTCACAGTTGGTAATATTTATTAAGAGTAAATTTTTTTTTATAATTTTTTTTTTAAATGAGAAAAAAATAATTATTTAGTTTATTTTTATATTCAAAATATTTTAAGAATTTTTTTTTGAACCCTTATAATTTTGATGTGTTAAGAATTATAATTTTATATGTTTTTGGAATTGTGATATAATGTTTTTTGAACCCTTATAATTTTGATGTGTTAAGAATTATAAGTTTATATGTTTTTGGAATTGTGATATAATGTTTTTATAGTTAAGATATTTTAAACGAGTATTTTTCATTTTTAATCTTTTTAGTATTTTACACTATACTTCATGAAATTTTTTTGTTATTTTAGAAATAACGATTTTTTCTTATTTTAGAAATAACGATTTTTTCTTATTTTAGTAAATTGATTTTTATTTTGATAATATGTTTATTTTTTTAATCATTTCATTTTTTTTAAATAGTAGCACTACTATTTTAATATAATTATTTACTAACTTTTTTCTTTATTTTTGAGTAATTGTTGTAATTTAACGACGTTTCAAATTTTCCGAGAAAGCCATCAAAATTTCGGCATGATTTTGATAACATCTGCCATAATTTTTTGTAAACCTGCATTACAACTATCAAGTTTTAATATTTTGAGTTCCCTCGGGTTTTTTATGGTGTTGAATCTATTTATACCCTTAAAAATATTATTCAAACACTCCTACTATCATATTATTTTGAAAATAAAATTGTCCAATTCCAACAATTTTTAACTATCTGAACAAACTTAACACCTCAATAGACAATAACCTCAATAATATATTAAAAACCCAAACAGTTTTATGCCAAATCATAAATGGTTTGATTCATATTTAAAATATATCTAACTCTTACACATTTAATACTTAATGATAAGTACATTATAAATTAAAAACTTTTAAAAATATAATAAAAACTATATTACCTCCCATTTTAAAATTATAAATTGAATTTTGATTTTAAATCTTTTTATCATTATTTAAAAGTGTTACCGCCTTAAATCTCATGACAATAGAAAATAAATCCTTAGTTATCTAAGGTTAAAATTCTTATGTTATTTAAATAATCATCACATAAAATTAAATTAGTGATCATGAGTGGTGGAGTGTTACATAAATCACAATATGAAATGGGTAATGATGGTAAGAAGTTAGTGAAACTAATACAACTATGTGTAATGGAAAAACAAAGAGTATTAGAGAAATTATTGAATTTTTCCATTATGCCAAAATCATTACATCTATGATATCATTTGTAGTATAGAAGTTAAATTTCAATCACTAACCACTTAAGAAAAATATTGCATTAGACATTATTGCTTGGTTGTTCTCAGGAAAGGAAAACAATTTAAAAGTAACATGAGCATAGAAGAGCATATTGTTGTTCTAAGGAAAGGAAAACACTTTAAAAGTAACATGAGCATAGAAGAGCATATTGTTGTTAAGAATCTTAGAAATAACTATAATATTGTTATCTTGAAAGTGAATAAAGGTGGGGTTATTAGGGTAATGAATCTAAGGGATTATGATAGAAAAATGATTGAGCATCTAAATGAAAGTGGAAGTTATAGAAAATTACCAAGTAATTTTATCTCCAAGGTCATAAAAAGGTTGAAAAGACTTTAATATCTTCCAAACTTGATGAAAATATTAAAAAGACACTGATGCCTTCAAGAAAAATTACACCTGGAATTCATGGTGCCCTAAAAATTCACAAAAATGGAGTTCCATTAAGACCAATAATGAACATTATTGGCTCTCCAACCTACTAGCTTGCAAAAATTGTGGTAAAATCTCTTATTCCATTAGTTAGCCATACAGATTCACACATCAAAGATGCTAAAGATTTTGTTCAGCTTATTGAGGAAGAAAGAATAAACCCATATGAAATTATAATTAGCTTTGATGTGTATCCCTTTTTACTAAAATCCACCTAGAAGAGGCAATTATTGTACTTAAAGAAGTGGATAACCCGATAATAGCTAATCTTACTCAATTTTTCCTTGGATCGACATTTTTCAACTTTAGAAATGAATTTTATGAACAAACTAGTGGGGTGGCAATGGGATCTTTGCTTTCACCAATGGTCGCCAACCTTTACATGGAACATTTTGAAAGAAAGGCCCTTAATACTTATCATTTCAAATCTAAGATTTGGAAAATACTTCTGGATAATACCAATGTCATTTGACCACATAGAAAAGGGGAACTAGCTAAATTTCCACGTCACCTCAATAGAATATAGAAACATATGCAATTTACCATGGAGAAAGAAGAAAAGTGTTGCATCCCTTCCTTGATATTCTTATCATTAGGAAATCTAATTTAAAACTAGATTACAAGCTCCATCGAAAGAAAATTCACACAAAAAACTACCTTCACAATGACTCACGCCATCATCCCTCACAAAAAATTGGGGTTGTTAAAACCTTGGCTTCTAGAGATTTTAGAATCTCTGGCGATTATCATAAATTTGATGAAAAGGAAAACCTAATTAAATTCTTTAGAAACCTTGGATACAACATGAAATATATTAAGGATGCCTTCCAAAAAGCTCTTAATCATGATGATAATCCTCTCAGCCCTAGTATCCATAACCTTGGGAAGACTGCGTACCTACCTTACCTTAAAGGAACCACTGAAAATATTTCCAAAATTTCAAAGGAAAAAAGAGATTGAAACACGTTTTAAACCCCATACCATGATCAGACAAATAATGAGATCTATAAAGGATGACATTGACCACTCACAATTTAAAGGTGTTTACAAAATTGAATGTTGTTGTGGTAAATGCTATATTGGATAAACTGGGTGTTCCTTGAAAGAAAGAATCAAAGAACATAGTGTAGACATAAGACACAAAAAGACAAAAAAACTCATCTATTGCAAAACATGCTAAGAACACCAAACATCATTTCTCCATAGAAAATGCAAAAATCCTTGCTAAAGAAAACATTTATTGCATGCGTAAGTTAAAGGAGATTATTGAGATTAAAAAAACCTAATAATATTAATATAAATAATAATATAGAGATCAATAAAATTTAGTTAATCCTATTTAACATAAATAATAAAAATTAATATTATCTATTATCTTATAAGCTCAATTAATATATATAGAGCTGGATTTTTCTATATATCATATTATTATTAAATTATATAAATATTCTCACATATAATATATAAACATAATAATATAATATAATGTAACTATAATATATAGTTATATTATAGAATTATTAATATAAATCAATCCCTTATTAATATTAACCAGAACCTGATAGTTATATTAAAGATATTAATATTAAAAAAAATTGAAGCTTAGCTATATATATATTTATCTCTTTCAACTTAACTCGTTAAGCTTTGAATGACATAATTTTTTATATATATTTTTTATTTTTTATACTTTTTACGCTTAGTCAAATTTAAAAAAAAACAAATCCCGTTAGAAATTCCAAAATATCAACTATAATAACCAAATTTATAAATTTTCTTTTATTCACCAATAATCCAAACCACAAAAATCTTAAAACATTAAGATGTATAATCCTTATATCAAATATTTTGCAGAAATTTCATCACATATGCATCTTATCTTCCCTAGGTTTCTCTTACGATAGAAGACTTGTACTAAAAAACTCACTTTCATCATCATTTATTAAAAAAACAAAATTGAAGCCATGAATGTTTATCCTTTCAGAGTTCCACGTCATGAACCCGCCATGCTTGTTTTTTTAATTTTATATTTTTACATTGTCGTCTTTATTATTACTTATCCCGGTAGTAGATATTGCAATGGGTTTTGGTTAAACCTATATTAATTTGAATTTGACAAAAAAAAATTGCAAAAAATTCTATAATATAACATTATACATTGAAATATATGATTTGTTAAAAATAATTTAATTTATTTATGTTTAATTTGATTGGCTATCAAATGAATATGTTATTGTCATTTGCCTCTATTAATGTTCCCATTACATCTATTAATTAACGAGAAGTACATAGATCACATCAAGTTGTAGGATGGGCATTTATGATACAATTTGTTTTGGGAAGGTAATAAAATTATTGCTAATAAATTATAATCATTTTATATTCCTATTTATAAAAATAGCTAATCATTAATATAATCTAATAAAAAATATATTATTTAAAATTACATATATAATTTAAAATGATTATTTAAAATCACGAATGTAATTTAAAAAGATTTATTAATGGTATGTGAGAGATATATTTTTATTTTAACATTATACTTTTAAGGGGTAGAGGTCACTTAGGTTTTTGTGTAAACTTAACTACATATGATAAATTTTACACTATTAACAAATGAATGATATTCAAAATAATATGATGTTTGCAATACCAATAAATATAAAATTTCTCATTTTCACATACCAAGGTATAATAGAAATTTATGATAGAACCTCTATACCTAGGTCTAATAATAAGATTTTCATAAGATCATATCCAAAAACTATAAAAAGGAAATGTAAACTATTAATAATTATTTAAAATTTAATTTCTTTGTATTTGTATTTTTTTCTACTTTAATTTAGCTATATTGAAACTAAGTGGTACAGACTAGCTACTATGTAGCCCTTGTTAAATTAACCTATTCTGTATATAAAAAAAAATGTTTTCCATTATTATTATCCCAATTGTATTTAAGAACAAAATTTAGTGACCATAATAATTAATTACATTTTATTATTTTAGTATGATGTGGTTTTGTTTCACATCTAAAACAATTTAAATATTTTTAATCCTCTAAATTTATAAAAAGGAGAATTCAATATCATTGATTGAATTTTTTTATTATAAAATTTTGTTTTAAAACATTAGATTATTTTTCCTAATTTAATATTTATTTAAAAAATATATAAATTTTTTAAATTTGCAGTATATGAAAAATGATAAATCTCCTAGGAAATGAAAATTTTGGAATTTAAAATTTAACAAGTATGGCAGGTAGTGTATTTCTTGTTAAATATGTTTGAATATAATTATATGTTAATATTGATATGAGTTAATAACAAATTTGTATTGTATTTAATAGAAGAAATGATAACTTGTTTTTAGGTTAATTTTGTTAAAAAATTTGGTAGAAATTTTTAAAAATTATAAGCTGTTTGCTTTGTAAATATTGAGTGTTTTAGGGGTTTTTTTAGATTGTTTAATGCATTAACGCATTTTAAATAATGAGAAATTACAATCCTATTATAATTTGTATTATTGGATTCTAGTCAAAAAGTCATTTTCTCTATTAGTTAGACTATGCCACAACCAAATATGTTATAGAAAATATAATAACAATTATTAAAAAATAAGAATAAGGTGTTCTAAAAAGAAAATAAAAATGAAATAATTCCAAATAATCTCTATTTTAAATCTCATCTTATATCATATACCTCTTACTAATAGTTTGTTACATATTTTAATATGATTTTATCATATAATAATAATGAAATAGTACGTATTAATAAAAATAATTACTAATATTTTAACAATAAATTATTAATAATTGCTGCAATTAATAATATTAATTAATAATTAACGACAAAATACTAAAAAATCATGCTATGAATATTGAAATGGTGTGCAACAAACACAACAAGAATATTCAAATAGAAAAGTAGTAAGTACTATTTAATCTTTAATATGCATGAGGATTATATTTCGAGAAGAGTTGTAATATGACTTCTAATTTATTATAATTTGATATTGAAAAGAGAGAATAGTGTATTCACACATGGAAATAGTTATGACTTCCTTTCACAAATTCGTGGTTTACAACTCTTTGTATGAGCACTTTGGGTTGAGAGACCTTAGTTCGATGTTTAACTAGTATGCGTGTGGCATCCCCCTACCGAAAGTGTGACATTTCCTCTAAAAAATTGTGTGGGGATTGAATCTTGTTGCTATAGTTCAGGGTTGTGCAATAAGTTGTGTGCTTCCACTTTGGTGTCGAGGATGATGTATTACCATGGGTAGGGCTTAACATGCATGGTCATTCATAGAGGTTTAGTCTTAGGGGATGTTAATCTCCAATGCACAATTTGTATGCTAAGTAATAGTAAAGGGAGAAGGCCAAGGACAACATGGAGGGGCTCTTTGGGATGTTTGCACAATTATGGCAACAACTAGAGCAAGGAAGGGAGGTGAAAACCATCAACTTGTCCTCACGATGACATAGGTTCAATCTCGGTGGGTGAGTTATCAATTGTATAAATCATCCTGTGTTCAATTGCTTTTGATTTTTCAACTTCTTTATTGTTTCAACTTATGTTTGGCAGTTGCAAGTATGTAGTGCTCAGAGCATAGTGGGAGTAAGCATTGGTTTTGGTCTTCTTATCTCTTGGTGGATATTGGACCCTACCCAAAGTCCTTTATTCACCCCTCCTTAGTCACTCTATCTCCCAATAGGTTGACATTGACTCCCCTGATAGTTCATGATTCCCTAGAATTTATGCATATTTTGTTTTATAGTTTACAATCTCGGTGGTTTCTGGGTTTTATGGGTTATATTTTTATTTTGGTCCTTGGTAACTCAACACAATATTCCCCAATATAGGATGCACTAATACCATGGGATTCATGGTAGAGGTACTCAGGGTTGACCTCAAGCCAAGTCCAAGCTCAAGATGCAATGACAATTTTTCACTCATCTACTCCTCTATAATACCGAGAGGAAATTTTTCAACTTGAAGCCCTGACCACTAATGACTAACAAGTCTATTCAGACTTAGAAATGCAAGATGAAGTATCCAATTGGGTTTATGACCTTGGATTTACTAGGGGAAGACTAAGCTAATATTTGAGTTGCATTACCCTCCACTAGCAAATGAAGGCACTCTTGGGAAGGGTCTTGAAGGAAAAACATGAAGACCAAAATGATATAATATGTTTCCTGAATGAAATTGAACATGTCCAGTGTTGTTGGTGCTCTTGTCTTGCTAGTTTGGATGTTTTTCTGGCTTACATAGAAGATTATCTCCAATGTGGTCTGAAACCCCTAGCACCAGTCGAAACTAGTGCTCAGGACCTAGCCTTGGTTACTTAATCTGATTTTTGATGTTATGTTTAGCCACTCAACACATGCCTTTTACTTTTTAATAGTTTAGTTTATTTCAGTTATCACGGACTCAAGGGCGATATTTGTTAACATTTTGATAAATTTAGAATATTGTCCATTATCAATAGTATTGATTTCCCTTAGGATAGATTGTGACTAGACGTTGTATGAACAATGTTATCTATTCTTCTATGAAGACATTTTGAGGCAATACAATTTCAAATTAAAAACAACTATATATATATATATATCTTATTACTCAAATTTATGTTATATTTGATGGATGTAAAGTTAAAATAGATCTAAGTGAATTATATAAATATATAGTTATTTATTATTTATTTAATTTATTAATTTTTAATGTAATATCAATTTGTAATAACTTTTTTCTACATGAAATGCTAAAACACTTCATTACTCCATATACAATAGAAACTACGGTAACCATATAAATTAATAGTTGATAAACAAACATAGACATCAAAATACTTCATGATACATGTCACATTGCCAAAATAAAAATAAAAAAGTACATGAACTTTAACTAAATTGTAAGACATGTCTATGTTGCAATAGGGCTTCCAAATTTAATTTAATTATAAGTAATTATTAGGTGGATAGTAAGAATTTAACCTTCATAAAATATTATAGAATATTCTTAATAGTAGTCACATATTAAATGTTGATGTTTATCTTAAAATTAGGTATGCCCTTTATGATCCATTTAATTAAGTTGTTTAATTAAAAAAATAAAAAGGGTGTAACTACTTTTGAGATGAATATCAATCTTTGATTTATGACTCAAATTAAAAATATTCTAGAGTATAGGATAAATCCTTGCCAACCACCTCATAATTATCGATAGTTAAATTAAAAATCCTAAAACTCTTCCCCATTAGGGGCGATCAACCTGGAAAGTATGATAGCTCAGGGAAATATTCACCCTCCATGTGGTGACAATGAAGGAAAATCATGTCAAGTACGAAAGGCTTGGTGGCTTGCAGGTGAAGTTTTTTGAAATAATCTGGGTTATTATTCCCCTAGCGTGAG
The DNA here is from genome assembly GCA_031772625.1 of Pinus tabuliformis. Taxonomy (NCBI): domain Eukaryota; kingdom Viridiplantae; phylum Streptophyta; class Pinopsida; order Pinales; family Pinaceae; genus Pinus; species Pinus tabuliformis. Next base: position 794,071,252 of record CM062808.1, read on the forward strand.
CATTTACGAGTAGATGCATCAATTGGGAGATGAAAATTTGGAAGTTAGATGGCAACACTTGATTGGTTCGTTCTGGGGACCTCTCTAGAGAGCCAAGCTGGGGTCTCGACTGGTGGAGGAATATGACCGTGGTTGTAGTCTAGTTGTATGAAATTTTTCTGCAAGTAAGAGCACACCAAATAGTTATATGGGACCCTCAGTCGGCTAGTAAATAGGTGGTGCTTCTTTCCAGTAATTCAACTTTTGGCCTTGGCTTGGCCAACAAGAGGATAACCTTGAGACAAAGGCGTAGTAAACCTTTGGACACCAGTGAAGGGGACACAATAATCTATCACAGTCATCTATCAAGTAATTCATATATTTCAATATTTTATAATGTTTCCAACATATCCTTTAGTTGTGTAGATCTATGGATAATGTGAGTAGTGGTTTTCGACCCCATAGTCCTTGGGTGGATGGCTCAAGGTAGAGGGTTTCCTTTAGCTATTTGGTATTAGTTGTGGTTGTGAGGGAAATTGTTTTCGACCCAGAGTGGTCAAGGTACTAGCGTTTGTAAGGAACCCAGTGTTTCAATTCATTAGTGCATGTTGGGGAAGGGGTTGGATAGAGAGGGATCATGCTTGTGAAGGTAATTTGGCAATAGGATGGCCTGCATTTTATTTTAATAATTCTATGTGTAATTATTTCTGTCACTTTCCGGTCCCCGATAATCATTTTTTCTCTTGGAGGGATGTTATTCTAAAAATTTTATTTGCTCCAGAGCTTTGAGGAAATGGGATTGGAGGGCCTTCTTACGTTGACCCCTCATCACAGGTGTATCCTTTGGGAAATAATGTTAATTTGGGCATGGTGGCTAACTAGAATCTTCAGAATGAATGGTGTGACTCCCTTATGGTGAAGACTTGGTGCTTGAACTACTAGTTATTGGTGGGGGAAATGTTGCGTCAGTGTGGGCATGCCCAATGGTGTGGTGGCCTTCATCGCTAGTCTAGGGGATGGGTCGACCAGGTGGAGACATAGAATGAGGATGTAGTGGAGGGAGTGGACATGAAGGGTGAGGTGGCCCACGATCGGGCCTAGTCTTCAAGCCGAGTGGAGAAACCTCCTTCTATAGCATTGATAGTTGATTTGTGGGGCATTCAAGTCAACCTGGATGCAATTCACCAATAGAGGTGTAACAATCAAAATGATGTTATATCCTATATCAATGATATTCAATACAGTCGGGGACTAATTATGGAGCATTCTACTTGCATAAGACATAGCGAGTGCCGCAACAACGAACAAATGGGTGTGCTTGAGGTGTGACTGACTCATATTGATTATCATGTTCACAAAGGTCGTCATCCTCTTGTGGCCCCAGGTGGTGGTCACGCTTCGAATCCTCTCCTGTGATATGAAAATTGCGGGTTTTTTTTTGGTTTTTTTGTGTTTTGGGTTATATCACCATTTTGCCTTTGGGTCTCATGTAAGAAATGAAAATATTTCCTATGTTTTTCCACTTCTCTCCTTCCTAACAAATATGGTCAGAGTGAAGAAAGGAGAGCAAAAGGCCTGTGGATTATAAGCTTTGAAAAATTAATGAAAGTTTCTTTATTAACAAACAAAAAATCATGAAAATCTATTTAGAATTAGAAAAATACTTAGCAACATAAATATTATTTTTATAATTTAAATATTATTTTATCTACCAGCCTGGATCCATCTTAGATGT